>CM067356.1:26842004-26864504 GCA_034190875.2 Urechis unicinctus
TCCTGGACCAAGACACTTTGTTGGGTGTGTCTGTATCATTTTAACAATCCGATTCCACACGAGTGAGACTGCTTGATTCGGAGGACAAGCTATTGCTTATGGTATGTGAAGTCAAGCGAGAGCGAGATGGCGATGAGGGCGTTGGGATACGTTTACCACTTGCTTCTGGGTTGATGTTAGTAGACATAACGCTTCCGTCATCATACAATGAGATGGTCGTTGAAATGCTACGCGGCGTGGAAATGGTCTCAGCATCCGACACATCACGGGATCTTGAACGACATCGACGTGAGTATTTTCTGGCTCCCAAAATCAGAAACTCACAGAAAAATTCGAGGAATTCAAAGATGGTAAGCCAAGAAAACCCTAGACACAATCCCAAGATGCCTCCCATGTCTGGTATGAGGTTCCAGATCTGCGAAACATAGATGATAAAAATGGCAACACATGAATCAGCGAGGCTTTGTTCACCATGATGCTATAGCTATGCTTCAACAACATCATGATTGCTTACTCTGTAATGGGGTGTTTGGCTTATTTGCTTCTCTGTGAAACTGCTGAAGTAAACCTCGACTTTGAGATAGTTGTTCCTGTATTGATTTGTTTCGTTCTCGTCGATGCCGAACCGTTGACGAACTATGGGCTAGAAAGAACATATTGCAAGCATGCTCTTGTAACTTGGTCCGATATAATACAGAGCCACTCGCGAGAATATTTTCTCTTGTATGGTTACAACATAATAAGCGTACATTCGATTAAGAAAATTGGAGTTTATCAACAAGCTTTATACAAAAAAATAGAACATTGAGGAGTTTTACAAAACAAATAACTAAAAATACATACATCATGAACATCGGAAGGCCAGAGCATGGTGGATGTTTTAGCGAAAAAGTTCATCGTCCTGTCACCCCCAAAAAAACGCTATGACAATGTGCATGCGCCAGATACATACAGATAACTCGCCAAAAAAACTACAATGCTACCACAGGGGAAATTCGGCTTGAGCGCCGGCGTTCTGATGAGAATAGAAACCACAAACACCAGTCATGTTGACAGGTGTTTTATCCTCAGGCACGTGAGTAAACTAACCTGCAGGCCTGGGGACAGTCGCATTCAAGTTCGTTGGACAAATACAACTGTGTCACACCATAGCGGCAATCATCTGAAAGAACACAAATATGCTGCTCGCAATCCCTGTACGTGAAGAAATAAACAGACTATGATATAGAGAAGCACGAAGATAATTTGCATACAAGGACCTTGGGTAATGTTGCTTGAGTCACAGACGCTTATGTTCTTGTACTGGAACGCTGCGCCGTAAGTCGGAACGCTCGCGTCTGCGCAGCTGCATTCGTCAATGACATAATGCTGGAAACACGTCTTCTGACACCCCTGACACAGCAAACAAAACAACTAGATGATATCATGTCGTGGATGAGAACGTAACATATTGGGGTGAGTAACTGATGTCAGTGCAGGTGCCTCGTAATTAGGGCAATGCTCATATAATAACCATTGCTTATTAGAGCAATCCGAGCGCAGCAGATGTCACTTACAGCCACTGTGTAGTTGACAGAGTACAACTCCTCATAAATACTGCGTGTAATGTTTACTTCACCAGATGGGACGCAGTCACCATAGTTACCACCAAGACGTTGCACCTCCATCTAGATACAAAAAAAACAGATAACAAATCATGTATATATACATATATATATATATATATATATATATATATATATATATATATATATATATTTATATTATAGATATATATATATATATATATATATATATATATATATATATATATATATATATATATATATATATATATATATATATATATATATATATATATATATATATATATATATATATGTATATATACAACAATTGAATGCATTTGACTAAACAAAATGATGTTAACCTTTGATATACCAATAGATGACAGCCGGCCTGGCCGCACCACAATCCCTTCGTCCTCCGGAAAGGGCATGGCGTCCTGCGCATGCACTGTGACCCTTGCCCCCGCATCGTCACCAGCCACGGTCAGGTACTCTGCCTGGTTAATGTTTATAGTCACTTGTAACCCTGTTATATCAAGTTATAGAGTTTATATCTACATATTAATATTTTCAATGATTTGATGTGATCATCACCTCTGGAAAAGCTTGTTTTGCATTGTATATTTCATATATAATGGATTGTTTCCACTGACATATAGGACCAAATTTCGACATGAATGTATGATTATTACTATCCTCGTTTTGGGACCCAGTCTAAATGATTTGCACGACACTTCAACTACGTCACACACACACACACACACACACACACACACACACACACACACACACACACACACACACACACACACACACACACACACACATATATATATATATATATATATATATATATATATATATATATATATATATATATATATATATATATATATATATATATATATATATATATATATATATATATATATATATATAAGACAGTGACATAGTGTTACTAACACCAACAAATATGAACTCACCATAGCGTCGTCCTGGGTTGGTAGAAATCTTCACCAGCGACTCGTTGGAGTATTTGTTAAATGTGAAACAATTACCATGGATACCATTGTAGAATTGCCGAAAATCTCTGTTAACACACGGATGTAATTAGATTTTGGTACCATTTATAGCATTTTAACCGAAAGGATACGTCGTTAAACGCATCGACAACCGCTCAAGATAATACCATTAATGATGAAAAGCCACAGTATATTTCTACGCTGCAAGTTGCTATATTGTAAGATGTCTGAAAGTTTTATCTTACCTACTAACTTGGGTCATGAGAGTAATGCGTATTTGTATATCACATGATCAGTAAAGGCTATTCTCAACTAACTTACGCTTCGGGGTCGCAAAGCATGCCGGAAAACTGACAGTCCAGCAGAAATTCATTTGCCTGGAAGCCAAGACTGGACTTAGTGGATTCCGGTAAATCGGCTAGGGTTTCTATAAGTTTCTCCTCGGCTTGGAACTCTGGGTTTGTGAGAATTCTCTCCGGGTAGATACTGCCGGGAACAGTCGGTGGAACAGGGATATCTGACGTGGGCGGAGTCGTCGTTCTCACGGCTGCGGTTGTGATGGTTATATCCGGAGTTGTATCAGTATCTGCCGTGGTTAAACCAGCAGCTGCAGTGGTTACATCACTAGCTGTCGTGATTAAACCAACAGCTGATGTGGTTGTGCCATCATTTGTCATCGTTGTAGAAGCAGCTGCAGTGGATACATCACTAGCTGTCGTGTTTAAACCAACAGCTGATGTGGTTGTTCCATCATTTGCCATCGTTGTAGGAGCAGCTGCAGTAGTTACATCAGCAGCTGCTGTGGTGACATCAGCAGCTGCAGTAGTGACGGTTGGTGAGGGGACATAATCAATAGAACTCGCTGAAACATGCGTTTTGACAAATTTAAACAGTGTGAACCCGAATCGTGCAAATAATTATTGATGCGACAAAATCAATTATGTACTTTGACCTCACTAGAGAATTTCTTGATAATAAATGGGTTTCAATTGGGGAAGCATATGGGCAGTAAAAGTGGAAAGATATATGACTGTTCCCTCAATGCCGGCCAAGATCCGCGGTAAGTTATTTTATGGCTGAGGCTGAAGTAGCTCTACAGTTGGTCGATTGACGAAATAGCAATGCTATGAGACGTCCACACTGGGCTACGGCTACACAAGAGACGTGGTACATCACGAAACCAGAAGGCATCCAGCACTGGCCTCGTGTCGCCATGGTTGCGAGACGCAGAAAGGTCCCATCTCTAAGTGGTGTATTTTGTATGACCCACATCTGAGTTTGGTTATAAGCATGATGAATTTAGCGTTACCCCCGACAGAGTTCGGGTTATCGGTGTGACGTATTTAGCGTGACCCCTATCAGAGTTCGGGTTATCGGTGTGGTGTATTTAGCGTGACCCCTATCAGAGTTCGGGTTATCAGTATGACGTATTTAGTGTGACCCACGTGTGAGTTCGGGTTATCATCGAGATATCTTTAGTGTTACCCACATCTGAGTTCGGGTTATCAGCGTAATACACTTAGAGCTACCCCACCTGATTGAAAGTCATGTGACTTACCTGTCCACTGGCAGAGTGCGAGCGCTTGGTCGGAACAGGAAACATCGACCCATGAATGATTATTGGAGATTTCCGCCTTGCCACACAGTCCGCCAATAGTGGCAGGACTTGAAGCCCAGTTGGTGTAGTTTATAGCGTCTGCATCATTCCAACGCCAGGTAGACGGTGGGCTAATTGCCAGGTTCAACCAGTAACTATCCACCCTATACAGTCAAACAGTAGTCATCAACATAAATTGCTGACGTATGCGCCTAAACGGTGATTATTTTGTGATCTCGAACCAAATTACGTGGCTGCGGTGAGTATCCCTGAATCCACGATATGTTGAACCTTTTCGGCTGTATCGAGGACAGCTAACGTCGTAGACTGTACACTGTCGACCGTCTCACAGAGTGACTTCGCTTGCGATTGGCGTCCTTGCGTCCAGCCGTCAAACAGGAAGTAGCACGTGTCCGTGTTGTCCGTGTTGTCATGGTAAACAGGATATGGACATTCTGGAGTAGAGATTCATACCACCACATCGAAAATTACTTGGTCGTATATTCCACGTTGTCAAGCCAAATAAAATTTATGGCTGAATTGTATCGATACGTAAGGGCAAATCGTAGTATCAGAAATCCTGGCTCGTAGACATTTAGATGATGCTGGACATACGATGTCGATATAAATACAGAAACATGGCGGTGATTACTTACGGACGAGTTGTTGACAGACGCCAATATGTTGAGAAGATTGACATGACACACTCTGCCAGAGATGGGAATTGTTGACATACGCAGCAATACATCCAAGATTAGCGTCAGCAGAGGGCGATCCTGATGCGTATTGCTCAAAGTCGGACACAGCCACCTGTTTGCCCCACTTGGAATTCGTGATGTATAGGTAGTAGGAAGTGGAGCTGTGAATAGCGAAATATGTAGATGCAACCACTGTTTCTAGTTAGATATCAAGCTTTTAAGGGAATTGAGTGCGATAATATGAGATTTATCCAATTCCTAGTCTGCTGTAAAAAAAAATGATGGCCGAAACTCTGTTACCTGTCAGCTCCAAACACGCCTTCTACGATATCGGCAACAAAGTTCATTTTGCTTTGGGTGTTGGGCATTGCAGCGCCACCTACTGTGCTTTCGCATGTTTCCTTGATGTTTCCACTGCCATCAAATTCTGTGATGCTGTTCGACAGAATGTGGAAACAGATGCCACTCTGTGGGTGGATGAATGAAGAATTGGAACAGTCCGTGCCTAAGAGAAATAATCATGCCGCTAATTTATCGGAAATATAACCATCGTACCCCAAAATAGGCAAGTAGATGATTTCAAGCAGTTGACTTACAGTAACATTATTTGTTCATTACAAATACGCAAATAATATGGGATACGCGGTGTCCAGGACTCACCAGAGGATCGCCTTTTTCTGGATGATTCATTCTGGTCAATATTATAGGTGAGGTTAACAAGACCAGAGGCAGCTTTTAAAGAGGACACCTTAACCGGGTTCATATTACAGATTGTCACCGCTGGGAATGTCTGTTCTCGGACGTATACCATTTTATATACGATATCGACGTTGTAGGAGAGATATTTATCGACTAGTCCCCACAGCATGAAGACGAATAGGGAAATGGCTGCGGCTGTTAGTAGCCCCCAGAACGACGTCTTCACACCACCTGAATAGAATAATGAATACTTCAGGATGAGACCAGCTTACAAATTGTGACAGCGGCTGACTGCCAACTTAGCGGGTGTCAAGGCGCTGGATCATTCGCGATTAATTTTCATGACAACTGTTAATGAGGCATGGTTTCGGCGACAGGTTCAATCTTTATTTTGTTTCCGTATCTTTCTAATTGCTTAAATGAATAGAATAAAAAAAGATCAGATCGCTACATAGACCAGTTGCCAAATAATGGCAATTTACATTTTTGAAACCAGCTGTAAACTTTCTGCGGTTCACTATTCTGTGGGCATCAAACTATATTTTGATTGGGTAGCTCTAGAGGCGAGCGGTTTGACAAGTGAGTGCGTTGTGCGGCTTACCTTTAGCATGATTCATGTGGTGAACGCCGTGAGCTGTGGTGTTGTCCTTCAACCGCGACCACAGAACACACTCCGCCTTGTCCACCTCCACCCTATCATTATCACCCATCTTCTCCATGAAATGAATGAAACCCTCCCTAAGGAATTTAATACGAATCACTCGTTTTGATTGGTAAAGGAGGTTGGGGGGTTGGCTGTAGTTATAGTGTCTATCGATAGTATCAAACGAAATTTGCACTTGTAGTCCAATAAGCAATGTGGGTGCCTAGGAATGGCGCTGAGCTCGAACCACAAAAGATGACAAAGCTTGCAACCCCAAAACTCTCACATGACTTGTTTGAAGTTAACATTGACCCGTGGAATCGGGGCCCCAAATGCGCAGGTTATTGTAGTCCTTGCGTCAACTTCAAGGATTCATTAACAGACCTATTTTATAACCAATGGAATTCAACGACAGTGGCGGGAGAATATCAAGCCCCAAGTTCTTGTTATGACTGAGCTGTTCAACACAAATCAACGTCGCTTATTGGTCGGTTAACAGAGTCAGAACTTCACATTCACATGTGTTTTCCCACCAAGCGATAACCAGTTGATAAGTGCCTCTTAAACTATGTGAGCCAGGGGATTAAATTGATTAAAGTCGTTCATCTAATGTACTAGTTAAATGTATGTGTGTAAGTATTGCATATTGCAGACTAGCGATTGTCACGGTTTAGATATCTACGTCTCTGTGTAGAGTAGAGGATGATGAACCCGATAACGCGCTGTTATCTATGTCTCTGTGTAGAGTAGAGAATGATGAACCCGATAACGCGCTGTTATCTGTGTCTCTGTGTAGAGTAGAGGATGATGAACCCGAGAACTCGCTGTTATCTATGTCTTTGTGTAGAGTAGAGGAAGATGAACCCGATAACGCGCTGTTATCTATGTCTCTGTGTAGAGTAGAGGATGATGAACCCGAGAACTCGCTGTTATCTATGTCTCTGTGTAGAGTAGAGGATGATGAACCCGAGAACTCGCTGTTATCTATGTGTCTGTGTAGAGTAGATGATAATGAACCCGATAATGCGCTGTTATCTATGTCTCTGTGTAGAGTAGAGGATGATGAACCCGATAACGCGCCGTTATCTATGTCTCTGTGTAGAGTAGAGGATGATGAACCCGATAACGCGCTGTTATCTATGTCTCTGTGTAGAGTAGAGGATGATGAACCCGAGAACTCGCTGTTATCTATGTCTTTGTGTAGAGTAGAGGATGGTGAACCCGATAACGCGCTGTTATCTATGTCTCTGTGTAGAGTAGAGGATGATGAACCCGAGAACTCGCTGTTATCTATGTCTCTGTGTAGGGTAGAGGATGAGGAACCCGATAACGCGCTGTTATCTATATCTCTGTGTAGAGTAGAGGATGATGAACCCGAGAACTTGCTGTTATCTATGTCTCTGTGTAGAGTAGAGGATGGTGAACCCGATAACGCGCTGTTATCTATGTCTCTGTGTAGAGTAGAGGATGGTGAACCCGAGAACTCGCTGTTATCTATGTCTTTGTGTAGAGTAGAGGATGGTGAACCCGATAACGCGCTGTTATCTATGTCTCTGTGTAGAGTAGAGGATGATGAACCCGAGAACTCGCTGTTATCTATGTCTCTGTGTAGGGTAGAGGATGAGGAACCCGATAACGCGCTGTTATCTATATCTCTGTGTAGAGTAGAGGATGGTGAACCCGAGAACTTGCTGTTATCTATGTCTCTGTGTAGAGTAGAGGATGGTGAACCCGAGAACGCGCTGTTATCTATGTCTCTGGGTAGAGTAGAGGATGATGAACCCGATAAAGAGGCTTCTGGGATGTCCAGAGAGGAATGTAGGCTTGATCTCAGGATGGTTTGCGGCTCGATTCGCCTTTAGACGGCTCTTAATATACCTTGTGAAATAAATGCATAGAACCACTGTAAACATAGACTTCAAGAGTAAATACGACCTCTCACACGACTTAACGCAAACGCTACACGAGGAGCAAACGAACGAAGGCGGTGGGAGTGGACGGCAATTATCCCATTATTTGTCCACACACTCTGTGCGCTTGTTGTTCCGGCCTAGCGCTGTCACACTTTGGTTTCACTCCATTAACTTGCCACCCAGATTTGTTAGCATATCGCCACGTCTGCTAATCATTCCCAGAAACATATGCTCAAGCTGCCGTCTCGGGGCCTCTTTTTTATGTAGTATACCGAGAGGGCACTCATGCGGATTCTCACATCTTGATTTTTTATCAAATATATATTCGTTGGACTTAACGCCACTGAGGGATATATGTTTGCCCGGATGTTATGCATGGAAGTAGTTGGAAACAATGGAAATTGCGATACATAAACATGGTCTCGGCAATCCAATGAGTCTCACGCATCATCAACTCCTGACCTCTCGGTTTGTTCAAGATAATAAGATAAATGTTGAAGGATATTGACTATTATTACCAAAACTAGAGTGTATCTGTGCGTATTAAATACCAGATTATTCTATAATCCATATAAGCCTACTTGCAATGACTTTCCATTCGTAAACAGGCAATGAGAGAACCCTAAATCACTTGGAACGTTACATGTTTTCCTATAGACTTATGAGGTCTCAGCCCAGAGCCTGACCCCAACACCAGCCTCGCTTTCTTGGAAGCTGATCAATGCTGGACATGACCAAACACAGCTGAAGAACCAAATGAGTCACGTTCATCGATATACAGCCACAGTTGTATTGTAATTCGTAGATGTAGCCCAAGGCAATAGCCTTTGGTCCGAGCGAACACTACAGGCAGATATCTTTTATGAGAAATTTAGGCTACATACTCAAATAAATCTACCATTTTGAGAAGAATGTATGGAGGGCAAATTTCCAATGCGCCTTTAGTCACAAGGATTGAGAATCGTGCATTAGCGCAAGCGAACTACATACCACACCGACAACGTCAAAAGTGTTCACCCTGAAACAACCAGAGGACATTAGGGCTTGAAGCTCTGCTTCTTTTCAACAACAAGTTATGACAATATTAAGTCATGATGCAACATTGGGTTTAAATTGTGCATGAGATTTCCAATAATAAACCAGGGGTCAAAGGTCACGAAGAGTTAACTTTAAGTATGCAAACACCCATTATTTGGGTAGCTAGGTCGTTTTATATAAAAAAAAGCACCATAACTAGATCACGAATGGACAGAGGGCCTTACGGTGCAATCATATCGGCACATGCTAGCGATAACCAAATGAAAGGTGTATGAATGTTACAGCATGATGAGTGTTCATTCATCCGAACTGTAAAAAGTATCTATAACGTCATAATTGACCGACGCCCAACCAGGTTTATATGTAATCGCGACCTCGATAGCAGTATACATGGACTGATTTATGTGTATTGATGGTCCGCTGTTTCACTCCATTTGGGCAGGGTTGTGGATACACCATGCCTCACAAGGCACGGAATCTAATCTAGGTGTGTTTATCTATATATTATCGTAAATTCAATACAATTGTTAAACATCCATTACATCATATTAACCAAATAAACGAAAACCAATATACTCTGTTCAAATAAAGGATGTTCAGTTCTGAAAGAAAATGTTTATAAATTGAAGAAAACGCAGGAGCCATCGTGCTGCTAGTTGAGTGGAGGGCATGGTACAGTGTTACGATATCATGAGGTAGAATAGCGATTGAGATCCATGTTTGAGCAATACAATACAGAGGCAAAGACAATCTCTGCAGCTAGGACCAAACACCAGCTCACGGTATCCTTCCATGATATGCTGATTCATATCTCAGTTTCCATTTCAAACCCACAGCGAGGTGACGCTCTGACCGGGATTAGAGATCGAGGCGATTCCTTGGTCTTCAGGATGAGGCAAGGCCCCGGTCGCACACCCGGATTCTTTGACCTGCGGTGAATCGCCACTGGAATCACCGATGAGCGCCGCTTCTGTGAGAACAAGGAGCCATGACATCGAACCTCCTCCTCGGCTAGACCCTGTAGGTCCAACAGCCGCGGTGATGTACTCACAAGTTTCCTGCGCAGCGTGAGATTACCGGTGGATGGGGGCTTCTTGGTCTTGGCAATATCGTCAGAATTGGAGAGAAGATTGGAAGATATGTAATCTTCCTCAGTATCGGCTACATTATCAACGCGGTCCGGTTTCGCGGGTGTTTCTCGTTCGTTCAGCAGTTCTTGCATTGGAACCTCTTCCAGACCAGATTTCCCACAAACAGGACTCTCTTGACCTGTGGATCTGCGAGCATCCAAACTCGACCCTTTATCGTGAACGTACGTAACGCGACCAGCCTCGGATTGTTGATCCAGCTCAATGGATGGCTCTGTATGATAGTACTGTAGAGTATCGTCTGCGCTCTTCAAGCTTACTGAGGGTTTCTTGGGTTGTATATTCAGGCATGTTGCGCGTATGGGTGGAGTAACAGGGGTATCAGGGTCAGCGGGAGGGGAACCGGGTGGAGTTGTGCGTGAACCCGAGTCCGAGAGTCCGGGTGAGATCGGAAGGGTTAAAGTACTCGTTGTTGAGTTGCCACTTGCTAAAGTTGTAAGCGTGCTGGAGTCGGATTCTGAGTGGCCTAGAGGTGTGATATGGGTGATGGATTCGGTTATTGTGGATACTGGCGGAGACGACAGGACACCGGGTACAGACAGAGGGAGGCTGGGCGGAGTGATAAAGCGAGAAGAATCAGAAACATGGGGTATCGGTGGTGATACAAGAGTGGCATAGTTAAAAAGCGCATTTGGTTCAGGGGTGTTGACAGAGACCGGGTTGCACAGATGTTCGATGCATGGGGAAATGTTTGGCGTGTCGCCATCAGCCGGAAACAAGGCTGCGATGGGCATATTGTCCACACAGGACATGTGACCAACAGCGAATGTGGCGTTGTTATTGGGAAGAACGCTGTCTCGAAACATGTAGGTGATACAGCTGTCGGCAGTGGGTGAATCTGCGGTGACAGCTGCTACATAATTGGCGGGTGTTTCAAAGGCGACGCTGGGTGAAGGGAAATCAGGGATTGAGAATGAAATGGTATTTTCAGACGATAGACTTGAAGCAGAATTGGTTTGATTTTCAGGATGTAGGATCAGACCGGAAGACGCAGGAAGATTTATCTTGCTTTTCTGCTCCACTGATGCAGAGAGCGCACAGGTTTGGGGGGATGCTGCCTGAATAGTCACCGTACGATTCATGGCAACGGGATCACATATCATGTCTGAGTCGATGTCCGCCACAATATAAATACCTCGATTTCCGGTTTCAGAAGCAGCGCTGCTGTCGATATTGGATGAGGGACTCTCGTCGACAGAAGAGCGTCCCGATTCAGTCGTTGCGAAGCTGCGGAGTGATATATTGGAGGCGGTAATGCGTGTGTTCTCGATGGCTGTGTCGTGTGAGATATTGGAAGATATCGGCGAATCTATCAGAATTTCTTGGCTACTCTCAGAAGCTCCTCCAGACAATGATAGCGACAAACTCCCGGGCAATGACGGACACGAGAGACTGCGTCTGAGTGGTCGTGGGCTTGGAAGACGACAACAGTCGGCGGGGTCATCAGCTACAGTAGATGGGCGTAGCAAGACCACTTCCGGTTCACACGTGACCACCACCACAGGTACGTCGTGCCGTTGTCGGCGTAAAGTGGTCGGAACGCCTCTCTTCGATTGGCAGTGCTCTGCCAAACCAATAGCTGGCAAACTCTGCCTTATAATCGAGGTTCTCTTAGGGATTGCCACTGGAGAAGGATAGATTATCTCTTGTATATATTCGCTGGGACAGTGTTTCCAGGGACCTATACGCTTACGGAATCGCCTCTTCATGGCCGAGAGCGTCTGACCGTGACACTCGGCAGGTGACATGTCCGCTATGGCCGTGAGCTGACGTGTCAGGGAGCGATCTTGAGTACCCTCCGCCGTGTCGTCTTCAGAGACGAAGCCGCCGAAAGACATGTATGTGATGTGCGAGTCGGTCGTTTGCGGGGAGCACGTATTGGGTCTGTGAGGCGGGGGGTTATCTGCGTAGTCTAAACATGGCGCACTACCACCCTGTGTTAAATGAAAAGTAAATCATTACCGAATTATCAACGGAAGACAAACCCTATAAGACGCAATATAGGACATTTACTTAGCAATTGTAACAATAAAACTAACTGCAATATAACATGATTAATTTTATTTTGGCCAGTCCTTGGAATAATCCATATTCTGTTTTAATAGCACTCTTGGTCGGTTTCGTTGTAATTGCATCAAAGTCCATTTCATATTTAGAATTTAGTTTTTTAAATGGGTATTATTTGTCATTTGTATTGGTATCGGAAACGATGGACTACTATACCGTTAAATATGTATTGTCATCGAGGCCTGCAACAGATTAATAAAACATGAATGAAAGAAGGTTAAATTATGCCGTGGAACCTCGTTATCAGAATAAATGACGACACATTGACCAAATTCGACCTTGATCTTGTGTCACAAACGGCAGCAGATGGATTTGACCTAGGCTGTGACTTCGCCGGAAGGGCAAATCGGATGCCACATTGCCTAAACTTCCTACTCGGTTAGTTCTTATAGGATCCATGCTTATAGAAGCCCTCATCCGACTCAGGCGGCGCTTCTGAAACGCAATCAGACGATATCTGATAGTCATTGTTAAGTTCAAGGAAATCAAACAGATATTGGAACCTTTTTTAAGCTCTTCGATTTTACTCGTACACCAAAGGATTGATTGGCTTGATCCCTCCAACTCAATAACCTATGCTTCACAGCGTAACGCACCAATCTTCCAGTCAAGGGCAGGGGGTGGTCGGACCGCGCCCCACGACTGACCACATACTTCTGCAGCTTGTATTTGACGACGACTTTATTAACCTCTTCCTTTTTCTGAAGCCGTCTCATGTTCTCGTCGGTGAACCAAGGGCCGAGGTCATTCTTGTGATTCTTACTGTAAATAACGGCATTAATTACAAACTTCTCTACAAGAATGCTTGCTGGCACAGGCGCTCGGTTCTCATCAAGACGGTGAGGCGAGACAGAGGACAAATACAAAATGAAGAGGAGAAGCTGAACACTTTGATTACCAGTAAGCGATGATAGGGATAATAAATCCGAATGGTATCACAATAAAGAAGAGTACGCCAATGGTGATATATGTGATGGTCACATCTGCACAGATAAGAGAAAGCATACGACAAGTCAGTCTTATTAACAGGTTTATAATAGCTATTAGAAAATATAACATATATATTTGTTACATCAAAGCTTGCAGAGGTACATGGAATTGGCACATTGGTGCTGTTCTGTGTGTGACAGGGTAAAGAGAATACGATCGACCAAAGGCATCGATAAAACGCTACTATGTACTGCAAATTTTCTGCTCCGTCCTGTTTTAAGATTCAATGTATTAATACACAAAGTAAAGACACATCGTTTATATCGTTGCAGCCAATAAAAGTGGTATTTAAACCAAATAGACGTACCATTCGTCATTACGTTTATTTGAAGTTGCACACCCCGAAACTGGCTGGCATATTCAAGGGTAGTTGGAGCAACGACAAAAGACGCCCAAGCCCAACTTGAGCCTGTAACGTACGCGTTCGGTGTGACGTCACCGCACGCCTTGCCACCCACAACGCGATGTCCACGCCTACTGAAGCCGCCATATTCAAGATACGATGAGACGCAAACTCCATTGGCGTCGGCTGCTGGAAGATTCACATCTAGGAAATATATTTTGATGACGCTCTGAGACTGGCCTTTGACGAGCCATTCGCAGAAAGCCCCCGCTGGAGGTATTTTATAAGGGTAATGAGGGGATGATAGGTTGGCTGGATCCTTCAAAGCAACACCAGTCAGAGTAGTGTCACAATCTACATCAAGAACAAAAAGCAAGAATTACAATTGGTGACACAAAACATCCATCAAATACACACTGTCAAAGTCGAATTCGCATACGGAAATGTTAGACACCCAGAAACAGAATAATGGAACTATATTGTTATTGGTCAGAAACTATGTGAAGACAGAACAGCAAAGGTTCGGTAGCTTTTAGCCAGCGCGGAATGGTTTTTTTTCATTACTTGTGATATATATATATATATATATATATATATATATATATATATATATATATATATATATATATATATATATATATATATATATATATATATATATATCCGTCTCTGAAATAATGAAATGAACGGCACATCAACACCAATGTGTTATATGGGCTTACAAAAGTAGGGTTAATATAAAGAGATCCGATTGAACCGGTAGAGCATCCATTTTCTAGGATAAATGGTCAAAAGTGGGAAATCCATGTGGATGAAAATGAACAGGAACAAAAAAATGCGAAAGATTATCCTAGGGCAGGTAACCACCAGCAGCCGAATGACTGGACTGGGCCAAGCCAACCTCTCGTCTGGGTGAAATCCACCACACAGGCAGGATCA
The DNA here is from genome assembly GCA_034190875.2 of Urechis unicinctus. NCBI lineage: Eukaryota > Metazoa > Annelida > Polychaeta > Xenopneusta > Urechidae > Urechis > Urechis unicinctus. The sequence goes on from CM067356.1 coordinate 26,856,670, forward strand.
CGCAGAGGGCCTTTTCTATCGCAGGACCCACAAGGGTAACGAATTGCTTCAAAGACCCCTTTAATATGCCCGATTGATCCCGCGAACGCATCACTCAATGATATAACTGTGTCTGAGCAAATGGATTTGATTACTGTCTTACACCCAATCTTGTAGGCGAAAAGTATTTCAAATTCATCTAACAAATTTAGGAGTAGCGAGAACACCTACGAATTGCTCCCTGTTTATCGTGTATATTCTCATTTGTAATGTTTTAACGCACATTTTATCGCCACAAGACAACATTTAAAGATCTTTCGGATTACAAATATCAAGTGACTTTAACAGTGAAACAAACAAAATGTTGAATGAGTGGGGGAAAGGTGACTGATTAACATAGTGAAGAACAGGTCCAGTATAATATAATCTGAATGTTGCATAGGTAGCAGCAAGAACAACAACTCTTCTGTTGGAAACCCTGTGCATAAACATTACACATTTTGGCAATGTAAGTCGTGCATTTATGCCAGAAAACCAGAGTTCCAAATGATCAAAACCACAGATACTAACTCATGCAAAAATTGATTGTGAACGAAAGCAAGAATCCACCAGCAAAAATACAGTTAACATCAGGAACATTTGGTACTTTAAGCATGTGACTGACTATATAGCATTAGCAACAAATGCGTTATAGCTCAAATAATGCATAAGTAAAAATATGCAATTAAATTATATGTATTATTCCCAATATGACATTTACAGTGAGAATCTAATTAGCTAATTATTGATCAATACAATCAAAACTCACAATGAGGAATGCTGGGATAATCACCGGACGTCAGGTTCCAGTGGTCGGCCTGCTGAAAGACGATATCAAGAGGGCATGTTCTACTTATTTTAAGTACCACTACTACTCATGAATTCCAGCGAAATGTTATGGTATGTTGAAACTCACTGCATAACAGTTCATATTGATCAGCATGATCAAGAAGCATTCCAGAAGTAGATGTACCGCCATAACAAGCTATCCGACTGCAATCATTGCATGGCCGTGATATCATGAATGATCTGCCATATGGATCAAGCGGTAAATTATCGCTGCAAATAAAGATGAGTGCCCCCTACCACGCCCTTAGCCACCCGTTGTACAACCGCTCGACATCATTGGGCAGTTGGTTGGTCATTACAATGAATCAAATTTCCACACAACCATACCATTGTCATGAATAGATTATAGTTCAACTGGCATTGGATTATAAACTTTATACAAACCAGCTGTTGTCCTCAGTAATTACAAATTACACGGGTTGCCAGCAAAGCCAGATTATGTAATGAACCGGTGTTTTACAATTGACCTTATCCAATTCAGCGCGACAGCTGTCAAATCTCCCGCCTCAATGATCAGCTGCTCGGAAATCTCGTCGTCACATGAGAAACGTCTTATGGTTATGCGAGACTTTGAGGTGGCCTGCGCCTTTAATTTCTTCTTAAACCTTCCCCTCAGATTGCCTTTCCTGATTTGTACGGCACTACTCAAAAGATAGGCCCAGTAAAAGGAAATTAGTTTGCACTTGCAGGTGATCACTACTTGTAAGAGAATGGAATCGACTCGTTTCTGATTGGTTGTGTATTGGCAGCTTTCTTATGATGTCTGCCTTGTGCCTCGTATTGTCGCCCACTCGGATTCCCAACAAATCTGTATGCTTAGCACAACAAAACTCCATTGCCATGGAATTGGTATCGAATAAGAGCATAATGCTGAAATACGAGGGTAGCCAAAAATCGCTTGTCGATGTATTCGCCAAAAAAGATGCGTCAGATTATTTTTGGACCAAGGATTAGCTAGTAGCTGTAAATCGTTGGCATATTTTATCAAGAGAGACTGTTGAGTGTTGTTAGTGATCAGCTCTTTCGAACTAAGTACGGGTAGTGCTGCATGCACTCGTGATAAATAGAACCTGACGTTGGTCTTTTGGGCGTGATAGTGTAACCCTGTAGGATGCCTAATGTTCGAAGCCAGTGCTATGCAAGAGTTACAATCATACACAATGCCCACACAAAACGTACAAGTGAAGAAGGAATTTTCTATAAATGTTTATGAACAAATTGAGTAAGTTGCCTTATCAGATTTGTCAAAGGGGATTGAACCCAGCAGGAGAAACTCAGAAAGTACACATCCCCGACTTCATGCTTATTTTGGAGTAAGCTCTCCCATTATCAAAATTTGCTATTCTCAAAGTTTTTGACAACTGTCAAACAGTTGAGCAGCAGCAGATAACCAAAATAGTGCGGGATGCCAGATATTCTTCCCGATTCTCGATCCATATTAATATATAGGTACAGAACTTTGATATAGAGTGAGGGCTGCTCGAAATTCAATTGCAGTGTGGTATAAAATTAGTTGAGAAAGTACATTTGTTTAGCTAGGTATTGGTTTGCAGTGAAACAAGGTTATGAACATGTATGGTAGTTTTTTGGGAGTAATGAAGGACAAGAGTCTAGAAAAGATCCTATGTCTAAAATAGTCCAGGCTCTTTCAGATGATGGAAGTATATGTTTTTACAGCACACCAATGCAAGTGTGTTACATTGTGCTTTGTATAGTGACCTGTAAGAATGGTAAGCAAAGTGTTTAACAGCACAACTGACACAAACTTCCTTTGAAATCAAACTGATCTGGTCAGAGCTTCTTTTGAGATCAATGGACTTAGATAGATATCACCCTAATTCTTGATATCTTAAACTGCATTCTGAATTACCAACCCATACTCTCCACCAAAATGACTGGAGACCTAGCATTCATACTAAACCGTTCATTGTTGCTGATATTTGGAGGGTTTGATCTTACCCACCTTTGAGTTAATAAACCCTACACATCGTCTGGTGGAGGCCAACAAACCACATACCAGTGATTCCATGATTTTGACACTGAATAAACCTGAACATAAGTCATTGATGGAATGTAGTTTTAAAGAAAGGTCCATGGTAATTTGTTTTTAAATCTGTGGTAAAGTTCAAGCTTTATCATTGATTTTGACACAGGAATTGTTTCCACAAATCAGACAACAGTAGAACTAAATTAGTCACATCATAGATCTAAAGCCAGTTTGTGTCCTTGTGTGGTTAACTGACAAAATGTTTGATGGCAATCGGTGATGAACATGATCGCAATGGATTCATATATTTTATCAGCATGTACCACAATAGAACACTTGCCACACAAGTTTTGTGATTCATGTATTGGCATAGTTTTGAACATTGCAGGGCATCATTCAATTCTGACAAGATTATGTCAAAAAGGGATATTGATAGTATGTTGGCACCAAAAATGTTCTTTTAAACAATCATTTGAGGGAACATTTTTTTTATCCAACAATATTTTTATTTGCTGTAAAAACTAATTGTTAATCCGTTTTCAGATGTGATATAATTGGAGGGCAGCCATGGACCCATTTGAACTCTCACTCAACCAGGTAAATGTGATGGAGCAGGAGTTGGGCCAAAGCACTGATTATGAGTCACTTTATTCCTTCAGCAACCTGGTTTCCTATGACTCCGACTTCAAGCACCATGAAGACACGCACGCAGTTCCAGTTCTGCCCATGAAAGTTCATGATACCTTTAACCTCAGTAAGTGAGGTGTGTTGATGAAAGCTGTGAATTTGCTTGTGGTGTGCATATCACTTCCTTCTATGTATCATAGGAAATAATTGTCTCTGTGCTTGGCAGTTTATCGTATGTTGAATAACTGAAGAAATAGTTATAAGATGATGATGCTGATTATTAAGGCAACTAACACCCTTTTTGCTAACTGGATCTGGTGTGTACTAATTTCATTTGCATGTTGAGCGATTACCATTTTCTTTGAACGAAGTAAAATTGTACCTGTTGCTTCATGTTGCCTCTTACCATCTCAGGCAGAGGTCTCAACAAGAAATCTAACCATACAACAACCAGTGTTTCTGAGCTTATACAAGCCGAGGCCACCGAACATTACTTAAAAAATTTTCGCAAGTCGCAGTCAAGTCAATCGGCTGCATACAACCCAGCTAGTGAAGGACCAATATTGTCTCAGTATGAAATAGATCTGAGAGAATTCCGGGACCGAAAGGTGCAATACGGCAAAGGTCAGCAACATGGAGCAGAGTTTTTGCTAATTTACTAATCATATGAATTTCATGCTGCCTATTCCAACTATGTGTCTGTACGATTGTAAAAAGACTTTATTGAAGTGCATTTCTTTTCATTTCTTATGCATACTACAAGATGCTCTAGTACCAGTTGCTTTGTGAAAAACTCATACTTCTTGGTCAGGGCTTTATTTAATGCTGTCACATGTTAATGGCTCTAACAGGATTTCTCAAACTAATTATCCTGACCGAATTAGCAATTTATGCCATCTTATTATCTTATGATTGTAAAATTGTATCTTGTTATTTCTCATTAAAAATACATGGCCCTGTGCTGCATTTTCTAAGTACTCTTCTGAATATTTTACATTTATCACCATAAAGTATAATCATTGCTAACTACATTCAACATTTATATATAACTGAGACTACCCCTTTGATGGTTGTGAAGTGCAGTCTTGTTTTATGTAATGTGAACTTGTAGGTGAAGGTCAGACTAAAGGCAACCATAGACAGCTTCTCAAGGTGAGACTTCTAATTCTTGGGTCATTTTAATGTATTCCTGATGCCCTGATCAGTACAGCCATTTGTAATTAATTTATACTCTGATTATATTTGTATTCTGTACTCATTTGCAGATGGCTCCTCAGGATGTGGTTGTCAATGCTAATATCAATCACAAACCGAGTCGTAAGAGCTCTGCTGACTCACAGAACGATTCCTTCCATGCATTCACAGAAACTGTAGAAGCCTTGGCTCTTCAGCAATCTGTCATTGGTACAACTCCCTAGTTTCTCTCTACAGGTTTAAATATCACTTCAAGTTAAAATCTCACTAATGTCGCCTGTGATGTTTGTATAACCAGGTGATCGAGAACGGAAGCCAGCCAGTGCCGAGGAGATAGAGGCTGCTATTGAAGCCACGCGACTACTGATGAAGCAGTCACAGCCATCACCTTCACAAGTAAATAGATATATTATATATTTCCTAAAATATATGTCATCATGTGTTATTGTACTGCAGTTCATCTTTGACATGCATTATGCCATTATTTTCTCTGGTATTTAGTTGGTTCTACATGACTTGTTATCATATGTTTCCTAGGGAAACCCTTCTATTGGTCCCGGACCTACTGCTGAGTCAACGCCTTCAAAGATTACCACCACAAAGTGTTACAACATGAATGAATCTCCCACCAGTGACAGCAAACCCATAGATCTTGATGATGAGGTACCTGCTGCTGAGGATTCAAGTGAAGAAGAAGCCAGCAGCTCACTCTCCTCCTCGCTCCTGGTTCCCTCTGCTGATACTCTATCACAACAAACAAGCTTATCAGATAGTGGAATTACTGAGCAATCCCCAACTGAGGACCCTGCCTCACCTCCCAGTAATCAACTCATCAGAATGCCACAGGACCAGATTACTACTGTTATTGAGAAGGCATCTTGGTTCACTGCCAATCAACCCACCTCTCCCAACAATGATAGAACAGCTGTGGAAAGCAAAAAGTTGTCCCATTCCAATAAGTCAAGCAAGCCAAAAAATTTGGGGCGTGATAAGAAACACAAGAAGGCTGAACAAAATAATAATGATTCACCTCAACCCATAAATGGTGACTCCTCATTGGACAGTGTTGATGATATTTCTGCAGTAAGCCCTGTGAAAATAAAAAGTCTGTTGGATAGCAATCAGAATTCTTTAGAAGAACCTTCAAATGAGTCTGCTGTTGTACTCCCCTCCCCCTCTTCTACCCCACCAAAACATGTCAACAGTATTGCACCAATTGAACCACAGCTGGAGGTAACTCCTGACAGTTATCATAGTCCAACCACTTGCCTCAAACCACAAGAAATACATCAACTCTCGTCACACCTTCTAGAGACTGAGCAGTCCTTGCCAGAATCCATCTCAATAAAGGATCTGGGTTCAATAAGTATATCACCTAACTTGAAATCATCAGGTGTTGAAGATTCTGTAACAGCTGTGAATCCCAAACCAGTCAGCTATTTCAATTTTGGAAAGAACCTAACAGCTGATGCGCTAAGTCAACAATGTGAGCGCCTCTTGAAGGAGAGAGCTAGGTTAGAGGGGCAGGTGGAATTTCTGGAGATGGAGTCCAAAACTGCCCTGCAGGAGCGAGCTCAGCTTCAGTCCCAGGTGGCAGCACTGACACAAACTCTCAAATCCCAAGAGGCCACTTCAAGAAACGTGTCCCACGAGCGAGATGCTGTGGTAGCGGACTATGAGACATTGAGGCAGAACCGGGGTCGCCTTGAGCAGGTCATTATGTCCGCCCAGAAGCTGCTTGAGGACAAGGACGTTGAGATCAAGACTATAAATGAGGATGTGAGGATTGCTAAAGAGGAAATGGAGGCCAGTCTGAGTGCGCAGAAAGCCTTGAAAGAAGAGATGCTCTCTCGGGATAACACCGTGGGTGATCTGAAGAGCAAGGTGGCTGAGTTGTATGTGGAGTTTCAAACAACCAACCAAAATAAGATACTAGCAGAGAGTGAGATAACCTCTCTGAGAAGCGAACTACGCACCGTGTCTACGGGTAAAGAATGGTACATGGAGCAGTTGGAGAAAGCGCAGGAAGGTCGGTCTGCCTTACAGGGAGACATAACACAGCTGAAGAGGGAGATGATTGGACAGGCTACCATGATTGAACGTCTCAAGGCTGATAATGTGCGACTTAAACAGCAGCTAGCATCCACTGAGCAGCGTGCCCTGGTGGAGAAAGAACAGCTAGCACGCCATCTGGAGGCCATTGAGGCAGACATGTTGGATAGAGAGGCAGCTTTTGCTCAAATCAAGCGAGACAGGGAGAGTGTGGAAACACTGCTACAGTCAAGGCTGGAACAGGGCCAGGAGCTGCCGCCAGACATAGAAGAGGAACTAGAAAAGTCAAAGCAGGATGCCAGTCGTTTTGAAGGGCAACTCAAAATGGCTGAAACCGAAAAGACTGACTTGGCAAAGAGACTTGCAATGACACAAGAGAATATGTCACAACGCGAGCAAATGGTGGACAGCTTGCAGCAACAGATTATTGATATTGAGAACAGATTACAACAATCACATTTGACAACAGGTGAAAAAGAAGCTGAGATGGATAAGTTAAAAGAGGATTATCTAGCTTGTCAAGTGGAGCTCTCTTCTACAAAGGAAGAAAAGAAAAGTTTTGACCAGGCGCTGCGTACCTTGAAGTCTGATATGGGTAAAGTGGAAACCAGCTTCAGGCAGATGAAATCGGAACTCGGAAGCAAAGAGGAAGAAATTAAATCACTGAAGGAAGAACAAGAGAAACTGAAAGGAGAAGTGATCAGGTCTGTTCAGGTTCACACATTAGAAGCCGCCAAACCAATAGAGTCAGAACAGACACAAGGCTCTAGCGAGGAAGACAAAGAGGAACTCAGGAAAAATGCTCTGAAGATTGAGGAACTTCACTTTGAGAAAACAGCATTAGAAGAAGAGAGGAATAGACTGAGGGAGCTGATTAAGGTAACAGACGAGGACAAGCATGCTCTCATTCACACAGGCAACAATAAGGATCAAGATCTGGAGTTGGTGAGAAGACAACTGGGAGAGATGGAGAAGTCTTTTCAGAAGGTGGCCAATGAGAAAGCAGACCTTGAGGGCCAGTTTGTGACCATGTCTGCCATGCAGGTTGGTGTTATGGTGTCATCAAGTAGCTATAAGAGTTGTCAACTAGCTTTCTGTCATTCAATGT
>CM067356.1:26869504-27044504 GCA_034190875.2 Urechis unicinctus
TCTGTGAGCAATTACGAGTAGGTCAAAGGTGAGATTGTGTGCCGAGGTCACATTGTTTTGGATGGTTAATCATGTGACATGGTGTGATGAGGTGCTGCATGTCATGGTGTTTGTTCTCAGATCACAATATGCTTTACAATCAACAGAAGCTTCAGTGCCATCAGCCATATGTGGGGGATCAATCTGTTAGTTACAGTTAATTTAATTTTGCTTGTATTTATCGGCTTTGCATAGAGTGGAGAGTGGGTATTTTTACATCTACTAACAGAAGAACAGTGGCATTTTAAAGCTAGGTGTGTTATGCTGTGAATTAGCCTCAGAACCGTGGCTTGTCATTCTCCAGCTCTGTTTATAACCAGATTGTGATAACCATGTATTATGTGGACCTTTTTAACCATAGGGAGTGTCTACTATGTCTTTGGGGTGATACTATTTGATGCATCATTATTGGAGGCTAACAAATGGGGCTTGACTGTAGTTTAGTGGCCTTAGGGGAAATAATCCACTTGTACCCTTTTCATATTATGCCAAGGCTTGCTATGGTGAGAAATTCCTACTTGGGTTAGACTGCTGGGTCAAATTATTCTGGGTCAACACTTATATTACTAACCAATAGGTCTGTGTTTTGCCACTTGAAAGCGTGTCACAAATTATTGTTTGTTATTTGATTGTATTTGGCTTTATTTGTTTGATGAATTGTTTACCTTTTTTATGGATATAACTGTATCAGTGTTACATCTATACTTGTGATTAGTTTGGGTGTCCATGGAAATACATCCATCATTGTGGATTGTACAAAAAATGTCAATATCTATTCCATCATACTTACTCTTGTAGTCAGTACAGACCATCTTAGATCTGAATGTGTGACATAGATTGTGAATTGGATTGGCCCAGATTGTTTGTTTGCCCTGATCTAGAGGCAATGGGTTCCCTGACCTAGATTGTAAAAGAACTGATTTTGAGGACATGTGTACCCTGACCTGAATAGCAACAGAACTGATCTTGACGACATGTGTACCCTGACAAGGTTGGCCGGTTTAACCGACTTAAATTGCGTGTGTAAACTGACCTTGAATGAACGTAAGCACTGACCGTGATTGCATCTGTGAAATGACCTAGATTGCATGTATACACTGGATGAGAGGACGTGTGGGGTAACTTATATGGCATGTGTGAACCGACCAAGATAGCTTATGGAATGCGGACGTTGAATCTCTTGCTCTATACTCAGCTAACACCTACCTAAGATTAGATGATTCTAGTGTCACGAGGTTCTAACCGGTTCATTTTACTTTTTTATGAATTATTTCTCTTTTCAACTTGCTGCATTTCGTTGTGCATCAAAGTTACGTGGGCAATATAGTTAATTGACAGTGAATATTTGCAATTATTTCCCATGTTTGATCTTGAAGAAAACTTAATTGGTTTCTCATCTGTTGTGATATTTACGTTGGTGTGCCTTTCTACGAGTGTGACAGGGTCCATGTCAATCATTATGAATAAAAAAATATGGGACAGCTATTAATGACTTGTTGCTCGATGCATCATTTAAAATGTAAGCTTACTTTTCACCACCCTGAAAATGTTATCCATGGGAATGGCCTGTATGGGAGCAAGTGTAGTCGCTAATCGAATTCGTCTACAGTGGCTCCGTTCAGCGGCAGTAGCTGACTTGCTTCTACCCTAATGGCATATACTGTAGGTTGCGATCGTATATTGTCGGATAACGTCATCTGTATCTGAATACCTAAGATTGAGTAGAGATGCCGATGCTGTCAGTCGTACGTCGCGCATTCCTCCTCTGCAAGGTTTCCTTGTTTAACTCATGGTATCCTAACCCTTCACGCATCTTTCCTCTGCATCAAATAATCATTTCCACGAAGGGAAATTACCTCACCTAAGATGGTTGACGGTCTGATAGATATGTATCACAGTGCGGATATAAGAGTTCGGCCAACGGCGCGGAAAATGTCAAAGGCGAAGTTCATTTGCCTACTTTCCACAATATGTCTTATGCAACAAATATATCCCATCATTTGGTCATTCTCGATGTTCCATGTGTTAACAAAGTGACTGAAACTTTATATGAAACTGGACTATGAGGTTAACGCCGACGCGTTTTGTTGGAAAGGGGCTTCATTGGATATTCGGGTAATTGTTTAACTGTCGATAAGTTATCGTTACTTATGATATATCATCACTGTGATGTTATGGAGAAACCAGTGACCAGAGAATTGACAACTATCACCACTCAGTATGGTGATGAGTGGTCAGGGCAGAAAGACCGTTTGGTCCATAGACGACCTGCCAATGGTCATCAAAAATTGACTTCAGTACCATATCTCAAAGAGATGCCCATTTATTTTTTCTATTGACTTGATGCATTCATGTGGTAATTATGAAATGATAGATATGTTGTACAACCTCGCTCAGATAGTCTCAGCCATACAGGACGTCTGTTTGGAATATCATCGTCTGATCGGGGATACTTCAGTCTTGATAGTGAACAATAATAAAAACGATGTAGGTTCATCGCATGATTATAATCGTAATATAAACACAAAACTCTTCATGAATGAAAGCTGATTCATTTCGTCCTCGGTTTGACGGTTTGACGTGTCTCCGTCGACGCGCGAGGTGGCGCTGTATTCGTCTTCTTCTTCTTACTCTCATCTGTTCTCTCAGCCTCCTTCACATCACGAGCCAATGACAAGCTTTGGAACTGATCTAAAGATACAGAGACGCGACGCACGTTAAGAAGTTCCAATTGAACGCGAGTTTGAGCGTCTGTAAGTTTCTGATCGCTGAGGGATCTTTTCCTGTCTATTTCTTGTTGTTTGATCTCAAGCATGTTGGAGTCTTTGCGGGCTCTTATGAGAACCTCGGCTGAAGGTCCACCAACGCTCTTCCGTCTCTGCATGACTTAAAAAGGGTGGCTATGAAGTTGTACACGTGATGATGAGTCTATACGGCACAGAACAAAGGGTCTGCAGCTGTATGAATTAGCAAACGATAATTTTCTTGGTGAACTGCTGGTAACGCCGTATGGTCGATACAACGATGAGAGAAGATGTACTTCTTTATTTCCCACGTGTCACTATCAAATCACAAATCGACTGAATGCATGGATATCCAGAATAAGTTGTTGTCAGCTTCAAGTCATTCCTCGCCGTGCTCAGGCGTTGTTTTTTTAATGATGAAAGGCGTGAATTTCGTCACCTTATAAGAAATTAAGGTTATACTCCTAGAAGGTATGTTGTAATAAACTTGATTAAGAAAATTGCATCAGATTGAAGAAATGCTTGAAAGAAAATTCGATTGAGTAATATATGATGGGAGCCAGGTTGCCTGTAGCCGACTTTCAAATGAAAGAAATTATATTCTGATCCGAACAACCCCAACTGCTACTCAATTGTTTAACTTAGGTTTAACAAATCAATCGTTCCCCATTTATTACATATTTCACGTAAATAGTGTAATGTTATCAATTTTACATCTTTATACGAACGCCGTAAAATATTTGTGTTACCTTAATTTTATTGTGGCCATTTGTTCCACCGTTTGCTCGTAGTGTATGTAAATACTCGCCAGGCTTACAAGTAGTGAACTAAATGCAGCAATCTCATCCTATGTAATCGTAACTAATGGACAATACCACCTAAACAAACTTTAACGTCTTACTTGTGTTGATTAGAGTTTCAGAATAATATATACGCACCGAGTAATCCATTAACAAACAGTCGCGTTGATGGCTGGGGACCGTTATATCTATTTAGTTAGGGAGAGCGGCTTTATTTGATGTTAATTGACCAAGTTTCACTTGTGAGTTTAACATCGCCATGATATGGTGTCACCAGGGACACTCACTGAGCGCGTGTGTGATCGTAACGGCACGACATTGAAGGAAGCACCCAGCTGCCGATTGTAAGACGTTGTTTGTTGTTGGAACTTTGTTTAGGGCCTCAGCCTCAGGGAACACTCTCTATAACACAGTTATCGCCTCACAGTGGAGCTTTTGTTGCTTTAATATGAACTTCTGTGTAGGTTTCGTGTCAGATATCACTTATGCCACAATCATAAAGTAGTTTTTTTTCACAATCTGAGTTGCCCAATGGAATGTTGCCATATCCTAAACGATGCGATCGGTATCTTAACCACGCAAATTTCACTGTTCATTTCAATTAGTTCTAAAGTTACGGTCCAAAGCTTTCCTTGCGCATTAGCGTTTATGCTAAATCATAAAAACATAGCTTTTATGCTAAATCAGTAACCTGCCAGAGCAGCGACGACGAGCGCTCTGGATTCAGCTTCGCGTGTTTGATCCTCGCCGCACCATAGGGCAGAGTCTTGAGTTTTACGAGCTCTTTGCAGGTAAGATGTCGCGCTTTATACGATGCACGACCGATTCCGTATAGACGATAGGGCTTTGAAATATTGTTCCCAATAACGGTGGCTTGTTTGATCAAGCTTTGATTCCGCATACACCATCATGGATAACATTAGTCATTCAAGAATATGCTGTTAATAGTACTTCAAATTTTAACCTGTCAAATTTAAAGAACAGCTTGTCCAAGCAGTGAAGAGGTCGATGGGTATAGGTGCCAGTATCAAATCACGAACAAGTCAATGAAGACCACATAATTTATTAATTTCTCACACAAGTGACATAAAGTTAAACATGGTCAATATATTTAATTCTAGTATGACAAATTTCATAAAAGGCATGTACGATTTCCGTTTGACAAAAAATTACATAATTTGCACATGCAAATAATCCAATGATTTGCCATAATCTGAATGCACAACCGTACATATGAAGGTGTACCAAGCACGCAAAACATACATAATGACTAACCATTTTATATCTGAATACATAAGTGATTTTCAAGGAAATGATAAATCTGAAGTTGAACAAGCATTTCCACTTCATTCAACCAGACTCTGTTTCAGTTCCATTTTGGCTGAGGAGTAACAAACACTCTCATGGAAGTCTCCAACACAATCACAGGTGGAATCTCCACACAGCAATCAGACACAGCCAAGAATATATAAAACCCATATATTGGGAGAGCTGACAAGCAAGCAGTCAACACCATCCGTGTGGTGGATGATTGGGGGCATGTTGTCAGATCAGGCATACATATCTTCCCGATCAGCTCCTGTCACTGCTACATCAGCATCCTCCAGACTGGAGAAGTTGAGGAAGTGAGACGGTCGGTGAACCTCGTGGTAGAACTCCTTAGGGTTGGAAAGGGCCAGCTCGTACTTCTTGTTGGGGTCATGACGCACACCTGTAATCACACACAGGTAATGTCACACCTCTCATTAATAATTTACACCTGTTGTACATTAATTAAGTTACATCATTAATCAACAGAACCATTAATTAAGTTACATCATTAATTAACGAAACCATTTGAAAAATCAAAACAACAACATTTCCTTTTTCAAAAATAAAACCCCCAATAAAAACAGACATGCTATTAAGGGAAAATAAACAAGTTGGTGCGTTACTTACCCATGAAGTTGTAGTTCCATGAGGTGTGGCTGGGTACCATGAAGAAGCCGAGGAAGCGATCAGACAACAGCATCTGTACCTTCTCGTAGTGAGACGGCAGGTAACCTTTGGGATTGTTACCCGAATCCTTGTTCTGTCTGCCCCACTCGAAGCCACTCGGTGTCAGTTTGTAGGCCGTCAGCGAACACGACCCAGGCGTGAAGCTGCAAGTGAACACATTGTTATGAGTACATCAAATAGGCAGGCACTGACAAATAATGTCTCTTAATGGATGTATTCTCGGGAGGGGTAACACAGGGATTTGTAAAGATAAAATAAACAAGTCTGAAATACAACCATGATTTTAACGGCCAATGCAACATTGAAACGATGCATTGACATTCATTCTATTGTTTACATCAGATATTTAGCTGTGAAGAGTGCAAAGCAAATAGACGGAAATGAGGGCTTTTGATGCACGAGTGGAAATGTGTACGTTAAAGCCAGTCGTTCTGACCTGCATGTGATGACAATAGTCTTCTCGCCATCCCAGCTTGAGTTGTCCGACATGACCTTGGCATGTGTGGTGATGTCCTGAGGCGAGAGCTGGGGCAGCTCGTTAGGCTGCGTGTGTATCCACCCCAATGGTTCCATCTCCTTGAGGTAGTCGTGTGAGGGCAGATGGTGGGGTAGATGGACAGTCTGATGGGTACCCCACTGAGGAGGCATCACGATACAGCGGATCTCTTTAACCTGCGGGTTGTCTGGTGGGCTCACTCCATACAGCAGCCCAGAGATCTACCGTCAACACAGGCCGATATTATAACACACAGCCACACCACAATGAGAATCCAGTAAGTGCCATGACAGATATTTTATTAATCATTCAGACTGGAGGTCAGTAAAGACATTTAATTATATCATTGTACATATGATATAACATGTTGTATGATATAGTACGTTGTAAAAAAAATCTGTGCTATGAAATGAAGTTTGTTTTGGGTTTTTCCACCGACCTGTGCTCTGAGATCAGAGATAGTGATGAACTTTTTGAGGACATTCTTGGGCAGGATATAGGTGTAGCCAGTCTCCTTGATGTCATCCGACGACACGTAGATGTGATTGGTACGGAGGTGAAGGTTGGTGGCTGAGATAGCCCTGACTCGCCACTCCGTCTTGGAAGAGAAAGTCTGCGTCTCGTAGTTACTTGTGGTGGCTGTGATGATCTCGTCACCGTGTTTGTTGACCGTGCGCGTCGTGGTCGCGGTGAGCTGAGACTGCTCCTTTGTCTGCTTCTCAATTTCTGCGATTTGTTGGCGTTGAGCACTGGGTGCGGATATCTCCATGCCAAGGATGATGTCTCGGATCTCAGACTGTGTCAGGGAGGCTACGTTCACACTGTAAAGCAAGAACACCACAGAATTCATTAAGAATCAGTTATATCACAAATACAGACCTCTAATAAGAAAAGGATTTCAATACGAGAAGATAATGCTGTAAGCTTCATGGTGCTGACTTCACGTTAACAGGATCTTAATTTTACATCGAGCTCTGTTTTTTAGTATCTCACTTGTTTTTCTTGCCGTAGTCAGCCAGAATGAGGTCCTTGAGTTGTACCTCCACCTTGATCCACTCCTCATCAGTGAGTGTGGGCCAGATGTGATGTGCCTCCGTGATTGTTGTCTTGTCCGGCTTGAGGATGAGCTTGGTGCGGTCATTGTTGACATGGAGAGCTCTGAGGATGAGGATGAGACGGGAGAAAGCTGTGTATGACGAGATGGTCTTCAGCCAGTCATCGTACAGGTTGAATAACACCATCTGAGGCTCGGTGGCCTTCAGGATCAGGTCACCGAACTTCTCCACCTACAACCATAACCACATCATAACCACCATGAAATGCATGCTACTTTTAATCAAATAATCAATAACCATGGTTAAACAATATCATCACTTATGTTATATGCATCTCTAAGCTTGCAATACAGGCATTGCCACCCTACCATTCATGCCCTTACTAAGCTAATGCCTACTATGATATAGCTATGGACATGAGCTCAATAAACTAAACTCAATGCAGTTTAACTACAGTATGACCATAGTTAACCACACAGACCTACCTTGAGACAAGCCTGGAAAGGAAGCTGCAACTCACTTCCTTTGATCACAATGTTAGGGAAATCCAGCAAGTGGACCTAACAGACAAATAGACACAACATCAAAGACTGCTTCTTCACAAGAGAAATGGAATCGAACTGGCTTTGCTTAACTTGTAGATGCTATGTTGTTATGAAATAACATTATACCATGACACACAAGCACTGCACTGGCAAGCTATAAATCACTGTGAGCGTACCTCGAGGGGATCGAGCATGCCTTTGCGTGTGACGATGATCTGCTTGGGTTGTTCCTCAACTGGCAGTGAGCGGATGAGAGCAGCCACTTCCTCGGCAGTCTTCCACTTGGCCAGCTACATACACACACATATATACGTCAATCAATGCCACACTTGTAAACCAACCCATGACACATACACAAGACATGGAGGAGTACGGATAGTATGACCTCACCTGTCCCAGACGTTTCTGTCCAGCCCACACGGATGTGTGGATGATCTTGAGGAAGAGTTGTCCTGTGCGAGGATTGAAGATGAAGATGGCACCATTGATGGGCTTTGTTGTCAAGTTTCCTTCAAATGTCTACACAAAACCGGTACATACAGTACACTGTAAAAACTCTCACACTAAGTGTCAGATTTATTAATTACTTTCAAACAATATCTCTACAATTTTTAAATGCACATTAAGCACAAAAAATAACGAGTTAAATCTTGTAGGTCATGATGTACATGACCTTGAACTGACCTTGTGTATGGTGACCCTGTAGACATTGGTGTCGTCGACAAACCAGATGATCTGGTTTGAGAAGAGCTCTCCGTAGTTCTGTGAACTGAGATAAGGTTCAGTAGGCTCACTGGAGTAGAGCTGCAAGGCTTTGCGGATGCGCTCCCTCAACACATACAGCGCAGGGTTGGCCTTCATGATCTTAGCCATGGCTTGCTGGATAAGGGGTTTACAGCCAGGGAACCAGTTGCCAAATGCACTGCACACATACAACATCTGATGGTTAAAGAAAGGTGGTAAGTTGTCATATACACTTGACACATATAATCTGTATCAGAAATACAATGGCAATAAATCTTGCAATGAACACAGATCATATATAAAGGAGAGAATCCTTATCATGATTGGATTAGCCTCATTGAGCCACTCCAAAAAACGCTTAACCCACAACATAAACAAAATAACAGTACAGTCCGGTATCCCTTATCCAGAATTCCGAAATCTGGAAACCTCCAAAATCCGGAATTTTTTGGGCGAGAAACTTTATGACGCCAGAGTGGAATTTTCGCATCATTATGACTTTTTTGATAGATTCCCCATCACGAAATAGCGTTGAGGTATGCTTGCAACTGTTAACGCACCCTGTTTTTGAACGATAATATTCCTATTTCTATTGTAGAGTCGATATTTACTATGTTAAGGTAGAAGTGAACAAGATGGTGTTCGTTTGGAAAACCGCAACGTTATGATTACCACAGACGATTGTACTTCTGATCTTACGAATGAATGATAATGGGCGTCTGGAAAGGCATTTACCGAAACCCGGAATATTCCTAAATCCGGAACACGCTCGGTCCCGACCATTCCGGATAAGGGATACCGGACTGTATTACCAAGGCGACCACTATAGCAGGTGCCCTTGGATGCTATTTGGGATGTTACCTGTGGAGGTTGTAGGCGAGGTCGATGGCCAGCAGCAGACCAGTAGGAGATGGGTAGATACTCATGTTGTCCGTGGTATAGTCGAGGAACTTGGCACGGGCGTATCGCTCAACGTCATGCGAGTCGTAATCACCCCAGCGTAACTGAATATCCAACCAGTACTTCTGTGTGGTTGTGTTGTCCATTGTGTCCCTGAAGAACACACACACGCCATTAACGCTCTACATACATATCCTCTACTGTGGGGTAAGTGACCACGACCAACACAGTAAACAAAGGTGCAGCCTACAGTTAACAGTAGCACGGACAAGTTACAGCAAGTACTCACTTGGTGTCAGCCAGCAGTGACGGTCTGGAGACATTCCACTTGTAAGCTGCAAAGAGCAGGATGTCAGCACATGAGCTGTTCATCTTGTAGGATTTCCGCGGGTGAATCGTCTCCTTCTGTACCGTCTCTATACCCAGGGCATCCAACTCCTGGTCAAACACCTGCCAACAAAACACACCCGTCGAGTCAACGTCGCACAAAACAACTTACTCATGGGATCAAATCAATGCCAAAGCTGCCTCTCTGTTTTCATATGTGCACCACCTCTTACCTGACAGAGATCCATGACCACACTCTCATGGACTTTCTGCCACAAATGGGCCCTGAAAATCTGGATCAAGGAGATCTTCAGTGTGGGGATCTTGCCATGCATGAAGATGCCAGTGAGATCCAACTGTACCTGTAATCACAAACCACCAACATCAGATAAGTCAACAATATTTTATGGTTATCATAAAAGGTGGGATATTAATTACCACGATTACAGTGTGACTGACATCAAAGCTCAATGTGCAGAGAGACAGGTGAGGGTTTGGCGTACCTGGAATCCCACGTAGACATTAGCCCTGTTGATGGTGGGTGACCACCAGAGTGTAAAGCGTCGGTTCGGGATCTGGTTGAGACCAGAACGCTGTGCATTAGTCAGCTTCTTGTATTTCATAGACTCCTCAAAGCCACTGGCTTTCTCCCTGATGAACAAAACACCACAGCACTGCATCAAAACTACAATATCACCACCTATATGCTGCACAATTGCAATAGAGCTAATAAAATTTAACACAAGCGAACTAAATTATTAAGCTAAGATGACAAATTGCCAAGTATAAATGGTCAATAAAGTGTATTTGGGAGAGTATTGTGAATAAGAAGCGATTGGATTAGTAAACTCACCAGAAGAGACCCTCCCAGGTGGGGAAGTAAGTGCCCTTGAAGAGGGTGTGCTCCAGAATGCCCTCCACACCTCCTAGAGCCTGAATCATGTCAGTACGGTAGTTGTTGAGGTTCCACAGCTTGCCATCATGGCGCTGGTGAGTCCACCAGAAGGGATTCTGCTTCAACACCTGTAACACACAAACACATTTCTTTGGTAACTCAAGTTGAGGACTTTTCAACCATCAAGGAAATGTTGTCAAAGGAGGGATAGGGATCAGTGGGGTGGAAGAAAGAGGCAAGAAATTTCCCAACACTCGAGGCTAAATACTGCACTTCTGTGAGATACTGAATGCATAGACTATGAAATTATACATAGTACAGACAAGTCAGTGTCAGTTTTGTCTGGCGAGCATTTGAAATGATACGACCGCTTGTAAGGTTGTCTCACTTAGTGCATGGTCGCTATGATCCAATAATCCTACTACAATGCCTACACTAATGCCTACAACAGTGGAGTAAAAATTAAGAGATATGAGTGACCTAGCTGCCCTCTAGGATTTATGGGCGAAAGAAGCTAACCATGTCGATGTAAATGAACAAGAAGGAGGGAAATATATAAATGCAAACGATTATCCTGGGGCATGTCACAACCAGCTGATTGACTGGACTTAGCCATTCCTGCCTCTGGTGTAGGGGAAATCTACCCGCACGAGTCGCAACTCATGGCAAAATGGTTGCCCCTAATAGTTGCCTCTAATGAGATATGCAGAAGGATACAGTGGGCCTGTTCTACCCTTAGCCCACAGGGGGGCGTTTTGTATAATAAACGTTATGACTGCTGGTTGATATGGCAGTCACACCGATCCACTGATCATCACAGACACCAGCGGGAATAGAACAACTGGCTTTGATTTAGCGAGAAGAAAAATTGAACTGCATCAAGGTATCAAGACACAGCACAGAGTGTGATCTCGCATTATTTACCAACCACCAAGCAATGATGAAACCTTCTATATGAATTTCATCAACAAGTCTGCTCAACTAATTATGATAGTGAGTTTGGGGGAAGATAAATAAGCAATCAGTGTTCACCAATTCCAGTGTTCACCAGTGGAAGGGACACTTATAAATAACTATATCAGATGCATGGTGGAACAACAGATACAAAATCCATGATTCGACAACAACATCAACATGTCACCACTAACTACAAGAGGTTGGGTGGTAATATGTGTGAAACCAACGATGAGAACTATGAAATGTTTCATGGCCCAGATTAGTCAGTCTCAGTTTTGTCTGGCGAGCATTTGAAATGACACGACCGCTTGTGGGGTTGTCTCACTTAGTGCATGCTCGCTACACATTATCCACTTCTACTGATACAGAGAAAAAACCTGTCCCTATATTTTGGTGTTAGAGTGATATTTACAGATAGAGTACATCCTGATCTTCAACCCGACACATGAGGAGTGTAGCTGGTCATGAGATTTAGACACACTGGGCAATGAGCAATGAATGAGAACCGAACCTTGTACAGGGCCATGCATACGTAAAGGAACAGAATAACTGGAGAGATAACCAGGGTCAGTGAACATAATGTTTGTATGATATGATGAAACAGAGTCTGTATCAACTGGAAAAGACCCTGGTGGCTCAGGTCAGTTCATCTAGCAATACTTCCCCTTGTCATATCCTTGTCTTTACAGACAGACATTGGACAGACTTGCCATCAACAACCAACATTAGCTCGGCTTACTCACTCTCACACAGCAAAGAAATCCAACTCAGCGGGAGAAATAGAGTAAAAGATAACAAGGAACCCTTTCACAGCAACACAGTTGAATGAACCATCTTGCATTAGGCAACGTTATGACTGCTGGCTAATGTGGCAGTCATAGCGATCCACTGATCATAAGAGACACCAGCGGGAATAGACACAACTGACAGTTGATTTAGCGAGAAGAAAAATTGAACTGCATCAAGGTATCAAAACACAGCACAGAGTGTGATCTCGCATTATTTACCAACCTCCAAGCAATGATGAGAACTTCTATGTTAATTTCATCAACAAGTTAGTAATTCTGCTCAACTAATTATTATAGTGAGTTTGTGGGGAGGTAATTAAGCAATCAGTGTTCAACAATTCAGAGTGGAAGGGACACTTTATCTAAAAGTATATCGGACGCATGGTGGAATGACAGATAAAAAATCCATGATTTGACAACAACATCAACATGTCACCACTAACTACAAGAGGTTGGGTGGTAATATGTGTGAAACCAACGATGAGAACTATGAAATGTTTCATGGCCCAGATTAGTCAGTCTCAGTTTTGTCTGGCGAGCATTTGAAATGACACGACCGCTTGTGGGGTTGTCTCACTTAGTGCATGCTGGCTACACATTATCCACTTCTACTGATACAGAGAAAAAACCTGTCCCTATATTTTGGTGTTAGAGTGATATTTACAGATAGAGTACATCCTTATCTTCAACCCAACACATGAGGAGTGTAGCTGGTCATGAGATTTAGACACACTGGGCAATGAGCAATGAATGAGAACCGAACCTTGTACAGGGCCATGCATACGTAAAGGAACAGAATAACTGGAGAGATAACCAGGGTCAGTGAACATAATGTTTGTATGATATGATGAAACAGAGTCTGTATCAACTGGAAAAGACCCTGGTGGCTCAGGTCAGTTCATCTAGCAATACTTCCCCTTGTCATATCCTTGTCTTTACAGACAGACATTGGACAGACTTGCCATCAACAACCAACATTAGCTCGGCTTACTCACTCTCACACAGCAAAGAAATCCAACTCAGCGGGAGAAATAGAGTAAAAGATAACAAGGTTCCCTTTCACAGCAACACAGTTGAATGAACCATCGTGTATTAGGCAACGTTATGACTGCTGGCTAATGTGGCAGTCATAGCGATCCACTGATCATAAGAGACAATAGCGTGAATAGACACAACTGACAGTTGATTTAGCGAGAAGAAAAATTGAACTGCATCAAGGTATCAAAACACAGCACAGAGTGTGATCTCGCATTATTTACCAATCTCCAAGCAATGATGAGACTTCTATGTTAATTTCATCAACAAGTTAGTAATTCTGCTCAACTAATTATGATAGTGAGTTTGTGGGGAGGTAATTAAGCAATCAGTGTTCACCAATTCCAGTGTTCACCAGTGGAAGGGACACTTATAAATAACTATATCAGATGCATGGTGGAACAACAGATACAAAATCCATGATTGACAACAACATCAACATGTCACCACTAACTACAAGAGGTTGGGTGGTAATATGTGTGAAACCAACGATGAGAACTATGAAATGTTTCATGGCCCAGATTAGTCAGTCTCAGTTTTGTCTGGCGAGCATTTGAAATGACACGACCGCTTGTGGGGTTGTCTCACTTAGTGCATGCTGGCTACACATTATCCACTTCTACTGATACAGAGAAAAAACCCGTCCCTATATTTTGGTGTTAGAGTGATATTTACAGATAGAGTACATCCTGATCTTCAACCCGACACATGAGGAGTGTAGCTGGTCATGAGATTTAGACACACTGGGCAATGAGCAATGAATAAGAACCTTACAGGCAGACATTGGACAGACTTGCTGCCATTAACAACCAACAGTAGCTTGGCTTACTTACTCTCACACAGCAAAGATAAGGAACCCTTTCAAAAATGTCTAGCAAAATAGGTTATCAGCACCACATGCGTATACATGACTGATTTGTAGTGAATATGCCAGTCATCTTGATCCACCGGTGAGAGCAGGCCACCGCAGAAAGAGGAACAACTGGCTTTGATTTAGCGAGAAGAAAAATTGAACTGCACCATGGAATCAAGATGCAGCACAGAGTGTATTCTCGCAAAATCATAGACATCAATTGAAGAACCTGGTGCCACTCTACCAGATAATAACAATGCCACAAGTCACTGACCTGGTACTGTTTAAAGTCTGTGCGAACCCGCCAGCCCTTGTCGTAGGCCAGTGTGTGCCGGTCTTTCTGGAAGAGGGTATTGATTCGAGGGATGCCCCGATCCCAACTGTCCTCCAGGTCCTCAAGGGTCAACCGCCTAGAACAAACAACTCAACCCGGTCAGAAAACTGCAAATCAGGTCACTTACATTACATAAAGTTGATAGTTAATTAATTGCTGTACAAATCCAAATTCTTATCATTCGGCTTTTTAATATCACTGAAAATGTCACATCATGAAAGTGATGGAAGACAATGAAGGGTAATAATACCTGTTCTGGGCATTGGCTTCCTGTCGCTTCAGAGCATATTCAGCCCATACTCTCTGGGAGTCAATAAACTCACTCTCCCACGGCATGATGTATCTGTAACACAGCGTGAAATCATATAACACATAGCAAAATGCAAAAGCGTACCCCAACCAACTGATCAAGAAATCAAAGGAAATCATCACAATCTACTTGGTGCGTGGAAGTGACCCCACCTGTAAAGATTCGGAATGAGCTGATCCTCATCGTGACTCATGCCGGAGCGGAAATGAGTGATTCCCACATCTGTCTGCTTGGACCAGCGTAGATCCGACTGTGGGATAAGAACGTGGCCCATTGACAACATTCCTAGGCCACCCAGCTCCTTGGGGGTATAAAAGACCACAGGGGGGAAGCGGGAAGGCATCTTGGAGTTAAGACCAATCTTGATACGGGTCTGGATTTTGTTTTCACACTTGACAAGGAGATCAAGCAACTCCTGTGTGTTCACAACTGCCTCGCGGAAATAGGTCATCAGACCTATCAGGGCGGTGTTCCACTTGTTCACGATCTGTAAACAGTATATATAAGTGCTATTACGGAAAATATTATTCTACAGCATGACAGATACAAAATTATTATTGTGTATACTTATAAGAAAGTAGAGTATATCCATTCAGTCCTTCAGTTATTAAAGGCCGTCACTAAGATTACCTTGGTGAACGTGGTGGAGCCAGATGCCATGAGAATCTGCCTCACACGATTGTGGAACTTGTTCATGCTCTCGTCATCGACACGCAGGAAGCACTGAGCAGTCCTTTCTTTGGTGATCTCATTCTGCAGATTCCAGACACCGTCGCGATGCGTGAATTCTTCATGAGTTGTTCGGAGTTTGGGTAGGATACGACATTCGAAGCCACACATATTGAAGAGGAGGTTAGGGTTGTCCTTGCTGTAGACTGACACAAAGCTGTTATCCCATTGAATGGTGGTGACTGAGCGCGGTAAGCGGTTCTTGATGTCCCAGAATACGGCACGACCCCTGCAACCACACAGCAACAGGTCAGCGACGCAATACACATCTTCTCGTATCCAATGCATATCACATGTAATGAGTTGTCGAACTTTCAACACAAAGTCCAACTTTTGAATGAATTTTCAAAAAATGTATCATGAAATACACAGCTTACATCACACAGCAGAGTGACAAGCTATGCATTCACTGACCGACCACCATCTCCTTCCACCACACCAACACACTAAGTACATATCAACATGAACTCACAGGTTGACATCATGTTTCATGAGTCTCATGCGGGCGTCTCTTGGCCAGCACTTCTTGTTGTTATAACCCACTATGTTCTCATTATTAGGGTCAGGATGCTCGGTGAGATAGCGCTGGATCAGGTCCCGAGCTTCCTCTGCTGTAAACCTGAAGACACAAGACACATCCCTCTACACTCCATGGAAGTCATCACAGGATATTGTCATGCAGTAGCAGTAACAACTTGACATGTACCACATGTTACTATTTGCAACTGATATAAAACAGCAGCTCATTAGTAACAAGTAACTGACTTATAATCTAGCAAGAATAAAAATTGAACCGCATCGCAAGATCAAGATACGGCACAGAGTGTGATCTTGCATAAAAATATTTTCATCATTTGAAGCCAAAAGGTCCTCAAAAGATGTTAAATAATGGTATTAGAGGGGTTTCATTTTGAGGTCAAACATAATTGTACATTTTTAATGGCCAATTAAACATTCAACCAGCCAACTGACTGACTGATAATACTGATTACAATTATCTTGCATCAGTGAAACAATGTGAACATGCACAATGTTTACCTGAAGAAGACGTGCACACGGTCAATGTATCTGGAGAAGAGTCTGATGGGATGTGATGCCTCAGTGCTCACATCCTGGAACGTGAGGAAGTCGTTGGGCATCTGTGGAGGTCCAGCCATCTCGCTACCTCTCTGTAGACCCAGCACTAGGAGGTCATTGACGAGACCGTAGTACTGCACCACAAACGAGGCAAACTGCAAGCCTCTCAGGATGCCGTACGAGTTGGTGTGGTTCATGTCCTACAAACACAAATATAATATTAAGAAGGGAAACTGGTTTAGAACATAGGTGACAATGTAATGATAATGAGGATGTTGATATGCAAATACATTCCCATGTGACGTTGTTTTCATGAAGACAAGAATTTAAATCAATTTGAGGCTTTGCTACAAAAGACAGGTAAGCGCTCACCTTGTAGTTGATAACAACGTTGTTCTTTGCAGTCATATAATCAGCTATGTTGTGGTCGACAATAAGACGCAGCAGCCTGTTGAGCAGGGTGAGATCAATCTTCTCGTAGAGCTTCTCGTAACTCGTCTCCAGCATCACGTTACATTCTCCCTCGCTCGTGTCCCACACATCTGTCAGGTTGTTGATGCCTACAAACACAAACACCAATATGTATACATACTTGTCAGGTGGAACAGAAAACTTGGATAACTGTCAGCAGGGTTATTAATTTCTCTATCAATTGCCTCTTTTTTTCTCTGTTCTCAGACATCAAACTCCATATGTACAATATATATTGATCTGCACCGACCTTGACACCACTTGTATGTGAGGAGAGGGGGCGGTTCTGTGTCTGCAGGTTTGATCCACTGAGGGAAGAGGCGTCGTTTATCTGCCTCATACCACAGGTACTGGTCGAGGTACGCATCTGTGATCT
Organism: Urechis unicinctus; assembly: GCA_034190875.2. Taxonomy (NCBI): domain Eukaryota; kingdom Metazoa; phylum Annelida; class Polychaeta; order Xenopneusta; family Urechidae; genus Urechis; species Urechis unicinctus. The sequence continues at coordinate 26,886,978 of CM067356.1, forward strand.
TCTCCAGGGGCTCCACATCATAGACAGGTACCAGGTGGCTGTACAAGTCCATGAACTCTATGCTCACCTGTAATTAACACACACAGGTGCGTCATATCACAGCAATATAAAATCCTCAGCAACTTAACAATGCTGAATGCCAATGGGCTCTTCTATTTTTCATTGCCACATCTTTTGAGTGTAGCAATACTGACCTCTTTGAAGGCCCTCTGTGTGAGGAGGTGACGTTTAATACGTGAGAGTGCCTCATGAGGGTTGTCGTATGCCTGTTCTATCAGACCCAGCTCCTCTCGCTGCGACTGGTTCAGTCGACTCTTCACACTGTTACACACATATCACCTCACTCGATCAATCATCCATATTGTGCATATAAAAATCTGAAACACCATCTATTTTAGTGGACCTCATGCTAACTCCTCATAACTAGTGGTTACCTGTATGCCTCTTTGAGCCTCTCAAGGGCCAGGATGAGGAGCTTGGTGTCGTGTTTGTAGGAGAGGGGAGGGAACGGTATGGGGGAGAAGCGCCTGCTCTCCAGCCAGTGCACAGTGGTTGTGTATATAGCCACTGCCTCTTCAGCTGTGATGTATGGACCATCCTGCAATCCAACCACAAGTCAAACTTATCAATCCACACAGACTCCATTTGTTCTGTAAGCAAAATTCACACAGGCTTACATCATAAATATTGGCAGTACGGCACTGCTTGAACTCTTCTTACCTTGAGATAGTTATGTTGTCTTTCCTGCTCAGCCTTGAGATAAAGTCGAGTCAGACGTCCCAGATTCTTCTTACACACAGTTTTGTCCACCTGAAATCACACCATTAGCTGTTCAGAGTATCAAAAACCACAGTTTCATTAGTGATATAATAACCAAGGTTATATCAGCTAAATGATAACAATGGGTATATCTTTATACAATAACCATGGTTGTTTTGTTGAGAATGACTTACGGTTGCACCGCGACGAATACGCTCTCTGTTATAGTGAGCAGTGTTGGTCCACCAATCAGCTTTGGCTTTGACATAGCGTAAGATCATGTTTTCAATAGGCGAGGGTAGCCCAGGCACCTTCCATGGGATGTTAGCTTTCCAGCATCGCCAAGCTTCAGATAGATGCTGTAGGATGGTACGTGCCTTGTTCTGTTTGATTCCTTCTGGCATCATGTCCAGGATATCATGCATCACCTACACGGCCGCACACACCATCACAACATTCCTAATGATCTCACGTCTTATTACTCCAAAACATGCCACTTGAAATATGAACTATGTCTTAAGTTGACACCAGTGAAAGAATGAGGTAAACTGAATGAACGTTAAAGAACGGCAGATCAACAAGAAGAGATTCTTACCGCAGCCCTCAGCTCCAAATCGTAGTGAGATTCTACTCTCTGCTTGGTTACGGTCTTAGCAACACCCTTGGAGTGACGACCTTCAAACTGACGAGACAACAAGTTACCCAGCCAGCGCTCCAACAGGGGGGTGACTCCCCTCATGAAGAAGAGCCAGACTCTCCAGCCTGGTGCCCAGAAGCCACATCCAGGTCCTTTGCCCACTGGTCCCTTTTACACAAAAGCATATCAAATGAATACATGTGATTACCTATTAACTGCTTGAAAGATTAAGGAGAGAGAGAGAGAGAGACAGACAGAGAGAGAGAGACAGAGACACAGAGAGAAATATCGGTTTGATTACCGTGTTGAATCGGTAGTAGATGACATGCTTAAGATCTTTGCACATTCGGATCTGCCTCATCAACTTGTACTTGTAGCGGTACATGCCAGTCAGTTGCCCAACGTGAGCAAAGGCATACTGCAATCCATCCGCCAACTGCAAAAACAAAAACATCAAATCACACAGGTTCTCGATAGATAATTTTTAATTGCAGAGATGCTGCTGACAACATCCCATATCAGGATAGCAAGATTAATATCCATGCAGGACAAAATGCAAGTAAAGGTCCATTGTGAGGATTTACAGTGCCATCCCCTGCATGGCACTAACCAGTGACCCAACTTGTGTATCAGCATCACTTAACAATGCAGCAGCAGCAGCTACAATATTATGCTGCTGTGTACCGATTTGTTCCTACACACCTGGAAGGCATCCACATTCCCCAGACGGTACTGCACGTGGCTGTCAATGATGAGCTTGGTCAGACGCAGGATTTCACGACATAAATGGAAGGCATTACCAAATCTTGACTTCTTTCTCTCCTGTGAACAGACATCACATATATCAACATGAAGAAAATTCTTACAGTATCAAATTAAACTGTTGTAAGTGTATCCCTTAGCAATGAGGATGGCAATAAGGGTCGAGGCAAAACCTTCAATTTAAGACCATACCTTCGTGGTCAGTGTTTTAACTGGCTTCAGGTTGAAGTTGAAATCCAGATGGAGATAGTTGAGGTTCTTGCGATGTATGAGGAGGTTGAGCATATTGTAACCTTGTCGACACACTTGCAAACCAACTTCCACCCAGTCCAACTGAGTTGACTGAAAGAACTTGGTTGCTTTGAAGGACCTGAACAGATACCTACCCAGACACAATGCATAGGATTGAATCGCAGGCCCAGAGTCTGAGTATCTTTTGTTTCACTCATAATAACAACCCAGCATATAAATGGCTACCCAATGAAGAATTAATGGAAGAGCTATCTTACCTCTTCTTCTGTGCCTTGGGAGGTCTGTGTTTGAGGGCATTGAGTACATAGCACTTGAGAAGCTTCTGGTAGGACACCCGTACCTTGACTGGCATCCCTGACGGACAATGCTCACGATACCTGCAGCCATATTTATTGGTTATGAAATTATAGAAGCCGAAGTTCACAAATGGATTGCCTCGCAATGTTATTTTCGCATAGATGTTGTTAATACTATAATAAACTTCACTGTTGCAATAGATATTATCAAAACATGAACTATGAGCACCCACCATGATTTGACAAGGGGAACATCCAATGCCCTTCTGCACCTCCCAGAGCGCAAATGGAAGGGGCGTGGTGCCCAGAGTAAAGCTATACCATTGGCTGTGTTGTCAGTGTAGAGAGGGGTGTCCTCCAAGAAGGGACTTACAAACTCTGGCAATTCAAAGTCTTCATCCTCATCCAAAACGGTCTCATTGCCCTGCCAACAGCACAGGGTAAATGTCTCCTCAAAAATCAGAGCTCAGATATTTCAAGGGCAGACAAATACATTAAGTCATCCCACAAGTATTTTTTTTTTATATATATATAATAGTAACCTATTAAATGACCAATATATAGAATATGTATTCAGTAAATCCAGACGCAATACCTAATTATGTGCATTGGTTATCAGTGGTATATACCTTGACAGAGTGCCGGTGCGCTATAGGGTTGATCAGGGGATCAAAGTAGAACGCAGGTAGATCTGGATCCTCCGTCTTGATGTAAACTACATTGGGGGAGTGGTACCTGAAAATGTTACATACACATTAAGCTTTCATATAAACAAAATTGAGAATATGTGCATTCCATGGTGCTTAAGTTGAGTGGGGTCAGCAATCAAACTGTTCAGACTTGAGACAGTCTGTTAATATAATCTACTCATATCCTCTACCACAGGATTCAAGAGACAGGACCATTGCAAGCCTGACTCAACATAAGCATCCTATGACTCAACTGAAATAAATATAGACACACATGATCTATGATATAATTGGAGGGCATACCATGAGAGATGGACCTGGAACGGGATGTTGTTGAAGAGGTATGGGAAGGCGATACGGTACTCGGTTCTCACCGGCTGACGGATGATAATCTTGTTGATGTCATTGAACTCATTCCAGTCTTCATCTCTGATTCACAGCACAAATACTTCATAAAAAACCCAATAGACATCGCTATATAAGTCAGAGTAAAAAAACTGGCATCTTGTGACTGGCCATGCAACGAGGTCAAAGAAGAATATCAACACTATTTGCAACCACGATAATTATTCCGAGACTCACTGCAGTTCTTTGTCCTTGACCAAAGGTTCAAACTTGGGTCCTCCAGGAATAGCCAGATTGAGAGCTTTGGCAGTGAAGAAGGACTTCAGGTCAAACAGGTAAAAGTAGTTTTCATCCACCAGATCAGTTAGCAGTTGATTGCCAAGGCGGTAAAGAGTAGAGATCTGAGGGAGGGAAAGGTACCACCTTCTGTATGTGGTACCATTCACAAACCTGATGCAAACACAGACACAGAAGTGAAATAACCAATACACTCAATTATCGTAGCAGCAATTCATTGAAGATAAGATACGAATGAACTGGATTATTTGGTATACTGACTTGGTATCAACCAGTGGCTTGTGGTCATAAAACCAGTTGAATACTGGTTTGTCCTCATCAGGATCCAGCTCCATCTGGATGGCTTCCAGGGGCTCTACATCCAGGATGTTGTCAGCATAATCCAATGGAGGCTCCTCATCATCAAATGGAGGGAACCTCATGCGTTTGAAATGCCTACGATCACGCTTTTCACGACGCATCGTAATCCACATTGTGCTGCACAGTGGATATGTGAAAATGATTAATAATACAGCTGCAAAAGCTTTAATTTATTATTCTTAAGTCACTTTAAATAATAATGTGATGTAAACACATTCCTTACCCCCACTGGGCAATGAAAACTGGCTCAATAACCCATGGAATCTGGTTAACGAACGAGATGGCCCCTGTGATGTGGTACAGGACCTGTACATCTCTGATCTGCTCCCAGGGCATTGGCATGTTCTCCATCAGCTTTAGAACTGCATGAGGCATGTACTTGAGGGCCCTGGTGTACAAATAGTACCACACATTACACCACAAGATGCATGCACGATCTCAACATCGCGAGTTAAACGTTCACACATTGATATATCATCAGACATTGTGAAGGTTTACCGGACCCGTCGGACATCCTTGGTCCAGTAATAAATTCTAATATAATATACATGCCAGTACCCCCTCAAAAAAGAAAATGAACCCAAGAATTTGCCATTTCACATCTCTTTCGTCTTTCTCCCAATATTTATAATTTTAGCTGGTCTTAGCCATTCGCTAGGCGACGTGACTAGGGGCGATTCCGTGGTTGTTGGAAACTCCCTAATAGATTTTGCGCATATCTTTAAAAGCACATCGTGGCCATATATGTTTGTCAGTCCAGTAAGTTTTTCAAACTGTATCATGAATGCCAGTACTGACCCAAGGTAAACACGTTTGTCATGACGGAACTTGCGACTTGTCATGTCACCATGATCTCTGATAATTTTCCTGACATGCTCAGGAGGCATGTCTTCTTTCTGGGCATCTATGAACCCAAACTTGCGCTTTTCTGCATATCTCTTAGACTGTAACTGCTGCCATTTTCTCGCTGCAAGACAACAACCAACAAAAATATAACACATCATTCATATTGTTCATACAACAATATAATAACAAAAATGATAAACTAAATAACTCAACAACCATTTGAGATGATAACATGATCAACAGAACCAAGTTAAGAATATTTCACAAATGGAAAATATTTCAAAAGTGAAGACTACCTTTGTCTTGCAGTTTTTCTTCCTTCATATAGTCTGGCACTTTTTGTTGCTGTTGTTGCATTGTGTGTATAGGCTGCTGTGGCATCGGAATCTGTTGTGGTTGCTGGGGCTGGGGTATGAGGGGTACCTGACCCATCAAAATGGGTTGGCCTCCAGGGCCAAACATGTATGGCACAGCCATGGTGCCTGATCACTTCTCGCTGTGAACACAAACATGGGCAGCCATTGTAGAAGTGAATGTGGACATGTTGGGTCAATGGAAGCATCAAATAAATTTTTCCTGGTGTCCTTATTTTGCCATGCTGTCACTAAATTATTCAGCATGTAACCAGGGGTAGACAAGTGGATGTCAATTTGTACTTGTCCCATCTGAACTTATACCATAACTGAGAAAGTTCACCTATCACGGTGGCTATTATTGATATATGTAACAAAAGCTTATATTAAAAAATTATCAATCTTTTTAAATATGCATTTGAGTCTTTTTTCAAAACCTTTTCCTGTGTTATTTTGTTAGTCCCATGTGGTGGAGTAGAGACTTATGTAATTTTACTTTGGGTGTTGCATTAAATTACTATTTTCATAAAATCGTGTGCAAATTGACACCCCCACCCCCCTTAACAAAACATTTAATCTACTGTGGAATGGCCCTGGAATTATTGCAAAACTTGTGGATTTCACGTTTACAATAAATACATATTTCATCTAGGGTAAATGACCAACTTTCACTGGTAACAGAATACCTGGTCGAAGTAGTAGGTCGAGAACCGATACTATCACCGACTACGCATTAATCAGTTAATCTGTTCGTTGCACTGTACAAAATTACAGCATAACATTGCCTCCTGGTGTAACATTTTTATATCGGAATGGCAAATAAGAACAACGTAAGGTTAGCCCTATTCAAATAACAGAAACAGATGCCGCTTTTGATTTAGATTCGCCGTGAAATTTCATTTTCCCGGTTGTCCCTTAGTCAATCAACTGAATGCTCTCTTTGAATGGTGTTTATCTTATAACGCTAAGAAAATTGGAGTCCATTAACAATTACTGCAAGACAGTCACGCGGAAATCCTTGACAATTAAAGAGTGCACTTACCAATGCGACTATAATCAAGAATAACTCCGTAAAACGTGAAAGTTGATTGAAAATGGTCGACGCACAATGTGCGTTGATCACGTGACATTTACTATCAAAAGTTATTTGAAAATCATCCTTTAAAAGAACGAATGACATATATAGTCCAGCTATCTGGTTATATGACAGAGGAATTGATATTGGTTATAAAAGATTTATTCATCTTGTTAGTAATATTACGCCAAAATATTGAATAATGAAGCATTTAAATATATGACTGGCATGTCACAGACGCCAATTATGGACAAATTTTCCACTCCACCCAGACCTGGATGCACAAAGGATTGACGGAAGTGGTAATGACAATTGTTATTTGGTTAATTTCAATAGTTAAACGTGCACCAAGACATTCCTGATATACGACTGCATTTTAGTTTGACAGCCATTCCAATGTAACTGGTATAACCAACATATTTGCCCATTGTCAAGAATGCATTATTTAGCCATCGATATTCAAAGTCTAAATAGCGCGGAATTATTAGAATTATGTGGGTTTCCATGCATTCATCATGATACATTCTGAGGATATTACCTCAGCAATACCTTGGGGTCTGACCCTGAAGGACGTCGTGTATATATTAGCCCCGGTCGGACGGTAATATTAATATATACCAATAAGACGTCGTGCACGGCTACGTATATAAGTATGTCACCGTCCAACCGGGGCTACCTTAAGGTCGGATTCAAACACCTTATAACGTAAATAATAAATCTCATTTTATCTAATTCTTATATATGAAAGAAATAAATCTTTGTCCACAGCATTAACAGTTTCATATTAAACTACTGTTATCAATTATAATTAGCATGTCAGGATGGCCGAGTGGTCTAAGGCGCCAGACTCAAGGCTCGATGCCTTGCCTAGTAGCTAGGCCGAGATTTCTGGTCCACGAATGTGGGCGTGGGTTCAAATCCCACTTCTGACAAATAACTTTTGCTGTTATATTTCTTGATAAAACACGATGGGTTCGCATGTTACCGCTAGAAATTTAGCCGCTTATGGTTTTTGAATATCGCACGACACCCAAAGACGCAGACTGAAATGTCGAGAGCAATGAACAGCGCCAGCGCTATGACCATGTCAATTGGGTGCGTAGTTTCAATCATTGAATATTGATTCTAGCAAGCAGGCAAGTTACCAGTGGTTTCCTCGCCCCTTATGCTAGTAACGGCTGACGGTTTGATATCCCATATAAGACCAACTATCGGCAGCTTATGTGGTAGCTCTTTTGCTCCTTCTCAACACGGTACTCGATCCGACTGTTGATCTGTTGGGCTACTGTGCGAACATATTATAACAACGTCAGCAAGCACGTTATGTAGGGCTACAGCAGCCCAACGGACAAAAAGTGGATCGAGTACTACCTTGTTGAGAGGGAGCACAAGCTCAAACTTTGTTCAAAAGAGCTAGGCTACAGGTAACGAGGAGAAGGTGGTTACTTGGACAGGTACAGCAACTGACTGGATCTTGCAAATTGTATTTCTTGGGTGAAATTGACAGATATACACATAAATTCACCGACTGCATTTTCACGAGTTGGAATGAATTTACTATTTAAAGTGCCACCAAAACAAAAAGAACACAACTCATCCCACAAGTAAAAGCACATTACCACGCATCTGAGTTGGAGAAAACAAAACGAAGATTTATTTTAAATAAACTATCTATTTGTTTATTTTTCACAGTTCACAGAAAATGGGCCAGTTAAGACAACTGTCAAGCAAGTATAAACTTGCCCCAAATAGCACAAATGGGAATTCTGAAATGTCTTGAATCCACACCTTGCACACACACGCACGCAGAATCAGAAGGTTAACACCTTCCAATGGGGTTAGTATTGGAGGATTCATATATATCAATAGTAGCATTGATTAAAACTTCCTAGTTACTACCCGACAAATAAACACTCATATCAGGTAGGGGGAAAAATATTCACTTTTTGGCATTCCTGTTTCACTATTTACAACATAACATTTCATACTAAGAATATAATACAACCGATCAACTGCCGCCTGTACTTTTAGTTAAGATGTACTGGGGTATGTAAAAAAGGTACATTTGAATGAGTGTGTGAATATACTTGGCTCTATGATTTCAAATAAAACCAGGGTCAACCAAGAGTTGTGCCAGTTACTTACTACCAGATACATCACTCTCCTAATCAATGATTCAGTTTTTTTTATTTACATGTCATGTCTTTGATTAAATAACTACGAAATTCCAGATGAAAATGAGCTTGAATATGGAACAGTTGTACACAAAGATTACAAATCTGTACATATTGTGCCGACTCCGCTTTGCATCAACGAACCGCCACAAGGAAACTGACACAGCTGTTAACATTTAGTGGCTAGGTGAGACAGGCAACAACATATATAAATAGATTGAATGCTCTGCAACAAAATGACTTGTCACATACAGATTGCTGTCAATTGACTAAATCAGTTGTACAGACTGATGGGTGGGTGGGTGGTGGAGCAACATCTAATGTTGATCATGGGTGTATTTCCTCAATTGATCCTTGGTCACATTTCCTTTTGTCCATAAAATTCGTTTTTCTCAGTTTGTGCAGGATTGTAAGAAAGGTCTGGCTAACAAGACCTGATGTAGATAGAAGTTTTGAGGGATATCTACATTTTCCCTTTATGTTTAGCTGATCCACGGGGTGGAGTGACTGGTCGGCCAGCTTGGAGTCCTCCATATGGGAACTTCTTCTTGTCAGCTGGTTTCAGGATCTATAAAAAAGGGGCAACATGTAATACAACAGTAGGTAAAAACACAACAATGTCATAAAAATAAAGAAATGAAAGAGCTAATAAGGGAGATAATTGGCTACCTGGAATGAGCACATCAAAGTTTCATCCACACTCATCATTGCTCCTGCATTATCAAACTCGCCACAGTAGTTGGGAGCAGAGAAGAGAGTCACCAACTGGCGCTTGGCAAAGAATTCATACCCGTCTTCTACTACCTGGAATTCAAAATGAGTCTCTAGTAGCAGTCAACATTAAAACATGTTTGTCAGCCTCTCAGTTCATTGGTACCATAAATCATTGAGACCAAGAATTGCAGGCATATTGACCAGAAATAACTGCCAAATGTCTCCGTCAACCAAACGATCATACGTTGTAAGACAACTTACCTGGTGAGCCCTGCATATGAGATCAAGATCATGTTTATGAAGGAATTTGGCAACTACTTCGGCGCCGAAGGTAAAGGAGACACCACGGTCATTTTCTCCCCATCCCATGGTCTCCTTGTCTGGATCAGACCAGAGGAGATCACAAAGTAGTCCCTGATCAGGGACATCTGTGGGGCGCATGATACGACGGATCTGCTCCATGGACTGCAAGTCTGGGCTCAAACCTGAGTGTACACGTATACAAAACATACAAGTTAACATACAGAAGCATCTACTTCACTTGCTACATACATCGACACGAGATTTTGAAAGGGTGCAAACATGAATAGAACTTACCTCCGTGACAACAGAAAATTTTCTCATCAATAATAGCAGCAATGGGTAGGCAGTTGAAGCAATCTGTGAATGTTTTCCACAATTTGATGTTGTATCGCCTTTTGCCTGGAGCAATAAAGACAAATGTTGCAATGCCTACAATTCAGATACAACTGTAGGATAAAAACTGAAGCAAAGGCCAGTCCTGATAGGCAACGTATTATACAAATAATCATTGACAAAATTCCTAAATCTGAAGATGCATCAGATTACTTAATGTCAAAGAGCTTTAGCTATGCTAGGAGGCCTCAGTCGAGACAAAACATGATGAATCACCACTTGTGTTCAGCACGTGGTTTGTCATAATGTCCATTAAAAACATTGACCAGTAAGGTCTCCATTATTTCAACATAAACAAGTTGTTGATTTTATGGTCGCTCCATGTGACCTTGGGTGTGCTAGAAATGCTCACCGCATAAAACAATTAGCGAGCCCTGTTAGCATAGCTCTTTGGTCAAATGAAAAAATCAAACACAAGGCTAAAATTTCATGACTGAGTTAGGATCATTAAATATTGAAAAATTTGAACTGTTACAAAACAGCATCATACAAAATAAGAAACTTACACTCATCATAAAATCCATAAATCCTGTTGATACTTGCACATTCATGATTGCCACGCAATAAGAAGAAGTTCTCTGGGTACTTGATCTTATAAGCTAAGAGGAGGCAGATGGTCTCCAGTGATTGCTTTCCTCTGTCAACATAGTCCCCAAGAAATAGGTAGTTGGACTCTGGTGGGAAACCTCCATATTCAAACAGTCGCAGCAAGTCATAGTACTGACCATGTATGTCACCTAAAAATACACAAATTAAATTAACACAACAATACAGTCAAGGCTGCTTGAAAATTATGTTTTCTTCCATCAAAAATGACAGGAACAGGGTTTGGACAAGTTTGGACAAGTTACATGGATGACAAAATGATACATGCACAATCACAAAACTAATGAAGGAGGTAAATAAAAAAACCCTGGGAACTTATGTGGATTCTTTTAAGGACTGATGATATGGGTATATTTGACTAATGTAAAGAACTTAAAATTCATCAAAGAATGGCCATGTGTTGAAAAAGTGCTGAACGGATTTTTGGGAATAAACAGCTGAATAGAAAACATAACACAATTATTCATGTTGCAGTGCATCTAGCCATATCAAATGATCCCTGAATATTTTGCTGACAGAAATATTGTCTCATATGCGCCAAGAAGAGCCCACATAGTTTTGACACATAAATTGATGCAGACCATGAGAAAATCTGATTAAAACACAATTCTTAGCGTTAGCAATGCCAAAGCCTAGTCACTTTCTATCCAGGCCAATAACATCAATACTTAAATGTTGACTGCCCCATCTGAATGACATAAAACCCTGCCAACTGTCACCACATAAGTAGCGAATCGTCTCTCATTTTCTTCAGCAATTTAGAAATCTGATTCACAACTTGTGAAAATGGGACTGTGTATCGTGAGCCCAGAGAGATGTATAAATAGCACTGCACCCAATGACTGGGGTAGCTCAATCAAATGCAACTTCAGGTAAAGTAAGTGTAGGGTTAAATGACAAATGGTTTTTCAGACAGGCAGTCTTGCAACACCAAAAAAACCAACATAACTATAAAATTTTGCCACTCTAAGACAGTCAAATATGCTACATAAAGCTGCAAGGTTTACTCTCATTTGCCTGACCTATCTATCACATTTTACATTGGCACATTGTCAGGAATAACATTTATTTTAGTTAATGTGTGAACTTTTTCATATTTGCTTGATATGGATGACCAATGGAAAGTGTATTTTAAATCATGGATGATTAAATGACAGCTTTAACAATTTCTGAAATTCATCGAGCCAAACAGATTTAAATACTGGTCAACATTTACACATTTTTTGGTTTTGGTACAATTAACTTTCCACAATGGATTAGAAATAAAATCATGCATTCTCACCGCATATTTTCAATGGAGCTTCCAATTCTAGCAGGATTGGCTGACTTAGAAATATTTCCCTGGACTTAAGGCAAAGGCCTCTGATCTCATTTTCCGTCAACTGTACATTCTTGCCAGGACGGGAACCCCTAACTGAAAATTAAACAAATTAAGTCCGATTAAATATCAGTTTTGACCAGACATACGATATAGCCCAACCACAATAAGTTTTCGACGAGCGTCTTTCTGTTACCGTGCAAACAGTCCGTAGTCTACCTGAAATAAACATTCCCAATAAACATACGATCGTTAACTTAATTTTGGACCAAAGAACCAAATAAGCATAGTTTCACCACAACAGTAATCTGGCATTTCTCTATACATTCACAGACAACAAATACATAGACCGACCGACTTGTAAAGACACAGAAAACGGTGACGGAAAATATGTCGGGGGTTTTTATACTTAGAACTTAGAAGGCAATTTACCTTCCAAAAGACGAGCTATTATGCTATCTATGTTTAATTTGTCTGCGTCAGCCATAACTTTGGTACAATTTCTTTTAACGAGGTATCCTGAAAGTCTTAATCACTACAAAATAATGCAGATGATTGGGGATTTGAAATTGTTAACGGCCGTTCTGTTCCCAATATGGCGGCCGTGGTGATCGCGGAGTAATGTCTGCAAAACATCGTCACGGGCACTACTTTTTAGAAACCGAGTAGTGATAAGTCATAGAACTAAGTTCGTTATTTTAAAAAGTCATGCAATCAAACAAGAAGTATCAACAGCTTATAATTATTGAATAATTGTTTGGCGCAATATATTTAATTGATAAACGATTGCAAATATGCATATCAGTGCTAAATAACATTATAACAACGAAGCCCGTAAAAATGACCTTGAACTTGGGTAGAAGAAGTGAATTGTGGGATTTGTGTTCCTTAGAGTTGTGCACGGGTGCCAAAATACGCAAGAGTGAGTTCAGCGAAGAGATGAGGCGACCCAACTAACACGACCGTGCTCACTGGGTCAGACCCAACGAACATGCCGGGGATCATACATTTTTTCAGCTTTGTTATCATAACGTTAAAATAAATTATGGTAATTTCCCCTAAGGCAATCATAACGTTTGCCCAGAATTCGCGCCTACAGTATGCTGTTAGCATTTAGTTGCTAACTCCTATCTCAATCAGAGAAACCAGTTGATGGATAGTTATAAAGCAAAATCAGAGAAATCAGTCCATGGATAGTTGTAGAGGTAAATGTCGTTTAAATAAATTACAATTTCTTAATTATTATCATATATATGATACATTTCTTAAATTCGTTATATAGATAAAATTAATTATTTGTTCGAATGAATTCAATTTGTCGAGTTTGGCCTATGCCATTGGGCGTTGTAATGTTGCATACAATTTCACAGGTATTCTTTTTGAATATGGTAGATGGCTTCAGCACTCACATCAACCAGATAAAACGAAAGCATCTGTGGTAGAAATATTGACCAATAATATCATAGTATTGGCCAGTACATTCAATTATGATATGTTAACTTGTAACCTAGCTTAGCTTATGTATTCTTACTAGCAGTTTCAGACAAAACATAGATCATCAAGTGTAATAATATCGCACGCTTGACTAGTGGGAATTCTAGTCAACTCTTTTATATCCCAAATAAATTTTAAAAACACAAGTCAATTTTAATAGGGTATTTACACTCCAAAATAATGAGACAAGGATAGGATTAGCCACTGTTGGACGGTAATATAAATATATACAACAAGACCTAACCAGCACAAATATACAACTGAGGCAAGGAGGAGACCCAACCAACACACATAGACTAATGAGGCCAAGAGGAGACCCAACCAACACACATAGAATAATGAGGCTAGGAGGAGACCCAACCACCACACAAAGACTAATGAGGCAAGGAGGAGACCCAACCACCACACATAGACTACTGAGGTAAGGAGGAGACCCAATCATCACACATAGACTACTGAGGCAAGGAGGAGACCCAATCACCACACATAGACTACTGAGGTAAGGAGGAGACCCAACCAACACACATAGACTACTGAGGCGAGGAGGAGACCCAACCAACACACATAGACTACTGAGGCAAGGAGGAGACCCAACCAACACACATAGACTAATGAGGCCAAGAGGAGACCCAACCAACACACATAGAATAATGAGGCAAGGAGGAGACCCAACCACCACACAAAGACTAATGAGGCAAGGAGGAGACCCAACCACCACACATAGACTACTGAGGTAAGGAGGAGACCCAATCATCACACATAGACTACTGAGGCAAGGAGGAGACCCAACCAACACACATAGACTACTGAGGCCAAGAGGAGACCCAACCAACACACATAGAATAATGAGGCAAGGAGGAGACCCAACCACCACACAAAGACTAATGAGGCAAGGAGGAGACCCAACCACCACACATAGACTACTGAGGTAAGGAGGAGACCCAATCATCACACATAGACTACTGAGGCAAGGAGGAGACCCAATCACCACACATAGACTACTGAGGTAAGGAGGAGACCCAACCAACACACATAGACTACTGAGGCGAGGAGGAGACCCAACCAACACACATAGACTACTGAGGCAAGGAGGAGACCCAACCAACACACATAGACTACTGAGGCAAGGAGGAGGAGGAGACCCAAACACACACACGACTAATGAGGCAAGGAGGAGACCCCAACCAACACACATAGACTAATGAGGCAAGGAGGAGACCCAACCACCACTCATACCCTACTGAGGCAAGGAGGAGACCCAACCAACACACATAGACTAATGAGGCAAAGAGGAGACCCAACCAACACACATAGAATAATGAGGCAAGGAGGAGACCCAACCACCACACAAAGACTAATGAGGCAAGGAGGAGACCCAACCACCACACATAGACTACTGAGGTAAGGAGGAGACCCAAATCATCACACATAGACTACTGAGGCAAGGAGGAGACCCAATCACCACACATAGACTACTGAGGTAAGGAGGAGACCCAACCAACACACATAGACTACTGAGGCGAGGAGGAGACCCAACCAACACACATAGACTACTGAGGCAAGGAGGAGACCCAACCAACACACATAGACTACTGAGGCAAGGAGGAGACCCAACCAACACACATAGACTAATGAGGCAAGGAGGAGACCCAACCAACACACATAGACTAATGAGGCAAGGAGGAGACCCAACCACCACTCATACCCTACTGAGGCAAGGAGGAGACCCAACCAACACACATAGACTACTGAGGCGAGGAGGAGACCCAACCAACACACATAGAATAATGAGGCAAGGAGGAGACCCAACCAACACACATAGACTACTGAGGCGAGGAGGAGACCCAACCAACACACATAGAATAATGAGGCAAGGAGGAGACCCAACCAACACACACATAGACTACTGAGGCGAGGAGGAGACCCAACCAACACACATAGAATAATGAGGCAAGGAGGAGACCCAACCAACACACATAGACTACTGAGGCGAGGAGGAGACCCAACCAACACACATAGAATAATGAGGCAAGGAGGAGACCCAACCAACACACATAGACTACTGAGGCGAGGAGGAGACCCAACCAACACACATAGAATAATGAGGCAAGGAGGAGACCCAACCAACACACATAGACTACTGAGGCGAGGAGGAGACCCAACCAACACACATAGACTACTGAGGCGAGGAGGAGACCCAACCAGCACTCATACCCTACTGAGGCAAGGAGGAGACCCAACCAACACACATAGACTAATGAGGCAAGGAGGAGACCCAACCACCATACATAGACTACTGAGGCAAGGAGGAGACCCAACCACCACTCATACCCTACTGAGGCAAGGAGGAGACCCAACCAACACACATAGACTACTGAGGCAAGGAGGAGACCCAACCAACACACATAGACTTATCTGCACATAATTAATTGTTTGGCACCCACTTACCTTCAATTCTGGTTCTTTAGCCCAACTCGCCGAAGTTGAGCAGGAATGGCGAGAAGCCTGTTTGGAATTAACATTGAGACAACATGGATCCGAATTTCTGTCTTTATCTGGTAAGAGCTGCTTTGAATTATTTTAAGTTGTTAATGATTTGATGCAGTACTGTCTCTACCAGGGTGAAGTTACTGTGTGCATGTGTGGAATTGATACAAGTGCAAATTAAATGCTTTTAAACATGCTGCTACTTAGATATGTACTACCTTTATATAATGAATATGGCATATAGTGTGTATTATCCTTACTAATTAACTGAAAAATCCTAATTTATATTGTAGGTGGTGTTGCCAGCATTATCCCCACATCGGTGAGTGCTACATCATTGGTGCCGAACTGTTTTGGACCATGCCCACTGTGCTCCACTCACCACATTGAGCCCAGTTCAGCACACGACATAAGGTGGCATCTTAGGAGATTCCATGAAAAACATAGTTTCACCTGTCATGGTATGTTATATTGAATAACCATATTCATAAACCAGTTACTGGATCCGCGGTGGCCTGAGCACCTGGCCCTTGAGGATTCAGTGGGGGCCTCAGCCCTATGCTCCCATGTGTCTGCATTAGTGCATATCTAATCGCCGTCACTTTCAATTAAACATGCATTACTTTCAAGCTATAATTAAGGATAGAAAACTTATTTATGATAGTCAGGGGTGTATGGGAATTTGTCTTCAGCCAAAAGTAAGATAAAATCTCTTTACACATTCCTCCTAGTTACTTCCCCACACTGATCTATGGATATTTATAATAAGGGGTTTATACATAAGCTTAGGTTTAGTTATGACCTTGTTGCATTTAACATACATTTGACTAGTTTCAATAGAGCAGAGCATTAGTTGACAGGATTCTTGTTCAACATAATAACAATTATGTATCATAATTGAAGCTTAGATGTCCTCAACAAACAGATGCTTACTAATATATGAGACATTTTGAAACTTCATGGTAACTGCTTGAGCAAAAACTTGTTATACAGTCACATTAAAGGGAAGAGCAACAATTTGTGCAAAATTGGAGAATTAACAAATATTTGCTGATACAAATTGTTGAGAAAATATCTGTCTATAGAACAGCTCTCCCAACTTAGAGGTTCATTTCCTCAGTCACGATGCTTTTAATTTAATGTTTGACTATGTAATGTTTATAAATACAAATCTATTTAAATATCTGGTTGGATCTAAATCTATATATATATATATATATATATATATATATATATATATATATATATATATATATATATATATATATATATATATATATATATATATATATATATACATACATATATATACATATTGTACACTGTTACATGCCAATATTGATATATGTATTTATAAACATATATGTTTTGGCTGTTACTGTTCACAGGTTTTAGGTTTATGATCTGTCGCCTGGCTGAATGCTCCAAGAGATCACACTACCATTGTTTGTGTGGCAAGAAAACAAGAATCAAAAGTATTGCTGAGCTTCATGCCAGTAAATGCAGATTAGTTGTATCTGATGCTGAACCACGAACAAGTTCAGATGAATCCAGTACGAAAACTCTGCTACCAGGGCCTAACAAGAGTGTATTAGATGCAGCATCACATGACATGGTTATGGTTCCAGAGACAAGAGACCAATCATATCCACACAAAACAAGTGAATTGCAAATTATGGAGACATCACCCCAGGATAATGCCACCATACTGCCAAACCAGCCACCAGAGACCAAACCCTGTGAAGCTAGTGCTTCTGACTCAACAAAAAACATATGAGCGAAGCCTCATATTTACCAGTCATCCAAAGGTGAAATGTATCATTTGTGGTGTGAACATCTCAAAAAAAAATATAAAGCGGCACACAGGACTGCACAAAAATTCAGCACCTACATCAAGGGAAAATTGTTGTGTTGATGGCACAAGAGGCATTTTTCTTGTTCCAAAAAGTACTGGGCCTGGTGGCAGCTATCCTATTCATTGCAAACTGCAAAATTACGGAAAAAACCCTGGAATGCATTGTCCTGAGGTTGGATGTCAGCAAATCTCATATTCAGCTGGCAAAGGGAAGCAAAACTTTACGTGTGAACACATAAGTAGCATAATAAATGTGCCAAACGATGCCAAGCCTTATGCATTGTGTGATATAAGTAAGGTATCTATGTCGCAAAAAATGCAAAAAGCTGTTGAAAAAAACTGGAACAGCAGGCACAAAGGCAGCAGTCACCTCTTGTTGTTAAATGGCCTCATGCAACTACAGCATGCCCTTTTTCAGTGTTTACTGGTACCACTAAACACTGGTGCCAGTTGGGAAGGACGTTGGTAACATATGCAAAGGGGGCTCTGACATGCCCATGTGTGGGCTCCAAACACAACTGTCCTCACAAAGCTGTTGTGCGCTGGGCCATGAACCTCACAGATGCTACTGAGTCTCCAAATGTACAATCAGCAACAGAAGAAAAAAACAAATTTATGACGGACTGGTTAAAGTACCTTGCTAGTTTTGACCACTCTCTGAATAATCATGTAGAGGTTGATATGACCAGTGAAATAGGTGATCTGATACCATCAGAAATTGATTGTCCTTGGTGTGGTTGTGGCCTTCAAACACGACTAGCGACCGAGAACGGTGTACTTGTGGACCAGACCTTCATACAGAGAGGTAATTGTTGTACATAGCTACAAATGCTTTTATCTTCCATTATTGGGTGTTGTTGATGTTTTGTTGATGTACTTCTTTGAAAAAGGTTGTATCTGCTTTTTTTACTTTCTTCATTTATAAGTTTACTCCCCCATTATTTCCCAAAGGAATCAAGATGTACAACAAGGAGTGCCCTTCCTGTGGCCACTTCATTCGCTACCACACTTCTGCTGATGGGTTGCACAATTACAATAATAGAATTGTGCTAACCCAGAGATTCTGCCTTTGGCTTCGATGTTGTGTTCAGGTGAAAGCATGTGCACTCGATAATTGTCCAATTCATTGAAAACACTGGTTATTGTGCCCACTCTGTGTTAATTCATTGAATCATATTGCTATGTTTACAGGGCCATACTGCAATTGCTCGTGAACTAGAAAAGCTCAAACTTTTCAATGGACTTGATTATCCTCCACATGGTGATTTGCTCCGAGCCTACCTCCAATTTGAAGCCCTTTGCAACCACACATATGATTTTGTATGTGTGTATTGTGGAATGTACCCTCCTGTCCTCATCACCGATGTCAACAAAAAATGTTGTTTCAAACTGTCTAGTAGGTTTATTTTTTTTCCGTGTTATTTTTATCAATCATTTTTACGATTAACGTGCATACACAAGTTAGATGTAACTTACAGGAATAACTGCAAATATAAATATGGCTCTTGTTTGTTTGCAAATTATGATTCACAAGACCAGAGTTAATTAGATGAACTGGCATATTGAATATCATCTATAAATTGTTTTGATCAATAATTGTTTTAAAAAAAATTATTGTTATTTCAGTGGACAGTATTCATGGTTTGGACAGTGCTAAGGAGCTAGTTCATCAGAAGGACTTCTGGGAGCAAACACGGCTTCAGATTTTGGCTGCTGGACATTTAGGTTAGATTTATATATATTCCAATCAATACATAACTCAGTGGTATGAATTAACACTATTGTATGTGAACCTTGATAACTGGTAACCTGCTGTTCAGTACTATGTTGAGTTAGGTAGTAAGCAAAATACATTATTTACAGACAAATCAGACAATGCCATTCGACCATCTTACGACTTTTGGGCTCCTTATCTGGGTGATGCTCGGCGTGATGATGAGGTCTTCAACACTGAGTATAAGAAGGTGGCAAAATGCACTGAGTCCCAAGCATCAGATGAGAGCAAATTAGACCTTTCGGAGGACCTTTTGTTGGAACTGATGACTGAAAAGAAGGTACGTTCTTATGCAGCCTCATGTGTATATTAACAAATGTGATAAACACTGTATGCATTTGTTCATTTCTCTTACCAATCCATATGTTTACTATTTATAAATGATCTTTTACTTGATTTCTTTAAAGATGTCTGGTGGGATAAGTTAATACCGTTGTTCTTTGTCAAATCAATTTTTTGTTACTGTAAGTTATCTTGGCTGTAGATATGTAGCACAGATCACCATTGCATTGCACTTGACCATGTATTAAATGCCATGACTAAAAACTGAATATCACATTTATGTGGGGTGTTGCTAATATGATTAATATAACATACACATAACCTCGAAAGGACTACAGCTCTAACATCTGATGGCTTGATAAGAAGCAATCATGGAACCTGCATTTTGTCTTTGATGGTCAAACAAATGAACAAAATTTTTCTGATTGCAAACTAAGTTACTTTATATCACATACTGTCTTAGTATTGATCTTCTGTATTTGCTTGTCATACCATGCAATAGCAAATGTAGAGGCTGTAAAACTCGCCTGCCACTCTACACAATAAGATGCTTGTTATTATTCTGTTTCCAACATAATGATTTTGAATTTCTTTATGATGTGTGCGTTTCAGTTGAGTGAAATACGGAAAGTGTGCAGATCAATTAATGTATCTGACAAAGGCATGAAGTTAGAATGTCTCAGCAGAATAAAGAAGAAAATATCAATGACCAAATACTTCAACAAAGTGTTCACCAAATTCTCTGGAAGCTCAGGTCTCCCTTACTTCCTTGTAAAAAAACAATTGAACTTTCTGTTTATAACATTCTTTATGATTTTAGCTCTAATTCAATTGTACAAATGTCTTATCTTGCTGTGCTTGTGTAATATTACAGGTGGTGTCCTGGTGGCATGCTGTCCTCATGGTATAGTGTATGGCCATAAGTTTTTGCTTAGAGGTGAAAGTCCACGGGATCATGTCGACCTGATATTGTCCTTAAAACACCAACCCACAATACATGTCAGTGACATACCCAGCTTCGTTGCACGTCATGGCAACAAGAGAAAGGGCCACATGTACCATCCTAACGAAGGTCGATTTGATGAAGCGTCAGAGGAAAACCTGAGAAAGGCTAAAGAGGGAAAGTTGCTACTAAATATTCCAGAGTTAAACTTCCCACAACTGGATGTAGACACATGTTTACATGATCATGACTATACCATCAACAGAAGACACCCTGTAACTGGAAGCGACTCCCATTTTGCGGCGTTTGACAGATTCCATCAGGAGAATTCTTCTGTTGAGGAAGACATTATGAGACGCCTGGATATAGTGACACAGTTGCAAGGCTTTGTAAATAGCCAAGTAGTGGAGGAACTTTTCAATTCCTTGCATAGATCCCAATATTTCCTCACACAAATGTCTCCCATCAATCACATTTTCATTGTACGCCTCATTTTGCATTTTCAAAATAAAACCAAAAATGAGCAATATATGGAACGTATGCAGTCAGCACTGAAAACTACCCTGAAAGGCTGCAGTATTTCTTTTGGACCAGACAGAGCAGTACAGATAACAGGGTTTTCTACCGGTTAGTATTTAAATTCAAAACATGTTTTGATAAGTTATTTGCATGGTATTTGCACGGCAATCACCGTGAGAATTTTATGAGCCTTACTTATCGTATCAACTCTGTATTCACCAACAAGTGTGCTTGGTATGTGTTCAGTCGCACAACCTGCTGCTGCCAAGAGTCCGAGGACTGAAGCCCCGCATTCTCCTGTTAGAGGTGTGTATGTATTATACTGAAGCGTGTTGTGATGTTTTTCAAACATACTTCGGTACATATTATGTTCTGTCAATGTACATTGTATACCTTCTCTATAGACAAGTGTGCTTGGTATGTGTTCAGTCGCACAACCTGCTGCTGCCAAGAGACCGAGGACTGAAGCCCCGCGTTCTCCTGTTAGAGGTGTGTATGTATTATACTGAAGCGTGTTGTGATGTTTTTCAAACATACTTCGGTACATATTATGTTCTGTCAAAGTACATATGATGTTCTGTCAAGGTACATTGTATACCTTCTGCATGTATGTGTTCAGTCACACAACCTGCTGCTAAGAGGCAAAAGTCTTCCAAAGAAACGTTTGGAGTAAAGCTAGGTAAAGATTGAACTATTGAGATAAATAAATTGCACATTAGATCATTCAGTGAAATATAATTTGCTTTTGTTTTTGTTGTTTTGTAGGAAGTGTGTGGGATATTGCACAGGCAGCACACCCTTATGTGGTTCTGGCTCGACATGGTCCCTACCCTGTTACTTCAACAGACTTTCTCAGCCTTTCAGGCAAAACATGGCTCACAGACCAGGTATTTCTACAGAATACTTTTTTTGGTTCAATTTCTTGCTAACTGTAAATGTAAAAATGCATTTAGGTCATAAGTAACAGCTCCAGCAAAGTTTGTCTGTAAATGGCTGTCAATTTTATACATGTCTTTTATTGAAGCATATATATATATATATATATATATATATATATATATATATATATCTCAAGTGTGTATTGTTTAATGTCATTTATATTCAAGTTGATATTTGTGTTGGACTATGCCATATGACCTTAAGAGTCTCAAGTGGTTAGGGACATAGTTGCTTGTTAGTTACATAATATATATGTATTTGTGTAAACAACTATGTCACTGTTCTAAATAAGGGATGTGACATAGTCTCAACCATTCATTTCACAACCATGACATGTTAAATATGTGAGTCATAGTTGTGACTTAAATAAACTTTGTCATTCTTCCTTTGGAAGAATGATCATTTTGGCAGCCTGCCTTTTATAATTTCTTCCCCTATCAACACGGTTTGGCAGCAACTAGCTTCAAGATCCTCCTTTCGGATATGGGTAATTCACAATAAGTAAGGGCTGAACATAAGTAACAGCTCCAGTAAAGTTTGTTATGTGTGCAACTAACTTCACATTTAGAATAGTGACATCAATCTAAATGTAGTAACCAGGCATAGTATAATTTTGAAAAACCAGTTTTGGAATAGTGTTATGTAATTGAAAAACACCAAATGAAAATCTGCTTTGTCCCAGGCACATATTTCAATTATTTCCATTTTCAAGTAGATGCAGTCATGATTACAATGAATCAACTTTCCTTTTTTGGCCATTACTGATGCTGCTTGTCATTAGTCTAGTATATTTATCGTATATTTTTCCAGGTGATTGACGCGTATTTGTATATGCTAAGCCATGAAAGGTTAGAGATCCTGCATCTACCAACGCAAACACTAACTCGCATTTTGGATGGGAGACTGACAACTCCACATAGTATATTGCGAAAGGTTTGTACCATGTAAAATACCCATTTATAATAGTAGTTCACTTTCTCCCTACAATGGGCATTGAAAAACAAACTATGGAATGTTTTGGAATGATACAGAGTGGTTGGATTTTCAGGTGAAACTGTCCGACTTCAATTCAATTCTAGGTGTCTACCACCAGGGAGGTGCCCATTGGACTTCAGTGGTCGGTGTTACTTATCGTGCTTCTTGAACAAAAACATTTGCTGTAAAGAAAACACTGAACAACAGATACACTTAAACATTATTCAGATTTTAACTAAATCATCAAGTTCGTTTTACATCCAGGTGATCAATACCAAACAGAAAGAAATGCTCTATTATGACTCCTATGGTGAGAAGTCTGTCATAGCCCGGGGATTGCTGAAAAATTGGAGGTAGCTTATTTTCAACACTCATATTATGTAGTACATCTTAGAATGTCAAAATGTTTGTTGTACTGTACAAATATTATCAACTGATACCATCCAAATGTAAATTACATCAGTGCTTTTATGCCTTCCTCAGCATGTTCTGGAATGGTAGAAAACATGGAGTGCAAGGGAATTTCCGTTTGTCCTTCCCTGAGAAGGTGCCCAGACAAAGTGATGCACACAACTGCGGCGTTTATGCCCTCGGGGTAATGACATATGATAGCATGTTTATGATTGGCTGTTTGGTTTGTAATATAAATCGCTTACTTATTTTCTTGTGTTCATTTTCTCAGTTAAGTGTAGGGTGTGTTGTTTGATAGCTTTGTGAAGTAAATGTCATCAAACCTGCTGATAAGTTTCAAATATTTGACTGTCTATGCATCTGTTAACCATTTTGATCACTATTGTCAACCTATTCTTTGCAATTTCTCCCATATGCAGACAATAGTTATTTTTACTTTAAAAAGCTCACCTCAGGTCACATTTTGTTCTGCCTATGATTTATTTTTATGATATGAATGGCAAATGTCACTTACTGTTTAAAACACAAGTTGCTGTTATAAAGTATATTTGAAGCCCCATTGAGTGAGCATAAACACCAACATTCTTCTAACCTTAAGGTTAACAACTAACATAAATTGTAGGTAAAATCTAATCGTGGACTCAAAGCCCCATGCCATAAGCAGCAAGAGGTTTCAGAAATTAATATGTCTGATATTGCAGTTTCTTCACCAGGAAATAACTGGAGATGCTCTGCTAATGACCTCACCCATGAAGAGCCGGAGTGTGATAGCACAACAATTATTTGACAAATCAGGTAAGGTTATTTTAAGAGGATACAGTTTTTATACTTCTAACTGCAAGGTTAATTGATAGCTTTTGTCACAATCATTATATATAATATTAAACAGTTCATCTATGAGGCTTTTGTTTTTCATGCTGCCAGAGTTACAAGATATTTACTGTGTGCGATGCGGCAAAGACAGTGGAGAGCTGGTGAGTGCAGTTTATCACAAGTCATATAAACTACATTTGTGAGATTCATATCTAACTTTAAGTGTTATGACGTTTATTAATTTATATGGTAATCAACCAATTACAGCTGATGTTATTCTGTGTGTGTTGACAAACTTTCCTCAGGGTACATGTGTCAAGTGCTGTTCAAGGTTTCACCTAACATGCACAAGTGCAGAAAAAAGGCAACAAGGCATCTGCTTCACTTGCTGAGATATTGTCTCCCCACGTATAAGCCTATATAATTGGCTGTTACTTTTACATGGTATTTTGAAGTGTGTATTCTTGTTATATGGTAGAGGAGTTTGCTTATGGTTCAGCAGCATTTTATTAATTTGAACTTTAAAGTTACTGTCTTTTATTTGTCTTATGACATAAATGTAGTCTTCCGTGACGTGTTGTGTGACATAGCTTCTTTTTGTTTCTCTCTCTCTGGTTGGATCAAGTACTTATAACAGAAAACTCAAAGAGAGTATAATAGCAAATTTTCAATAATACATAATATGCTGGCCTTACAATGCCTGTAACTAACACAATTTTATTTAATCATGATGCTGTTGGGTTGCATTTTTTATGACACGTTTGAATTACTATGGAAATAAATTATATTTCCTATTACATTTTCTCTTGCCTTTAGTTAAAATCAACAAATCTTAGTTGGGTCAAATATGTGTGTTGGTTGGGTCTCCTCCTTGCCTCAGTAGTCTATGTGTGTTGGTTGGGTCTCCTCCTTGCCTCAGTAGGGTATGAGTGGTGGTTGGGTCTCCTCCTTGCCTCAGTAGTCTATGTATGGTGGTTGGGTCTCCTCCTCGCCTCAGTAGTCTATGTGTGTTGGTTGGGTCTCCTCCTCGCCTCAGTAGGGTATGAGTGCTGGTTGGGTCTCCTCCTCGCCTCAGTAGTCTATGTGTGTTGGTTGGGTCTCCTCCTCGCCTCATTAGTCTATGTGTGTTGGTTGGGTCTCCTCCTCGCCTCAGTAGTCTATGTGTGTTGGTTGGGTCTCCTCCTTGCCTCATTAGTCTATGTGTGTTGGTTGGGTCTCCTCCTTGCCTCAGTAGTCTATGTGTGTTGGTTGGGTCTCCTCCTTGCCTCATTAGTCTATGTGTGGTGGTTGGGTCTCCTCCTTGCCTCAGTAGTCTATGTATGGTGGTTGGGTCTCCTCCTCGCCTCAGTAGGGTATGAGTGCTGGTTGGGTCTCCTCCTTGCCTCACTAGTCTATGTGTGTTGGTTGGGTCTCCTCCTTGCCTCATTAGTCTATGTTTGGTGGTTGGGTCTCCTCCTCGCCTCAGTAGGGTATGAGTGGCGGTTGGGTCTACTCCTCGCCTCAGTAGGGTATGAGTGCTGGTTGGGTCTCCTCCTTGCCTCACTAGTCTATGTGTGTGTGGTTGGGTCTCCTCCTTGCCTCATTAGTCTATGTGTGTTGGTTGGGTCTCCTCCTCGCCTCAGTAGGGTATGAGTGCTGGTTGGGTCTCCTCCTTGCCTCACTAGTCTATGTGTGTTGGTTGGGTCTCCTCCTTGCCTCATTAGTCTATGTTTGGTGGTTGGGTCTCCTCCTCGCCTCAGTAGGGTATGAGTGGCGGTTGGGTCTCCTCCTCGCCTCAGTAGGGTATGAGTGCTGGTTGGGTCTCCTCCTTGCCTCACTAGTCTATGTGTGTTGGTTGGGTCTCCTCCTTGCCTCATTAGTCTATGTGTGTTGGTTGGGTCTCCTCCTCGCCTCAGTAGGGTATGAGTGCTGGTTGGGTCTCCTCCTTACCTCATTAGTCTATGTGTGTTGGTTGGGTCTCCTCCTTGCCTCATTAATCTATGTGTGGTGGTTGGGTCTCCTCCTTGTCTCAGGTGTCTATGTGTGCTGGTTGGGTATACTCGGGGCATCACTGTTAGATGTGTGGTGGTTGTCTCTTAGCCTCATATAACCAACAATGTTCGCGACATTTATCTGTTTGATCTATTTGTCGAATGCGACTGAATTGCGACTGAATAAACCTTAAATGTACACAAATATACTTGCCAAAGACCAACATAACGAAATAATAGCATACTTGCCCAAGACCAGCATGACGAAATAATAGCGCTCCCAAACCTGTGCTCGCTGGGTACCACCCAACCAGCACGGTCGTGCTGGTTGGGTCTCCTCTTTTCTTCGCTGATCTCCCCTATCAAAATACGAGGTACCTAAATTAAAATCCATGGATAAGAGTGTCAATGCTACTCGATGCAATGTGGAATAATAGCAGTCGGCACCCATCAGCATGACAGTAAAGCGCAGAGGTAAGACATCCCATCACTATGTCCAACATGAGTAATTCCCGGAGTCCCTCTCCCGCAGACGAACTGACTTGCCCAAACATATCAAATCCTCAATCCTCATCATGGATCATGTCATGATCAAAACCCCCGCGTAGCTGCTAAGTGGCTGTTCAACTCACTTAAGATTGCTAAGAATCTTTGGTCGATGGCTATCCCTGTTCATCAGTAGCCCATATAATGGCATATTCATGATTGACATACCAACTTTGCTGCACCTTTAGCATGTTTAGGCTGATACATCTGACAAATTACTGATTTAAGTTGTAACTTTGATCTACCATCGACCATTAAGTCTGCAGTAGTGGCCTAATGCAGAGACAACAGTGTCAGTAGTTAGGTGTGATACTGGGCTTGTCATAACCAAATTTAACACTAGAGTAATGTAACTATTTGCTTCTGTAACAATATGAAACCGGATCCATTCTTTGAAATGTGGCATTTGATAATATACATAAAATCATGGTAACCCAAACCACAGCCCAGGTCGTATAGTAATATACATATAAACTCACACGTCCTGTAGGGCTACCCAAACCCTTAAGTTATAAAGTATGAACATCAATCATTAATGTACAAGAGAGAGAGAGAGAGGGAATATGTGAGACAATATCTGAAGCTCCACCATATTGCATGATGATGCCATGTTTTTTCCATTCATGCAGGCTTGGGTGACTCTTAATGATGATGTAGGCTTGTAGGTATTTACTATGTATCCACTGGTGTTACTCAGACAAAGTTTGATTAATTGATTTGAACAGAAGAAGAACTAGTTATATATTAGTAACCAACCCATTTAAGTTGTATTGCAAATTTTGGAAATGATCTATTGATGCTTCATTATAATCCTCCTGTTTTTTCAGGGACTCTATTACTATCTTTACCTCTCAGTGTGTGATGCACAATCATTTTGTGCATGCCTCAATATATTCCAACAAGGTATCATATAGGTCACAACTTTTTGTTGAATGGTTTATTTTGATCTTTGTTTAGATTGGTATGATTACTTTCATAAAAAAAACATAACTTACAAGTTCTCCTATCTGATTTGATTCCGCAAGGGGTATTATTAGTCATTATCGGCATGTGTATACATACAGCATTACAGTTATTTACATTTTTGTTAGGAATTTAAACTTCTGGCTGAAGAATCTTTCATTCTGTGTCACACATAAGCCAAGTTATCCACATAGTTTTGATATCAGGAATCTTGTTGCAGCAAAGGCCAATGAAACATGTCTGCAAAGTCATGAAATGCAGTATATTACGACTTATTATAGAGGGCATTCAGGGGATAAATCAGTACAAGACAAAGGAAGTTTATTCAAAGATTTTGAGACAAAATTGATCTCAGACATTTCCTCAATTGCTATGTGTTATGATTTGCAATTCACATGAAGTCTTTGTGCCAGTTCAAGCAGAGCCAACAGGTGATATAATATCCATACAACTCAATGAATGTCATGTGAGTGTGAACATTACACCTATCCCTTCGACACTATGATGATAAAGGCATATAAATGGTGCTATTTGTGCTTCACTTAAGAGTGGAAATTTACCTGTTTAATGTCTTGTGTAAATGTGGTAAGTATGGAATACTACTAGGTTCTAGGACAGGCTTTTATGGCCCCTATTCATGGTCCGTGTTTTGCATGGCAGTGAGATATTAGCAAACTCTTATTCACACACTGACTCCTGTCTTCTCAGTGGATCAATACTGAAAGGATAGGACCGTTATGAGTCAGACAACGTTGTTGACAAGCATCATTAGGAGTTCTGGTCGTTGCGGTTGAAGGTCATGTTTTACGGTTAGGAAAACACTATCTGCCATGATTGTCTCACTGCCTGGCATAATATTGCTCTCCTTTTTAATTATAGCTAGAGCCTCAAGGAGTGAGTGACAGAATAGTTTGCCAAACTTTCCTGCAGACAGCCGATGTTGGTTCAGGTCTCCGTGTGAAGTGCAATTTTGCGAATTTGTTCCGAGTTGTGTTTTTATATTAGGCTCTATTCAATTGACTTATATTTTCTTGAGCTTTTCCCATATGATGTTTGGCACACTTGAGCTGTCATTGTTTGATTAATCATTACTGGAATATGCATGATATGTTTCATTGTTTCCTGTAAAATGCTAAACATTAAGTTATTACTCAGTGCTTAATATGCATCACCACATTGTGCCAAACCAATTGTTTATGTAGGTTGGAGGCTAAAGTAAATACTGAGATGACCTGGGATTATCTTCTTATTATGTAAATAAATGCATCATGTATATGAGGTGTTTCTCAATGTTAATGCAATATCAGATTTACATATGTCACATTTAGTTCAGAGTCATTTAATGTTCTACTACTTGCTGTCATGTATAAGTGTTCAGAGCATGGGTGACTTGACACAGAATTTAACAAAGCCATGTGCATAGTATGATGCTAATATCATCATAGCACAGCTGCATATTTCCCTATTTTGTATGCATATAATTATAGTGAGTATAAAGCTGGCATGTGATAAAAAGATAATTATTAGTATATCTATGGAAATATTTGAAGCTGTGATACCCACTTTGTAGCAATGTCTTGTACGATGTATAAGAACAAATATTTTCAATCTTCATATATATGAGGATTGAAATATTTATATCCTTTGAAACATCTGGTTCGAATAATTTTGTTCTGAAATATTTTAGTGCTAAATAGACCCTGGCACTTGAGCAGCTCTTTCCAAGCAACACACCCTCATCCATCACAGTCTCAATATGACCTTCATTCTCAAAATGGAGTTAAACCCAAATGGTTCATTCAAATTCATCTAACTGGTGTTTTTGTGCACCTCTGTATGATAGATGGGATTAAGTTCATGCCCCTGTGTGTGATATATGCATAGGAGGGTGATGGGGGTAAGGTTTGTAGGATGGAGAGATGTGAGAAATGAGTAAGGAAAGGAGAGGGTAGGCAGAATGTAGATGATATAGGATGGAAAGAAAGAGCAGGGAAACTGGTGATGTGGTGATCTGTGTGTTTTTTTTATATCTGAGGTATTGTTGAGTCTTCATAGTGATGTGTGATGTCTCCTGTTTAAAATGACCTACCTGTAGTGCTTTGTAATAACTATCCTCTGAATTCAATCATTCATGTTACCTTTATTGAATTAAATATTACCATGCACTTTACCATATGCTCTTCTTAAATAGTTGTGTGATTATCATTGTCTGAAACACAATGAGTAAACTAATTATAGAAATTAATTTGCACATCTGATGTTTGCCATTCATCTGGGATTATATTCCAGAAATCCCTCTCACTTAGATCACCCTATCGATTATTTGTGATTGTGTCTGATATCTATGATAATATCCGTTGCCTGTATGCATATATTACTCTTTGTAAACACAGGTGGTGTTGACATGCTACTCACACATCCTTATCAACCGTATATTAACTTTCTCCCTCACACTACCAAAGTGGCGTGGTTTAATCACACATGTAACGGCAACCCACTTTGTGATAACCAAGTACCGCCCTGGATATTTGAACCTCATAATGATATGAATCAGTTCTCAGGTAAGCTGGTCTCTTTTAAGTCAATGCTGGCTGGAGGGGCTGGAGGCCAGGCTACTCAATGTGCCCATGATAAGGCTGTGTCCTCATTGCCGGTTGGTGAGATAATCCTATGATTATGTGTAAGCTAGGTCCCTATAAAAGAGTGTACTTGTGGTAGGTACCAGGCATATGCTGCATGTTAATGTCAATGATAGTGAGGGTATATGTGTATATGTGTGTGGAGTATATATATATATATATATATATATAGATAGATATAGATATAGATATAGATATATATATATATAGATATATATATATATATATATATATATACACACCACACACATATACAGATATATATATATATATATATATATATATATATATATATATATATATACTCTCACACACATATACATATATATGTATATATATATATATATATATATATATATATATATATATATATATATATATATACATATATACATACATACATACATACATACATACATACATACATACATACATACATACATACATGCATACACACATACATATATATATACTTGTATATATATATATGTATATATATATATTTTTATATACATATGCTTTGTGTGAAGTTATATTTTGCTCTGCGCGATTTTGCCATATTAACACCCAGACAACTCGGATGGTCACGTTTAATGGCGGTCCCATCTCTGTGCAGGGCCTTCGTCTCAGTGGTGTGGGTATCATAGTCCAGTTTGGGCACCGGGTATGTGATAAGTGGGTGCTGGCACTTAAGGGGAGTTGCCCAAGCATTGTAATCATCCTCATCCATCACCGTCGCGATATCACCTCGATGTTGAAAGAGACGTAAAACCCCAGTATTACCCTTGCTTCTTTCATCCTCTCTGTCTGTGCTTCTGTGTATGTAAGTCTTAGCTAACTCAGACCATAACACCACCCCAAGCCCCCACCTACCTAAACCAATTTTCCAGGTAGCTTGGGCCTTGTCATGTTACATAAACTAGCCCTTGGCAATCTCATTAATTCCTGTAGAGTAAGCAGTCCATGCTCCTGAACAGCTCAAGTCCCTGCAGCCTCCTTTAATGTGAGGCCATGAAAATAGATGGTATTGATGAATACACTTAAATACACTGGCTGACTTGTTTGACTAAGCCACATTCATACTGCGTTCTACTTGATCAATATTCATCCTGGCATGCTGTCAAGATCACTGTAAGGTAACTTGCCTGGTATGTTAGCGTCTGACTGGCAGTGATCCTCTGAGGAATCTAATATCATGTTTCATCAGTCAGTGTGATGTTAGTTTAATATATGGGATATTGTAGTGTGTTTGAAAGTGTACCTTCATGGCTGCTAGCCTTTTTAGAGTTGTTAAGAAATCCTTTCTGAGAAAGAGCAGATAAAAAATATGTAAATGTCCTGTAGTCTATTGATATGCATGTATATTGTTAGACATAAAAATTGTTTGCACTTGGAGTTTAGAGTAGTTTTGTCCATTTACTTGGTTCAAGGGGGTCATGTGCTGTAATAGGCACAGAAAAGCAATGTATTATCTGATTGAGTAGGATAAAAATCTTTGATGGCTTCTTATGAGTCATTGCATAGCACCTAAATGTCTCTTGACAACCTGGTACACTAGATGTCCCTATCATTGATCGTTGTATACGGCATACAGTCAATGACCTCTCTCTGCTGCCTGAGTCAGAGTCAAACAGGATATATATTTCACAACCCAAGACATTTTCCAAACGTTGTATGTTTCCACGTATACATTCGATTCAATCTCTGCCTTGGCAGTGATTTTATATCCGTTTGTGAACTTCTAACACCTTTATAGTGACAGTAGATTAGTGTGTATATATTCTTGGACAACTATTTTCAGTCATCATTAGTCCATCTCCAGCTACCTACCAAGTGAGTGTGGAAATGTTTATTAGCAGTCGAATACATACCAAAGACATTTATTTTTCACTTTTCAGCTAATAAAGGCGGTCATTTCTGTCTTATGAGGTGCTGAGCACTTGACCTGTGGCTGAGGTTATGTACTAGTTAAACCTTGGCTCAGAGAATGCCCCAACAGATGTTTGATCTAGTGATTCAAATGGTCAATGACCAGTTATTTAACATTTCTCTCAGGAATAGTTAAGTTATACAAATATCTCCCATACCTTTGAAGTGTTTTGCATGTGTTGCATCATCAGACCATACACATTTGCTTTGCCACTAGGTGAATCTCATTGTGTTTCTCCCTTCCTTATTGATTTTATCTCTGCAAAATGTTAAACATTCCTTTTGAATTGATCTCACACTGTGAAGGACCCTCCCTTGGACCCACTTTTGTAGGCACAGTTATATATTTCTTGTTGCCTTTGTCTTTTACCACTGTCAATTTCCTAAATCTGTGCAGACTTCCAAAAAGCCTCGGCTCTGATTCATGAATTTCTTCTCAAGCTGAGTGAGGATGGAGAATGTGCCGAGCTTCGAGACTCACTCAACCTCGCCCTGCTCTACATGCAGCGTTATTATCGCTTGCTACGGGTACGTGTGCAACAGCAGCAACAGCCAGTCATGCCGAATGGCTCCACCACCCCCTCTGCCCTGACTCAGTCCCTCCGTGGTCTGAGTCCTATGACACCTTTCCGAGACACGCCAGACAAATTTGTGTGGAAATGGATCAGTGTGGAAAGTCCCAGACTTATGGAGTCCCTACCTGTTGATATTGATAAGGAACATTTTGCAAGGATACCACTCATTGTTCAAGCTGCTAAAACTGGCAATAACAACGACCTCATG
This sequence comes from Urechis unicinctus, assembly GCA_034190875.2. Lineage (NCBI taxonomy): Eukaryota > Metazoa > Annelida > Polychaeta > Xenopneusta > Urechidae > Urechis > Urechis unicinctus. The sequence continues at coordinate 26,920,479 of CM067356.1, forward strand.
CAACTGATTGAAAAAGGTAAAGACTCTCAAAGTTAGAGGTTCCAGAAATTTTTTTTCTTTTTGCTTGATTTCCCCCCTCCCCTGATCATTTTCTTTGCTTTCAGACCCTGATTGTATTTTCGAGATTGACACTCTGGGGAGGAATGCACTCATGTATGCCGTACATTTTGGTCACCTAGACACTATACAGCATTTGCTTGAGCAGGGTACTGATGTCAATGCAACAGCTCTAGGTAACAAACAATATCTTGTCTCACCTGCTTGTGCCCCTGATTACAGGTATTCCTGAGGTGAGATGTTTATGGTGTTTGTTTTGCAGACGGCTCGACTGTAGTACATATCGCGTGCCATGATAACCAGCATGAAGCATTAGAGATTTTGATCCACTATGGTGCTAACCTCCAATTACCTGATCACTTAGGCAGAACACCAATCCACTGGGCCTGTGCCAAGCCTCAACGAGAATGTCTCAAGGTTAGTCAGATCTTTCAGCATGCCTGCAAGCTGATACTTGAAATGTTATGAATTTATGTTCATTTCAATGATATTGTTCAGCATGAGGTCTTAATGATGCCATGTTCTGGTTGTACAGTTGTTGCTTGACAATGGTGTATCCACCAAGCTACGAGACAATGACGGTATGACGCCCAGCATGTGGGCGTGTCGCATGGACCACATAGAGCACTTTGAGCTTCTGACATCAGCAGAAAACCAGAATGGGGTGGAGGAGGATGAGGAAGAGGAGGAGGACGGGTTTGAGAGGGACTACACAGGGAAGACATGGATACATTGGTCTATTCGTAGATCAGACCCTCATGAGTGCCTCAAGGTACACTCACCTCCCCATCACCAACAGCATGCACCCCCATAATTAACCTCCTACACACATCATGACGCAAAGCAATTCATCTACACACCTGTTTTAAAGTCGTAGACCCCAAATATACAACAAGCAGTTATCATCTGCAACAACTTTTAACTGAAAAATATCCAGAACGCTTTATTTGGAAACACTGGGCACTTACTTGAATCCAGATCAAATGTTATTGTAGCCTGAAAAAATAGGAACATTTTTTGTGCTGCCAAATGTAGAGGTTTATAATTTTCAGGCCGTTGCCTTTGTGGGTCTGAAAAATTCTTTGGATGAAAGGTACTGGTTCTATGGTTCTGAAGCAGCCCCACCCACAAATTCTGCTGCATGCTTCGTACACACACTCTGATACACACAACCTTGTATGCACTAAGGATACACACAGCCTCATATGCACAAAAGAAAAACAGCCTTGTTTGCACATAATATACCCACAGCCTCATACACACATATTGATACACAGCCACATGCACATACTAATACACAACCACATACGCATACTAATACACAGCCTCACATACACATACTGATAGTCTCATACACATACTAAAACACAGCCTCATACACACATACTGATACACACAAACTGATACTCAGCCTCATACACACATTAATTCACACATACTAATACACAGCCTCATATACACATATACTACTACACAGCCTAAGATACACTAACTGATACACAGCCTCATACACACATAATAATACACAACCTCATGCACACATACTAATACACAGCCTCATGCACACATACTAATACACAGCCTCATGCACACATACTAATACACAGCCTCACATACTAATACACAGCCTCACATACTGACACATGTAGCCCATGCTTAAGCCCATGTTGTTCTAGCTCACACACCGGACATTCAGCATTGCTATGGTTATCCTACGGTGGTTATCATTAGAGTAGTGATCGTTATAACCTCGTTTGGAAACTTAGTTCACAGCTCAAACAACAGTTATTTATAACCAGAGTCTTTCCTATATTTAACCTTTACTCTTTCCTTCACCCAGGTGCATGTGTAATTATATCCATCCCTTGGATTTCATGTGAGTCTCCTGTGTATCCTTTCTAGACCCTACTAACAGAGGACGCAGCAAACTTAAGGGACAAAGAAGGGAGGTCAGCGATTCTAGTGGCTGCTGATCAAGGTAAGACCTCTATGTTATTATTGCTTGTCGGACAACTTCGACACTTTTTGTTGATCCATCCTTCTGTCTTACTATGAATGATGCCTTTATTCTGTTTATTTTTTTCAGGCTCATTGGCAGCCACAAAGATCGTACTTGAAATCGCTGGCATGTCTTGTCTCGATCATCGTGACCTCAACAACAGATCCCCACTCATCCTCGCCACCATGGGGGGTCATGGTGAGGTCGTCAACTGTCTGCTTTCATCAGGAGGTAACTCTTTGTATTTCATTGTGTCATGTCCCTGTCGGGTGAGGTTGTTTAGATTTTGTAGGATGTGTCTGCTGTGACCTTCACTTAATTGTTCTGTTTTCATTTTTGGTGACCTTAACTGACATTTGATATTGTCGTATAGTTGGCTGCTATGATCTCTGTCTGTGGATGTGGTGACTACTCTGTCTTTATAACATCACAATGAGTTGTGACCACACTATTGCTGGTGTATTTACAGCTGATTTCACCGCAGTAGATAACTTCAGTGCGACTGCTTGGGACTACGCTCGCAATAGACAGCTTCACTATTGTATGCTTATACTGGCCTCGTATATCAGGCAGATAGGAGTGGCTGATGTTGGAGGCACACTGAATGGAGATGAAATGCTTCACAACGGCATTAGGAATGATGCAGCGTCAAGAGGTCAACTTGTGGAGGAAGGCCTGGGCATCAACCAATTACAGGTGGGCTGTTTTGCCTTGTGAATGAATGGAGTTATAATGCTTAGTCCATTTGCTAAAGGAATATACTGGCAACTTAGTTTATGTGTAAATAGTTGCTGTAGAATGTTAAACTTTAAGTAAAAACTTCCTTGGTAACAGATTATTATCTGCTTTGTCCAAATGAAGTGCAGGCATAACATTCAATCTGTGATTGAGCCTTGATATGCTTCAATTAGATCAATGGTGAAGAATCACAACAGCTCTTCTACAGCAGCCAGCCAGTGGCCCCTCGACCCCCAACTCAACCTGTCACCCCCCGGGCTCCCAAACGAACACCACGTCAGTCACATCCCCCTAACACGCCTCGTCAATCTCACAGCCCCACCCCACGAACTCAACGTCTGGCTGTTACTCCAAGGGGGCCGCCACAGAAGAGGTCGCCAAGTACACCTGTAGAGGTTCGGGAGGAGGAACAGTTGTTTGAGATGAACGAGAGAGGTACTTCCAGTGCTGGCTCCATGTCAAAGCGTCTACGAGGCGAGGGCGGAGTGAGTGTTGATATATAAAATATTGTCACACTATGGACAGAAATCAGTTTTGTATGGATATGTTTTGTGGTGATGGTGGGTAAGAATAAAAAAATACTGTGGAGGGTTGAAAACTAGAGGAAACATCCAAAACACATTGTAGAGTTGTTCATAAGTCATTGACCTTTTCACCTCCATATTGGCAGGGTTCACCTAACCGTGGAATGTCAGTGATGTCCGTGGAAAGTTATGATGATCAGCGTGTAGAAAGTGCTGGGTCCCATCGCACACGACCACGCTCAGCACATGAGGAGGACGAACCCGAGATTCCCTCAAACAGTATGTTCTTATCTTCCCCACATCTGATCAATATGGTAGGTGTAAGCTGTTGACTCAGAGAAGTGATGGATCTGTGTTGTTTGTTCCAGGTCAGTACATTGAGCCTGTGGAGGAGGGTCACGGTGAAGAGGCAGAAAGCGTCAGTATTGACGCCATGGATGTGTCCGACTTCGACGCTGATATTGAAGAGGAAGTATCGACCCGTCAAGATCCCAGTCCTAACAAAGATTACATACAACAGCAGAGACAACCTCCACCATCAGGACCGCCCTCTTCTTATGCCCCTCCCTCCCCTAGCAACCATCACCAAGCACCGCCTCCTCACTATCAGGTTATCTTAATGTTTGAATCTATTACATGTTTCCTCCTACCTGTCCAGAGTTGACACTCTGGTTGATGTGAGTTGTGTCATATGTAAGTTTTCATTTGTGTGTCATAACCGACAGGAAACATATCCACCCCAGCCGCCTCCTTCACAACAACAGTACACAGCTCCATCAGTGCCCTCATCCCATCCTCAAGCCAGACCACCTCCTCCGTATCATTCTGGACCCCAGCATCACCAGCCGGGTACCTCACCCCTCCTCCAGTCAGGAGCGATACCTCATCACCAGCCGGGCGATTCACCTCAGCCTAATAGTCCTCCTTACAAGTCCTACCCTCCCCCGCGCCCTCCACCCTCCAGAGGTACCAACCCTCAGCACCCTGTGAGTATAACCTTCTTTGGTGTTTTTGGCAAAACAGCCAAGAATTACCCATTGGCATAATAGCCTCTATGGTAGCTTAATCATGAACTTGAAAGAAAATATAAATCTATCAGAGTATGTTTGGGGAATAAGGCTATGTAAAGGTGTATGGGAGGTTGGTTTGTTGTAAGTGGATGTTTAGGTGTGAGTATGTGTGTGGGTCATCAATGTTTGTATGATTTTTTGTTTATGGCTAATGACCTCCATATTTGGGACTATGCCCCCACCCTAAAATACAACAAAAATGTTACTGTGTCCTACAGAAGCCTGCATCTCAGCAGTATGTGCCTCAACCTGGAGATTATGTGGAGGGGCCTCGCGATGAAGACGTGGTGTCAGACGAGGATTATGATGCTCCAGTAGCGCCTGTCCCTACTCCACGGGGAAAACCTCCCTCACCACAACACATACCAGGTATGGTTACTGAAGAGTTGTTTCGAGACTGGGAGTGGTGGAATACTTACTCCGTTCGGGTTGGGTCAAGGGTAAAATATGGTCTATTGGGGTTGCTGTTGAATGAATGGCGCTTCTACTTTGCGTCCAGCTCACCTCAGTCCCATACCCATGGGGGAGCCACAGAAACGCAAGAAGCGGAAAAAGCGAAAAGATCGACCTGATCACTTAGCCGAGATTCAGCATGCAGCTCCTATTCAATATCACCAAGGCTACCCCTCCCAGCCTGCAGCACCAGGCCCTATCGTACACCCACCCCCCACACCACAACGTCGAGAATCATCCCCACAAAGAAACCCACCTCCATCACCAATGGACAAAGGACCGACTTCCAACCAAGAACATGGCTCAAGTCATAAAGTTGGCTATGTGTCTCATCAGGGCAACAGTCAATCTCACGGACAGCGAGAAAAGCAAAGCTTTCCCACCAAGCCCCCACCATCCGGCCTCCGACCCCCTGCACTGAAGGTCCAAGCTCAGAGTCGGAAGCATTCAGACCACCAAGAGGAGCAAAGGTAGTGACCTCTTATGACCTCATTATGCACAGTTGCTAGTTACATATGGTCATAGGATATTGACTACCTATAATAAAATAGTATTTTCATAGCTTGATGTGCTGTGATCAGTGATTTTATTTGTTCATAATCCACCTGAATATTACTTACCCTTTGACCCTAAGTGGTGCTGTTTGTTAAAATGGAGGATCTGATATAACGTTCCTAATATGAAAACAAGCTCAATTTTCTTAACAAACAACTTTCAGACATGGTTTTTCAGTTATTTTGGGGGTTTTTATTTCTTGCCTCTCAGTGTGTGATTTTAGGTAATTTCTTTGTAGAGGTTGAAGCTATTGTTTATTTTCATAATGTATATGTTGGTTTAGATACTTTGATCCTTCAATGGAGGCGCACCATATTGTCCTCTTATGTCCTCTACCATTCACCCTGTTCTCTTGTCTAATCTGCAATTATTGCATTTAAGTAGGCCATGAATCAGATCTGTATAGAGCTTTTGAGCTATGGCTGTAAAAACTAGAGGAAATATCATGTTATTTATCCTGTTATATATCCCCCTCAGTGCCTTGTGCAGACTTTGAAGGAGGTGGTATTTGTATTGTACCGAGTTTGCATGCTCTATCTTTGCTGGTGTGTTTGTATTTGTGTGGCCGAATCAATGAATCTGAATCTCTGCTTACTTCGTGGTGTCATCAGAAATACTGACTTTTCAATTGACCATTATGCAATTTACAATTGATTGTAAATGCAGTGATATGTATTTCTGGAATACAATCCGTGATATCTTTGCATTTATATATAAATCTTTTTCTGATTCCTCCCTATTTGATTTACCAATTACTGACCATGATGTAATAATGGGTAACGTGGTAGTTACATTTCTGGAATGTACTCACAGCTTTGAATGTACATTCCTCGTAGCAAGTAGAACTGTATGACTCAGTAGGCTGGGGCTCCTCATATGTCAACACAGAATTTCAGTTAAGGTCACCTGAAATAGCCATGAAAGTTTAAATGTTATGGTTTTTCACAAATATTGCAATTTATGTTTTTACCAGTTAAGAATAAGTTCAGAATATTTGTCTAAGTGACTGTGTTGTGGCATAGAGCCCCTGCCTTGTATGAGAATAATGCTTGCCACTGTGATTGTGTGATCGATGATTGTGAGAGGCCTCCATTTTGTGTCCTTTTCTTGCAGCTTTGCACTTGACCAATCCACACTCAAAGTGAGTAAGGCTGGGTCGAGTGGCCACTCCACTAGACCTCCCCCTCTCTCACGCTCCTCTGCGCTCCCCCCTGCTTCTTCACCCCCCTCCTACACATTACCACCTCATCAAAACAGACTAACCAATAGCTCAGATTCTACTCTCACTCAAAATGCCAGGAATCGCAAAGATGAGCCTCGCAAATCTGACATCCTCACTGCAGCCGAGGGAAGGTCAAGGTCACAGTCTGGAGGTCAACGATTTTCCCATCAAAATGGAATTCCCCCTGGGAGAGGTCCCCCACCCACTCAGGTAACAGTCTTTTCACTTGGGAACACAAAAAGAGTTACCTTAGTTAATTAAGAAGCCAGGATTGGTTTTTACTATCAATGTTGTGTATTGTTGCTAAGTACAAAATTAGGGTCTATTATCTTTTTGTCACTTATATTATCTGGCTAGATACATGTCACATATTCAAATGATTTGTGTCTAACACTTGTGCAGATGTAGTTATCATAAATGTCAGACACATGGAGGTTGGTTTTGACCTTTAAAACTCAATGTCTTAGAAAACTTTAAAAATATTAGTAGTTAGGTCAAATCTCTTTCCTAAAATTGCTGAATACTACTTGAGAATTATTGCACTGGCCAGATATAATTTCCTGGATTCAGCTGTTTTATGCATAGTTTTTTACCCATGCAAAAATCAAAGTGTGGGAAAAAATTATTTTCATACCTTTTGTAAACCATGTTGATGCATTTAAATAGATCTTGAATACTATGATGACCCTGATAATTGTATTCCACTGATGGTTATAATCTGGGTGATGTGATCAAGAAGTTAGCTCATAGATTTTTTACAGCATGTTTTCTTATAAAACAAGTTAGCATGCTGTCGCTAATTATGCAGGGTCCCCTCTTATGTTTATACATGCATACCAAAAAAGCAGTTTTGCATGCTTTCTCGAAAAACTGATACAAATCTCTTATACAATGTAAACCCAAAAGGGAATTGAAACGTCTGTTCCTCAGAAATTGGAAAACCTATTCTAATTTTTTTTCTGACCATGATTATAGCCTGGTGAGACTTTAGATTAGTGAGGTAAACCATGATATTAACCTCATTTCCAAGGTAAATTCCTCAAATAAAGTATGTGTGAATCTGTTACATTAAAGTGGCACCTTTTGTCAATGAAGCATTAAGAATGTTATAATTGCAATTGCAAACACATTTTAACATGCCACTTATGTGGTTTAATTACTTGACCTATGTGACATTATTTGAGGGCACTGTGGCCATTAAATGTGTGCCATTTAATAGAATGTTAGCAGTATAATTTGGTATTTTCCTGAAGTTCAGTTGCTTTTAAGCCAATTAATCTCTTGTCATCATTGTTCAGTGATATCATCACCTTCAAAATAGTTGCATCTTTTAAACATGATTATTTGTGATATAACTTGATACAACCCATAATTACTTGGTTTCCCTTAAATGTCCCTAATATAGTTTTAGACCTGTACTTTGCTTTGAAGAGGACGAACCATACACTCATCGTGTTGGCTGTTTTCCCCTGCAGAATTTACCCATGACCAACTCTCGTTCTCCCCGCATATCAGCGGGGGGACCATCATTAGGCACTACCAGAGGTGACCATTCTCGTCGCAATTCACCATCTCCACCAAAACACAAACCCCCACACCAGCCTCCACCATGGAGTCAACAGCAACAGCAGCAGCAGCCAAATGGACAGCTTCCATCTTCTGCCGGCCCCCGTCAATACTGACTGGGACGTGCTGTTATCAACAGCCCCATTGGTTGTGTTTTTTAAAAAGTGTATGAAAGGGATGAAGGATGTGGATTTTTTTTTGTCCAGTTGCTTTGGAAAATGTTGCATGTATGTGAAAGACTTTGTAATTTACCAGGAACAAAGCGAATCTTATCTGTGATATTACCAAGCTGAACTTGGTATGTGAGTGATGATGCTGCACATATTGGTTAAATATGATATATTATTGAGCAATATACTTTAATTTTCAGCAATATTTATTGTCATTTGTTATGTTTGATCATTAATATTGATTCAGAACCCACCTTCAAATGAAGAAGTAACAGAGATGTTGGGGTTTATTTCAGTTTACTTTTAATATGTTATGTTAACACTCTTGGACAGTTTATATATCATAGATTGTTAAAGATTAACCATTAAAGTGTGAAAATTCATAATAATAACACCTGTAAAGATGTGAAAAAATCTGCTAATTTAATTGTTTTCCCTGTAAATAATACCTACAAAACTGATAAGTAATACTTAGAGATATCCAGTATTTCGATCTGTAATGACCTAGCTCACTGCTGCACTTTGTCTTATATTGAAGTCATTTCGTACAGTAAATTTTCACTAGAAATGTGTGTTTGCTGAAGCCTCTCTATAAATGAGTGGTTTCAAAGCTTAAGTTACTATATGTCTGTTTGAACATTGAAGTATACATTTTTGCCTTGTGACAATGTGTGATGGGGTAATAGTCACTTAGGTCATGTCATAATCACATAAGGATGGTGCTTCATATGCTGTGTGAGAGGGGGGCATGTTGTAACTATTTGTGCTAATTGAACAAATACATAGTAAGCTCGGAATTTCCCGTTAAACCTCTCTTCTTGGTTAAAACTGTCAATATTAAAAAAGTCAATATTGTAAGTTTATGGTGAACATTTATGATTGATTATAACATTCCTGCAGTATAAAAATTAATTGTGGAATACATAACAGCTGATTGGAAAATTTGTAACTATCATAACCTCTTTGTTGTTGGAAGATCAGTACAGAATGAAACTATGCATCTGTGCGGTTACATAAGCTTGAGATCTGGAAAGGTATCAAGTGTATCCATGTGAATTAAAGGATTGTCCTTCCTCATTCACGATGAAAGAGGAATTTTACATGTAAATTGTAGGGGTATCCTAGGGGAGCAGCTTCGTGAAGGAGTGCCCGTTGAGCGAACTGAAGATTCACTTTTTGACCCAGAACTCTTGATGTACAATTTGCACTCATTTACTTTCATAGACCTATATTCTTGTTATGTTATATAATATGTTCTGTTTGGATAGATATATTTATATATTTAGATTTATAAATATATTTGTGTATATACATATGTGTATATATATATATATATACATACATATATATATGTATATATATATATATATATATATATATATATATACATATATGTATGTATATATATATTTATAGTCTTATTTATTTTAGTTTCTACTTCATTAACTCATCATAATGACATTTGTTTATTTCTAGTGAACGGTAGATTTTTGTTTGACACCAAGTGGTATTTTGGTATCCATGGAGACTGTGATAAAGTTCTTTTTATATATTTGCATTCTCTGCGCATATCAACAAACTGTATATCTAATATTATGGGATAGCTCAGTTGTTGTATATCGAAATAAATATCTTGTTAACTTTCTTCTGACTTAATTCTTTCATCTGATGTCAGGGGCTAGATATAGATCAAGACGTCCGACACTCCTTGGAGAAACAAGCTGCTTTGCTGTTATCCACTTCAAGCCCAACCAATACGTCTGGTTAAACAGAATGGCACAATTAAGCGTTTTAATCATATTCAGTCAACTAATGTCTTTCTTTGGATGCAATAATATGGACTGTCCAATGCATGTCAAACATGCAGAAACTAGTCTTGCCTAATGCTCAACCATTAGTCTAAGACAGACTGTATGCACAATCATACTGCGGTACCAGTGTTTAACAAAATATTTAGCTGTGAACTACTAACAAAAGCTACTCATTGTGAATAATTGGTAAAACTGATATAATGTTAGTAATTTTCAGAGCATATTTAATAGTCTGAATAATTATATATGTACAAAGTATACAGAAAAATATGTATTGATTGACAGGATCCAAGTGAATAATACAAGATCAACATTTACAATGACTTTCATGGTTTTGCATAAAAGCTAACACATAACACATTAATAGTCTGCACGGAAAAGAAACCACTACATCAAACGAGCTCGTAATAATTTGTCAGTCAATACAACCATATAACCACATAACCATCACAGGTCAACAAGTTCAAGTTTGTCTCTTAACAATAATGGCCAGATGAGTTATAAATTACTCACTTTTACAAGTGATTAAGCCACTATGTCCCCTTAATTCAAAACATAACTTTAATGACACCGTTGAAGTCTTCAAATGGTCTCTGCACCAACAAGCACACAATTCACCCATCTCAACAACAAATCACCAGCAGCTACAGTAACAATTCCTACATCCAATAACACCGGCTCATAACTCCAGGATAACGCACTCTTTACACATGGCTATTCCTCAACGACTGTAGCCTTCCATTGTCCGTTTTAATCTCCCAATCTTTTCATGAACACCCAAATTTAAACATGATATTTTTGTATGTCCAGCCCACAAACAAGCATGAGCTATCTACAACCATTAATGTGCTTCAAGACCCCTCAGTGAGCTGCCTTTAAACGCTTGCTTTAAGGTCATTATTTCAGGTGATCAGCAATGACGCAACTCTATACAAAATAATGACAAAACACGGCTCCCCACAATTATCACAACTCAAAGAAATACTTGCTTTGAAATAAAGCATACTTTGACAACAAATCAGGCAGTTTGCAGGAGGCATCAAACATGCATGTATAATTAAGCAATGCAGCGAGGTATCAAGTCACCTGATCAAAGGTCAATTACAAAGGAAAACTGCAGCATCAGGCTGCCACAATAGCTACTGTGACCCAACTGTATTCAATTTCTCTTCTGTATCACACTGGAACCAAGCTTTAATTAACAGATTGAAGTCTTAGCTACTACACAGAGTCAGTAACCATGGCATGGAGACAGTAACCATGGCATGGACACAGTAACCATGGTACAGAACTAAGTTGTCAATATAAGCCCTGCAAGATGAATAATTAACAATTTGTAAATTGTAACATAGTTTCAAGGGTCAAAATAATACTCCTCAAGTGGAATTGACATTATATGATATAGACAGGGATCCCACATGCAGGGCAGACTCAACAGGAAGTCAGTCAAGATTATCAAGGTAAGATGTGAAGTGGGAGAGATGAAGGGCAATGAACACAGCACTTGACAGACTGTACACAGGCTTCAAGCAACAAATAAACAGCATCCACAGAGGTCATCAAGTGCTCATCATCTGTGATGGAATGAAGAAACCACAGCAGTGTGCAGGCAATAGCACCCAAAGGCCACAGGTTGAAACATAACACACAACAATTTCTCTGCATTCACAATTTCTTAACCACATGTTAACCCCTCCCTATACATTGTATAAGTACAATAAGAAATTCCCAAGTCAAGTTGTAAATGTTCGACAAATAAAACAGGAGCTAATCTATCAAGCTTCATACAGTAACATTTCTGAATTGTATCACTGGTTATAACAAACCCAAGCTAACAATCATGAGCTAGGGCACCTCCACTCAATCATTAATCCATCATAAAAAATGGCTCTAAGATTACCATCATTATAAAACCAAATACCATTAAAATATGCCAGGAGTTACCCACACCTTGTTAATAACAGCTTTGGGAGAGGACAGTTGAAATGCATAAAACTAACTATGCCACCCAGTGGCACTTTGCTTTGCCACAAACAAGCTTCTCACAAAAGAAATACTTCCAATGATATTTTGGTCATTTCAAGACAGTACATTAAAATTTGCACTCAACCAACATCACAAAACGACTACATGAGAATCACACAGAGATTGCACAAAGGAATTACCAAGTAGTAGTCTAGGCGACAGTCTGTCGAGAACGATGAAGAAGAAGCAGCCATCCGAGTGCATTTCATCAACACTCATCACAAGGAGGTTAATATTGTTCGATACGTTCATTGAGTATGGGAGTAACATGTTAGCACCATGAATTCAGGGCACATCCCCAAATGTCTACAGACAAATCAAGAGGAACATCCAACCTGCTAAACAACGTTCTCTTCTCAAAACAAGCCTAGAGCCAGGCTTCTGCCAAAATAACACTCTAAAACAACTACTAATTGTTGTATGTCATCACTGAAACAAGCTAAACCATAAGCAACGCTAACTATGGCCAACCTTATCCTGCCATGTGTTACCTATAGGCCCAGATCTAGAAGCACCCCATGATCATTTAAAACTGGCAAAAATAAGTTACCAATACCCATCACTATCCTGTCTCTCTCAACATAGCGCAAATCACAATTCTGAATAACAAGCTCTGTTGTAATATTCATCATAACAAAACAATTAACACCCAATTTTTCAAATAAAAAGCACATTGATTTGCAAACCTTTCTGCACTAGTTGCCCATGCTATAGGTTATGGAATCATAAATTGAACAGGGAAAAAAATACACTATGTATATTATATATATATATATATATATATATATTTTCATTTGTGTAGAGTAGGGATGGGGAAGAGCACCCTGTTTCCTGTCACTCCTAGCAGTCTTCACTGAATACAACCTGCTTTCCTGGCATCATCCACCATCCCTTGGAGCAAGTGGGACAAATGATTGGATGAAACAAGCCGTCTCTTTCTGAAGCTACACCCCTGTTGCTGTTCTGTGTGCTGCTGTATTTGTTTTACATCAGCTTGGATTCAATCCATTGAGAAGAAGAAGAAACCACAACAAGGTCTGAGTGAGTACGTCTAACGTCAACTCACATACGCGGATCCGTCCAAAATGCTGCCTCAGTATCAATGCTATATTTAGCCTCCTTCCAGTTATGTAATAATCACCACAGTACGGTATATCCAGAGACGTCAACGCAGTTCACACCAAACAGTCATCATCCAATTGGGATGTGAAATGGAGCTGTCAGGGGCAAGTCTTCCTCTAATCCATCACCACCATTGGTCAAGTCTGAAGGGGCAGGGCTGAGTTCGTCATCTAGCTGAGTGAAACCACCTGTGATATTGAGGGGTGACATGGTAGGGGGGTCATCCTCGTCACCATCCCCTGATATGTCCAGTCCATCCGCTGCTGCACCCTGCCCACATCAACACACAAGAGTCATCATAACAGCTGCTGTCAACCACTATACATCACAGGGTGAGCCAGAAATTTCCAAGTCGGTGTCGTAGTTTCTAACACTGGCCATGTGATCCCAAACCCAGTGAAATCCCGCCCGATCTCTCAATTGTTTACAGTCAGTTGCAAGCAGTTAACAAAATCAATATGTCACACTACTAGCAGCAATAAAGTGTGTGAGGAAGAGAGAGTTGACGTACCGAACTGGAGGGAGTGTTTTCAGAGTAACGGCTGCTCGAGAAGGGCAGTTTATTCTTGCCATTCCTCTTGCTATCTTCGTCGGTCTCCTCTTTTGGATTGCTCTCCTACATTCACACCATCAAGACTGCCACATTGATTACCAACACCATAACTCATCCTCAGTACACACCAACAATATCCCTTCCAGCATAGTAATAGGTCAATAAGACTGTAAGAAATGATTGCAGATGAGAAGTGAACTCTTACCAAGAACCCACGACTGAATGCCTGTAAACAATGCTTGTTATCAAGCTAAGTGACAGTGATACATGAAGCTCTTGTCTTACTGTGGAAGGGGCTTGTTCTAGAGTGACTGGTCTGGACTTGCCACCATTTCTGGGAGTGTCTGTGCGGAGTAATCGCATTTGATTCTGCATTTTGTCCAGCATCCACTGGGGTACAGTGAAGCCCACCACCTCATGCATGAGAAGGGAGCCACCATTCCTACAACATACACCATTATATACACTCATTATTATAACAACGCAACCCAGTCAGTCAACATCAAAGGTTACTGGGGGTTGGGAGGGTGATGGGTGGAGGGCAGGTGGGGGTGGGCCCAATGGACAACTGGGGTGATATTCAACACTGGTTAACCACGGGCCATTCAGCATGGGACACAGATCAAGTGAGATTGAGGGTGTGTGAAGGAAAGTTTGAGAGACTGACTTGTACTCATCAAGTTCACATATATCCATGATGTCCTGCACGAGGAGAAGGTAGGTCTTGCCCCCCGTGGCCGGCATGTGACCGTTCTCATAGAGCCAAGTCTTGTCATCTTGGTCTCCTGCATACTGCACACAGAGTCAAAAGGAGGCGTTAATGCCGCGAGCAGCGTTGTAAGAGGGAGGTCAACCTTGTCAACGTTTTAACAGACAGTACTTTTGGATCAATGGGATACACTGACCTTGAATATATCAGGGTGTTTTATATAAAGACGACCCCTTGTGGCTCCAAACCCAAGAGCTCTGCACAGTACAGCAACACAAACAAATTAGACTACCGTTTGATCGAACATGCTACATGCATGCACTTTGTAATAAAGTCTGCAATCACATAAGATACTAAAATGATGTGAGCTACTGAATTGTACTGACTTGTTAGCCCGGGCTCCCATAACAAACTGTGTGTCTTCCTTCAGTCGGTCAGGATCCCACTGCAATACATACTGAGGTCAAGACCAAGGAAGACAAGTCAACATGGACACTGATTATAGATCAGAGTAGGATCTTCTCAACTGACCTTGGGTCCTTCTTTTTTCACCAGGTCATGTTTATGATTTTTCTGTGGAGTGGACCGACTGCAAATAACACAAACTAGGTGAACAGTAACACTTACCCAGACTCTCAATCAGAATTTTAAAAAGAGTGAAAAACCGAATCAAATGTGTCCTAGATATATAACCTACCCAGAGCCCCTGTTCAGTGGTGGTCGCCCTTTCTTCTTCTTGACATGAATACTGGCATCAGAGTCAGATGAGCCCCGCCGCTTACGAATGTTGAACAAAGACCTCTGTCAAAAGAGCAGCAGATTTACCAGTAAGCTAGCAGACTTCAACGATAGAGAAACCATTTTTAAAGAGAAGATTGGACTAGATTTCAGATATAACATTCATGAAGGAAATGTTATATTGTTGTCAAGATGTGTGGTGGAAAGTAAGATTAGTACAGGGTCTAATGGCACACCAACACTAGTGTGCTGTATGGTGCCTACAAAAGTAGAGTAAATTGAAGATATAAGAGTTACCTGAGAGAGGAGCTGCCTTTAGGATAATTGGAAAGAAGAGGGAAATCCACTTGGCCTGAAAAAAAGGCTCAGTAAATATAAGGTGATAAAGAGTTACAACTGAATAGAGGAGCTGCCTTTAAACATAACCTTGTCATGAGAAGGAAGTAGTGTGGATGAAAAAATGTTACCCTGTTGTCACCCAGTACAAGTGAGTCGTAGGTGGAAGGAAAACCCTGTTGTCATGAGCAAGTGAGTTGTGGTGAAGGAAACGTTACCTTGTTGTCAGTGCAAGTGAGTCGTTGGTGGAAGGAAATGTTACCCTGTTGTCATGAGCAAGTGAGTAGTGTGGTGGAAGGAAATGTTACCCTGTTGTCATGAGCAAGTGAGTCGTGTGGTGGAAGGAAACGTTACCTTGTTGTCATGAGCAAGTGAGTCGTGTGGTGGAAGGAAATGTTACCCTGTTGTCATGAGCAAGTGAGTCGTGTGGTGGAAGGAAATGTTACCTTGTTGTCATGAGCAGGTGAGTTGTGTGGTGGAAGGAAACGTTACCTTGTTGTCATGAGCAAGTGAGTCGTGTGGTGGAAGGAAACGTTACCCTGTTGTGTCATGAGCAAGCGAGAAGTGTGGTGGAAGGAAACGTTACCTTGTTGTCATGAGCAAGTGAGTCGTGTGGTGGAAGGAAACGTACCTTGTTGTCATGAGCAAGCGAGTCGTGTGGTGGAAGGAAACGTTACCCTGTTGTCATGAGCAAGCGAGTAGTGTGGTGGAAGGAAATGCTACCCTGTTGTCATGAGGGAGTGAGTAGTGTGGTGATAGGCAACGCTACCTTGCTGTCATGAGGGAGTAGAGCGATGGAAGAACACATTACCTTGTTGTCACGGACAGTCTTGCTCTCCTGGAGTCCACTGCTGCCTGCTTCTGACACGGAATCTGGTACATCAGGAGTCGCGCTACGAGCATCACCCACATACAGCTTCTTCCCCTGCAACATGGTTACAGTGCTCTAATAACCACCATGACAACAGCAAAACCACAACCCATGATATTTAAACCGTATAACCATCAAATAATAACCATGACATTAGATGCAATATCAATATCACCTCAAATCATAACAATGACTTATCTATACGGCTTATATAAAAGAACAGCACATATCAATAGTAACCATGGTACCAACCTCTTCCAGCATCTGCCTACAGACAGCCAGGAGATGCTGGCTGCCCACCTCCCCCTGGTTCTCACGAATGTTCTCCATTGCTGGCTCAAAATACTCCTGGCCATCCAAATACCATTCACATGAAAAACAGGACGTTATATATTCAAGGATGTGATATTTAAAAATAACAACTGGTCAAAAGTGTCACTTACTCTAGTGTATTTCTGAATGACCTTGTCAAGGTCATCATTGATATGTTTCTGAAGGTTTTGACGAAGAATATCCAAGGACTTAGCAGGGTTACAAATGGAACCAGTTCTGAAAGAGAAAGGTGATGTTTTCACTATTTTATCTACTACACTTAAAATACACTGAGGGTGCTGTTGCAGATAAATCATACATATTATTCATATCCTTGTCAGGTAAAGAAGTTAAGAGTGTCAGATAAGATCGTACGTCAGAAGAGCTTTTGATTTAAACTCATCCCTTGAAAAATTCACCTAGAATTTAAAATTTATAGTATGCGAATGTGAGCCCCAGTACTCACTTGGCACGGAGCAGAGCCATGGAATGTGTCCTGTAATTAGTGCGGTAGGTTGTATGACTTGTGAAGGACTGGAGGTTGGTTAAATTTGTCACTCGCATGTTAAACGGATGCTGTGCTCACAGAATCACACAACCATCATCATAAATGACACTCAACCTTTTTGCTATCAAAAGAAACAATGCATATGTAATGAATATGTCAGATTTTCTACATTAAGCTTTTAATGATGTCAGTTTTGGGATTGAGATTCAAAATAATCAATAGGAAAATACCAAGCAACTCAACATTATCATTGCCTTAACCTTAGAAGACCCTGCCAGAAGTAGAGTTAAGAGAACATACACAAGGGACATCTGGGAGAAGAACCTCCTTTTCTGGTTCCATCTTTGCCTCCTCCTGTTTCACATTTCCCTCAGCAATTTCTGAGGGTTCCTCTTTCACACGAGCCTCAAACACAAATGCCTGTCCTTTCCAGCGATTATCAATATCATTGTCCTGAGGATAGAGCCTTGGCATGTCACTATCTAACGGGCTCTTCCGGCTCTCTGGTAGTGTATGTCTGAGTGTTGCTGGTATTTCAGTGAGGGACTTGGTGAGCATAGTTGGAATGGCTTGGTCAGGTTTGTGTTCATTTGGGAGAGCCACATGAGGCTCTGCATTCCTATGAGGGTGATTTACATGACCCCCCTGGCTCAGAGCTGACTGTCCTCGGCTCGGGGACTGCTGTGACCACTGCCACACAGGCGGGGTGTAAGATAGTGATGTTGACCATGTCGCCTTTGTCATTTGATTGGACAGGTTTTCAGTACTGGATTTGCAACTGGCTAATACAGGTGCTTTGAGCAAGTGAGCAAGGGCAGGTTGTCTGGCAGCCAGGCTGCCATCATGGTGATGAGAGGTGCTAGGGCGTTCAGCAGGTGCTTGCGGTGATCTGGTGTGGGCACGAGTGAGATGTGAAGACAAGCCACCCCCACCCCCAGATGATACAGTTAAGGAGGGATGGCTGTCACCTGTACTATATGGCTTCACGGTACGAATACTGAGGTCCTCGGGTAGGACTGCAGGGGGTGGTGCTCGGTTAGGAGGATGTGGGGATGCTCGACGAGGGGGCGACAAACCAGGGTGACTATGAGCTGGCAACGGAGCTAAACTATCATTCACTTTCACTCTCACTGGCGGATCAGGTGATGAACGATAACTTGGCCGGGCATTGTTTGGAACAGGCAATGAATTAGGTCTCTCCTTTCTATCTTTAGAATTGTATGATGATCCAGCTGAGGGTGAACGTGTTCTGTCTGTGCCCTGATTAGGCCCTGTATGTACAGGCAGTTGTACTAAACCTGATGCTTGGAAGAGAGGCATCCCCTGTGGAGGCTGAACAATGACCTTAGGGATGACCCCCGGTGACACACGGGAGTTGATGTGAGGCCCACAATTAGGTAGAGGAGATACTCTAACACTAAGCGGTGAGGTACCACGACTTCCAGCACTGCCTGCAGGAGAAAGCCGCTGCTGTAACTGTTGTAGCTGCGCAGGAGAGTTCCTGTTGGGAGAAGCTCTACTCCCGGGAGAATGTCTAGAAACCTGGCTAACCCCCAGGTGAGATTTTGGTGAAGCTCGATTATATGGCAGTTTAGGGTTTGGAGAAGTTTGTTTTAATCCGGGGGAGACACGGTTATCAGCTTGGGGACGATTTAGACCATGGCCCAGGGACTGAAGTGGTGAAATCTGAGGAGGGTTAGGAGGCCCTGGTGAATCCCAGACAACAGCTGGCTTTGGTGACACCCTGGAAAGGGTGGGAGGAACGGGTGAAGCCCGCGAATGAGGAGCATATTGTGAAATAGGTGCCAGTGGAGGTGGCCCCACCATGGAGAGTAAACCAGCATTGGGATTTGATGAGGAGAGTCGAGATAAAGGCTGTTGCAAGGGCAAAGAGTGCTGTAGTGGCAAGTGGCTTAGCCCAGGCACCAGCACCTGCAAGGTATTATACATGCTCATTAAAGTTAAATTATACACAATAAATGATATATGAATTAAATTTTCCATTAAGATACACCTTTAAAAAGTACAGTAAATGAAAATAATAGAACTTCACCAAATTCCATAATCAAACATAAACAAGAGAAACCTCAGCAGAGCTAAGTGGTAGCCAAAGAATTGAAGGATATATGTACCATAGACTGCCTGCCCGGAAACGGGGCACTGTTCGAGAGAGTATGAGGCGAGAGTCTATTTTGTTGCAAGCTATGCTCCCCAGCTGCAAAGTCAGCAGCCAGGTAACGGTGAGGTGATGGCCCAGCAAATGTTGTTGACCTTCCATGGGGTGGGGCACTTAAAGGAAAGAATTACAAAATATAAATAACATCTTCTAGTATTCTTATCATACATAGTTGCAATAGCAGTGGGTGGGCCATTGGTCTCATGAACAATGATCAATGATTAATCAGTGGTTGGATGGTCTTACAGAGGTCAATGATGCACTATCTACTGAGGCATGACAGACAATGTTTCAGCAATTTTCAAAAAATCTGTCATTTTGAAGAAATTGAACAACCCATTGGTCAAATATACAATCCCTTTTAACTGTTACACATGTATTTCATCAAATAATTTTCAACAGTGCTCAAAATTGAGCACTGACCGCTGGACTACACGACCAGGTAAAGCAATTCAGGCAACTATATCAAAACATTTTATTTTTGTTCAGATGACAATTCCCTATTAAGTGTACAAATGGGTGATTTTTTTTACCAAGAATCACTGGCAGCAAATCACTCAAAAAGACAATAGCTGACAAGACTGCCCAGTCCAAATGATAAATGATAGGAAGTATGAAAGGTATCAAACCACTGCTGAAAGGGTACTTTGTCTCATTCACCATCTCGAATCAATGGCACCGACTACCTTGACCAAATTGCTCTTTTATATAATCTGATATCCCCTTTTGAGTATTTATTGTGCAATCTTCCAGTCTATACCCCCATGAATCCCACCCCCAACAACCACACCCCCATGGATGTCTTATTGAAAAGGGAATTAAGCAGTAAGGGATTTATTTTAGCAGTATGGCCTTCATTTAGAGTCACATTAAACAACTTGATTGGATTATTGTTAACTTCATAATAAATACTTTAATCACTTTCAACTTTGTTATATGCACATTAGTATAAATATCATAAGAACATGTAATCAATTATTAATCAGAAGTTGATACATTCACACCTTCCAATTAATGGAATGGAACAAGAGGTTTCAACTGTCATAATCACTTGAAACAAGGCACGCACTGAGATACTGCAGGCCCGTTGCAAAGGATTGTCAGCAACAAGTCAGCTTACGAGTCATGAAAAATGCACTTTGATATGAGCATTTTTTACCAGTAATAAATGCGCAATTACAGTTTGTTGATAAAATACTACACAGCTTGAATATATCACTGCCGTTGAACCAATGCGTAGGTCAAGATACTCACTGATTCTTTAGATCATGGTCTCGATTTAATGTGTACAAATGGTCGGATCTTCTGTCATCCGCCATTGCAATCCTGATTGCTGGAGGTAATCAAATAATTTAACACCTGTGACAATTCCGTTGTATGGAGAGATCGTATGCGCTTATCCGTCCTTGTATTGATGTACATCGCAAACTTCTTGACAGTGAAATATGAGAGTGATGTTGATATGTTACCTGTTATGTTCAACAATTTTAGAAAAGTTAAAACGTTTAATTGCTATATATATTTTTTTCCTTATGTTTGTTCATTGCTGCTGTGGTAAATAACCTACCAAAGAGACTTATTTGTCATGATCCTCATGTGACCATGACAGCGTCTCTCCTCGAATACATAAAATATGTGCGCAACAATTACACAGGTCTACTGTAGGATGTGTGCTGTATTTTGTTATGCTCATACTTTATACATTTCATTTTCCCGTTGCTAAAAAGGACAAACTTATAACATATGCTGGTGACATAGGTATAATATCACGAAATGACGCGCAGATTGACATAAATGAGGTGAAAGGTGTTACTTAATGGTTCAATAAACATAATTCACGTCCAATGAACATAATTCATGTCTTAATGTCAACACAACCATAAACATTGCATTCGATTTCAGAAAAAAAAATAAAGAATGTCACATCCAACTAAGAGTTGTAGGGTCAATGTTGCAATTTTGTTGTCTGGTTGTCTAGTACAAGTAAGGAAAACCGATGTATTTTGGACAGAAAAGCCGTTAAATTGGTCAGTGACGATATTTGTAGTTTGATATGCAGGGATGATCCATCGATTAGAAACACTATTAGTTACCATATTCCAGTCGTCAAAGGTCATTACCTTGTATAACAATGATATATGGCTACAAAGTGATGTCGTCATAATCACGTCCGACCCCAAACTGCATCCGCAAAAAAAGTGTGAATTAAGCCAGGCCCATTGAGCATTGCTATACAAGAAAAGAACTTTTTACCTCTTACCTATTTAACAACGTTTCTGACTGATGAATGATTCATTTGTTGTAGCCCAAGCCATTCACTAAAGAACCATGAAAATTTTATATTCAGCCTCCTCGAGGTTTATATTACTTTTCAGACATGACTAGAATGCTACAGGGGACAGATGTAAACTAACCAGTGACGACAGACACGTTGTAGATCTATTGCAACCGGCTGTAGTTAGGTTTAGCTTTGTGACTTCTGTGCCTTTTGTGTGGGTGCAAAGAGGGATCGAATAGGATTATGGCGACATCTCTCTGCAGCAATAATGGCAAATATATTAAGTACTACTGTTTCCATAGCCAGTACTTTCCTATCATGTGCAGTGTGTGCTCTCTGTTGAACATGGTTTCATTGTGTTGTTATACACGTTTTGCTGATGTTACGTACGATGATGTTAAATATAAGGTATCATTATTTGTCAACAAACTTTTCCTAGTCTATTTTCAAGACGCCGATATCAATAGA
Source organism: Urechis unicinctus (assembly GCA_034190875.2). Classification (NCBI taxonomy): domain Eukaryota; kingdom Metazoa; phylum Annelida; class Polychaeta; order Xenopneusta; family Urechidae; genus Urechis; species Urechis unicinctus. Next base: position 26,942,740 of record CM067356.1, read on the forward strand.
TTGTCAATGAGAGCATTTTCTTAAACCATAATACATTACTTAAGTTTGTACAATCAGATTTAAACGGAAGCAAACAAAAAAATGCACGAGATCAACGAAAATGCATCTTTGAATTTATTTTAATTTCGGGCGTGGCAGTTCTGTCTGGGTTAATCTGATTCATTTCGCAAAAATAAACTACAATAATTATGGCTGAGTGCTCTGATTATGAAAACAGGTACCCCTTTTCAATTATATCATCATTATAAGTGTTGGGGTAAGTATTCGTCTGCATTACCTTCATCGGATCTGGTATCTGAAACCGCATTTTTACATTAATTTCGGTGGTATTAAGTGCTCCTTACATTATCGCTCACACCTTGACAGAATGCCTGACGTTTCGTCCCATGGCCGCCACAGACGGTTCGTCCCCTATGTAAATCAACCGACAGTAGCTTCATCTACTGTGAAGGCAGACGTTTCATCCCCAGATTGAAGCAATCTATCCTTTCCATATTGATTTGAACTGCTGTTTGATATAAATATTATGTTGCTACTGCGAAAAACCTTCATTTTTCGTAGCCTGGTATTGGTAACCAGACCTAACTATCATTCACTTTCTGTTAGGTCAGACGATAAGCCAAGTACAGATATGGTTGATAACCAACGATAAACCTCATTGTAGTGACACAAATCCAAAAAATGAAATATATTTAATCATTCTTAAATATCTTCAGGGTTCGACACTAACGGTTGTCCGCTTGCCCGGGACAAGTCATTTGTCCTGCCGGGCAAGCAGCTAGTCCAGTCAGCTTGTCCTGCCGGACAATTGATTTTTTAAGCCAGGCCTGCATTCCGCGGCGCCGGGATAATAGTTTTACACTGAACGGGGCCTTTATCACACGGTCGGTGAGAAGCAGGCTCGCTACTACCGTCTTTAATTGACTGCGTTAAGTAATTCTGATCGATAGATAAGAGATGAGAGTCTTGTTGTTTATGGTTCGAATTAGAATTTACGCAGACGCTAACAATGAGATACAGTGCTGGGACACATTATGTTCGCTCATCCTCGGATTGTCATATTTGATACGGCTTGCGGAGCAATTACCATGTACCGCAAATAATTTAGAACCGTAAATAAAATATTGGGAGTTTAGCAGTGTTTAGGGCACTGGAGTAGACCTGAACCACAACAAGCACGGATTTACGATGACTTTCTGCAGTACATGAGCTTGGTTCGAGACTTTAAAAAGCAAACTTGACAGTGATCAGAATGAAGTCCACTATTTGATTCAATTACACGATGCAACGGTTATGTCCCGTATAGCTACATTTCTATATATCCTGAAAGATATTGTAGCTTTCAACGAGTGTTGTCTAGATTATTGCATGTTTGTAATTTGATTAGGTGCCAGACACAAAAGAATGCTATGTGGAATGAAGAACCACTTTTCGCTTACCATGCTTTTTTAGGACACTTTACAGTCGTAGATGATACCAGGGCTAGAAATTAACAAAAATGGCCACCCGTCGTCAGGACGGGTGACCAGGAGATGTTACCCGTCCTTAACAGATTCTACCCGTCCAAACAAAAACTACTTCACCTTTTCACAAATTCAACTTTTGATAATCGCAGGCAGTCTTAATGACTTGTTAACTGTATAATACGGTATTAATTCTGTTATTAGGCCAGGACAACACACAAAACTGACATTGAGGGAAATCTAGCCTCGAGACCAAAATAGTTGTCGAGTTAAATGCATAATGTTTTAGGATAGATAAACCACCCCTGAGCACAAGTAACCAGTGATGTTGTGTTCTGTAGTAACAGAGTAAAAGTCTGACGTAATGCTATTTGGTAAGAAATGACCACACACCCGCTGCACTACTAGGTTAAGTAGGTGCAAAACAGAGCTGAAATTTGATAGCTCTTAGAAAAAGAGAAGCGAGGTACAGCTGGTCGTCAATAGCAACAGCTTTTTTATCTGGTCTTTATGTGTGATCATGTTGTTCATATGTGACAGAGGTGAAGGAAGTTCAAAACGCACTTTCATTATTTCATCCTCGGTCTGTGTGAGAAAAGAGAGACAAAGTCAGCTTTCTCTTCCTGCAAATTGTCGTCGAAGTACAAACAGGATATACAGATTTTATGAACTTAACAAAGGTGTGCGTGTGTGTGAGGGAACAGAGAGAGAGAAAAGTGAATAAAAGCGGGGTGGTAGGGGTGTTTGCATGATTGAGGTACTGGCGTCGTTGAGCATGTACGCGTTAACCTGGATTGATATATGTTGCAATTGAACTTCTTATACCATGATCCTAACCCCTCCGAGTTCAATAAAGTCATCGAAGTAAGAATAGTGAGCATGAGTGATGTGGCTTCTAAATCAGCATGTCAGATCAAATTACAGTTAGTCGAATAGTAACCATGGCTAATCTTTTATGAGTGCATGTGTCAAATTAACTGATACAGCTGCTATTGGGAAGTCGCCATACACGTCGACTGACTGATCTTGGAGGGGCCTTACTCAAATAAATTAGTTGAACAGGTGTTTCAAGTCTTTTAGAGTTAAAAAGCTGATTGAACAGACAGACTTGTACTTATCTGTGTGCAAATGTAAAACAACATAATACATACAATCGCTGAATGTGCGTAAACAATACTGTAGATGACCCAATCAGTAATCTTGTTGATTTTTCGCCAGAACAGCTTTCGTTGTCAGACGACACGCTGTGTCTCTGATTAGTCTCGCTATGTTCTTATCTCCGCAAGAACAACATGAATGAAAGCAACATAAAACAAACACACTTTTGGGGAAATGTCTGTGTAATAAACAAACAGTGTTCACCGTGAAAAGTTACCCGTCAGCTGGACGTGTGATTGGGCTAGATCTACCCGTCCGGCCATAAAATCACCCGTCAGTGACGGGCGGACGGGTGGTAATTTCCAGCCCTGTGATACCAATTAAGAGTACAGATAACTTACGATATTACATGCTTGTAACTTGACTATGGTTTTTGTTTTGTTTCAGTGAGCTGGCACTGGAACTGGAAATGTTGAGGGAAATTTTCATCAATGAGCTTGTTATAGCTACAGACAGTAGGTAGGAAATATTTTAAAGCTGACTGATTGATTGTCATTCAGCTGCAGAAAGATATTTTTTACTTCTGTTGATTTTTAATACCATTATGTACATGAAAGTGTTGTTCTCACATCTTGCCATGCGTGTGCTTTTTGGATAGTGGACGCGCTGAGGAATTGTCATTGACCCTCCATCCTGCCACAGGTGATGATGTAGACCAGCAGTGGGTCTGTCTCACTCTCGTCCTCTCTCTGCCTCACACGGTATTTCCTCCTTTTGTTTCTCACACAAAATAATGAGAGACATTCTGCAGAAAAAAATATTTTTAACAATGTTTATATTCTATTCATCTTCCTTGACTGACTTTTTTTGTTTTTAACTGGTGTATTTTACAATTGCTCTTCTTTTATCTCTTGTAGTACCCTTCAGATATACCTGATATTGAGATCAAGAACCCTCGGGGTTTAGCTGATGACCATGTTTACAGGTGAGGGCCGTTCTTATTCCTCTGACCATTTTATTGTACCAGTTTCCGGTAAAACACGTTCATTTGAGTTTTGATTTCCCATCATATGAGCTAAGTATTGCTACTTTTTCTATTCAGCAGAGCTTATCATATACCTTTGCTCTTACAAGGGACCCTACATTTGTAAATTATTGACAGCGCATTTTGTAATAAAGAGAGTTAGCAAAATGTAAATTCTTGTGGGAATATAAATTAAAGAAGTTATAAGTGACCTTGACCTTATTATCACGATCACACCCTCAAATAAAGAAGGTATAACTCTGATACTTTTTAGGTGCCACGTTTTGTCAGTATTGCTCGTAGGTACACCTTCAAACATCTTTTAGCAAGTCACTCCTGTGGTCTAACCTTTGTCATATCATTTGAAGGCTGTCTAACATGTGCTTGTGCTATTGAAAACAATGCAAAACAATTAATATTTAAGTTAAATTGTTTGGCATTGAACATGATGATCGAATAGGTGCAAAAAGCCTCATGAGATCATGCTTGTCCCTCTGAAACGTCTCTGAGAAACCCATCTTATGGCTGGTTGACTATTTTACATCAATCAAGTTGAAATCTGACCTTTGAGGCCCCTTGGGCTCTTCTTTAATTGTTAGGATCATTGAGGCTATTGGTGGAGTATAGTCTATTATCACTCTAGCATCTTTGGATCTGTTTTTAGAGTGTAGCATAAAATGTATTGTTGTAAATTCCAAATTATGATATTGATATGGTTGCAGTCTATGCCGGACATTACGTAATATGGCAGAAGAGAGCCGTGGAGGTCAAATGTTGTATGAACTCATTGATGTTAGTCTACCCAACATCATGTTTTAACATCTGTTATGGATGTGGTCACTGTCTCTCATTATGTGATCGGATATATAATAGTTTATTCTTCCTATCTCGTTCAAAGTATTTTCATTTCACTACTTACTTGTTTTGCTGTTTTGACTTGCTTGTGTTTTGTTGTCTCTTGCTGTTTGGCAGCATGCCAAGGAGAGTCTGACAGCAGGCAACGTGCCTCGTGTCCAGTGTGTTGTTTGTCTAGAAGAACTAGAAGAAGGCGATGACTTCACGCGCACTCAGTGCTACCATTACCTCCACTCACACTGTCTACTCACCTATGTCAACCACTCACTGCGTGAGTGGCAGATCAAGCATGAAGCCTCGGCACAGCATCATCAAACCCAGCCAAATCAAGAGGTCATTTGAATGTCACCTGTATCATCCTCATTCTATGTATATTCCAACGCAGATCATGACCTGTTGCTTTGGATGTTTTCCATCCTACAGGTGCTGTGTCCAGTGTGCAGAGAAAGCATTTCCTATGATCTAGGCTCCCTCAGACAAGCTGCCCAGCCTCAGCCTGATGATATCAAATATATACCTTCGGCTGAAATGCAACAACTTCAACGAAAAATGGCCAATCTTCTGAAAAAACAGAAGAAGAAAGGAGGCATCATTGATCTAGAAGAGGAGAAAAATCGATACCTACTGCCTGCTGTAAGCATTGCAGAGCGATGTAATGAAGTATACAAATGTGATCAAGGGCTTCACTGATGCATGCTCATCGTTAGACATATTGTTCTCATCTTGTGTTTACATCCTGTTGAATGTTTTGTTGGTGTTCTTTCAGGAGCTTATTATTCATCTTGACAGCGCTGACGTCCCTTCAAATGACCGTACGTGTAAGGATGATCAATCCATTGGGGTAGATAATAGCAAGCTTGGTGCAGACCTCCCTGCTAACCAAAGACCGCTTGACAGACCAGCTGGACGAGGCTACTACAGAGGCTCATCAAGAAGTGCAGAGTTCCGCAAACCGCGCTTCCCACAAGAGAGACAGAGAAAGGAATTTACTAAGTTTCGGAGAGATGATTTTCGAGATTCTACAGACCGTGAAAGCTTTGAGCAGAGAGGGTATCCTGGGAAGAGATCAGGGAGAGGGCGTGGTTCGGGTGGCAGGTACCAGGGTAAAGAACACCGTGGAAGTTCTTATACAACAAGCAACTTGAGTCCCAGAGATAACACTAGTCACAAGAAGGACGTGGTGAACTATGCTAGAAATGATCAGCACCAGCAATATAGTGAAAAAGGCACAGATTCCACCACTCAACTACGCAAGGTCCAAACGTGGCCAAAGAAAAGTTTTCAAGAAGATTTTAATGGACCATTAGATGACCGACATAAGTCTGGAGGTCAGTCTAGCTCAAGAGGTCAAGGTCAACGACGTCACATAGCAAAGCAACGTACAAATCAAAGCACTGTCATTAAAGAGACTCGTCAAAATATTTGTCTTAAATCAAATGAAAATAACGCTACTGATAAATCCAGGAGGGAATATTCTGAGGTAAACAGCCACATTCCTGGCACCACGGCTCCTTCAGAGCACAAATCGTCTCCGTCTCATCCTCCAGGTATCAAATCAACAGGACCTCCTCCTGGTTTTGATCTTGCATCAACGCGACCAATTCCATCTCGACCTCCTCCAGGATTCCACGAGTTTAGGTGACAAAGACTAGATGGTGAGGTGAGGTATTGTTGGGTGCTGTTTGTGTTATCTTGTCTTGTATATAATTATGGTGTGAATGTTGTTAGGCAGGTCATAAGTCTGTGTGTTATCTTATCTCATTGTGTCAGTGTTGGCGAGTCTTTCTTGGCATTCGTCCTGGGTAATTGTATTCATTCTGGTGTCAAATGGGTGCCATTCTGTGATAAAGAAGATGTAACATTAAAACTAGAACGACTATGTTTGCACTTATGTTACCACTGGTTAAAACATCCTGTCTTGATATGTTGATGTGTCCAAGCAGGTCAGTCAAGGAGTGAATTGTTTACATTGTGCTACAGATTTAACATATTTATACATGAAACACTAAATTTCGTGGGTTTGATAGGACTGAACGAGTATTGAGACATCACCTAGTTTTCGTATAAGTTTAATGGATGGTAGACCCCAATGCAGAATTTGAACTAACCACAACAACATATTGGAGCATTCCTTAGAGTGAATGAAGGTGTTTATTGGTCCACTCACCTGCTCTTCTGTCCTCGTCTCTTGTATAACCTGCTTCTCCACCGTTCTCTTTCAGCTCAAAAGAGGTTTGTAATGTTGCTTTGTGCAGCTTCATCAGATTCCCTTGTACACTGTCACCCCAAGTGTTCTCTTGCTTGGCATTAATAAAGCTTCCGGGTTTTCCGCAGGCAATATTCTATATAGTTCATGCTACATGTTATATATCCTTTGATGACCACATGTGTGTATCAACCAAAGGTCAGTGGCTTTGGTATCCAGTTGTATGCTGTTACCAGCTCAAACCTAGTATAGAGAATATTTATTCTACATGTGTGGAATATGAGATAAAGCTTCATTTGGGTTAACTAGACTGTGCAAGTACTGGGCTTGCTTTTTCTAGACACATGTCAACCAGTGACAAGGATAGCTGTTACTATGTATAACAAATGCCTCGTAAGGATGGTGTTCATGAAGGGACTCTTATACAAATTCTTTTTTTTCCATGTCTTCCCTTTCAGCAGACCTGCTTCAGATAGTGTCAGCTGTATATCCTGCATGGAATCACTGGATGTTAGTTTGGGTGAAGGCTATCAATTGAGGTAGTAATAACTTGCAAGTTGCAGGATTTTGGTTGAGGTGCCAGAGGCCTTGTGTTATAAGATACTAACAGGATGCATTGCTTATCAACATTGTCCTCTTGCCAAATGTTGACTTACATTGTCATTATAATATACCTACTAGTTTGTGGAATATCTTTTACACAATAAATGTCATTTATTACATATTTCCTTCCTTTGTAGCCTGAAAAAACTACCAGGTAGTCTTGATTAAATAGGTCAAATAGGTAGAGAAAAACCAACCTGATCCTGGGAACATACAATGTAATGTCATTATTAACTGATATAGAAGTTATCCAATCAGATATATGAACTTATTTATTTCAATCATACAGTTCTGCCTACATACATGGATTGTACATACATAATTAACTTTAATAAAAACAACTGTCAATAAGACATTGGTAGCAACGTCAAATCATCTCATTGAAGTTAAACTGACGGTGAATCAATCTCTTTGATCCATTAAGTATTAAAAATGCTGCTTGTTTTTGGCTGCTAGTAAAGGATGAAGGACATCTAGTTGTCATGGTTACTGTCTCTGGACTGGTGAGAATCCCTGGTGAGAGCTACCAGCCCAATATCCCTCAAGGCTTTATCAAGCTGCGACGATCCAAACTCTAACAAAACTCCCTGGAATGGCGCCAAAGCCTGTGTTCAACGGCATCCCAAATAAAGCAAAAATTCATTATCAGAAAGTGATGACCAAGATAGACAAATGAAATGTGATATTATCTGATTGAATCTGATGTCAATCACAAGTTTGTGCGTGCAAGCTTTGTAAGGAATACGTACCACACGAACCCCGTCTATCATGTCGTCCAAACACAATAACTCCGACTCACACTTCTTCCAGTTACTCTCCACAACTCGGTACTGGACACAAAGATGAACAACACATCAATGCGCAGTGATTGAAAAGGCATGGTTTCTGATATGTTAACCATGGTTTCTGATATGTTTACCATGGTTTCTGATATGTTAACCATGGTTTCTGATATGTTTACCATGGTTTCTGATATGTTAACCATGGTTTCTGATATGTTTACCACGTTTTCAGTGATGTTAACCATTTTTATAAGTACACCTTCGACTTAGATACAAATACCAATAACAGAGGACCCATCCAAAGAGGTCAGCTCGGCTAGAAAGGGCTGGTACATTAGGAAAGTGATCACTAGAAGATATGATGGATTAGACCACCGGTATATTTTCCATGTGGTTATAGGAGTAACCAAATGGCTCGGAACGGATCCTGCAGGTGGGATCACTCCAGCATATATGATGGATATGGGCATATGTTCCACTAGTTTGTAGGAGTAACGTATTGGTCTGCACTGACCCGTGAGTTGATCTTTGTGAGGGTAGCCTCTGCATCTTCCTTCAGGTTGTTGAGTTCACATTGCAGTGAATGGACCTGAACAGACAGTCACCATTCCACCATCATGCATACTGCCCCATCAATCTATTCCTTAACATGACACCCAATATTTACACACTGTGCTCATGCATTCATCAGGATAGATCAGATAGAAAAGAACCAACCATTTGTTGAAGGTAAATATTGTTTTGTAAGAGTGATTGGTCAGGCAATGGATCAGATTGACTGAGAGCCGTTTTTGTAATTTCCAACTCTCCCTCCTTCTGTGCCAACAACCGCTGTACCCGAACCAGCTCACTCTTCAGGTTCTGTTGACAAACAAGATGCTATCATGATTTTCTGATTGTTGATGCTATGGACTATGGCTGTTAACCAGGACAGATCATTAGCGAATGGACAAGGGGTCGTTCCTACCTCCGCCTGTCGAGCCTGTTCCATGTTGCCATCAATAACATCTGCCTTCTCCTTCAGAAGCTGTTGCCAGACTAATTCCCCCTCTCTCTGTTTCTTCAGCACTTCTTGAGAGGCCTCAAGCTGGTACTGAACTTGTTTCTCTCGTTTCTCACACTCCTTCAAACTCTGTATACAAATAACAAATTCCCCGATGACGTCAATATTTTTCCCTTGGTCAGTGGTAACTGTGTTCAAGAAATAACTACATGTTTGATGCTAATAGAATGGACATAATTTTGAGTGATGCTGACCAGCGAAACAGCAGTGTTACTCAGGATAAATACTGGCTGTTGTTTGTACAGCACCATCAGAGTAATGAGGGGGGGGGGGAGAGAGACCTACCTCCTGCAGGCCAGCCACCTCCGCCTTGTTACGACGGACAAACATGTCTTGTTTGATCTCAGCTGTCTCTAAGGAATCTTTTAGCTCATAACTGATACAGTAAACAAAGTAAATTTAAATACAGACTGAAATATCATATGAAGAGAGGCTTGTTGCATTATGGTGTACCAGTAATATATGACAAAGTTTTAAGTTTAAATATGTTTAAAAGGCAACTTCCTTTTAATCCAAACCAAGAGGTTAACCTTTTGATCACCATGTGAATGTGATGCAGTAGGAGTGAAAAGAGAGAGAACTAGGCACACATTGCTGAAGTGGGTGAGTGGACCACAACTTACATCTCCATCTCTAGCCTTGTAATGACAGCTGTACCCAGGTCATAAATCTGTGACAAAGCCGCCTCACATACTGACACGCGCTCGTTCACCTTCACGTCACCTCCATCACATGCCACCATGACCTTCATCTGACCTTCACACTGTGATTCGTCTTTCTGCGGCTTGACTTTACTAAACGCGCTTTTTTCTGATGAGCCCACGGTGGCCTGTGAAGGCCGGGTTTGTTGGGTGTGTGTGGCCAGGGTTGAGGTGAGTTTAGTGTGAAGCTGAGTCATGAGCTGGACCAGGCATTGGAGGCCCTGTAGTGATAAGGACATCTCTTCACCCTGTTCCTCTAATAGGCGGTGAGCTTCATCCTTGACGGTCTCTAACTCAAGCTCCGTCTCTTGTTGACTAGACCTATACTCATACAGAAGCCCATGATTTATTTGCATGCAATAATCTTCATCCTTGACAGATGTCATTTAGTAGTAGCAAGGCACAATACTGTCCTTAGTTTCTCTGACAGTTACAACAAATAAAAGCGGGGATCATTATTTCAACATAGAGACAAGAGGCAAAGTGAGAGAGAAATACAGCACTGAGGTTGATTGACACGCCGTACAATAAAACTGGCTGTTAACTGTACAACTGCAACTTACTCAATACAAAACACCCTATTGATTATAAAGATGTTTAGTTAGTGGTAACCACAATAAAAGATTGTACTTGGAGACACCAATCACCTACCTAAGTCTGCGTATCTCTGCTTGCAGCTGTTCACACTCTTGCTCGGCTGCAGCCAATCTTTTGCTGAGATCAGCATTTTCCCTTCCTTTCTCCCGCACTTCATCAGCTAGTGATTGCTGCTCCTCAATCATGAAATCCTCATTCTCCTTGCAAGCTAGCTGGTGAGCCTGTGACACATATAGCGTCACACACAGGCATAAAACACACACCGAGTGATTCACAAGCAGGTATCCCTGCCATTGACATAAGAAGGACAGAGTAGGATCTACCTCAAACTGATCCTGGATGCCACACAGCTCCCTCTGTTTCTCCAGACTGTGATCGAGGTCAGCCTGGAGGGACTGTATGTAGGTCCGCTGTCTTGAAACGGTCTCCTCCACACCGGCTTTCTCCCCCTCAATCTCACACACACGCAGCTCCTTCCCCTGAAGCGCCTCAATAAGTCGCTGGACCTCTTCCCTATGACTTGACACATCCAACAAATATTTACATCGACCATGGTAATTGATAGATTAGATCTATACTGTATATAACTATAACAATTACCCCATCTTGGCTGATTCATACCAATCAGCAATCGCTGCCACTGAATAAACACAATATGCTCTGACAAGATACAAAGTTGCTATCATTTACCTATCTTTGCTAAGGTCAAGGTCATGCTGTAGATCATTGATTGTAGAAAGCTGTGATCTAATTTCCTCCTCTTTGTCTTTTAATTTACCCTTTAGCTGTTCCACACTCTGGTCTAACATATCCTTGGTGACAATTTTTTTATTTTCTGCAAAAATCAGACATTAACATGAGCACATATGTACTTTCTGTTGCTTGAATATTAGCAGATAATCGGAGAATAGTGTTAATTCAAATGACAAATCAGTACCTCTGCTACTGCTGACCAACCTTTTTGTACAATTGTCATTTGTTTGTGGAGGTCAGTCCAGTTTTCTCTCTGTGGTTTGTCAGGTTTTCTGTCGTGGACAGACTTTACAGCCTTGTCTCGGCTGACCGGTGCCAGTTGGGAAGCCTAGGGATCAAATATCAGTATCACAAACCAATGTGGAATTTTCTTTTTTAAAAGAAACCGAGCAAGTATGGTGATTAACTATGTGGGGAAAAGGTAGCAAGTAAGTACGGAATGAAATGTTGGTTGGGAAACGCTACTGCTCCATTCCAGTAATATGATATGTTGGGGAAATGGACACAAGTATGTACAGTACTGTAATAACACATTTAATGCAAAGTTTACATCATCTAAGCTTTCATTGAGCCCAATCATAGGGACACAAATTTAGGCCTACTACAGAGTTGGGCTTGACGGGCTGGGGCTTGGCGGGCGTGGATCTGGCAGTCCTGAGTGGGTATTTTTGGATGCATTTGACAGGAAGCTTGGTGGTTACTGGTTTCTTGAGACCTATTGTCATCCTGGGAATTCCTGATCTCTGTGAAGACATGAGAGCATTCAATATAGGACTGACCCATCATCAAGCAATAAATGACCTTTAACCTTACCTGATCAAGCAAATAAAAGTAAAGCTAACCCATAAAATAGAAAACATAATAAATAATCATTTACACGACCAATGGCCCTGAACTATTCAAAATTCACTAAATGTAGTTGGTACAAGTTCTTAAAGACTAAAATATCTCCTTGGACATTTTAAGAACGTACTTGTGCTTGGTGCTTCTTGTCAGAGGGTGCTTTTGCTGCCATGACTTGGCTTTCCGTGGTCACCGAGAAGCAAGATGCGTGGTCTATTTCTTTGCAGACATTTGATGTTTCTGGGTAGGGTCCTCTCACTGTTTGTCCACAGACGTCTGTGTTCACTGAGGCGCTGTTTGTCTCTGACCTGACGTTAGTCATGTTGCCACATTTATCACATAAGTCCTCTGTCACTTGGCTTTCCTCAGACAAGGAAAAGCAAGATGCATTGTCTGTTTCTGTGCAGGCATCAGATGTTTCTGTGGTAGCATCTGATGTCTCTGTGCAGGCATCAGATGTTTCTGCACAGGGAGTGGATGTCTCTGTGCAGGCATCTGATGTCTCTGTGCAGGCATCAGATGTTACTGTACAGGCATCAGTTGTTTTTGAGCAGGCATCAGTTGTTTCTGTGCAGGCATCAGTTGTTTTTGAGCAGGCATCAGTTGTTTCTGTGCAGGCATCAGTTGTTTTTGAGCAGGCATCAGTTGCTTCTGTCACTGCGAGCTCTTTTGGATGACCACTGTCAGGTGAACATGTAATGGAGGTGCTGTCTTGCGACTGGGGAGGGATGCGTCGGAAGGCGCTAGGTCCTTGTCCAAGATCTATTTTATTAAGAGTGGGTATTGAGGATGGCAGGGTAGCAGGAGATATTGAAATATCTCCAGTGACAAGAGGTGAACCTGATGAGGGACTGTTACTGTCAGCATCAGCGGAGTTAAAGCTCTCATTGGACAGCGCGTCCTGCATGTGAGGGGTTAACGTCGGTGGAAACAAGGTCCGGACTGATGAGTCCTTGTCAGAAGACAGCTTCACCTGTATATAACACATACAGATATGATTAGATTGCCATCGACTTACAACTTTAAGCAAATATTTGTCGATATAACATGATATGTGAATCGCGGCAGCAAATGAAGTGTGATTAATTATGCTGAGGTTTCCTGTAATTGGTCGCTGTTATACAGCATGGTGCCGGCATGAAACGTACCTGCTGCTTGATACACGCCTCCAGCTGACTGATGTAATGTGCCTGCTCACTCAGACGTGCCTCGTAACTCTAACAAAACAAACTCATAGTGCTTCATTTTGCTTAGGTAAAGAGCTTAACTATCATAAAACAAGTGAAGCTGCTAAGACTTAATTTAATAAAAAATTATACAATGGATGAGATTGGGTGGCAGAGTATAAAATTACAAGTTAATTCACAGTGTTTTTGAACATTTAGTGATGACTGATTACATCTACTAAAGACTCACATTTTTGGTCTCATCCACTGTAAGCATGAGCCGCCTGTATACCAGTGTATTGATGGGGACTGTAGCCGAGGCCAGACCATCCAACAGGTTGTGGCTACCCAGCTTTCTCGAGGGAGATTTACCATGGTTTGACAGAAGCCCTAGAGGAGAGGAGCCTCCGGCAGATGGTGTAATCTGAACATGCAGGCAAATGGTATAGATCTTTTATTAGTCTCTGACAATACTGTGTTTCTGTACCACTTAATGTGCATGAGCCCTTCACCCGTCCTTTCCAGGAAGATCGTGCACTTAACCTCAATCAATATTTTCACAGATTTCTTGCAGTATATAACCAAACTTACTGGGCTGTACTGAGCAATCTTCATGACTTTGTTCAACCTGCATGGTGAATGGTCTTTCCCTGGTGTTTGGCGGTTGACATTGCCAAGTGGGGTGCGGCCAATATCTTGTGGAGACAACTCCAAAGTCTAAAGCAAACAAAAACTGTTCAATATTTCAGTAGAAAGTTTGAAGCATAATACCTACCAGGGGTTGAAATAAGTGGGGGCCGGGGGGCCATTGGCCCTAAAGTACTGCGTGGACCATTAGCTCACAGCTAGCATCGCTGCTTTGAACTCTTCCTATGCCATATAAGGGACTTTTTGAAAGTAATTAAAATGTTTCCTTAGGTACAGATTTATCTGGCTTCCGTAGTAAAGGTGTGAAGTAGTCAAATCAGTTACCAACTCTGTTCTCAATGCTAAGCTTCCAAGCACTAGCACTAGATGAAGATATAAAACTAGATGTTGATGCATCGATCTGCGGGGTAATGTTAATGTCTTTTTGTTGATTCATCATAAATTTGGATGTAAAGCTAGCTTTAAGAAGGAGGGGGCAGTCAGAAAATCAGGCCACACAAGACACCACCTGGATACTGCCAGTGATGAACCTTATGTATAAAGACACTAATTGTTTCTGGGTTAGTAGAAATTCATAGCAAATGAGACCAAAAAAAATGCTAGAGCAGACCCTCCTCATATTTCTGGTTTTCTGCTAACTGGTTTTAAAAAAAACCTTTCCTGTCATCATAGCACATAACTCTCCTTTTTTGTACCACCAATTATACATGATAAGGAATTTTTTTTTAGGAAGATAAAGTCATATGTAGGATTTCTATCCACAAATATCACAAAGACAGTGACCCCTATCTTTGGCAGATGGCCCCTACTGCTAGACTTTGAAACCTTGGGGCCCAGCTGGCCCCTTGATCAAGAGAGCTTGTTTCTACCCCCACCTACTGCAGATCTAATTTGAAGAAATTCACCCACCTGTTTTACAAAGTGTACACCACTTGTATTTTCTTTGTCATAGTCCGTCAGAAGTGGCATCTTGGCTGTGAATCTGAAATGTTAAATATCTAATGAAATTTCAATAAAACTCACCACATTATGCCTTTTTTTAATCACAGATTAAAACCAGTAGCTTTTCCAATACTTCTAGAAACCATAAATTAATTAGATTAGAAATCTAGCACCATATAGATAAGGAGCTAAGCCATTTCTTATGTTATCCCATAGCAACAGAAAGGAGGTGTGGATTCATAACGTCTTATTGAGTCTTCAGATAGTTTTCACAATTTTGAAGTGCATAAAGACAGCCGTCTTTGTTCATCATTTATCTTAGCTCTTAGGAGAAGTATGATTTATTTTTGTTGAATCTTCCACACATCATTATGACATGAATAGCATTCAGATGTCAAGAGGCAATGCTTATTTATAAACACAAACAAAATACACACATGATTAAGATAAAATACATAAATTTTCTAAATGCAATCAACAGAGAGCCACTGTCTTTGAGATCTCATCTGTCTACCTTCTTCACTTCTGACTTCCAGATGAGTTTAAATGCAAAAAGTGTTTACACGCAATGATGTTTCATCACATCAACAGAGCATTGAGATATTAAATATTCTCATTACAGCAAATATGGAAATGCTGGAAACCATTGCTGGCTCATGGGTACAGATCAGACAAAAAAAACGGGTAAAGAAATTCTGCCTCTGATAGCTTCCACACAATGTATGGCTCTTGATCTCTCACATATGCGCTTCATCATAAGCAATCATGACAAGTCACCACCTTGCCAAGACAACAATACATCTCAAGGGCATTCTTGATTAACAATATAGGGACACATGGCGAGATAGCTAAGGACTACAACACACTGAAATCAAGCTGTCCTGAATTGAACTGTGGACACAGAAAATAGTGATGGTGGTCTATGGTTTAAGTCAACGGTCTAGCTACCAGGTAGCATCTCTGGAATGTTGGAAGCAGACACCTGCATGGTATTCAAATTTACATGCCACATTGTCCATCCATAGGACAGCTTAAAACTGTTTTAAACAGTGTTTAAATTTTTGTGATCATAGCAGGTACATTGGTTTGTTTGCAACTTTCATTATTCTTGATAGCAGAGTCATCTTCATTTTGGACCAAATTTCAATGCACAAAAAAATACCTTTACATGTGAGCGACCGATTCACGAGTTAAAATTGCAGACAATGAAACCTCCCCTCTCACAGCATCTGAGAGGCAAGTTGTCCACAACCTATAGACTCAAGCCTAGCACTCTTTAATTTAGAATAGCTGGGTAGTCTCTCTACTGCAGACATAGCGACCGATGGTATGTCTAGATAAAGAACAATTAAATCTGAAAAGGTATATAAATATAATGAAACCAAAAGAAGGGCAAGTACAGTATAAATTGATTGAAATTTGGCTATTCACGGATAACAACAGATAAATTCCTAGAATGACCAAAGCGGAAACTAAATTCCAAGAGAAGAGATTGGAAAGCTAAACAGCCTACATGGCATTAAACTAGACCAGACCAACAGTCTGATCAGATACCTTGCTCCCAAACTTGGTTCAAAATAGCCCTACAAGACGTCAGAGTTATATTTATTTCTTATTTGTATTACCGTTTGACGGGTCTAACTGTCTAAG
Source organism: Urechis unicinctus (assembly GCA_034190875.2). Lineage (NCBI taxonomy): Eukaryota > Metazoa > Annelida > Polychaeta > Xenopneusta > Urechidae > Urechis > Urechis unicinctus. The sequence continues at coordinate 26,959,134 of CM067356.1, forward strand.
AGTAAGACTAGGTTCAAAAGCGCAACTAGACCAGACGATTTTAAGCCGATGAGTTCATTTTTTGCCGAACAACACTTTCATCAAAATGTGTCTAAGTCAAAGCATTTATTTACCGTGTCGATTGTTAAATTAAAACAACTCGTTTAGATGACCGAACATAATTATACCGAACTTCTATCCAAATTCACCGCCAACAGTTGAACAGCGGCAGAAGACGTATTTCATTGGATGAACTATTTTCCGGTAGAGGTCGCTGAGTACTACTCGCATAATGTAGTAAGCCGAATAGCGATGTATTCTATAATTAATTTTCCTTCTCTGTCTAAGTCTAGTCAAGGTCCCCTATCCTGATGGCTGAACATGCACCAATTCTATATCCGATAGCTCTTCACAATTTATCAAAGACACTGCATAAGATTTGGACGACTGTGGAAATACATCGCGAGTTTATTTTTGGAACATTGGATAACAATAATTTGTGATGGTAGGGTTACATGAGACACTTGGATGTTGGGTTTTATTTAGATAGTCTGAACTTATTAGAACATTTCATTGTTGATGTTTCATACGATACACCATGGACACTTAACGTCTACGGATTAGCTTTTTCATAATCGATTATACTCATAACGAGGTTATATCTATGAATGAGGAATGTCTTAAAAATATCATTATGGTTGGTGATCTATTGATAAATCAATAACTTTGAAATGATTCTAAATAGATTACATGCTTTAATTATAAAGATCAAGTTATTTCCAAGCAACTAGCTACATTTGTTTCTAACAGCTCGAGCAAAACACAAAATAATATAAAAAAAATAAAATGCAACCCCCATAATCCTAATTATTCGAGATTTGACGCAATTCATTTGAAATCCTGAGATTATATTCAAGCACCTCTTCAAACTCCTATTTACTGTTTTTCTATAAAAACCTGCCATTTGAGGTGCATCACTGTGTTGCATACTGTATATTAGCCCTACAAGACGTCAGTAGACGTAAATCCATGTTACCGTTATGACCGGAGCTAACTGTATATAAATAAGGCTAGTTCTGTGTTCCATGTTTTGGCGGTCGGCAAGTTTCAACAAACTTGTTTTCATCACGTGACTGGATTCCAAAATGGCAACAGCAATACGAAAAGCAACGACTGCGGTTGTTGACCGAGTTTTTCCTATCTCAAAATCATCTAAGGATTCAGTTCAACAACAATTGATAAAAACAGGTGTTTGAATATTTTTGCTTGTAAAAATATTTCAATTTTTTTGTATTATGCGTTTGTTTAATATTGGGCGATAATGAAGACAGAAATACCAATAATACGCGTTAAATCTTTACTAAAGTAGCCCAAAAGACCAACGTCAGATTCTATTTATCACCTTGTCGGAGTGCATGAATCACTCCCGTACTTTGTTAGAAAGAGCTATACTAAAGACTGAACCGCCGATTGAAGTGATGCACGTCGATCGGAGGAAACCCTTATTACTAAGGGCCTTACAGTACTTACTCCTTACTCCTTAGATTAGGGGTGTCAGCCGAACCTCGCCGCAGGCGGCCGCGCTTGTGCCTCAGGCGGCCGCGCTTGTGCCTCAATGCTATTTCCAAGTTTTTTCAACTTTCTCTAACTGGCATTTATATCTAAGATACATGGACGAATGATACATCAAACGAGAGCTAACGTATTGAATTTCAATAATATTGCCTTACTTTTCGCATTTTACTCAGTTTGAACCAGAAAAATGTGTGTTTGTGGAGCAATACGTTAAAATTCTTGGCGAGCATTTTTGACTTTTCGAGATTCGGTCCGTTTCTAATTCTCCAAATCGGTTCGTATTCGTTACTCATATCGATTTTTTGGTTTAGTAAATGACAAGATGATATTCTAATGTTCATGATCATATAAAATCTAAAAAAAATGGCCAAAGGGAAAATAATATTATTTACGTACGAAATGTTACAGTGTAAACAAATGTATTTTTTCACAATTTTATCAGAGGCCCGCGAAATAGGTACACACTCAGGGTTCTCCACAGAAATAATTTAAAGAGTAGGGGCATATGACGGGGGGTGGGTAGCGATTTTTTTTTTAAATCAGTATTTGTAGACCTCATTTCCTGCATTTTAATGTCTTCTTTACCAAGTACCTTTGGGTAATTTATTTTAACAATATAAGCAAAAAATACTAAATTACTTTGGCCGCCTCTGGTGCACAATGCACAAGTGGCATCTCATGCCTGAAATTGAAGAAAAGAACAAAAACAAATTATTTTTTTTTCAAACATACATATCCAGATATATTTCAAAAAAGTAAAATAAAATTATCTGAGCTTTAAATTGTTACATAATTACCATTTTCAAACTCTTCCACCCCCAGGGAAGTCTTTCTTCCAGTAAGGGTTAAACCCTGTTGACCGATGCTTAGACCTCTTAGGAGGTGGCAGAATTGGTTCTGCTGCTGAGGGTTCAGCACATTTTGATGAGCCAGTTTTTATCACAAACTGATCCATAAGCCCAGCAGGGCGTTTCACAGATTTCTTAGACATGTTTACAGAGCAATAATCAGGGATGAAAGTGGCCTGTTTCAAAAAACCCTGAAAATTACATTACCGATCGCGGAGCGGCAAGTGCCAAAGGCGCGAAGTCATAACGGGGGGTCAGGGCAAATATGCGTGTGTCGAGCCTCGTTCTGATAATGACCTTCAAAGTCGAGATGAGAGTAACGCGCGGCAGTCTCAGCCACGCTTACTACAGACGCACACCATACAACCACCCGGCTATTAAGCACAGTATACCAAAGCGTAGCGGATGGAGTTTAAGGCATAGCGCTGTATTTAAGAGATAGCGGCTTATTTATGACTTCGATGAAGGCGTAGCGGTGCCGCGACGCTTAATGGCCCTGCGGAGAACCCTGACACTTTTGACAAATTTAAGTATGATGTTACAAATGGGTGAAGATTTTATCTTATTAAATGGAGCCGTTTTGTCGTATTTTGCACTTTAAAACGTTGTTCAATCATCGCATGCTCGCCCCGTGAGCCCGTATCAGGGTCAACCTTGGCTTGACTCAACACGGCTGCGCACACTCGCAACCACCGCTGATCGCTCGGGGTCAAACTAAGTCGATTTTCGTTCATTTAGCAATCTGTCCCCGATTATCCATCTATAAACAGGGATAATTCAAGTATAGTGGAACACTTTGGTCAAGTTTATTTTCTTATTAAATGGACCGTTTGGTCGTATTTTAGACTTTAAAATGTTCGATTTTGTCATGCCCGCCCCGGGAGAGCGTATAGCATGCCTTCACACGGTCGACTCAAGATCGCTTTCGCGACTGATCACTCGGGGTCAAACTAAGTCGATTTTCGTTCATTTATCAATCTGTACCCGATTATCCATCTATATACAGGGTTAATTCAAGTATAGTGGAACACTTTGGTCAAGTTTATTTTCTTATTAAATGGACCGTTCGGTCGTATTTTAGACTTTAAAATGTTCGATTTTGTCATGCCCGCGCCGGGAGAGCGTATAGCATGCCTTCACACGGTCGACTCAAGATCGCTTAGGCGACTGATCACTTGGGGTCAAACTAAGTCGATTTTCGTTCTTTTATCAATCTGTCCCCGATTATCCATCTATATACAGGGATAATTCAAGTATAGTGGAACACTTTGGTCAAGTTTATTTTCTTATTAAATGGACCATTCGGTCGTATTTTAGACTTTAAAATGTTCGATTTTGTCATGCCCGCGCCGGAAGAGCGTATAGCATGCCTTCACACAGTCGACTCAAGATCGCTTAGGCGACTGATCACTTGGGGTCAAACTAAGTCGATTTTCGTTCATTTATCAATCTGTCCCTGATTATCCATCTATATACGGGGATAATTCAAGTATAGTGGAACACTTTGGTCAAGTTTATTTTCTTATTAAATGGACCGTTCGGTCGTATTTTAGACTTTAGAATGTTTGATAGCTTGCCTTATCAGTATTATGTCATTCGATTCTTCAACTTAATATGGTACCTGATTTATTTATTTGGGATTGTATATTCAAAAAATTATCCGTTACAGGCCAATAACTTCAAAGGCAAAATGCCGCTGGCGCGTGGAATTCGGAACACATGTGGAACATATCAAAGAGATTCTGTTAACCACGTTTTGTGTCAGATTCGTTCACGGAGTACATGCCGAGTTTATCATGAGTTCGCCCCAGCCTTATATAAGCTGCGTAATAGCACACAAATATTCTTAACCATTGCGGTTAAATACTTCGCATTTGAATCTCTATCTGACAAATTTTTTGCTTTAAGACGCGAGTGACCTCAGACTTTAAACGGATAGCTTATCTAGCCAAGGTGGTGTCACAGGTACCAGGGTTCAGCGATTGGTCTGGACGAGGATATCTCTAAAGGCGATCTTGAGATTTTGGTAACCTGATGTTTTAGCATTGTTTGGCAATGTCAGACAGGTGTCTGGTTGCAATGGTTTAAGCATTGTTTGGCAATGTCAGACAGGTGTCTGGTTGCAATAGTTTAAGCCTTGTTTGGCAATGTCAGACAGGTGTCTGGTTGCAATAGATTAGCATTGTTTGGCAATTTCAGACAGGTGTCTGGTTGCAATAAATTAGTATTGTCTTGCAATTTCAGACAGGTGTCTGGTTGCAATAGTTTTAGCCTTGTTTGGCAATTTCAGACAGGTATCTGGAAAAGTGAAAAGTGGCTGTCATCCTGTCAATTTTGGCTCAAAAACTGACAATTCCATGAAATTTTAATCCTCAATAATTGATTTAAAAAAATGAAACATAGCTTATTAGAATCCTCTACATTGTACATTTCTTGTGGTATAATTTCACTATGATATTCTAAATATAAGACATAAAAAGTGGCTGTTATCCCTTACCATGAAATTCTGGCACAAAACCGAGCAATTCCATGGAATTTGAAACCTCAAAACTTTTTTACTAATTGATTTAAAAAAATGAAACATAGCTTATTAGAATCCTCTAGGTTACACATTTCTTGTGGTATAATTTCACTATGATTTTCAAAATATAAGACATGAAAAGTGTCTGTTATCCCTTACTGTAGAATTCTGGCACAAAACCGAGCAATACCATGGAATTTGAAACCTCAATAACTTTTTTTCTACTTGAAACATACCTTTTTAGAATCCTCATGAGTATACCTATCTTCATGTAAAATTTCAACGAGATACAATGTATTTGAAAAAAATCACTGACACCCCTACTTAGATCGAAGTGACTCCTGTCATAGAGAGAGCACCATACTGCGGTTGATTATATAGTCTGCGATTGAAAAAAAAGACGCATTACATGCTTTTTATCAGTAAAACACAATCATTCGTCATATTATGTTATGCTACCTCCACCCCTACAAACAATGATGAGTTTGGAGTAAGATTATCCATGGACAGAACATGACTATTGGTACATTGATGTCATCGATAAAGTGTGTGAGAGAGCCGTTTAAATAAACATCACACACACTAAGATACTGCACCGAATAGAAAGATAGGTAGCGTACGAATATTGCAAATTTTTAAACAACACGAACCTACATATAAATATATATATATATATATATATATATATATATATATATATATATATATATATATATATATATATATATATATATATACATGTCATATTGTCTGTGGTGGACATATTGTGCATATATATATATATATATATGTAAATATATATATATATATATATATATATATGTATATACATATATATATATATATATATATATATATATATATATATATATATATATATATATAACGATACATATATATATATATATACATTTATATATATATATATATATATATATATATATATATATATATATATATATATATATATATAAAATGTGTGTGTGTGTGTGTATAGTGAACTTGTACATGTATATATTTATAGAGTAGAGGTAGAGGGTATCACCTAAATCAGGTGAATAAATTCAGCCACTTCACTTCGATTTGGAGATGGTCCCTTGTCTTTATACCTCTCCACCAATCAAAAACATGTTAACTTATGCACCGAAGAGTATTTTACAACAAATGGGTTGATTTGCTGGTGCATCCACTGCTCTCCAGCAGGGTAGATAATCAAACATGCGCATGCATACATGGAAGAGATAGAGGCTGTATCTGCAGCTGGTCATGCATCCATTCCAGTACAAAAAATCTCTCATGTTGCACCAATTGAATACTCACTATCAATATGGACCTTTAATAATTGCTAAAACTCAATTTTTCTTTAGAAAGTTCAATCCTAATCTCCATCTAAGAAAAACAAAGATGAGGTTTGTTGTTACATTTATTCCCCTGATGGCTGCTGTATTGTCAAGAATATTGACCATATGGTTGAAAGATCAATTGTGCATTTTCAATTATTTTGCTGCATCCTTGAATGTATGAGTTGATTATGATGCAGGAAATGAATATGTGACCAGTCTTCCCCTTCAAATGACGCTCTACTTCAACTTCTTCTTCTTCCCATTCTGGTTCATAGTCTGTGTGGTTATGCTTGAAGCTAAAGTGAGTAATGTTCAAGTCAAAACATTAAATTAATTTACTTTATATGGTACAACAATGTTTGTATTGATTGATCACTGCTGCATTACTGCTGTTGAACTGTTCAAATCTTTTTTTTTGTTGCAGTATTCATCGTTGTCTGTTCTTTATCAAATTATAACCATATCTGTGCTGGTTATAATGACCATCTTAGAGACATTGAGACTATATCTCGGTTACCTTGGGAATCTCACAGAAAAAGTCAGTTTATTCACACAATGTTTCAAATTGCAGATTACTTTCTGGCCCCCATAAGGTGGATCTTTTCATTTCACAGATAAGATAATAAAACAAGTCATACTTTACATATATGCATGAATGTGTATCTAGGTACCAGAGTTGGCTGGCTTTTGGCTTCTCACCCTGTTCCTGCAGACACCATTGTCTCTCTTCCTTCTCCTAAATGAAGACACTATTGTTACTCCTCTGGAACGAGCCATGCACATTGTCTATGTTTTATTTGTCATCTTTGAAGTCATCATGGGATATTTTGCTATCCGGAGCATGGTTAACTACCAAGTCACAAAGTTCCACTTGCAGCAATTTTCAGACTTGGATCGTGAACCAGTTGATGCCTCGGGTTCATATGGGTTCCAAAACCTAGCGTACATTCCAGATAACAGATACACACGGTGATTGTAGTTGTCAGTTTTATCTGTATTTATTTGTTGCATGGCCTTATTTATCACTTTTAAGTGATGATGGTAGTTTTTACAGTATTTGTTAGATACATTGTATGTATATTGACAACAGCCTTCTCCATCCTTTGTACATGGTATCATGTTGAGTGATGTTGCTCATTACAACTGAATCTTATGTTTCTTAGATGAAGATATGTTTGTAATAAAATATGATTATTTTGGTAAACCATGATTGAAAAGGCAATATCCTGATCTTGCTGCCTTGTTCAGGGTGAGATGATGGAAAGCCAGTTTGATAAATAGGCTTTGAAACATAGCATCTGATGAAGAGCCATGCTCCCTGAGAATTTACCGCAGAATATTATCTCATATTAGAGCCTACTAACAAAGACTATGGTATTGCACTTTTCGCCCCCAACAAACGCATACATACACACATACACTTAAAAACACATATACCCACCACCTCTCCATCCCTCCCAAAAGTTTAAGTTAGATTTACAACCATTCAGCCACTCGGAACATGAAAACTAAACTAAATTTAGGCTCATGAATTCACCCCTTTTCACTCGTACCAGATTAATTGTTGTCCAATTTACATAAACCTTTATATTTTTATAATCCTTTTAAGTTAATGTTCCGAAACGGGTCAGTTTCCAAATTGTATAGTCCCGGTGTAGCAAGTACAACTTTGATGTAAACATTCGAATCACGTCAATTCCCATAACAATTAACATAGACCCTTTTGATCTCCAATTAAAAGCTCTTGATAATTGCAAGTCAGTCCGAATGACCCCAAGCACCCGATTAACCAATCACAGCTCACCACATCAAGCCACCCCCATCTTTCACTATAAATACGACAGCATCGGACACAATGACAGTTAAAACATCAGAAAACATAGAGAGAACATACAGAAACCGCACGCCGAGACAAAGACAGAGACGCACAGATAAAATACAAGAAAGAGAGTGCCAGTCAGCAGAGACAATTAAAGCGCAATAGAACTTCATATAAAGTCTCGGGTATTATCTATCAGCAACCTAGGAATAATCGTTCTCGTCTCTCATCACCATCCCCAACTCAAACATGGTGACCCTAATGGTCATTTACTCAACCAGTTGCGAGCCCACGATCAGATCAGAAAATCAGTATAGGAATAGCAATATTCTTTTATATATATTTATGAATGGCCTCACCCGATCCCACCCTTGTCCTGGCCGTGACCCAATTGTAATCCTGCAGCGATCCGCAACTTGGTCCAAGCCATGGCCCAACCCTTATTCAAAATATGCCCCTCCCTGATCCATGTCATGACCCACAATGACCTCAACCTAATACCTCCATGACCCCAACCTAATGCCTGCCATGACCCCACCCTTATACCACCTTAATTGACCCCAACCAAATGCCTGCCATGACCCCACCCTAATACCTGCTATGAATAACCCTTATGCTGCCTTGGCCCCAACGTAATACCTGCCATCTCCCTAACCTAATGCCTGTCATGACCCCAACCTAATTCCTGCTATGACCCTAACCTAATGCTGCCATGACCCTAACCTAATGCCTGCCATTACCCCAGACCAATTCATGCTGGGACTTAACTGAAATGGTCTTGCAATATATTTATAGCACTTCTTCGTTTGATACAAGATATTAGATAAAAGTTTTGGCCTTGAAGGCAGTTTTGGCCTAGAGGGCGACGACCCTGCAAGCTATACTACACAGCACGGTGGATTTTAAGTGAAAATTTGCACATGAGGACAAATTTTCAACTGGATAATAGGGTGAAAATTGAACAATTTGCTTCCTTCATATATATACCATACAATCGAATGAAAAATAGGGAGTCAGCGAACTAGTTTTTATTGTGTAGATGTTCATTTGCAGCAGATGCGAGAGAATTTCTAACACTGCAATTGTTATCTAGGTGTCTCTTGTATGAGGAGATCGTGTCCATGCATTCCCATTTTACATACAGTGGTGAAACGAGACCCGAGTTTGTCTCGCTTTTTGTCAAGATACTGTGCTGTAACATTTATATCCATCTTCGGACGACCGCTCAAACATGTAACCCGTTCAGCGATTCACGCCTCGCCGTAGGTGGCGCGATTGTTACTGAGCTTGATTATCTTTAAGTGGGCAAACAACGTAAAACTCTTAAGGGAACACTACATTGATATCAAAATGACCGATGACTGTGAATTTTCATCGAAATGCTCATCATTTAATGTATCATTCAACAAAATGCTTGAGAACTGTGGCAAGTTGCACAACATGAGTGGGAATCTCAGCGACGTGTCTATATATCTCATCTTGGACCACAAACTGCTCCTCGTTGACAGTATCTTATGGATGATCGTTGACAGTATCTCATGGATGATGGTTGACAGTATCTCATGAATGCTCGATGACAGTATCTTATGGATGCTCGTTGACAGTATCTCATGGATGCTGAACACGAAGATGAACACGAGTACTTGGTAAATTACAGCACCCAGTTGTCAGGCCCGCGCAATACCCAGTCAACGACTCAATAAGGGAATTTTATGTTACATGAATTTCGCCTCAACCATCCATAAGCATTAAAAGCCAACTTTTCTTAACCAACAAATCAAAGGCGTCGACGAGAGCATGCAGACTCTCAGTGGACGAGAGCATGCAGACTCTCAGTGGACGAGAGCATGTAGACTCTCAGTCGACGAGAGCATGCAAACTCTCAGTTGACGAGAGCACGTAAGGGTAGCTCTGACCAGGACTTCCACTGAAATGAAGCACCTTGGGCGCTACGAATGGCCGTTGGTTTTATGTGATCATAAATTAAATACAAGCATACTGAATCTTTTGTCATTTAATCGTGTCTTTCACAATAAGAACATGACAAATGGTACGTGATTATAACTTGATTTAGTTATTAATGTTGACAATGAGTGTCATATGAAAGAAGATATCCAAATGTAGGCAACCTTTATGGAATCTACAATAATTACAACTCTATTTTGACTTTCTTCTTTATGCAATTACTCCATCAATCCACGCCCTGAAGTCAGCCACGCTCGTGAAAACAGACGGTTTGTCTTCCCTGCAGTTATCGAGAAGGGTAGGAACCCACCATGACCCAACACCGGCCGTGAAGGCTGCTCCCTGCTCGTCTGGACAGAGGATGGGACCTCCCTGGTCATACTGGCATACAAAACAACAACGTCAGAGGAATGTCTACCGGTCGTGTGTAATTAATTACCTGGTCATACTGACATACATATCTTATATTTATTTATATGTTGTTACGATATTTTGCAATTATCATTAGTTTTTTTCGAACACGAATTAACTTTGTGGATATGTTGCATATCAAAAGCTTATAGCTATGCTAAGAGGGCTCACTCCGACTGTATATGCGGTTAATATGTTAATGCGCGTGACACACATCCGTCGTCGTGTGGCGCTACCATGAAATCAACAAAAGCGCGTGGGAATGTTGATATAACGTCTCGGAGATCTTCTTATTGGTTGAGGCGACCATCCGGTTTTGAGATGAACGGTTTGACAGCCAGCGCACTGCACGCGGGTGGCGTGTTCACTTATTTAGTCGGACGGAGGCGCGAGTTAGCCCTCATAGCGTAGCAATAAGATGTTTGCTTCCATCAAACTCAAGACAATTTGCTCCCCCAAACTGCTGGCTTAGCAATTACGAGTTAATTTTTCACCAACAGTTTACTGTACATACATATACTATACGCGACAGTCACACCGGTTCGACATTTTGTAAGTTATGGACGGGTGTCCTCGGACTGAGCGCGATATCATGACGTAAACAAAGACCAGAATAACTCACATGACACAAGGCACTAGTCCCATCAAAGGCGCAGAATGTGTCATCGAAAATATGATGGTCGTTCGCTGACAAATCGGACATCATATCTGTGCACTGGGCGTTACTTATAATAGGCATGGTGGTTTTAAGGAGCGCCTGGGACAGCTGGATTCCACCTGGTACACACAGTGTACAAGTTGTACATGGTATTTATGGCAAATACTCATTATGAGTGATAAGTTGAGAAACATCAATTGGAAAAACGAACTATTTTATTGTATTATATCAGATTACAAGCGTTGATTATTGAAACGGTGTCAGGACAGACATAATACATGGGAAACAATGGAATATTCATCCTTCGATACTTAAGTATTCCACCAAGTATTGACAATAATTCCACAAGGAGGAAAAAAAGTCTTTACCTGAGTTACAAACCACATTAGTACTCTTAACAAGGTACTTGGTTACCCGCTCACCTGTAGTTCCCCATCCCAGCATCTGACAGGAATGACCCGTAAAGTCGCTTCCGGCTTCCGGTAGCTTGGACAGGGCGATATTTTCTACTTCCATGTCAAACGGGTTGGTCAGATGCAGGAGAGCAATGTTGCCCGGGTACGATAGACAGCTGTGGCAGTACTTGGGAGGCTGGGTAAAGAGGTATGAAACAGCACCAAACCATGCCAGCTCGGGCGCTCGGTGCCAAGTAACCGAGCACCGAGCCGCTCGATGTTTTTATAACATGTTTTTATATATAAAAAAAGTAGCGGGTGTAGGCTTGTAATGTACTCACCAATCGGTAGTAGTCGATGGTTCTCGTTTGAGACCCCGTCAAACCTTCTTGCGTTCGTGTTGTGATTCCGGCAGTCACCGAAAGCGAAGAACCCCTTATTAATCAAGCGACGCAATGATCAACATACCAAAACTGAATAATTAATAACAGGTGTCTTCTACGCTCGTCGTACTTCGGAAGCAAACAGATCATGATATAATTGAAAACTATCATAACGGTTGACTTACTCGCCCTCGACGCATCTGCCGGCTGACAGCACCCACTCCGGGGTGACAAGCACGCCTCCACATAAGTGATTGATCGAGAGAGGCACTAGACCCATATGGACAGAGACCATCTCCGGAAACTCTCCTTCTAATGCCGGCGTTCCCCCGATCACGTGACCGCCAATAGAATACCCATTTACCGCCACAGCTAGAGACGTTCAACAAATAGGTTCGTTTGAAATGTTGTACATTATAAAGATGATATTTGCTCGTTTGTATATTTGAATAAGGCACACTAGGAGCTCTATCAAATCATGTATACTATAAACAAATAAAAAGGCACCGTTTAAATTGTTTCACCTGCTATCGATAAAACACAAAAGATGACGTATGCCCACATGCTGCTTGATGTCCACTGCATGCCTTTTACCAGCATCATTTGAGGAACAAAGTTGTGAGCGTACACCAGCGTCCACGCTGATACGACAATAGGCCGTGGGTACAACCTTCACAGCGCCATCTGGTGTCAGATTTATCAGGTCAAAATCGTCACCAAAAGTAACGGGGTAAAAAAAGAAGATAGCAAAAACACGGAGTGCAAAGTGTAGCTACAAATACTTACATAACATCATAAATTTTTACTTTGTCGTCATAACCATTTCCAAAATTCGACTGAATGCATTATGACGTCATATTTGCATACAATAAGTTGTTTTGATCTTCTCTGCACTGATTAGAATTTTCTCTAAAGTGAAATCGAAATATTCAACTTCAAATTAGCAACATCTTGTTTAGTTCATCTTAGTTATATTTAATTGATAATTTGTTGAGGAGCCTTTACAGCTGATACAAGCATAGTAATTTCCCAGGCTCGCTAAAAACAGCTGTACGTCGCCACACAAGGTGAGTACAACTCAAGGTCAGACACTGAGACAAGCGATAACCACAGCTCCATTGTCACGGGAGTTGCTAGATGGAGACACCACTCTCAACCATCGGGCCGCCATGAAGTGTTATTTTGCGGTCGTTTTCCTGACTTACCTGCGTGTAGGTGAGTTGATGTCAAAAAATGATATAGCTAGCAGAAAACATTTCACGATATTTATCATTATTAACTTGGAGAATTCGCATTTAGTCGCGTTTATAGCTATGTTTCTTAACTTGGCGAATCTTTTCCGCTGGGATACAGGTCGCAATTTTTAGAATAAGTTCGATTTTTTTGTATCGAAGGTCGGCCACAATGTTACGCAGAACCCAGACCCGTTTATTACGGTCATGGAAAATAATAAAAGTGTAGAATCCCGATTATCACCGTAGATAATGGTTCGATCTTTACAAAATTTACACAATATTCTAGCTTAATTCAATTGGAAAGTTTTGCTTTGCATATGTTGTTGTAAAAACTTAATAGTTTTCCCAAGCTCCCCAGGTCGAAAAATCGTAGTATCAGTCTAAATATTAACAACAACAAAAGCCATCGCCTATAAAATCTGATGGCAGTAAAAATTACAAAAGAAGGTTGTCAGTAACATCGTTAGTTGCATCGTAAAATTTCATGGATATTGATGACGTCATTTCCGGCTCAGAACGCATCAAAGTTTATAAAATATACCACAAGTTTAATTGTCAATAACTCCATGTATAACGCTTCAATTTTAAAAATGTTTACATATTCTGGAAGGTTCATTCAATTGCAAACCTTTTTTTACTTCATTTAATTATAAATAATGCATTATTGAAATAAATCCAGCAGGTAAAAGATTTCTGGTACCAAAAATCTGTTTGTAAATGACAAGCCAATTATTGTCCGATCTTTAAAAAGCGTCACTTTTCGGAAAGCTAAAACCATTGTCAACTGAATTAAAAAATCTGGTTTTAACATAGACAATTTTCGTAAAGATTTTTCTTTCGCTTATAAAATCGTCAATTTCGGTTCAATATAAAAATTGGATCAGTTGTTGTCATGGACAGCGGGAACTGAATTGTACATATGGCCATGATGTCACTTCCGATACGGAATGAAATTGGTTAGTTATCTTGTCATTTCTCGTCGATAATGGCAGTATCGTAATTTTGTAGTTGTAAATTCGTTGGTTTGTTTTACGCAATTTACACAATTTTGTAGCTTAATTCAATTGCAAAATTTTCCGGATATATGTTATGGTAAAATATCAATAGTTTTCCCAAGCGCCACAGGTCGCAAAATCAGTCCAAATGTCAACAAGTGACAACCGATGATAATATAAATTGGGTCAAACGTTGTCAGTGTTAGCTTCAGTCGGCCCCTAAGATTTCATGGATTTTGATGACGTCACATCCGGTAACGAACACACTGAAAGCTTGAAGCAGTAGCAAACTTTTTTTAAGGACATAAACAAATATTTGTCTTCTTCCAAGCTCGAAGTTCAATAGCCATAGACAGCGCTAATCAAATCTTACAATTTCATGTATGATGACGTCCCTTCCGGTTATAGACGAATCAAATTTAAAACGGGTCTTAAATCTGATGTGTGCACGTCGTTTTACCGTCGTTAATGGTCATATCGTAAATTGGTTTCACTCGAATGAAGCCAATTAAATTCTAAACATTTCACTAAATATAATGTTTTAAAAATTATCTATAGTTTCCTCACAAAGTAAGCATGAAGTACAGCCGGTGTCATTTCTGCTGGGTTTTCATTAGTTTGATAACAGCAACCTACACATCGTGCTGTACAAAGGTCGCCGCTGCTCTCTGCTTGTTAACTTGGCTCAGAGCCAAGTTATGGCGATCGGTCCGGTTTGTATGTTTGGATGTGTTGAACTGTGGTTGCCGAAAATTTAAAATCCATAATAACTGAAATTGACTTGGGGAGGGGCCTGGTAAGGATCGATGTCAAGCACTTGCTCTTCATCTGGGCAACACAATTGCACCAGAATAGGTCGTTAATCCAGAGCTGGAGATCGATATAGGTTTTTTTTTAGGGGGGGTGCGGAGATTATATTATGCGCTTGTGTATCCCTAAAGATCAGTCTGCTAATAAGCGAATCCAGGGAATGCATTTGCTTATTGGCGCTACAAGCTCACGATTGTGTTATTCAAAACGACTCATCTGTGAATAAATGTATATTTATAATTATAGCATACACAGTGTATATCTGAGAGTCAACAAAACTGATGATCTTCCAGCAAGAACTGATAACTTAAAGAGTGCACCTAATTGATGTTTCATGTATGGAATGTGAGGTGTATCCTTTCTTTGCCTCGTCATTGTATTTAAAGCATAATGTCTTATAGTATATTTCTACCCCACGTTATAACCTCTCACTTCGCATCAAATTCCAGTGTATTCGAGTCACGTACTATTTAATGATCACTCTCAACTGAAGAGTTCAGTTTATGTCTTGGTCAATCAGCTTTACTTCAGGATCGTTAACCACAAATACCGTTCAAGAAAAGCATTCAAAGTTAGTATGCACTAGACCACTACATTACGTACTTTATGGGCGACGCTTGACACAAGCCTGTGTAATACGATGTATGTAAATTTTGTCATCGTCAATCATTTCTGAATATCTCCACAGAGATCAAACGAAGTAAGCCGAATAATTATAATAGGGATCACTGCTCCATTGCAATTGTAGTTAGGAACCTACACCTTTAGCATGTGTTTTTGAGTAAGTAATGTATGTCAGCGCGTTATAGCAGTTCTGATCAACATTACAGCGAAAAAATATATTGTTTGTGCAGCCTACCAGACTCGCTCTGGTCATATAATAGATGCTAGTGGCTGCTACAGCAGTCATACTTTCCCTCTTTTAAGTATTTATTCTTCAGCGACGGTTCATTCAATGGATGGAAACAAGATCAACTTTATCGGGTACAATGCAATATATTGTGCCGTAATATAGCGTGTAATCTATACTCATTACAACACGCACATCACCTGTCATCTATATTCAGTATAGCACAAATAACATATCCTCTACACCCATAATTAGTCAAACAACCTATCACTGAATGCTCAGATGGTAAATATCAAACCTATTTGCAAAATATACTAAATATTGGGTCACCTACACAGGGCGGGAGGTGGGAGTATTGGTGTGGGGTATTGGAAGGCAAGAATGAAGATCAGGCTAGCGATCTAGCAATTATGCAACGTTTCGAGTAAACACATCAGTGTCAGGCAGTAGAGAGAATTATAAAAAGCCTCAGCCAGGGTAAAAAAACTAAACTTTACACGGGGAAACAGCTTTAACCAGGGTAATAACACTTCTACCTTATTTAACAATTGTTCACAGAGTAACAACTGTACCAAGATTAACAACTGTACCCAGTTTAACAATTCTATCCAGTGTAAAAACTGTATCCAGGGTAAATACAGTACCAGTTGTAACAACTGTACCCACTTTAGCGATGTAACAACTATACTAAGAGTAACGACTGTACCCATGGAAAGAACTGCACCCCATTAAACAATTTCACCAGAGAGTAACAACTCTTTTTTTTGTTCAACATATTTTCGAATTTTTTAAAACTGTTTTTGGCTCACGATACAGTTCACAGTTTTCACCATATTTTCTATTTTCTTTAAAATAGAAAGTATTATTCATGCGCAGAACCCAGAGGTTTTATTTGGATTTTGTTTGTTTGTAAACAATGTTTGTTTCGCTATAAAGATCACAATTTTTGAAATATTTTTTTCTATTGGAAGGTGTGGATGATGCGCAGAATCCAGAGCCTTGGTTTTCTCTTTGACCTCAAATCAAGGTCAAGGTCATCAAAAGAATTTTAAAATCATTATCTCCATGGAGAATTTTTCGACTGAAATAAGATTTGCATATAAGCCTTATTCAATTGTAAACTTTTTGAAATATATGTAATTGTACAAATTGAAAGTTTTCCCACTCTTCCCAAGTGGGAAAGGTGTCACGAAAATATGAAATCCATTATTATTTGCTCAATTATGGGTTTATTGTGATTTTCTGAATCAGTTATCTCATGAGTCTCTTGTGTCTGAGTTAAATTTTCAGATAAAGATTTCAGCGATTTTTTTGTATAGATGCTAAAATGTTATTGAGAACACAAAATCATCGATAATTTGTCGATAAAGCGCACTGATAAAAACCTTCGAACTTTTTCAACTAAAATATTCATCTAATAAGTGATCATTTTCAATTTACGAACCGTAAAAAATAGGAGATTGGAAATACAAAAGCCATGAAAATAGCCAGGGTCACCGATTGGACTCGATTTTTCGGATATCAATACCATAAGAAGTAGGTAATCGGCTAGTGTGGGTTTTTTTCACAAGAGAATATTGATGATTTTTTAATAAAATGAACTTTTAAAATCCTCAATTGTAAAAAGCGCCTGATGTTGGATGGATACCTAAACTTTTCACTGTTGTGTTCCATATTGTAGCTGGTACACCGGTCTGCACTTCGAAATAATCCCCATTTACTCTTATTTCACAGGGCATGGTCGTCCAGACATCGCACCCCTGGATGTTAAGGCCTCGTTCATTGTGGACCCCCACATAGTGGGCGGGCAGCCAGCATCCCCTGGAGAGTTCCCCCACCAGCTCGCCCTTCACACGTCCTCAAACCCGTCGTCCAGTCTGAGATGTGGAGCCGTGCTGCTCAGCGCATTGCAGGCACTTACGGCCGGTCACTGTGTCGAGTTCGTTTCTACCTCTATTTCGTCTCTCATTTTTGAGATCATAATGAAACAGAAACATTTTTCGCTTGTAAAATCTGTAATTTATATTGACATGATATTATTCATTCCGCCCTTGAAGTCTAACCATGAATCTTTGTAAATGGCTTAATATAGTAACAAGATAAGCGCCTCGCGCTGCCGCAGTCAACCACCATATATTGTGAGGATTTTTGGAACAAGACAATGAATAGCATACAAGCTGGGCCTGTTTATACACCAGTTCCTGTCATTGATTGATTTGATAATGATGAAAAAAACAACGACCCAAATAAACATAAAACATATGAAGAATAGGTACATTTTGATTATAGTAACGCTGGAGGGAGACAGCCTAGGTCTCTCTTGTTTATCAGCTGATATGTAATCGTGGATGATTATGCCTGATAGTGGCATGTCTATCAGTCGTCTTATGGGAAGTTATATCTCTCCCGTGATGTTATCCCCAGTAATCACGCACAAACCCGATTGTAATTATGTTCATTAGGAACAATTATTTAGTCAATAAAATATGACATGCCACGTATGTCTGTAACAGCGGAATGAGTCCCGGGGGGCTCTTTATAACAGCCGGACTCTACCTCCGTAATGACCTCCAGGGCAGCCAGACTCGCCAGATCCTCAGCTATGTTATGGTAAGAACGACAGATAAGTCACAGGTTTACATATACATAAGGTAGATCCGATCAAAATTATATCTACAATTCTGACAGTATATAGCAATACAACATGGAGCCTGTCGTACTGAACACCTGTGTATAACCAACCCCGCAGAGTATAAGCTACGCTGTGTACGATATTGATGTTTGGACCATTATGATCTAGCCGGGGCGCTAACGGGATCGTCAGTCTGTGGCTTGAATTGATTTTGCTCTGTCAGCCCTTATTCACGTTATTTTACTTTGAGGCATCATTTTGTCGTTCTGCCCAGTTCGATTTTAATCTGTCAGAAAATTGATTTGCAATTTGATGATAATGTATTGCAGTTTTGTTCTGTTTGATTTGCAGCATGAGAATTATTGTGGTAGCTGTGATGGTTTTCCATTTGACATTGCTATCCTCAATTTCGTCGCACTGGACATGGAACCAGACCACGTAGGCGGCGCCCGTCTCCCTGACAACAACAATAACGACATGGCTGGTGATAACTGCGTCATTTCCGGATGGGGGCGCACATGTAAGTGGTACCTTGAAGAAAACGTGCTAATTCAATTCAATGTAAGCAGCAACAATTAAGAAAGGTGTATCCTTTTATCAACCTGGCGTCATGATGATTTGAAAACATTCATATATTCTAACAAACCCTGGCCTTAATGCCATTAAACCCATGCTCTTTTATCAACATGAATCAAACTCGGGGTGAACGTCATTAAATCCATGCCCCCGTTAACCATGAATCATACCAAATTGTGAATCGGCAGCGTCCAGTACTACACTACCTCAGGCGCTGTACAAAGGGGACATCCAAGTGCTTTTTAACGACGAGTGTGCCGCGCGCATGCAAGGCATCAGTGGCGCCTCTGTCTACCCTCAACACATCTGCCTCTTCGACCGCGACCATAACACGGGCTCATGCAACGTTAGTCGCTAAATCACTAATGTTCTGGACATACATTTCACGACGGTTTAAGCTGATATAGCTCATAAATCAGGTTCTCTCTCGGGAGAGAGAAATATCGATGCCATGCAGGGTTGGACAGGAACATTCCTTACCATCATACCGTTTTTATATCCTTACACACGTTCAAAATCCCTCGTTCTTTACCTTCAGGGCGACTCAGGGGGGCCCCTCAACTGTCCCAACACCGACACCGAGGACCCCCGCCAGCACGTAGTGGCCGGACTTACTTCGTGGGGGATATCATCATCCGGGGACTGCTTACAGGATTACCCATCTGTCTACGTCAGAACTGCATTTTTCCTGGACTGGATCGCCGAGCATACCCACCAATAGACGGCCTACATATTCTTGCATATGGTCGATAAAGCAGGTTCATATGTTGTGTTCTATCTTTTCTTGGTTCCGTGGAATGAAAACGCAACACAGAGTTGAGGGGCCGAAAATAAGAAAGCTTTATTCACCCGAAAAAGCGTTGCCCATGGCTTTTATTTTGGAGGCTAGTAGAGATGTGGCGCGCATGAGGGTTGATCTTGGACTATCAGCTACCAGCAGACCGGCATTCGTTAATCAACAGCTTTACTAGTTAGCCAATCAGGTCGTAATGAGGAGTGCATGGGTAATAAGGTGTTAACAGACCTTAGAATTTTACATTTTTACTCCACAACACACGGCACATTGTCCTCACGGTGTACAACTATCACTATGTGCTTTAGGTGTTATGGACCCACGTGGAGTCACAGCTGCACTACATTCCTACCTCCACACAAAATACAATAGACTGCAAAACAGTAGTTTATCCTTTGACCCTAGAAACGATTTGCTACCTTACAATCTGTATGCTTTTGAGATGGCACTGAGTGCAAGTTATCAATGCATATATATGTAATTATTTGCATGAAGCTCAACTGGCACTTGATCCGTTTGTTTGCATTCTCCATAGCGAGGATGGTCGTCCCTAAATACAAGTGCCATGTCATGTTTTTACCAGGGAGTTTTTTTAGATGGCATTGTTTGCTAGTTATCAATGCATATATTTATATAGGTAGTTTTTACCAATGGGTAACCACTGTAAAAGCCATCAACATTAAATTGCCATCAAAATAGTCTTTATGAGTCTTTGAGACACAAATTCAACAATTTATGATCTAGTCTCGAGTTTCCGAACTCAAAATATGCCACTTTGTTTATTGCGTTTTGATATGTTCTTTTACGAGTTGAAACGGACGTTTTTCCTCCAACGACCTTCGGCATCTATTACCCGCTTGTCTACTATATACTTAGTGAAAGAAGTTGTATTTCAATCAGATTCGTAAATTTTAGCCTATTTTTTATTGTATGATGGACAGAATTTCGCGCTATCGTCTCGTTAATTTATTGGGTGAAAAGGATTGTATTTCTGTACAAAGTAACCGGTATCTACATCGTTAAATACTCAGCTGAACGCGCTCCGCTCAGAAGCAGTGGCGAAATCGGCTGTAATAAAAATATGGCGGTTGTATTTGAACTCGACAAGTTGCAATTGTTACCAGCGGAGGCACATGGGTGCAGTATCTGTAAGCCATGTCTTGCTTACTTGTTAAATTTCCTTGACTTTCATCAGCTAGCTTTGGAAATTTACAACAAAAGTATGTGTGTGGAGAAGGGATGCTATACTTCAGTTCATCTGCCTCGACCGTGAGCCACCTCTACACCAGCCCCAGTCATTACGGACAGAAGGCCACATAGGAGTGCCAGAAGGACAGTGGAGTGAATGCCACTACCACAAAAACATGATCGCACACTACTTGATCTTAAATTCAGTCTTTATGTTGCGCTCTTGTTACAGTTTACGAATCTCGATCTTTCATGTCCGCGCTTTATATGGTGGTTTTACATTGTCAATAACTGTCTGGCGCGAGGGAACTGGCCTCGGGTAGACATTGACATTTGTTGGCTTGTCAGGGACATGCGAAGGTCTTGAGCAAATAGTTTGAAGCTACGCTAAGCTGTATGGTGACTATGAAATGACACGAAATACTCCCCAGTCATCAGGTGACAATACCATGAAATCAACAAATGCACATGGGACTGTTGATCCAACGACTCGGGGCTCGGCGTCTGTTAAAAAATATGGTATCATCTGATTGGTCGAGGTGACCACTGCTCCGAATTAAACAGAGAATTTCCCCGTTGGAGACGCTTCGATTCACTTGTGGCGTCTTCACATATTTCCTCGGGCGGAATGCTTCGGTGAGCGCGCTAAGAGAAGCTATAAACTCTTTGCTTCTACTGCGACCTCGATCTGACGTTGATTCGTGGTCTGATCCAGTCAGAACGTCGTCACCAGAAACGAACCACTCACATTCAGAGCTGTCACGCGCATACCACGTTCTCGCTTGGGCAACCCCGCCTGATCCCGACATCAGCTGATAACCGAGCCCTCTGGTGAGCTAACGTGCCTCGTCAAGTTGCCGCGTGGGTCGCAATGCAGCCAATAGCAAGGGTGTGAATATCAGGCGACTTTAAATAAGTCGAAAGAGGTTTTATTCACATGAGTATCTGCCATGTGATGTATATTCCAATTGCAAACAATGCGATAATATTATAAATGCATAGCCTTTCACCGATGGTTCTGATAAATCTGTTTGGGACATCACCTCCACAATCTGTCAGCGTTGACCACATATTGTGACTCAAAGGCTGATGACTGTCGAGGGTATGAGGGAAGCGGGGAGGGATGGGGTGGGGGGGGGGGGAAGCATGGATCGGATGTGGGACCGCGGTCTCGTGCGCAGTAAGCGAATGATCCAGGCGGCGGGCAAACTCAAGGAAAGTTAACATCAGCGTTAGTCAGGATGATTGCGGCACATTTATACACGCAATCACGCATAACTACTTGAACCCGAAGTTCATTGCACATACTACACACAATGCGGTTGAGAGAGATCGAGTCACGAGACTGGCGAGTCTGATTCTACAAGATATTTGCCTCCCTCAAATAAATGCACTGGTCGACATGAGTTACAACAAAGGTCGTGAGGGATTGTATTCTCGAGTGGCACCAAACGCAATCAAAATAGATTCATAGAAGATAATGAATGAGGGCAATATCGATTGATTTCTAACAATTATAGGATTTCTATTTATGATTGAAATTTTTTGTCATTTGGGGAAAAGAGGAGTAATAATTCACGCCTTATCGACACGCTCAAGAATCGGGAAATACCCAACAGGTGCTAAAGAACATGAAAAGGACCTTAATTGTGGCTAAACAGCAGCTTTAACGCGCTCGACTTGTTATGGACTTTGGACGGTCAGTGATGCAGTTCGCGGGGTCTGTTGAGGTATCCACACGATTTTGTTCCGAGAACGGTTACTAACAGCGCTCAGGTCAATCAATTGTAGCCAGACACTTTGGTACGATGTGTGACCTTTCCCAGGGGTAAATGTCATCAATCTGCTGGAATGGGGATGGAAAATTACACGATTCGGGTAATCGAGGTATAAAGCATGAGGCAATAGTGGGGTGGTCTGGTGGGGTGGTCGGTTTGTATTGGTTTATCCTTGTAATACACAAGCCGGATCTGATCTTTAAATGGATATAGTTGCCGATTCGGTGTGTGTGTGTGTGAATAGTTCAAACGTCCACCACTGATGACAATAGCCTCACTATCGATCAGTAATCCGTATGACCACTAGACATATCATACTCGGACAGGGTCATATTAGTGCATAAAAAGGTCTACGTCACCATGCCGTTAAGGCAACACGAGTAAACCATTACCACGCCTAATATGGCAGTTCATGACAACTGGCATAACATGCCACATGCTAAATCATGGTATCTGATGAATAATAGCACATGACAGATCGTAGCACCTTATAGTACGTGATAAATCATTGTACTTGATAAATCATGGTACGTGATAAATCATGGCACGTGATAAATCATAGCACCTTATCAGCCATGGTACCTTTTAAATCACAACACATTCAAGTCATAGCACTTGATAAATCATAGTACCTGATAAATCATAGTACGTGATAAATCAAAATAGGTGATAAATCGAAGTACGTGGAAAATCATAGTACCTTATAAATTATGGCACTTAAAAAAGTCATAGCACCTTATAAACCATGGCACCTTATAAATCATAGCACCTTATCAATAATGACACCTTACAAGTCATAGCACCTGATAAGTCATGGGACCTTTTAAGTCATGGCACCTGATAATCACGGCACCTGATAAATCATGGCACCTGACACCTGAATCTTCTATTGTTGACCACCTTTTAACTACGCTCAGCGTTTCACCACCGCCAACCCACGTGACTATGCAATCACTAGCGCTCGGCCTGCTTGTGCTCGGTGCTTCAAGCTCGATGTTAAAAGGCTCCCGGTAAGTGGGGCCGCTGAACGCACAGCCACTGCCGCCTGGTGTTAGGTCTCGTGCGATATTGCTGCTACAGAGCGGACACAGCTAGACTGATATTATCTCCGTCGAGCAAGAGTTGTCTGGTCTTTTGCGACGTGAGGTTGTTATATGGTGGTCAATGCCAGCTGCGCTCCGTGACTGCGCCCACTGAGGATACCTACCTGCGTTTAAAGGCCGAACGTATCGAGAATGAGTTCTAACGCCAAACCGCAGCTCACCACTCTCCTTGCACGCCCGGGAACCCAGGCCAAGAAGGTGTTATGTAAGGCCGAGAAATATCTAAATTTCTACGATACATCTAAAACAGAAATCGACGAAATCAAGGAAAGGAAAGAGAACCAGACTGACGTCGTGAACTGTTACTATGATCTGGCGACTGACTTCTATGAATACGGATGGGGGGATTGTTTTCATTTCGCGTTAATGTGCAAAGGGGAACCTCGCGATGTCAGCATGTACAAACACCAATATAGGCTGCCTCTCAAATTATCCGTACAGCCAGGCCAGGTTGTCATGGTAACTATTTTCTTCTATTATCACTCACACTCTGTGTTATCTTACGTGCATTGTAGTGAGTCAGCTGTCAGAATATTCTGGTTAATCGGTACATGGAGGAAGGTGTGTGAGGTTGGTATGGAGGAGGGTGTGTGAGGTTGGTATGGAGGAGGATGTGTGAGATTGGTATGGAGGAGGGTGTGTGAGTTTGGTATGGAGGAGGGTGGTGAAGTTGGTATGGAGGAGGGTGTGTGAAGTTGGTATGGAGGAGGGTGTGTGAGGTTGGTATGGAGGAGGATGTGTGAGATTGGTATGGAGGAGGGTGTGTGAGTTTGGTATGGAGGAGGGTGTGTGAAGTTGGTATGGAGGAGGGTGTGTGAAGTTGGTATGGAGGAGGGTGTGTTAGGTTGTTATTGAGGAGGGTGTGTGAGTTTGGTATGGAGGAGGGTGTGTTAGTTTGGTATGGAGGAGGGTGTGTGTTAGTTGGGTGGAGGGCGGGGGTGTGTGAGGTTGGTATGGAGGAGGGTGTGTGTGGTGTGGTATGGATGGAGGGGGTGTGTGTGAGGTTGGTATGGAGGAGGTGTGTGAGGTTGTTATGGAGGAGGGTGTGTGAGGTTGGTATGGAGGAGGGTGTGTGAGGTTGGTATGGAGGAGGGTGTGTGAGGTTGGTATGGAGGAAGGGTGTGTGAGGTTGTTATGGAGGAGGGTGTGTGAGGTTGGTATGGAGGAGGGTGTGTGAGGTTGGTATGGAGGAGGGTGTGTGAGGTTGGTATGGAGGAGGGTGTGTTAGGTTGGTATGGAGGAGGGTGTGTTGTTCTTTGGTTAGGGAGGAGGGTGTGTGGTTTGGTATTGGGGTTTGTGGTTGTTGGGAGGGTTTGGTTCGGGAGGGTGTGTGAGTTGGTATGGAGGGTCTGGGGGAGGGTGTGTGAGGTTGGTATGGAGGAGGTTGTATGGAGTTGGTACGGAGGAGGGTGTGTGAGGTTTGTATGGAGGACGGGGCGCTTCACCCAATGGACGGTCACCTCTTACTCATGTTCTGATTACCATTAAACACGCAATGTATGGGTGCAGTGATCATGGCACATTGCACCATGTCAGTTACTGACTAGCTGACGAGGGGCACCTCCTGATGCCGAGATTGAGCTCGAATGAGCAGACGACAGTTGCGTTCTGCTCATGCGCCTCTGCCCAAGTCACGTGCTTTGTCGCGCAGAACATTACACGGCGCCGACAGGACGTCGGCCAACTTCTGTTTCACAACTTTACTGCAATACAGGTCATATAACTACATACAGCGTGACTCATTAAAAAAACG
The DNA here is from genome assembly GCA_034190875.2 of Urechis unicinctus. NCBI lineage: Eukaryota > Metazoa > Annelida > Polychaeta > Xenopneusta > Urechidae > Urechis > Urechis unicinctus. Next base: position 26,984,744 of record CM067356.1, read on the forward strand.
TGTATTTTCCTGACGTTTGGCCCGGTCAAAGGTCACGCGCCCATAAAATCCCCTCGTTGCTTTCGATAAGGCCTCATTGTTGTTGACCGAACTTCGGATACCCTTCAGCTCAATCTGCCATTATTTGTTCTTAAACTTCTCGGTTTTCTGTATCATGTACATGAGTGCGCAAAGATCGATTATCATGTGGTGACATAGTGCAGAATAGGATCACAGAAAATCCTCGCCTTTTACTTGTTAAATATTTCAATGAATACTTCATAAGCCTGCTGCAATGACAACCTAATTAAATAATATTTCTCTTGCGTTGTCGTGGTGACGTATAGCTCGAAGGATATGTATAGGAGTCGAAGAGCTTCTTAATTCACAAGTCCAATGAACAGGGACAGGACAGTGACAATTTGGTATGTGCGGACCTGTCGATCAGAGTTAGCTTATTATCATGCCTTTGGATGCGTTCAACTTATTCTTTTAGGGCATATCATTTATAGAGTTGAATATATGCTCCCAGTCATAGGTTCGTGCACACAGGAACGTTACACGGGTATTGTGCTCGGGTATCATCACTCTTGCTAGCCCTACAGGACATTTGGCAGACGTCCTACGATGTTCGATCCAATCGCAGTGCACAAATCCACAATTCAAATCAGATACCTTGAACGTTTGAAACCTGGCGAGTTACTTGGTTTCATCGCATGTTTTGATGCTAATGAACAATTTGCGCCTATAATCACGAGTGATGTAATCAGCTGACATTTGACTACCATTACGATTGGAGTCGTGGTGGCATTATCGATAAGCACATGTCGACATGTTTATATTCAAAACGAGGCTGTGCTATTTCATTCAGATGACAGTTCAAAAACATCCAAACATAGAAACAGGACCGATCGCCATAACTTGGCGAGCCAAGTTGAAAAGCATGGTGCGCTCCATGCGCACCTAGCGAGCGGAAAGCAAACAAATACCACATGACCTTATATTTACCATAATGGTGGCCATCGCTCACGATTTTTCGGAAATCGATATATTTCTTAAAGAATCGCATAGCGATGTAGTCAGAAGTAGTCTTTAATGGGCTCACAAAATGCAGAAGCAGGACGGGATTTATTTATATTATCATCCGACCGGAACTTCTCACTGTTACCTACGTTTTTGTTGAGGTTTTGTTTGGTTGAGATATAAATGTTTTCTTTAAATAAACCCGAACCACCATCGTCTCGACGCCAGGCCCCAAAACACTCCCCGTTACAAGGACACACTCGACTGCACCCATAAATCACGTCTGTCTAACTTGTAACCTGGGTGTTGTCCAAGTCACGAGACGATGACTGTACATGCACGCACACCAATGATACGATCATGCAAGGGGTGAACGGACTTTTTCCTTTAAATAAATCAACACCTGATCACAAAAGAACGGACAAGACCACCCGGACGCCTGTCTGAAAATCGTTCGCCTTTCAAGAACACTATGACTTTTTTATGAGTATGGATGGGGACAGGGTTTTCATTTGGGATGTTTGCGCAAAGGCGAATCCTGCGAACATGCTTATACAAAACACGAATACCGCTTGGCGCATGCGCTGAACTTGCAGCGTGAACACTCTGTGTTGGTGGGTTGTATGTTTATTATACTTCGCCTCTCAACCTAGTTTTTATAGCATGTTTCGATCACATTGTTAAGATTGCATGCCGTCTTTTTGGTTTCGTTACCACAAGCGAAACTGACATGGCTGACCTCATTACACGCCTTGAAATGCTCCAATCATAGCGGGATTTCGTGTATTGCCTCAGAACCAAGTAAAGACATAAATCGGCCACTCCAATATAGTTGTTTGCCAAGGAGCGCTCGACCCGATTTTTTTTTCAAGAAAGAAATGATACTTGCTGGCTTATCTGCTTATGCCGGCAGACGATGTATACATGTCTGCGCGGTTAAGGCGTACGGGAGGTGAGCGTGGGAGCGCGTGCGATAGGGATTGTTGTGTGCTTTGTGCAATTCGCAGTGCAGCAATTTGGTTGCGTACAGTGTAAGTGTGTTGTGGGTGGGGGGAGGGGGTGGTGGGCATGATAGAGATGTATGTGTGTGGATGAGGGTGTTAATGAGGGTTGAGAGAGAGGAGGTGGATAGGAAGGGTGTGTGGGGAGTGAGGGAGCGAGTGAGAGATAAAGAGGGGCAGAGATAAGGGTAAGGTATATATGTAGGATTTAACGGACTCAGCCACACTAGCGTGTTAATTGTAAGGTGCCTACGAGATAGTCCGCGTTGTACATGGAGTGTATGCGTCGTTTGGTGCTTCAAGCCGCAGAATCGCCCATGAGTTGGGCGTCATCGTGGGAGTGGTGGTGGTGGGGGAGGGGGGGGGGTGCTTTCTCGTTCGCCTGAATCGATCATCACTGAAATCAGTACGAGTCTGCTGCGCTTCATTGATTACCAGTCTCGTTTAAGATAATACCTTGTCTGGTATCCGTTGGTCACCCAAGCTGACCATATATTCGTTCGTCAAGTCCAATCCGCCTCACTTTATCGACACCCGCCCGCCCGCACAATCTCCACCCCCTCACTCTTACCCCGAGGTTACTTTTCAGAGAATATACCTTTCTCTGATAATCAACTCGCCCCACCCCGTGTGTGTCTCCCCTATAAAAAGACTATTGGACAATCCCTCTACCATGGTATTACCGGTCCCACCTGCAACACCCACGAACACCAACACACCTCTCCTCATATACACACACACCCACACCAACACACCTCTATTCATACACACACACCCATGAACAAACGCACCCACACACACTGCGTACACCCAATTATGCCAAATGCACCCTTCCCGCCCCAACCCCACTGACGATGAGTACCCCACCACCACACACTGACACACACTTGCACACACTGACGACGCGTACAGCCAGGCGAATGATCTGACCAGGCTTATTCGTCTGAACCTGCTCACACTTCGCATTCACCCCGCTTCACACCTGTACATGCCCTGGCAACAAAGGTTTTTATTGACCAGGTTGACAACAGCCTCTCAGCTCGTGTCATTCAGACAGAGCAGGCAGATCAGCTTCATAACAGCGTCTGCTCCGCCGGGTCCCTGCTCCACTTACTGCCTGCTTCCCCTGCTCCACTTATTGCCCGCTCCCCTGCTCCACTTACTGCCTGCAACCCCCTTCAGACTCGGCCTTGTGTAACCTGCGGGGTCAGCATCCGGTCCCTTGCCTCTTGTTCAGGGCCGGTGTTGTACCCTATTTACTCGGTTAGACTCACTACGGCCAAGTTTTATCTTGGATGGATGACATAGCAATCATGTTTTTCGTTGTGGTAGTTGTTCGCTGTAAACAATCCACCACATCCGATGCAAGCATCCCATCATGTTCCATATTATATTCAACCTGTCAAGATTCCATAATGTCCTGTGCCAACATCGTTTAATGTTCTTTCTAAACAACATTTTGTATAAGCATTCAATAATGTTCTCGTCGCATCGTTGATTCATGCTCTGTGAAACACTGTCATGTTCTTTGTAAACATTCGGTCATGTTTTATATGAACATTCCGTCATGTTCTATATGAACATATCGTCATGTTCTATATGAACATTCCGTCATGTTCTATATGAACATTCCGTCATGTTCTATATGAACATATCGTCATGTTCTATATGAACATTCCGTCATGTTCTATATGAACATTCCGTCATGTTCTATATGAACATTCTGTCATGTTCTATATGAACATTCCGTCATGTTCTATATGAACATATCGTCATGTTCTATATGAACATTCCGTCATGTTCTATATGAACATTCCGTCATGTTCTATATGAACATTCCACCGTGATCAATGTAAACCTGTTAATCGATGCATCCATCTCTTTGTCTGTTGATATTCCACTACTGTGTATGGTGATATTCAGTCATATTGTGCACCGTTGTTCTGTCGTGTTATTTCTGGATGTTTGTTCTGTGTGGGGCATTCAAGCCTTTTAACCTGTTCTTGGAATACTCCTACATTCCAATACGATCTCAAAAATATTTCCAATACAAATTTTCATCACTAAGTTAAACTTTCAACTAGGATCTGCGAACTTCCCAAAAACGTTTCATTTTCTGGGTCGGTATGTTCCACCATGTTTAATGCAAATATGGCATCTTTTTGTATGCAAACATTGCATCACATGCATTGCATCACATGCACTGCATCATATGCATTGCATCACATGCATTACATCGTGTTTTATGCAAATATGCCATCATCTTTTACGCGGCCGACCCATCAACCTTCATTTCGACATTCCACTATTTGAACGTGTTCTTATCCTCATGTTTGCTTGTGTTCTATCCACGTGACAGGACGTAGGATGCGGGATTGGGGGGCCTGCTCGTAACATCGCCAGCTTCACAGAGGCCCGGGTTGTAGGTGTCAACTTCAACGACTACCAACTGTCCAGAGCCGAAGTTCTCACCAAGGCGGCCGACCTGCAACACCTGTGTTCATTCATCAAGGTATAACACCTGTACGAGGCGGTCGAATCACTGGTCATCGGTCGTGTTTTACCCCTGCGTAGCGCATTCATCTGTAAAATCGCGCTCCATGAAATCTTGGCTACGAATCATGGCAGAAGCGCCAATCAGTTTAAACTGCGTTTATTTGAATTGTTGAATCTGGGTCATTTATGATGACGGATTCTAACCTCACAGTATAAATCTGTTTTAAAGTCATAATCGCTCTTGGTGATCTTATACGATACAGTGTGATACGTTTGAGATTTCATAGCATGTTGAATGGATGGATTTTTAGGGGGATTTCAACGATCTACCGTTCGAGAATGACCAGTTTGACCATGCGTACGCCATTGAGGCCACTTGCCATGCGGCTGACCCCGTCAAGGTAAGCTGGGCCTTAATCAATCTCTCACCGACGTGCCATGCGCCAGTGATTTATGTAGAGTAATGTAGCACTGGTCCCGTGAGGTCGTCTAGGGTGGTTTGAATGGGTGAAATGTTGGGACGCATTATTACGAGCGCACCAATGCTATTGACCTTGATGCGCGTTGGGTTTTGTCCTTGGTTGTTTTCTTATTGCGCGTTCAGTGCCCTGGCTCACTGTAAATAGAGCAATTCATGTGTAATACAAGGGTATACGCGAGGTTAACATGCAAACATATTTCACCACATACTACTGAGCATTCTGACTGTAACCTTGAGGTGTCCGGTTTTAATCATGGAGTGCCTGGCTATAACCTTGAGGTATATAGCGGTGTTTGACTGTTACCATGGAGTGTCCGGTTTTAACCATGGAGTGTCTGGTTATAACCATGGAGTGTCCATTTTTAACCATGGAGTTTCTGGCTATAACCATGGAGTGTCTGGCAGCAACCATGGAATGTCGGGTTGAGACCAGTAAGTGTCCAGCTGTAACCACGTGTTGTCTTGTTAACCATGGAGTGTCTGGATGTAACCATTGGATGTCTGTCTGACGCCATTGGATTTCTGGATGTAACAATTGGATTTCTGATTGTAACCATGGAATGTATGAGTGTATGGAATGTCTGATCGTAACTATGGAATGTCTGGTCGTAACCATGGAGTGCCCGGGCGTTACCATAGAGTATCTGGTAGTAACCACAGAGTGTCTGGTCGTTACCATGGAGTGTCTGGGCGTTACCATAGAGTGTCTGGTCGTAACCATGGAGTGTCTGGTCGTAACCATGGAATGTCTGGTCGTAACTATGCAGCCCCCATTTGGTCCGAGGGTAATTAATCCCACTGCCTGTCGTAAGAGGCGACTAATTGGAGGCAACCTGTTTGTTGTGGTTTGCGACAAATGTCGATAGATTTCTCCTCGACGAGAGTGGCCGGAATGGCCTGCTCCAGGCAATCAATTGGTGGTAACATGTCCCAGGATAACTATTCGTGTTAATTTTCTTCCACAGTGATTTCCCGTTTTGTCCCCCATTTATCAAATCAGGTCAGTCTTATCTTTTCATCTATACTCTTCTTTTGTAGGCACCATACAACACATTGTTGGTGTGCCGTTGAATCCTATACTTACCTTACCGTAACCATGGGGCTACCTGGTCGTAAGCATGGGGTGTTTGGTCGTAACCATGGGGTGTCTGGTGGTTCTCATAGGGTGTCTTGGTGTAATCATGGATTGTCTGGTCGTTACCATGGAATGTCTGGTCGTAACCTTGAGGTGCCTAGTTGTAATCATGGTGCGTCTTACTTATATCACAATATGTCTTGGTGTGATTGGCAGGTGTACAGTGAGGTGTTGAGGACCATCAAGCCAGGAGGCAAGTTCGTCTTCTATGAGTGGATACTGACAGACAAGTATGACGCAAGTAACAGCTACCATAAACAGATCATACATGATGTACTGGTGAGTTTGCCATATGTGTGCATGTTAGTGTATGTGTGTATATGTATGTTTTAATGTGTATGTATGTTAGTGTGTGCAGTGCAATAGTGTGCTTGTATTTGTGTGCGTGCGTGTGCGATCAGCCCTTACGCAGAAGCAAATACACTTTGTGTAACTCGTCTACAATTGACAGAGACTTGTACAAACAGTTGACAATACTTTATCGCCATAATATTGTCTATAAATACGGAAACTAACATATGTTGGACGCATCCACGCCACATGTGTGTTGATACTTCCCCATACAAGTGCATAAAGTAACAAAAGCAATATCAACAGAGCACTCACAGTATATTACTTATTAAAACCTGTTGGCAATATTCCCCGTGTGATCACATCAGTTAGCAGTGGGAAACACTGCCGAAACTACCACTATGATAACATTGCCATGATCATAGCGTGTCTCAATGGGACAGGTTTTTTTTTTCGGCGCGAATGTTAACAAATTTGGGTTTGATTGCAGGAAGGTGATGGCTTGCCCGAACTCAGAAACAAGGCCGAGGTCGAATCCGCCATGGAGAAAGCGGGGTTTGAGAATGTCGAAACGGTCGACCTGGCCCTGAAATCACCAGTACCATGGTGGAAGGTCCTCATGCCTCAGTGGACCTTTTCAGACCTCAAAATCACCCCGTTAGGTCGGTGGATGACGCACCTGTCTCTGATTGGGATGGAGAAGATAGGTTTAGTTCCTGCAGGCTCCGTTAAGGTGCACCGGATGCTGTGTAAGGGGGCTGACAGTTTAACATTAGCGGGTAAGGAGGGCATCTTTACCCCGATGCTTCTCGTTTCGGGAAGAAAACCAGCCAAATAAGCTGAGCCTTCAAAAATTTGATGGGGTTTGACTAATGATGTGGGGGGTACAGAAATACTTGATAATTAAAACTACACTGCTGTACGCTAACACATAGTCTTAACTGTACTGTGTCAGTTATCATGGCTTCAAAACACTTAACGCTTAGAGGCTTGTGTAATGACATGGTGAGGTGAGAACCGCGACCACTCGAAGGCTCTATAACATACAACGAGCGGTGTGTGTTGACCACGTTATAATACAGTGTGCTACGCAACTCATGCAAGATAGGTTCCGTGTGCAGCATGGTTCCCTGACAGTATCATAATGTTTGGATGACGTCTGGTATTTCTCACCATAGTGCTGTGGTCAATCGAACGCGTGTGATATGAATATTGTCGTGGTGTTGCAATATTGAAGAGGTGATTTTGTACAGCGTCGATCACTTAACAATGTAGTTTGCTATACATAAGTCATAACGTTAATTGATTGTGTCAAAATGTTATGTTATGTTTTATAAATTAATGATTATATAATTGAATGGAAGTCATTGCCTGTGCTCTTCTCCATTATATGAAGATCATAATGTATCTATGTTAACTTTGCCTCAGTTGTGACTATGATGAGAGAATTTTTACCCACTTTATTAGGGGCTGCAGACGTTTCTGTAAAAAGTATAATTTAAGTGTTGTTGTGTAATGTAATGCAACAGTCAACTTAACTTTTCTGGAATTTATGAGCCTGAATTTTCAGAACTATACTGCCTCTGAATGAAGACAATAATAAGGGAAAATGTTTTTAGTTCCGTGAGTTCAAACCGGCGTATTATTTCACTTCGGGGCATTACTTTTTGCGTGTATGGGCCAAGTGAAACTTTGGGTTTCATGGCTGACAAAGCAGGATGGGAGCCTCTTTTTGAACATGTCACTGAGCTTATTCAGCCTTAAAGTTACAGGAGTCAAACCTCGAAATCACAGATCTTTTTAAAAATAGAAACATCAGATTCAGCATGTAATTCAACCCGCTAAGTGGGAGCACGATGAGGGGGGAAACGTGATTTCTGATAATGTTCTTATAAGTCACTTGTTAACAACACGAGCACGTTAGTTTGCTGTTAAATTAACGTGACCCTAGGCTAAGGTGTCTATGCCATTCGTGGTTATCCACCGCTTTGAGTCAAACGGGGAGAGTGACACCGTGTTGACGTTTAGCATATATATATATCTGAGGAGCATGGAACCAGAATTTCACAAACTCATGGCCTGCATCTCACACCTGCTGACAAGCTCTTCTAAGTGTTTCATTCGTTCCCCAAGTTCGTCGTCCTTAGTCTAAAACTCACTGACAACATATCTCAGCTCGATATCTAAATCTATTTTCAATTCTAGCAGATAATTAACATCTGACTTCAACTCTTTTACTCAACCTTCAAGCTCAGCAATACGCGTGTGTGGGGTGTCTTCGGTGTTCACTTCTATACATAACTCCCTCATTTATTAAATAGGCAGAAAGACAAGGAATATACAGCGCGTAAAAAGTCCGCACACTCTATGGGGCAACGAAATGACTCTGTGTATGGAGGAGGGTGGATACCATTCACACTGGTGGAGAAGCAGGAGTACCGAACTTTTTATGACGTCTTCTAATGCTTTGTCTTTCCCACGCTGGACCAGTGCGTATTCTTTTCATATATTAAAACATTCTGGTATGCTTTCAGAGATCTAGCCTTAATTTCTCCCTTCATTTGGGTATATTTTGTGACCTCAGCTAGTTAAAACTAATGATCCGAAATATTACCATCTTCAAGTGCTGTCGATACAATGTCAGCAATGGCATTCAATTTGCTCTGCGCCAGAACGTGGATCTGATCATGTTTTTATACCTTGATGGTCAGTCGCAGATTGATCAATTGTCCAGCGTAGCCCACAAACCGACTCAGTAACCACGAAAACAGTGGCAATAAGAATGGCAACTACTGCAGACATTACACCTACGCCACTTGCGACAAGACAAATACCAACTGCAACTAAAGCAATGTCAACTGCATCCACTGAGTTACCTGCCCGGTATATTTCTTGTACATCGCACAATATCTCTTTCTCGAGGTATTGCTTCTTGAGGTTGATCTCATTCAACCTATAGGAGTGCCCTGGATTCTCATCAGGGGGGACAACCCTAGGTAAATAATAGGTGCGGTTGGTGTCCTCATAACGATATGGTTAAAGTTCAGTTAGGAGCGAAGCTACTGACTAAGATGACTGGAAACGTGTTCTGAAACTGATTTGGTCACCCTCAACACGTGCACGGTTCCACTAGTAATACGTTTCGAGACAGGATGTTCGTGGTTATTATATCACCGAAAGAGCCACCCCCACAACTCGAAGAAGCGTAATGGGGGCCCCGTCCCAAGCATGTTGTGTGTGGTAATGATTTGATGTAGATAGACATAAAGTGGGTTAAAGATGCAAAAGTTGATGAGATGATCATCTTTGTAGGTACCTGGAGGAAGTCATCGCTCACCATGACCATCATCAAGACCCAACATATCTAACACGTCTCTCATGCGCAAAGCCCTATCAGGAATTGGTAGGGTAATAACCCGATCTAAAGCACCAACCTCCAAACTGCAATCGGTCAGGGTTCAAATGGGCACCTCCTCCTGTTCCTGCAGTCTTTGGTCGCCATGGAACGTCTCATTTGATTCAAGGTTGTACCCGCCTACAGTATACGAGATTGACCCGAGGTCAACACATCACCTGCACTATTGTCAATGGAATTTCGCAGGGGCACAGCCTCGCCACTCTGAAGTTTGATACATAGTTATCTATGTCTGTCTATCAATTCAACAGCAACGTCACATATAAAGCACACAGGGTATATCCGGCCATTGAGAGGGGAGAGGGCTCAACAAAACCAAGCATTCAAGTTGTTTACAGCAGCGGTACATTCCTGGGGTGTTCAGTTATTGTAAGATGTCGCCGGTAACTGCGGATAAGACAGATCAAGTCTGAGCCTCAAAGCCAATGCAATAGTAGCGAGCGAGTGGTAGGGTTCCTATAGCGAAATGGGATCGTTAGCAGACTTTCCGTTAGCTTAACTAGTTCTCATTCAGCCATAACTATTGGCGATAATACGAGACAGTCGAATATGGTGCCGTTTACAGATCCCGCTTTACAGGACCTCCACAACAGCAACTACAAGCACCTCTACCTCAGGACCATTCCCACGACCCCTGTGACAAACCCTACGATGGCAGGGTGTATGAGAGACTCCGTAGAGAGTTTGGTGTAATATGGATCACGGACTGGCGCCAGAAGGCGATGGCTGCCAACGAAAGTCATGGGGTGCTTTATGCGTATGGCTTCGGGAGCGTCGTCAAGGTTGCTGGCCGGGACGTCCGTTATGACCCTACACGTATGGCCTTTGAGGCAGAAAAGGCTAACCTTCATGCTGGACACGTCTGAGGGCTTCACGCAGCCCGGTGTTCAGCGCATTAATGACAGCATTATGACCTATGTCTTGACACTGTTGGGGGCACAGGCACATACTTGTAGCCGCATCTTGCGTTTGACGCCATGAAGCAGTTCTCGGCCAACGTTGAAGATGCGATTGAAAGAGCAAAACGGTACTAAGACTTCCTGAAGTTTGCAGGGTCCAGGGTAGACTTTGTCTTTGGTATTGGGCTCTACATGACGCCAAGAAACTTGCTTCTCCAGGTAGGCCAAGCCGTTGTGTAGAACAACCTGATTACCATTGCGAGTGTGCAACAGCAGATCGGCATCAACATAGATGTCAACGTTGCTGCGCCTTTCCATGAAGGAAGTTTTGACACCAATGAGCAATAGGACCCAGCACAAAACGACAGCCCTTCTCCACAAGTTGCATCCATGGAAAAGGCGCACGAAGATGAAAAAAAGCTCTTATTGTGGGCGGAATCACGACATGCAGAAGGATACAGTGGACCTATTCTACCCCCGGACCGACAGGGGGATTAATTGTGCTTTGGCTTGCTACAAAGTAGGTCACGGAGCATCAGGAAGATCACTCCCACCAGCGCCACAACTGTGGGCCATACGTGTTCTGCCATCCAACCAGCCACCTTTTCAACTGACTTGAAAGATCTTCATGTGTAGTATGAATGACCGCTGCTGCCTCTTTAGATAGTAGTTCAGGGATCACCCCAAGTGCGCGTGCAAGCTGCATGCCTTACTTCCTGACGATAATAGGCGAGAGAAACTTTCTTTCTGTGTTAGAAGCTTCTGTGGGGACTAATCAGAGGAAATTAACGCAAGTCCTGAAGTAGAGATGCTTATTTGGTTTATTCAGATTTCAACAATGAAGCTCCCTGGAATCTTGCGGTCCGAATCGTTTCTCTGACTAGATGAATCTCTCTGACTAACCCATCTGGACTCCTTATAAAGGGTCCCGCGATAGGCCAGGCTAAAACAATCCCCACGTGACACGACGAGTCCACTTGGAGGGTGAACTCGCTTGCTGTGAGGATTGCTGAAATCAGGGTTACACCCTTCCCAAAGAGTGGTGTGATGTAACCCGGGCTCTCGTGCTGATAATTAAAGGGGGAGGCTTTTTAAGAACGTATGAGCCAAAATAGTATTATAACATCCTCCCCAACCATAATAAAGTTGAACTTCCACTGTTCAATAAATTTAGAATTTACCCTTGAATTTTGAAAATTGACTTTGTTAAACTAATTGAAGGTTGATGAAATGGAATTTGGAATAAGAGTTATGAAGTAAAGGGACAGCACGACACGAGCCCAATATTATTAGATTTTGAATTTTGAGTGATCCCAGGGTAGCTTGGACATGCGCCAATACTGTTTAACATTGGCACATGTCCATAACAATAATAGGTAATTATATTAGGTTACAATAATTTTTCAAGTGTTCTAATTTTGCTAGCCTAAATGGTATTAAGATAAATATGTTACAATAAAATGGAAAGAATAAAAATATGGAATACTCTAGCCGTTATGACATTAATTACATTTTCACAGTATTACTCCGCACTAAAACCACATGGGAAAAAGCGATGAGTCTATACTTAATAATCGTGAAAATAGTAAAATAACCTATTGTATCTAATTTAACTATTAATTTTGAAAGAATTAAACTAATGTCATGAAAATTAAATATACAAGAACAATGGAATAATGCCATGGCTGTTATTGAAATTTGTGGATTTCTTTGGATGCTTCTTGAAGATGAAATATCTGGAGGGCTGCCGCATTGGGTTCGCCAGGTGTCGCTTGAGGGGAAGGGGTGTGCGTTTTCCGACGCCTGGTATAAGAAATAGATTCGTAATAGTTCATCTGTTAAAATGTCTAGTATTAACGGCTGCAAGGATATGCGAGCCCCTTGGGTTTAAAAAGCGTGCGGCAGTCTGTGGCTATTACAAACAACTCAAGCACCATTGACCAAAACCAATAACAGCTGGTCCGCTTCCCCAATCTAGGTGCAGACGACGTCATTTTCCTGGGGACAGCCCGACTGGCCTTTACAATCTTGTTGACCTAGACAGACGCCAACCGCAGCGTTGTACAAAAGCTGGGGCGCACTGTAGTTAAGGAAACAACAATCAAGATTTCTGAGGTCATGTCCATTGATGACAGCGATGTGTACCACTGTTACGCCGACCTATAGTAAACTGCACAGGAGAAAGTTAACGCCCAGTACCAGGATATTGACGCATAAGATGACGGAAATGTGACCAAGATAAGGGTTGGGTTCAGGAGACAAGGATGGAACTGAGGTAGAAGACAAGGCCATAAACAACGCCTATGACAGTCGGCTTAATATTCCGCTGGACTTAGAGCTCCTCAAGAGCCACATGCCCTTTTACCATGCACTTGGTGACAGACTGGAAAACGAGCTCACATTCAACGACTGAAGTTGTGTGATTCACGCAACAGGTGACACAGTCAGAGTATGACATGGTCAGCCAACCAGAGCTGGCCTGCATGATCCCCAATCAATGCACCGGTTGGTTTGCATTGCTGTATGAGCATGTGGTCCACCAATGAAAGATTGCATACAATAAGAGTGACACGCTGTGGAACATCAATCTTAACGTACCGGCTCGCAGCATGAAAGGCAACCCGCTGCTCTTTTAAGACCCATCCAATACCTCATTTATAAGGAAGACAGAGTAATTCTACAACCCGATGATTACAAAGGTCAAGGTTGCCATTGAAGGTATCCCCAACCAGCCGTATGCTCATGGAATGCGCGCATACTAGCAATGGGATGAAGCCTTTGCGGCAACGAGTAAACGAGACCCCAGTGTGACAATAGCCGTAAAAGACCTGGCATTGGTGGACGTGTTCCTAGGAGAGTACCTAACCAGCAAGTATACCCTGTGGCTCGGCTCGAAGACGAGTGATGACCAGCAAGCTACATGTTAGAGGCAGGCACGTGGAGAATGCGTCTGAGGGTGTCAGCATCCAGATGACAATAAAGGCAGAGGCGGCTGGCACATTGAATGTCTATATGTATATGGTTATGGACGCAGAGCTGAACATTATGGGTAGCAGGTTCCATTTCCAGATGGCCCTGGCTCAGCCATCGTTTGTGGTCAGACCCAGTGTGGCAAAACCATCTTCATGATCGACCTACTTGAGGGCGCCTTCTTCAGTGCCTTCCAGCATATTAAAATCCTCTACCCCAACATCTGTTTCAACCAGACCTACACCGCACGGCCCTGGGTGTAGTCTGACTCTGCTTTCTACGATGCTGATCCGGTGAGCGGCTACATGACTACTTGAGGGTTTTCTTCCATTGGTTTCAGGGTGTCATCGCTGTACATTATTGACGACTGCTCGGCCACAAAAGCACTGACAAAAGAAAATACATGCTGTTCGAACTGGCTTTTAACGGCCGCCATGCAAAGCAAATGTCTGGGTTTCTCAGCCAAAAGTACAACTCTATGCTGAAGAACCTACATGAGCAAACCCACTGGGTTGAGCTCTTTTACACCAAGGACCGTTTGTAGACACCCTGCGTGAGAATGATGTGATCCCGACAAGGGAGGAACGGGGCACTGTCGTTAGCGCCAGGTAAGGTATCGTTGTGTGGATAATATACCAATATATTAGACTTTGGCAGTATATATTAAAAACAACTCGCAATATGGATCGTGATAGCATCATTGATCAAGTCCTTGCAGAGCCATGCCCAGGGCATACAGCCTCTTGGACATACAGCCGCTGTCCTCGAGGCCGACCAATCTATATCACTGCTATGGCATGTACTTAGCTCCGCTTATTGGGGCCTTAACAACAGCCAAGCGCAACGAACCCAGCAGACAAGTGAACCCACCACAAATGGTTGCGGAAGGGCACTGCAGCTTGAAAAGCCGACCAGGATAAGCTTCTGAGTGAGCTCCGTGAGTCCAAGGTCACGCTTACGTGCAAAAGTCGCGCTAGAGCCCACGGAAAAAAAATGCTACATTGGGGCAACCTGGGTTTGCCGGTGGCGTCGGGTTGTTTAGACTAGCATGGTTGCGTCTTTCCTGCCGAGGTTGTTTCTGTGAGCCACAAAAGTCAGCCAAGTCAGGTCGTATTGTCAAAGGATCCGTTCCACGTGAATTAGTTAATCATGACAACATCAAGTACTGATGGGAAAATGTTCGTTAGCGCGCTGCACCATCGTGCCGTTGTTTCTGGTATATTTAAAGGTTACTGCAAGACTTCACGCCATGCCACCTGGGTATGGCTGTTGCCGACGTAGCCCTAGCCATGGTCACAAAGGACATGCTAATTAAACAAAGGATTATACCAGGTGATATACTGAAGTAAACATTGCCTGCAAGTTTTATACACAATGGCCTCGATAGCAATGCTTGTTGGAGATGTCCTTGTAAACACCCTCGCGTTCTCTGATAGCCACTTTATTCTCCATATTATGAAACCGTAAAGTGGACGTTGAACGTAAACGCCATGATGGAGCAATCAAGCAGCTTTAGTCTGTGCAGGCTGCATGGGCCAAGCTCCGAACTGAATGGCTAGACTTCATCAACGAGCAGCTCCGCAACCAGGGACATGCCAAGCGCACTTTCCAGGATGTCAACGATGCTATGCGTGAGTACTCGCTAGTCACAGGCAACCCATTGAAGCCTGAGCCCCAACTTTCACACTAACCCACTAACCAAAAGGAAGGTGAGGTGACGTTCATTACCCTGCGCATGGCTGGTATGATATGTCGTGGCCTAATGAGTTTCATCAAGCCTCTTGTTTCTTCATGACAGTGTGAAACGCCCGACTTACAAGTACGCCCTCACAGTAGTGAACAAAGCGGCAGACCAATTGACTACAAAATAGGCTACATAGGTTAACATTCTTTTGTGTGCAAAAACACCAGTTCCCATACTACGCAAGCCAGATCCCACGCCAGGTCTGATGTTAAGAAATATCTGCGTGAGTGCGAGATGAACGCTCCTGCGGGTCACCTCCTCGGCAGAGATGCTCTGATGAGAGGCCTGCGTAGACAGATTGGTGACCGCTGAGCTTAAGGAGTTGAATGGGATCAAGTGTCAGTTTGCCCAGCGGGTAAGGCTCACGATACTCACCGGCAATGGCAGCACTGAGCATGTTGAGCCTGTACTGCGTTAGAAGCAGAAGGTGGTTCTCTCCACAGAAGATATTGGCGATATCTTGAACATGAGCAATGCCGACAGTGGACCAACAGAGATTCCGGCTGGGAGTTTGAGTCAATCGCAACTCAGTGGATCGACATTACCCACTACCAGCCATTCAAAGGTAGCTCCTACATGCCGCTACAAAGTGCGCTGGCTGCGAAGAATGCAATCATAAACGTGAAGAACAAGAACGACTACGTCCTTCTATGGTCTGTTGAATCGGCTATGCACACGGTCGCTAAAGATCGAACACATTGACCATCTAAGTATAACATTCAGAGGCTGATAGTCCTGCTGGATGATAAAGGCATAGATATTCCATCGCCAGTGTCGCAGCTTGAGAAGGTAGATAAGCATGCGCCTAAGCTAGCCCTGAAAGTGTTTGGCTGGAAAGAAGGCGCTGCTATCACACACCAAATCAGCCTGCTGATTTTCCACGTAAAAACCACATGCTGATTGAGATGGCAGGCAAGTTCCACTACACAAAGATCTGAACTTTATGCTGTATGATCAGAGTATGTACGGACACTTCAATTATTCTGTGAGTGATGCCTGCATGGTTATACCATTAAGAAACTGCACAAGCCCGAGTGCATGGTGATAGGGCCGGCTGGTGAGCAAGATGACATGCCAGAGGAAGGGAAGAACACAATATCCTCACAGAACCGGTACAAGCAGCTGACATTGCCCAATAGGAATAGGTACTTCTCCATGTTGTTTGGGATGCAGTTGATCTGCCCTTCCACCTTGCTGATGGCCTGCATCAAGAGGTGGCCGTCATAGTTCTGTAGGTTGTCGAAGACCACAGGCACAGCCGCTGTATTGGGACTCAGCAACAGCTTCATGCGTAATGAGCTGCGCCACGGTACTTAACTGTTATATGGCAGCGGTCGCGGACGGAGTTGCTGCCCAGTTCCTTTTAACACACATGACAATGGGTTGCCTCCTTGTTGGCTCTTCTATCCTCACGCATCATGCGCATGGGAGCAGGCTTTGACAGAACTGCTTTGATCTTGCGCTTTTCGTGTTGCAGGGCTGGCAAGAATTTATCCACAGCGTTTAGTCCTCTGTACACAACATGGCGTTTGGTCTGAACATGTCACTGGACAGCTACATAGCCGTAACCTCATGGGTCGTTTTCGTTTGCATTATTCGTGTTGCTCTTGATAGGATCAGGTGCAGGAGCCAGAAGATTTACGGTGAGCACCTTAAAGTTGGCGTAGATAACATGCTGCTTAAGACAGATGTGCTTCATTGACAATGCACAGTTTCTCCTAGCCTCGCTTGACAAACTGGTCTCTGCAATTAACCCAGATGCATTTGCAGTGACGGCTAAGTATGAGCCTGACTGGGCAAAGCGCTGCCTGCTAATGCGCAAGGGAGTGTACCCCTATGAGTTCATAAACGGCTGGTGTAAATTCAATTTACCACTGCCTCCGAGTTCTACAGCAAGCTGTCTGAGCAAGGTATAACTGCTGCTGACTATAAACATGCACAGAAGGTCTGAGACAAGTTTGGGTGTGGAAACATGGGCGATTACCATGACCTGTACCTGCAGATAGACGTGCTGCTCCTGGTAGATATGTTTTAAATATTCCTCAAGACCTACCTGAAGCAGTACGGACTGGACCCAGTCAACCACTACACCAGCCCCAGTCTGTCATGGGACGTGCTGCTTAAGAGCACAGGTGTACAGCTAAATCTACTAACTGACCATGACAAGCACCTGTTTGTTGACAAATGCCTGCGCGGAGGGATAATCATGGTGTCGCACCGCCACGCTATGGCCAAAAACCTATACACGGAGAGCTTCGAAAATGATAAGCCGTCAATGTATATCTAGTACCTTGACGCAAACAACTTGTATGACAGGGCGATGGGCCAGCCCTTATCCTAGGGGCGATTGAGTGGGTAGACAAGCCAGCTTATCTGTAAATACAAGATCATCCTGACGATGCCAAAAACGTTTACATATTCTAAGTAGATCTGGAATATCCTGCAGAGATCCACGATGTGCACAACAAGTTTCTACTAGCACCAGAGCAAATTGCTGTGCAAAAGAAATGGTTGTCAGACTACCAAAAGAATCTTCTGGGTGCATTGGGGAGCACCACAGAGGTCGAGAACCTGGTACCCAACCTACGCAGGAATGAAGCTGACTTAGATACACTGTGCACTCTCATTCGACCAAAGCCCGTGGATGGAGCCCTTATTAGAAGGGCTCTACTTGCTTCACCAGGAATATTTAATTTGGAAACTGACCCGTTCGGAACATTTACTTCAGATATGAAGGTTTGGTATTTGAGGGGCGGGGGGATTATGACTCCACACTGGCTGACGACGCTTATTACGGTTAATACATAAAATATCTCACTGAGAAGGACGGTCACATTATTCCTTAGCTCTGCTCCGAAAAGCAGGGTATTGACTTAATCTGACTCACTGCACAAAGTTTTGAGGTCCTCTTTCAACTCATATCGGAATGCGGCTCAACGTCTTTGATCCAGTGCATGAGAACTATCACAGAGCATAAGTATGGCTTATGATAGCCCTGACATTAGCCCAGCAGACCAACAGACGATCGGGTACTCCCTTGTTGTGGAGGGAGAGGTTGGTTGAAAAGAGCGACCTGACATGGTTTGCTGAAGAGTGGGACAATTACCACCCTCCCCCTCTGCAGTAACAAAGTCGTTCAGGACGGTGACCTGGTGATCGTAGCAGTGATGCCAGCAAGCAAAAGTTTCTGGACACGCTGAATCATAGCGTCCTCGTGGCGTGAATATTTCTAGATGCTGTTGTAAACCTCAGGGATCACCCGCACCGGCTCCAATTTCTCACAGTCAATTGGCTTTGGAAATTTGTCCAACGCCAGAGATTTATTCTCTTTGGACATCCCGTGTGTATGCAGCTTGTCCACCACAGTAGCTAACTGGTCGTCTATCTGAGGCCCATTGACATCCTGTTGCTTAACATAGCTGTCCAGCTTATCTAGGAATATGCGCAAAGTTTGCTGAGTGGGTGAGGCGCTGGTACCTTCTTAGTCACTATCGCTATTTTCACCTCCCTCCTGCTGTGCACACACTTAGGATTCATCGTCATCCACGGGACCTAATCTTAAAGAGACTGTCCTGTCCCATATTTGTAACGAGGTTGCCTAGCAAGCTGCTTGGCAACCGGACCTTGGAAACCAAAAGTTTTAAGTTTTCAGACTTTCAGTCGCTACGCGGCGTTGCTGTCTCAGAAAATAGATCCTTACTTCGGCTGTTGCCATTTATGTAGTCGGAAATTACCCTTCCTGCTTGTTGGTCTAATTTGTGCGCAATGATTCCCACAACTTCATTTTGTAACCAAAGCGGAAGTATACATATCGATAGCGAGGTAGTTATAGAGTGCGAAATGATTTACAGCTAACATTAGTGTGGTTCATGGTTTAGGGAGGCACCGTTATCGATGGAACGACACAACTAAATAAAACAGCTTTCCACCGTACATCGTGAAAATTTCCAGTCAAATAATAATGTTGGAAATTTATCAATATGATTTTAGATCAAGTAAACTTTGTGGCACAAATTAAAGGATGACATTATTTATGTCTGCGCTGAACGTAGTTATGTATTTACAGAATGATCCCTGAGAGCCCGATATGGGGCTGAACAGCCTCTTTAAGTCATCTTGATAGCAGTCATACGCTGAGCTCAGTGATCACGGGGTTAGGGCGTTAATGAAGCCAGCGGGCTTCTGATGAAAGCCATATCATCTCGCGAAGCAGCAGGCTTGCAAAAGCGAACAGAAAGTCGCAGCGCACAAAACCAGTCATCAAATCAGATTGAAATAACCATATTGGATTCACCACGCTAGTTGACACACTACCGGACACTTTCCATGGTAAAGTCGCTTAACGCTACGCTAACATAACGTACCCTAGCCTTTGGATATCGACTTCCGGAGTGTTCGAGCGCGCTATGATTGAGCATTCCAGTGATCTATTTTCAAAGCGATTTTAAAAAAATGGCATATACTTTTGTCAGAGCCATTCAAGACCAATTCGTTCGCTGAATCTTATTCACACCAATTGCCTTAGCGAAAGAGACAATTTTATATCAACGAAAATGGAAGTAGCAATAGACTTTGCTTTATCTGTGCAGGGCTTTCCAGAAACGTAAGAACTGAACAAGCTTCGCTCTCGATTCTCTTGTGACAACTGTCGTAGCCAGTCCTCGCCAAAGCTGCCAAGTGCCTCTGCGAGTTAGAATTAGCTCTTTCGAATTAAGTACGGGAGTGATGCATGCACTCCCTCTTAGTTCTGGCGTCCAACGCATATTCCCGGCATAAGTCAACGGAATCATCAAGAGTTCCGCTGCTTTACCTAGTTTTAGCTAATAAAATCAACTCACCAAACATTTATAGGACCAGAAGCTGAATTTCAGCAACAACAGTATCCTGAGAATAAGTATTTTGGTCTAAAACACACCAAACGGTAATATCTGAGCCCGACTTGGCAACATGGCGGCGAGGCGGCGGAAACTGACCAGCGGGAGGATTCACCAATTGGAACATAGGCGAGACTACTCACAAGACGCGGGTTCACAGGGACTATTTGTGGCACGAAGCTAAAAGCTAAAATGACCTTGTCTAACATGTAGAAAAGGCCACTAACATTCACTGTCGCACAAATATCATACAAAAAGGCGACAGGAATTATCAGCTATAGTTTTTTGCCTATGTTCTCACCGCCTTATTTTACATCGGAAGTTCTTGGGGCTGTCTGGGATATTCGTCCTCCGCGCTTGTATTTCGGAAGAGAAAATATCACCGTCCTGGCAACATCCGGCGGGCGGCGGAAACTGACCAGCGGGAGACGAGACTACTAGGAAAAATGACCTTGTCTAACATGTAAAAAGGCCACTATGAAACAAATTCATCCGAATCGAACCGAAAAACCTGGGGAAAAGATAGGAATTATCAGCTATAGTTTTTGCCTATGTTCTCACCGCCTTATTTACATCGGAAACTGGGGCTGTCTGGGATATCGTCCTCCGCGCTTGTATTTCGGAAGAAAATATCACCGGTAAACTTGGAAAGTTATCGAAAATATAGTTTTCCGCAGACGATAGGAATATGAAACATTATCTCGAACCGAATTAGATAATAACTTTCGACACTGATCGCCCGAAACTCGTCAGAACATGCATATTTCGTGAAAAAGTGGTGAGTTCTGGGTTGATCGAATGCATCGACCAAAAAATTTAGCTTAAACTGTTGGACCGACAAGGTGATAAATAGAACCTGACGTTGGTCTTTTGGGCTAGTTAGAATGGACAAGCCCAACATCGATGGTATGTGTAGACCAGCTTTTTGAATCGAGATGCAGTGGAGACAGTCGATCAAAAGCTTAAACCAAAGAGTTCACATACTTTCTTGGACGGATGACATAACATGCTCTAGAAATGATTTCGTTGTCAATTAAGCCATTTCATGCGATTAGCAAATAAATATTCTGACTGGAGCATGTTCAGCGAAACTTATGCTTTGATCGATGTCTTGATACCCGAGTAAATGGCCGAGGAGCGATGATGAGACATGTAATGATTACTCATTACTCGAAGCTTAGATTGACGGCGATAACCCTCTTAGTATATTTGCAACAGGGCACATTTATGTCATCAACGAGACACACCACAATGGTCATACTGGGGTCGACTTGGGAGTAGACTAAACATGACTCAAACTATTGAAAGATTATACTACATTCTGCTGGTTGAACACGAGACCGAACTTCCGAGTTCCCCTTTAACTGCTTGTTTTCCCCACCCTGTCAATTAAGCACACGGTGTGATGCAGGCGTTCACTGTGCCGACGCACCAATACCAATGGTAGTTGCCCAATAACGAAGCATGAGAGAATGAAAAAAATAGATTGACTGCAATAAGAAATACAATGGTGCATCACTACAGCTGTAATAAAAACATTATATTTGCGCGTTTGCTTTTGTTATTGACGAGAGACAATAAGAATGGATAACAGCCAGTCAAAAAGGCGATGTGCGTCAGTGCAGCCACACCCAAGGCTGCGTCGCAGTGGTGACGTGTTGACCATCATTCCCAAATAATTTTTTCAAAATATTGATTTTGCCTCAACGGAATTTTCAAATGCGACTTGTTTGTATGTATGTTCGTCCGTTCGTTACTTTTGATGGCCCATTACGTTATGCAGATCCAAATAACGCATAGACCTCTCTCCCGTTAACATCATTGTACTCTTGAAAATCAGCGGTACTTCGCCTTTGAAACCCGAGTTATATTGATTAAGTTTAGGCTAAATATCACAAGGTCTGGTGAGACTTATAATTGGAGTGGTTCTCAGTGACCTTGGCCTTACAACCAAGTCACAATGTCCAATCGCGGATGTGTGTAGCTGATAAGCCTATTTTGTCAATGTAGCTAGTAGAATGTTTAAAGATCATAAACACAATTTTTTTTAAAAGCGAAATTCGAAAGAATAAACTTCAATAATGGTATTCATATCAATAGCGGTTACTTTGGAGCACCCTATTCCTTTAAAAAATGATTTTAAAGAGTTTGTTTTCGTCTTCCACTCGTTGAACATCCCGCTCGGCAACGTTCGGAATTATTTGGCCCGTGACGTCACGTTCGCTGCTCTGTGCTCGCTGATCACGAATGTCAACAAGCTTCGCCATTGTTGTCGCGGCTCGTTGATGGTTTATGAAAAAGTCTTCACGGTTTGTTACACTCACAGTTTGGATTATGCCTTATTGTTCTGTCGGTTAAGTGTAGAAACGCCGAGAGGTCAGGTAAGAGTTTCTTTCGGTTCCCGAAAGACCGAAAAATGCACAAGAATTGGATTGCAAAGGTGAAGAGGAAGGATTGGAAGCCGACCAAAACAACTCCTGTCATTTGCTCCGACCACTTTGAGAGGGACGCCTATGAAACGGACCCAGAGCTGCTCAGAAGTCTGGGCTTTTCTAAACAACCTAGGCTTCGCCAAGGTGCCATGCTAACGATTTTCGATGGGGAGTGTCCTTTCCAAAGTCCAGACAGGGGGATCCAGTGGTGAAGCCTGTCAAAGTTCCCATCACTTTTGGTTGGTATATATCACAGGATTTGTTGTTCAATATATGTAAACATGAGTTAAACAATAATGTAATGCTGGCATTTATTAAGATAAATTTATTATGAGTCTCCGCAGTGCCCATAGGGTAATTATACTGGCACAAAAGACCAAACATTCCATGTAATGATTCAAAGACTATTTATTACTAATCTTTTATTAACTGGTTATGTTTCAGATTATGTTGACAACCTCATTACTGAAGTGTTTTTGCTTCGTGAGAAATATCCCAGTTACAGACTGGCGAAAGTTCTTTCGGCGGAAAGGAGTGATCCACCCCTATTGCTGCTCAATTTGAAAAGCCAGCAAAGGACATTCTTGTGGGAGCACACCGATGCCGCTTCAATCATGCAAGAAAATCTACTCAGCTACTTTCTAGGTATCCTCTGTAAAGGCCCTCTGGATCTAGGAATGTAGATCTTATTTTGTTTAAGACACATGATGGCAATACTTTTCTGTTATGTCTACCTAATCTGTGCCACACCCAGTAGATGAAACAGCGATAGGCCAAATATCTGAATAACCTGGAGCAAAAAAGAATTGATTATTTCTTAGGGAAATATGAAAATAATGTTTTTTTAACTCTTTTTTTTGGTCAACTATGTACTCCAGATATAAATGTATTGCTGGTTTTGTTGTTTGTTGTCATGTAGCACTGAACGTGATTACCAAATGTATTGCACACCATGGACACTTGGAATACACATTGTCTATGTCCAGAAGTGGCTGTGTGTCTTATATTTGCTTCAATAAAGGCATAACTAACTCAATTGTGTTAACTTCATCCCCTATATGTCCATCTATCTGTATGTACTGAATAATATCTGAATAACCTGGAGCAAAAAAGAATTGATTATTTCTTAGGGAAATATGAAAATAATGTTTTTTTAACTCTTTTTTTTTTGTCAACTATGTACTCCAGATATAAATGTATTGCTGGTTTTGTTGTTTGTTGTCATGTAGCACTGAACGTGATTACCAAATGTATTGCACACCATGGACACTTGGAATACACATTGTCTATGTCCAGAAGTGGCTGTGTGTCTTATATTTGCTTCAATAAAGGCATAACTAACTCAATTGTGTTAACTTCATCCCCTATATGTCCATCTATCTGTATGTACTCGAATTTGGATGCAAGCAGGACATTACGGTCGAAACAGTTTGACTTGAACCCTGGATGTTCGGTCATTCATGGCCACTCTTCTATTGTTGCCAGAGTCTTCGGGTAATTTTGACAACAAACACATTCCGCAATGTGGTCATCTGATCGCAGTTATTACAGCTACACCTGAAAGGTTGCCCAAATCAAGCTTTAGCCATTTTTAATTCCATGTTAGATCATTCACATAACAAAAGCTGACCCAGCAGTCCATGTTTGTCCATGATTCACAAATTCTTCTGATCATTCTGACTTTATTTGTGAGCAAAAGAGTAGACTTAGTCTTTTAAATAAACACTGATGAGAGATATATTAACAGGACGTCTAAATTCTGAAAGGGGCCAGTTCACAGGCACCCAAGTCAATTATGTGATCATACATGTCACTATCGCTCGGGGAAAGCGCTGGGTGAATTTATTGACTTGGGTGTGTGGGCCAGATAGACCCCATTACACGGAATTGTTATTTCTACCTATACTAATCCATTTCGATATTTAGACTAATAGAGACGAAAAATTTCTACCCACCACACTTCCACTGGCCTGAAAGTCAAAGCGTCTTTACTGCATTCATTTTCCGAGTCGGAATCCGTTTCTGAGCTCTCAACATCATTATCTGACTCGGTTGCTATTCGCAATCGTGTGGTCTCAAATAAATACCAATGGACATCATAAGTCCTCATTTCACATAATGAGGCTTCATAATCTTCATCTGATGACGACATGTTAATAGATACCAATCAGTAGAAAGGAAAGTTGCAGGGAAAAAATCGCGGATCGTATAATTTTTCTCAGCTTCCGAAATACCACCTTCGAATTTGTTTTGGGACGAGCCGCAAACGTGACGTCACGCGACCTGCTTCCTAGCGACCAACTGGTGCAAAATGGACTCAGGGAATTCAATCGGAATTAAACCCGAGCACCACATTCTCAGCGGATTTATGTCCACAATACTTGAGAGAATGTAAAATTATCTACCGTGGTCAGATTAAAAGATATTTTCCTACGTTTTGAAACATAAAAATCGGATATGTCAAAAAACGTTAGTTTTGATCTTTAAGATGCAATAACCAACACATTCTAGCATGTCCTCTCGATTGGTTCATATAATTGGTCAATGTGACATCATTTCAGAACTTTTAAAGTGCGCCATTCAATGGCAGGTAATATCATAAAATTTATGATTGAATCTTGTCAAAATCTTTAATTGTAAATCATGTCAAAAGCTGTCGAGCTTCGAGGCCTGTTGACCTCTTTTTCCTTTCTAGTATTATTTCCAAAAGTAGCATGGTCAACGATTGGACTCGAGCGAATATCATTTATAATAGTAATATGGAATCGGTCAGATAAGGTATATTCATGGCCAAAGATAGGTTATGTTGGTTTTCTTTTCACCTCTTAATTCAAATAAAAATGCCTAGTTACTCTGCAAATAATTCAATGAGATTCCTATTTTCAGAGAGCATAATATAAGTCAACACGCCGAAACGTCGTCGATAGAGGTCGATTTATTAATCGATCAAGTTTTGCCCATACTTTTCTTAACAAATCACATCTAGTATTTTTTTGTTTCACTACTGAACATTATAATATTGAAAATATGTGATGCAATTTTTTTAACTGTAGCATAAGGTTTAATTCTAGCTCTAGATTTAAATTACTCAGTTAAACGGGGTAATATCATAGTCGAGGCTGCTCTCTTGCTCACCATATCTTCCATCAGCAATCACAACATTTTCAAAATCTATTAAAACATTAGATGTTTACTATTCAAATACAAAAATATGGACAAAAGCCAAAAGGCTTTGATAATTCCACGTATTTCTTTTGCCAATATATACGAATCTACATCCACTGATCGGAGCCACTTACTTTTCGTTCCATTACCTCAATGATAATTTGCCTGTACCTTAAACGCTTTAACTACAAGTCTGAAATCCAAAGATGCCAATATGGGCGGTGGCTCGGTTCTATTGTTGAAAAACAAACACTGTGATATAACTGCTGATGATTCAAATTGCAAATTGGTTTCAATGTAATTATCCACATTATGTAGCTGACTACCAGGCAAAGTGGATCTGATGAATTTGCATAATTACTTTACCTGCCAGGTAGTTGTTATTACCTACCTACCAACCAACCACCACCTACCTACCTACCTACCTACCTACCTACCTACCTACCTACCTACCTACCTACCTACCTACCTACCTACCTACCCTACCTACCTACCTACCTACCTACCTACCTACCTACCCTACCTACCTACCTACCTACCTACCTACCTACCTACCTACCTACCTACCTACCTACCTACCTACCTACCTACCTACCTACCTACCTACCTACATACCTACCTATACCTATTCACCTACCTACCTACATACTACTACATACCTACCTACCTACCATACCTACATGCATGCACCTGCCATACATGCCTGCATGCCTGCCTGCCTGCATGCCTGCATGCCTGCCTGCCTGCATGCCTGCATGCATGCATGCATACATACATTCATACATACATATATACATCCATACATTCATACATACATACATACCATACATTTGGCATACATACTTACATACATATCATACCTACATACATACATGCATACATACATACCTATTCACCTACCCTTTGGCTTACTTACTTATCGACCTACCTACCTGTCTTTACCTATTTACCTATCTCTAGTTGTTGGTGGAAAGTATGTGAACGCATGATCAGTGCAGGTGCTTTAATGCATGCTTATTAACTGGAGTTAGAAGGGGAATACAGCGACAAGCAGCGGTGTAAGGCCAATTCAACATCATGAACTCTCCGATTGTTCTTTGGAAGGTGATGGTCGCAACGTACAATTACGTCTTCTAGAAATTCAAAGTTACATCTTCGGATTCGTTGCGTCGATGTTCTGGATAACAGCTATTTTATGATGACACCCCCACCCCACCCCCCGTCAAATAACTGTAATTATCTGGTTGTACACATACCCCAAATTATATACCTCTACATTTGGCAATAGAGAGTCTATTTTCATTTAACTTAAAGTGCCTATCGCACGAAAAATCACGTCATTTTTTTCGCCAGATTACGAAAATATGACCCAGAAGTACCTATTCAGTCTATGTATCAGTCGTCAAAGTGACTTCAGATCCGGCATTGTTTTAGTTGCGAGGCGCGATCTGCGCTACGATTAGCGCAAAAGGGCTGCAGTTAATTTCGCTATTTCATCACTTCAGGAGAGCGACGAAGAGACTTGGGATGGCACAGATCATTTGCAGACCATCGTTGCTTCGGCATAGCAAATTTTGCCTTACAGATTCGAACCAGAAATGAGCGATTCAGACGTCTCCAATGAAGAGAAAAAAGACACCGGCGATGTCACTGCTGCGTCTGGGTCTCACGCGGGTAATCCTGCCCATGACATAGGGCGGCTACAGAACAATGCTTGGTAAGCTATGTCTGATCGTACTTGTGCACCAGTTCATCGTATATATGTTGGCATGTAACGAGGTAAATCCATAAATTTCACCAACAAAATATGTCACCTCTTTTCCTAACAGTATACAACGGAGCATTGCAACAAATAATTCTTCCATATCAGACAGCAGACATGAGATATCACAAAGTTTTTGTCTGATCAAGTGGATGCAAGGGTTTATGTTTACCATGTAAGTGTAAGTGTTCCTCCACTCGAATTGTAAGCAAACCACAACTAATTTCGGACTAGCTTCTGTTGATATGCACTTTGATATAAAGTAGGCCTTATCAAAGGCTGATTACAATATTTTTAAAAGCTGATGTAAATTGATTCTGAGCTTGAACATATATAGGAGAGCAAGTAAAACAGCTGTTTTCTTTAGGATTTTCAGTTAACTCATAAATGAGTGTATAACTGGACTTAAGATTATGGTATTATATTATGATCTGGTTAGTTTTTTACATCCGAGTTTCTATGAATGCACACAGCTAAAACAAATTTATCATACAATGTGTCATCCTTTATGATACACAATAATATTCCATCGCTACATCATGTTACAGGTGTTTGTGTGGCTATTGTCAACCAGTGGCAGAGATGGAAGAATCTGTATGCTGTGTGGAGATTCCCCGAGTCATGACCTCCATAGACAGCAGCCCCATTCCCATTAACATGAACTCAGCCATCAGACACTCGACATACTCTGAAACATAACAGGAATCAACTCACAGCTTACGCACCAGACTGTCACTTACAACATTATATCCCCATGGTAATTGAATTTGTTGTTGTTTATATTTTATATATCAGTAAGAATATTCACCAAATGTTGCCTTTGTTGCTACTTTAGTGATAACATGCCCCTGCTTAAACTTGGGGCATCTTAGGTTGAAGACTGGATCCCCAGCTTCTTTTGTTGCCTGTTCTCTTCTCCCAGAGTAGATGGTTGTTGACCAACTTCTCAAGCTTAACAGCTACATGACTGCCTGTTAGAACCAAGTAATGTATGTAATTTAGTTGCTCTATCATTGCAGTATTTTGTGGACAAAGTTGACATAAGCATCTCACTAAACTTGTAAAGGTATAAAACTTTATGCAAAAATGTATTGTATCCTCTTAACAAGACAATGGACTATATATTCAATACTAATGCAATAAGAAAGTCATCGAGTCTCACCCTCTGCTTCTCTCTCTTGATAGAGGCATGTCTGCTATTCTTGGGCTGGGGTGGGTGGGATTCACTTGCCTCACCATCCTTTCTTACTTGCTAGACAGCTGAGGCCTTCGCAAAAAGAGAAGGCACAGCATCTTGCTTCAAAACCAGCTTACACCGTGGTATCCAACCAAGCTGTTCTCTAAGTTTCGCTGCCTGCTCAAAACATTCCTCTGTGAAATGAACCGAGCACACAAACGAGTTCTTGTCCGGCCATTTGTCTCGCGATCGTAGTACCTGGCCAATCCATTGTTTTTTTTCAAATCGTCCTTACCACGAAACTATAACAAGCTCACGCCGTCCAGACTGCTACGCGAGTAGCCCCCAACACAACAATGATTAACCATTGTGTACGATCGGACACAAGATGGCTCAAGACGATCAAAAATCCAAAAAACGAGAGACGAACTCCGACAGATAACAATGTAACTGGGAACCCACCGGTGGGGTGGGGGGGGGACCCTTAAGTGTATAGAGGGAGTATACATGTGCCGCGCGACGGGGTATGTTTTTTCGGCCTCTCGACTTGTATGATGGGTTTTATTGGGGCTCATACTTGTACGACGGGATATGTTTTTCAGCTTGAATCTGTACGACGGGTTTTTTTATGGCTTCTTTTTGTACAGCGGTACAGCGAGGTATGTTTTCTCTTCCCATGCAGTATGTCGAGATTTTCTCCCGGGATTTCCCACCGATCGTTGACAATGCAAATCCAATGAATGGTCCCTGTGTGACGCCCCGAGAATACGCTCAGCCCACAGGGATTCGCATTGGGCGGCTAACCGATATCTTCTATGTATACAAACCCTTTATGGTTTATGCACACACAGAAAATAGCAATACAAATCCCTGAGGCTCGACCGTGCAAGCGCGCAAAGTTGTTACTGCATGTAATCAGAAATCTGCTCATAACATTTTGAGATTTATCCGCAACTTTCATCCTGCCTACGACGTACAACGGGTTATACGTTATACATTTGCATAATACCTTGTACGACGGGGTACGCTTTTTTGCCATTTTCCGAGTTAAGGCTAAGTGCCCCCCCCCCCCCCACCCCCGGGCGGGGAACTCCCTGCGTCTCTGAGAACGGGCTTACTTTACAGACGTCACACCCCTGGGTCTGACCTAGATAATGGTTGCCACAGCGTTTATTGAACACATTATAATTTGATTTCAGCGCAGGCCCTATAACCGTGTGATAGGCACTTTAACTAAATACTAAGAACTTACTTTACTGTCATGCAAACTGGCGCAACTAATATATATCACCGGCCTGGTGGGGGGGGGGGGGGGAGAGATGATATTGTAATATGATATTGAGCCCAAATATGGACAGATCTGAATATATAATATACCAAAATAACAGTATAATCCACTGAACATAGGATTATCGCTAACAATATGACCTCTTATTCATTTCACAAACATAATCATATTGTCTTTGACTAACCCCTTTACAAATATTTTTCAGACGCCTTCAAATAATTAAAACACGAGGAATGCCCGGTGTTAAGCCAAATGGTGTGTGCTGGAGACAATTCCCATTAAAAGATGTTTATCGAGTGTAAATGATTTTGTATGATCATTGGCCGATTACATACACTGCAATAACTGATGATCTTGATGAAAACAATAGGTTGTTTTACAATTTACGATGTGGCGGGATGATGAATTAGTGAATTATGATGGCATTATGATTATCAAAGATTGAGGGCACAATTAAAACGAGCGGCCTCATATTGGATACACAATCAACCTCTAGCTAGTGCACTCAAATACTGTAAGGTTATTGTTGGTAAAACGACAACTGTCTTGTCCTATCCTAAGTGGGTGAATGCAAAGATGATTGCTGACTGATAACAAGTGTGTGAGATGGATATTCTTTTCAATTAAACCATGCATTAATCTTGTTTTGGACTCATCGAATTAAACCAACACGTGAGTTGAACATCCAACTACGCTACAATAAATCTTGACATAGTTAGATGAACATTTAACGCGTACAATATCTGAGTTTTCTGTAGGCCACTTAGTTCGTGACCATGGATTTAACAGCTTGCCTTCTGGTTGGACGGGCAGCCATGCTGACCTCGTTAACCCTTGCCGCTAGGAGCAATGACGATTGCAGAGGCGGCGCTTTCCCTCGTTAGTATATAATTATTCGTTGCAGCCTTGGCTTGGCGAATCAAACCACACAGAGGAGACCTCGCACGTGGGCGTGTGGATTGAAGCAGCTTGCAGTGCGCCTGTGTGATATGGTCAGTTTCGTTGTGGTGAACCAGAAGACAAGCGTGTTCTCCTCAACGTAAGGTAAGTACACCACTCTTGGTTTGGTAGTAAGGCATTGAGGGGATTTGGTGATAAACAACATTCCTTTTCCATTTTAACATATTACAATAACTTCAAGATCGCTTTCTCATATACATATAGAAAGAGCTTGGTGCGATTAAATGTTGCTGCCAGGCGGACAAAGAGTGTACAGCAGCGCATTAGAATGATTATAATGCGCACGATAAACTATTCAGTCGTTCATTTTTGTTGTTAGCTATGATTAACAATAAAATTTGATTAATGATTACCTTAACTCTTTGAGAAATATACAACAGGGAAGTGAGTTAACCAAAGTTACTCAAGCCTATCTTGTTCGGACGCACGTGAGTTATAGTTACTCTCTGCGAACGTTTGTAAAATATGTCTCTGATGCAATATTGGGCTCAAAAGTGTGTTACATGTGGATGTCGGCCAAGATAGGCCTCGGTGTGTTAGCAACCCGTTCCTCACAGGTTAATCATTAATTGTGTTGTGTTAGGAGATGACCGATGTTTTTTCTTACATATCCGTTATTGATTCGACAATATGATTAATGTAATTTAATGAGGTCAAGGTCCAGCTGTCAAGGTTACATGTACAACAAAGTATTCTCCTAAACTGGCGCCCCGGGTGGATGCACTGTGAGCGGCACGTTGACCGGGTAAAGAAAACGCAACGCGTCTCGGATTTGTAGTCGGTTTAGTTAAAAATCAGATGATGTCCAAGCTCCCAGTTTAACTTTTAGAATTAATTGATCTATTCTTTATGTTGGCACCCACTAACAACACTATACG
Organism: Urechis unicinctus; assembly: GCA_034190875.2. Lineage (NCBI taxonomy): Eukaryota > Metazoa > Annelida > Polychaeta > Xenopneusta > Urechidae > Urechis > Urechis unicinctus. Next base: position 27,016,714 of record CM067356.1, read on the forward strand.
CAGCTGATCATAACGAGCATTAACCGACTCGCGTGAAGAACAGTGATTCCGTCATTAAAGTGCCTATCGCACGGTTATAGGTACTTCGCTGAAAATCAATTCATAATGTGATCAATAAACTCAAACCGGTCCAATAACCGTCACATCTGATCACTTAAGGCCAAAATTTGATAAAATGTCAGTTCAAATTAGCGCGCTCGACAAAAAGCTGCGGCAGCCATTATCTAGGTCAGACCCAGGTGTGTGACGTCAGTAAAGTAAGCCCGTTCTCAGAGACACAGGGAGTTCCCCGTTGTTTACATTGTAATTTGTCGGAGTTCGTCTGTCGTTTTTATGGATTTTTGGAATTGTGACCGATTGAATACGATGGTTAATAGTTGTTGTGTTGGGGGCTGCTCGCGTACCAGTCTGGACGGCATGAGCTTGTTAAAATTTCCTAGTAAGGACGATTTGAAAAAAAACAATGGCCTGTACTACGATCGCGAGACAAATCGCCGGGCCCTGGCAAGTGCTCATTTGTGTGCTCAGTTCATTTCACCGAAGAATGTTTTGAGCAAGCACCGAAACTTAGAGAAGAGATTTGGTTGGATACCACGGTGTAAGCAGGTTTTGAAGCAAGATGCTGTACCTACTCTTTTTGCGAAGGCCTCTGCTGTCAAGCAAGCTAGAAAGGATGGTGAGGCAAGTGAACCCCTCCCACCCCATTTTTGGGCATCATATTTTATTCATTATTTAGTAAATGGCCTAGTTATATGCCTATAAAGTTTTACGAGACGCTTATGTCAAATTTTTCTAAAAAATACTGAAATGATAGAGCTACCAAATTACATACATAACTTGGTTCTAACAGACAGTCATGTAGCTGTTAGGCTCGAGAAGATGGTCAACAACCATCTACTCTGCCAGGATGTTCGCAAACTGTCAGACGACTTGCAAACATCATCGGTTGAAGCATTCCATAGTTTGGTCAACCACTTCGCCCTCAAGATGCTGGTTTTCTTCTATGAGGGTATGGTTGCCAGGCAAGTACCATTCTTATGATATAATTTGTACATAATATGTTGCTTTTTACAGTGCTCCTTCGTGGTGGTGTTAGTATATTCTTAATTAAATTTGTGAGTCATTAACTTTGTTTACATGCGCTGATATGCCAAATATATGTAGGTCACGTATAAATGGTTCATTGTATCACAGATTGAGACTATGAAAATGGGGGAAGAGAACAGGCGACAACAGAAGCTGGGGATTCAGTCTTCAAGCTAAGATGCCCCAAGTTTAAGCAGGGGCATGTTGTCACTAAAGTAGCAAAAGGCCTACTTTATATCAATGTGCATCTCTACTTATTAACAGCAGCTAGTCCAAAATTACTTGTAGTTTGTTAACAATTCGTGTATAGGAGCATTTACACAGATGGTACAACTTTGTAAACATGAACCCTTGCATCCACTTGATCAGACAAAAACTTTGTGATATCTCATGTCTGCTGTCTGATATGGAAGAATTATTTGCTGCAAAGCTCCGTTGTATACTGTTAGGAAAAGAGGTAACATATAGTGTTGGTGAAATTTATGGATTAACCTCGTTACATGCCAACATATAATATACGATGAACTGGTGCACAAGTACGATCAGACATAGCTTACCAAGCATTGTTCTGTAGCCGCCCTATGTCATGGGCAGGATTACCCGCGTGAGACCCAGACGCAGCAGTGACATCGCCGGTGGGTTTTTTTTTCTCTTCATCGGAGACGTCTGAATCGCTCATTTCTGGTTCGAATCTGTTAGGCAAAATTTGCTATGCCGAAGCAACGATGGTCTGCAAATGATCTGAGCCATCCCAAATCTCTTCGTCGCTCTCCTGAAGTGATGCAATAGCGAAATTACCTGCAGCCCATTTGCGCTAATCGTAGCGCAGATCGCGCCTCGCAACAAAAACAATGCCAGATCTGACGTCACGCGGAGGCGATAAATTATTCATGAGCTCATCGTCTCGATACGCCGGACTCCTCTTTAAAGTCGAATTTCGATCCGAAAGCGCGCACTTTGACGACTGATACATAGACAAAATAGGTACTTCTGGGTTATATTTTCGTTATCTGGCGAAAACAATGACATGATTTTTCGTGCGATAGGCACTTAATAAACATTACTTCGGGTGACGCTCAAATGAGATTTCACTAAGAATGGTAACATCGAGTATGCGGCGATTGTGAAATATCGTAACATCTATGGACGATTGTTATTTCAGGAAGTTCAATCGCCTACTTCTTCGCTTTCGCCATGGAAACGACTATGGAGCCGCACAATGCTGACGTCAGCGTCACCGTGAGTCCTCCCGCTGATGTTCGGCATTTGATTCTCTACGAAGAAGTCATTCTCTGGGTTGGTGTAGCTCTTATTCTGTCCACCAACTCACTGACAGCTTTGGCCTTATGGATGTCCAAGCCTCTACGGAAAACACGGGCTACATTATACATTTGCAGTTTAAGCGTTGCCAACTTTTGTACGGGTCTGGCCTTGATTCTAGACAAGATTCTACTTTACACTGGTACAACACACATTCCGAGCCGACCTCGACCCAGCGACCAGGCCATTGAATCAATGAGAGCAGGTTTTCTCATTGTAGGAGTCTGGTTGGTGGTCAACTTGGCCGTGTCTGTGTTCACACTCATGGCCATTGCTTTTGACCGAATGTATGCTGTAGCTCGACCACATTCTTACAAGATCCATCTGACTAAAAAACGAGTTCTTTTCATTTTATTTCTGATCTGGTTGTACATGGGTAGCGTGTTGGGTGGTACCATGTCCTACTATGGTTGGACTGCCAGTCTGGACGACGTACTGGGTATCTTCACCATATTAGATGTCCTGCCAATCTGGGCCCTCAATTACGTCATTCTAGTCCATGTGTACCTGATGACTCTGGGAGATATGGCTGTGTACATCGGTGTCATGGTCCTTATTTACAGAAAAACCCAGAAACTCAGGAGCGCTGTGGCTGATAACCAAATCAACCCCATGTCGAGTAGGGAAAATCTACGGCTGAAGCATTCACGCCGCTGGATCCGAATGAATTTTGTCTCGCTAATAGGGATAACATTGAGTCAATTACCCTACGCCCTGTTGGCCGGGTTATGGGACCCCCACAGTCCTGATGCACCTGCCTGGGTCGAGACAGCTAGACCTATCGTGTTCAATCTACTCTACAGCAGCGCCTGGTTAAACTCCTTCATATACTGCTGGCAGAATTCAGTATACCGTAAAGCCTACAAGAATGCCTTGATCTGTGTGGGCGTCAAAATAGGTTTGATTCATAAGAACCGAGTCAATGACGTGGGGTTGGTAGTTGTAACATCGACATAATGGTGACGCACCATACAGTCGGCAAATGGTTAACCAGGCTAACATGTATGTCGTAAGAAGGACCAATATTGTGAGCATTTCTGCTACCATAAAACATTGTTGATGACATGCCTTTGAAGAATACGCCTAATCTCTCGCTTTATATAGCTTATATACGCATCCTGTATGCGGGATGCCACTTTCATACACGGCCACATGGAGTTTGGATCAGTTTGTGGTCAACATCGCTAATTTTTACCTTGGGTTCTCCATTCAACATGAAATAACTTTACCTTAATCCATATATATTGCTTTTCAACGGACACAAAAGCTGCTTTGCTATCGCATCCGCTTCTTTATTTTGATTCATTGATTTTTCCATTTGTCATGTGTAAATTCCATTTAATTATAGCTTGAAATGTTACGATAAATAATGTAGTATTAATTCAGGTGTTGTCATAGTAGGCACGTAAAACTATCAATGGGAATGGTATTTTTAGAATGTTCAGTGTATTCAGAATGATCAGTCATTATCACAACGACATTGGTATTGGTCTTAAATTGCAGTAATTAATATTCAGTTATTGTTAAGGTCACTGTCGTAAATGCGTGTGGAATGTTCTTTATGGTATATTATTGTTGTGCAATAATAATGATGGCGACGTTAAGGGTTATCATGGGTATGAAGGTGAATATTATTGTTTTTATTATTGTCATTGTTATTATTAGTGAATGTCTGATTATGAAAATAACAAACATGATGATGAAATATGATGATGGTGATGATAATAATGATGATGATGAGGAAATATGATGATGATGATGACGATTACAAAAAGAATCAAACTGACGAAACTGTACATGAATGATGAAGAAACTATTGCTGAAATAAGTAGAAGCATTTCGAAAAGAGTTGGCTCAATGCTTGATGGCTTATTGATGAATGTGAACGGTCGTAAATATTGTGCGTTAATCACGTACACCACTTAGTCGGCTATTTTGCTTAGCCAAATAAGGTTCGTTGACTATCCAACTAAATTGCATATCACGAATATCTTAATAAACTAAGTACTTAGCCCCCTTGACTAAGTCGTCTAAGGTACGTCAAATGACCACTGGTTAACCTCCGTGTTCTTGTTTGCCCCGAAAGTTGATATAGCCATTGCTATCGTGGTAATAAATCCTGTCGACATATTGTGGAAGTATTCTTTATATCTTGCCAATGAAAGCCTGTCGCTGCTTTATAATCTACCAATATATGCAACATATGCACCATCCCTGATGTAGTTGGATATATCTATATCAGAGTTGGAGTGTACCTTTGTGGAGGTTATTAAGCGGTCAGGGCTGCCCGTGGGGTTATACCACAAGCTGGAGGGCCCTTACAATATTTTTGAGAAAACATTACAATGTTTCAAGAGCTCGAAATCACATGAGAGGTTTAGTAGTTCACACCCAGGTGAAACACTGACAGACTGATTGGCCCTGTGAACTTTGTCAGACAACATAGCACACAAAATGGCAACAGCCACAGCTACATATTTACATTAAGTTAGAGGCTGCTTGCTCAAAGGTGTATTACAAGAAACGAGACGTTTAGCTGCTTATAAATAATCTGCTGCAGCCAGATCTTGACCATTATCTGCAGCCCCACTGAGCCAGTTCAGCTTCTCGTCTATATCAGCTCATTTCTGACAATATAGCTTGCTGGCAGAGGTGCCCATTTCGACCCATTTCATGTTTAATTCCTCGGCCATTTATTGTATTTCTCATCAAGTTTAATGCCTAAGTCACATGAGACTACAGGTGCTTTCAGGCCCTGTACGCCGTTGAGGAATCATCCCGTCTAAGAAGTTGTGGTCACATGCCTTAAGATTTGTATGGAGCTGTGGCCCACAGGAAGCCTGTAAAAAAATTATCCCCAATACGACGTTGAGGTCATATGCTTTACAGGTGGTGTGCGGGCGTTCTAAGGTTTCTTTACAGGGATTTGGAATTGAGGGGCCTGAACGGATTTCTTTTGGCTTCTGACTACGGCCCATCTACAGTCTTAAACCAATGAGATACCTGTGTCTGAAAGTAGTGCATGTTAAACTTTTGTCTATCGGCGGTATGGGCTCCATACGGGGCCAAAATCTTCACAAAATCGTACAGGGCCGACACGGTGCTATGTATGTATGTATGTATGTATGTATGTATGTATGTATGTATGTATGTATGTATGTATGTATGTATGTATGTATGTATGTATGTATGTATGTATGTATGTATGTATGTATGTGTGTGTGTGTGTGTGTGTGTGTGTGTGTGTGTGTGTGTGGTGTGTGTGTGTGTGTGTGTGTGTGTGTGTGTGTGTGTGTGTGTGTGTGTGTGTGTGTGTATGTATGTATGTATGTATGTACGTACGTACGTACGTACATACGTACGTATGTACGTATGTATGTATGTATGTATGTATGTATGTATGTATGTATGTATGTATGTATGTATGTATGTATGTATGTATGTATGTATGTATGTATGTATGTATGTATGTATGTATGTATGTATGTATGTATGTATGTATGTATGTATGTATGTACGGTATGTATGTATGTATGTATGTATGTATGTATGTATGTATGTATGTATGTATGTATGTATGTATGTATGTATGTATGTATGTATGTATGTATGTATGTATGTATGTATGTATGTATGTATGTATGTATGTATGTATGTATGTATGTATGTATGTATGTATGTATGTATGTATGTATGTATGTATGTATGTATGTATGTATGTATGTATGTATGTATGTATGTATGTATGTATGCATGTATGTATATGTACTGTCATGTATGTGTAGGTACGTACGGTATGTATGTATGTATGTATGTATGTATGTATGTATGTATGTATGTATGTATGTATGTATGTGTATGTATGTATGTATGTATGTATGTATGTATGTATGTATGTATGTATGTATGTATGTATGTATGTATGTATGTATGTATGTATGTATGTATGTATGTATGTTTAACAGTTCTAAAAACATACCTTAATACCTATATAGGAGGGGAAGACCGGGTGTGTGCTGATATAGCAGAAATGAAGGCAAACACTGTAGTTGAAAGTCGCATCTTTACATATAGGGATTGGTTGAACGTTAGCTACCCGAAGCTGTCTTTGCGCAACTGAATGTTGGCTACGTGATATTGACTTAAAGATCAAAAGTAACGTTTTTTGGCAAATCCGATTTGTATGTTTCAAATTGTAAGGAAATATCTTTTAATCTAACCACGGTAGATAATTTATCACTCTTTCAAGTACGGTGGACATAAACCCGCTGAGAAAGTGCTGCTCGGGTTTAATTCCGATTGAATTCTCCAAGTCCATTTTGCACCAATTGGTCGCTAGGAGGCAGGTCGCGTGACGTCATGTTTGCTGGTCGTCCCAAAACAAATTATAAGGCGGAATTTCGGAAGCTGAGAAAAATAATGCGATCTGCGATTTTTCCCCTGCAACTGTCCTTCCTACTAAGTGGTATCTAATGACATGTCGTCATCAGATGAAGAAATGAAACCTCATTAGGTGAAATGAGGACTTATGATGTCCGTGGATATTTATTTGAGCCCACACGATTGCGTGGAGACGGAATAACGACCGGGTCAGATAATGAGGTTGGGAGCTCAGAAACGGATTCCGATTCGGAAAATGAATGCAGAAAAGACGGTTTGCATTTCAGGCCAACGGAAGTATGGTGCGTGGAAATTTTTCGTCTCTAAATATCGAAATGGATTGGCACCGGTAGAAATAGCATTTCCGTGTAATGGCCGTCTATCTGGCCCACACACCCAAGTCAATAAATTCACCCAGCGCGTTCCCCGAGCGACAGTGACACATGTATAATATATAATATATATATATATATATATATATATATATATATATATATATATATATATATATATATATATATATATATATATATATATATATATATATATATATATATATATAATATATATATGCATCTGTCACACGAAAACGAACACTGCCGATCGTGCTCATTCAGAATTCAGACGTCAGACTATCATCAGTGTATTTTCAAAAGACTTATTATATCATTTCAAAGCACTGATTGCCTATGATTGGATTATGTAGAAAGTAATTACCCCCCCCCCCCCCCCCCCAAAAAACAAAAAGTATTTATTTAGACTGTATAAATTTACCAAGGCCCCTGTGCTCTCTTGAATATACTTCTTTGGGCCCTTGATAAATTTTGGTTATCACGGAACTGCATGCCCCTGCTCTTTTGACCCCTGCATATCTAAGTCTACTTTTTTGCTCACAAATAAAGTCAGAATGCACAGAAGAATTTGTGAATTATCGACAAACATTTACCGCTGGGTCAGCTTTTGTTATGTGATTGATATTACTTTGGGCAACCTTTCAGGTGTAGCTGTCATAACTGCGATCAGATGGCCACATTGCGAATATGTGTTTATTGTCGAAATTGCCCGAAGACAATTGGCAACAATGGAAGAGTGACCATGTATGACTGAGCATCCAGGGTTCAAGTCGAACTGCTTGGATCTATATTCCAATACATACAGATCGATGGACCTATTGGGGATGATGTTAACACAAACGAGTAAGTTATGCCTTTATTGAAGCATATATAAGGCACACAGCTACCTCTGGAATTGATCAATTATAAAACCATGGACGATGTGTATCCCAAGTGACCAAGTGTATCATGTTCAATGCTACTTAGGCACATGACAACAAACAGCAAAGCCAGCAATACATTTATATCTGGAGTAAATAGTTGACCAAAAAATGAGTTAAAAAAACATTAATTTCCTGTTTCCCTAAGAAATAATAAATTCTTTTTTGCTCCAGGTTGTTCAGATATTTGGCCTATTGACGTTTCTTCTACTGTGGCGCAGATTAGGTAGACATAACAGAAAGTATTGCCATCAAGTGTCATAAACAAAATACGATCTACATTCCCAGACCCAGATGGCCTTTACAGAGGATACCTAGAAAGGAGCTGAGGACATATTCTTTGTAGGATTGATGCGGCATCGGTGTACTCCCACGAGTATGTCCTTTGCTGGCTTCTCAAATTGAACAGCAATAGGGGGTGGAACTGTAACTGGGATATATCTCACGGAGCACAAATACTTCTCCAATGAGGTTGTCAAAATAAACATAACCAGTAAATAAAGGATTAGTAATAAATTGTCTTTGTATCATTAAATGGAATGCTTGATCTTTTGTGCCAGTATAAGACATTGATAAATGGTAACCCTATGGGCACAGCGGTGATTCGTTTATCATAATAAATGCCAAAATCCTGTGATATATACCAACCATAAGTGATGGGAACTTTGACAGGCTTCACTACTAAATCCCTCTGTCTGGACTTTGGATATGACACTCCCCATTGTGACTGGCCTTGTTGAGTGACTGCCTGAGCTCTATTGGAGTGTTCATTAAAGTGCAAAACTGACAGGAGTAACCTGGAAGTAAAGCACCAACAGTAGCAGATATAGCCTGGTGATCTGACATGCCTACATGAGCTCACAATACACCAGCATGTCACAACTTTATAAGCACCAGCACAAACCCATGTTTTTCATCAGGTATTTGCAATGTATACCACACTACAGTCACAGCAAAGCGCAATTATTACCTTGCTTCCATAGTGGCAAAGGGAAAGTGTACACTCTTGGGCGCGAAGAAGATCACCACCTTGAGGAATGATTCTACACTTGAAGTCTGCTCAGACGGAGATAATCTGCCAATGTCTTTAAGGTGTTTGCTTGTCACAATAAGTTCCATTTCCTTGTGTGGCTCTGATCCTTAATAAATGAACATAAAATACAAGATGCTGTGTAGCACCTACATACAGAGGCAATATGTGTTTCAGTGTCGACCAGCTGTACACCAATGATATTTCCCAAAAGAGGGATCAAAATCACCTATATCAATATATATCTATATACAGACTGTGTCTTATTGGTCCTATGACATAAGTAGTACTCCTCGTGTAAATGGACCAATTAAAAACAGTATGTAGTGTATCCAAATCTCTAAACAATAAACAGGCAATATCATCCAAGCATTTTGAGATCACATTGAAGCACCTGTTAGCGAGCCATGGTGCCTTACTTCACCAGTGATGCCTTAGCCTTAGCACGGCCATGTCATTTGGGTCGTATGATTATTCATATAAGAAATAAGTTTTGCTGTCAATCAAAAAAACAAAGGCACAAGCATGACTGTGTAAGAAAATTGAATGATCCTAGCTATCTTACCTGTTGACGTCGTCTTTTCTCAAATGATCCTAGACGTTTCACTCGACCCTGATTCACACCCATGTAATTGAAAATCGTTGGCATGGCATCTTGGCGAAGTCTACGTTGTTTTGAAAAGCCCAGACTTCTGAGCAGCTCGGTGTCTGTTTCATAGGCGTCACTCTCAAAGTGGTCGGAGCAAGGGACAGTTGTTTGGGTCGGCTTCCAGTGCTTCTTCTTCACCTTTACAATCCAATTCTTATGCATGTTTCGGTCTTTCGGGAACCGAAAGCAATTCTTACCCGACCTCTCGTCGTTTCTACACCCAACCGCACAACAATAGGGCATAGTCCAAACTGTGAGTGTAACAAACTGCGAAGAACCTTTTTGTAAACCATCAACGGGCCGTGTCGAAAATGGCGAAGTTTGTTGACCTTCGTGATCAGCGAGCATCGAGCAGCGAACCTGACGTCACCGGGCGAATAATTCCGAATGTTGCCGTGTGGGAAGTTCAACGAGTGGAAGACGAAAACATACACTTTAAATGCTTTTTTAAAGGAATAGGGTGCCCCAAAGTAACCGCTATTGATATGAATACCATTATTGAAGTTTATTCTTTCGAATTGCGCTTTAAAAAAATGTGTCTGTGATCTTTAAGTTGAGGTGGATTACTCACTGGTTGGTGGTTGCGCAAGCTACGTCACTATCGTGGTTGTGAGTGTGGTTGTGGCTGCCTGGGTGGCTGGCAGCATAAGGCGTTCTGGTGTTATGTGTGCAGTACCAGAACCCTTCTTTTATATACTACTCATCTTAAAAATGTGAAACCAATCAATGGAAGGATTTTCAAACGTCCATTTCAAACTGAAACTGTGACCTGGTTACTGTTTTCTATGAATACGGATGTAAAGGGGAGGAATTATTTCCATTTTGGATTTACGCCTCGCGATGTCAGTCGGTACAAACCAGAATATAGACAGCCACACAAATCATTAGTAATCGCGTCCCACCACCTCCTTATGGCAACTATCATCGGCGTAGCTCCAATAGGCACGGTAGGCCCGGGCCTACACATCGTTTCCAAAAATGAATCGCACCATATTGGATCTATAGTTTAAAAAAATCTCGGGGGTGGTTCCCCGTACCCCCCCACACCAAGTGGGCCTATACTTCGTAATAGGCCCAGCTACGCCCCTGACTATGCTGACACAGCACTCACACCCGGCGTTATCTTGCTAGCATAGGCTGTATATGGAAAGGCGTTCTATAACTGTCAGAACGATCTGGTTTATTGGCAGCAGGGGCTTGAGATTAACTCCTTCGAACTAAATACGGGAGTGATGCATGCATTCCCTCTTAGTTATGGCGTCTAACCGTATTTAGGTTTGGGAATTCAACGGAATGAAATGAGTTCCCGTGTTTTATCTAGTTTTATCGAATAGAATCAACTCACTTAACATTTATCGGACCAGATGAAGAATTTCAGTAACAGAAGACTCCTGTGAATTAATATCACGACCTGAAATCACACCAAGCGGTAATATCTGGGCCGACTTGGCAACATGGCGGCGGGGCGTTGGAAACTGACCAGCGGAAGCTTTCACCAATTGGAACATAGCCGAGGTAGCTCGTAAGACGCGGGTTCGCAGGGACTATTTGTGGCACGAAGCTAAAAGCTAAAATGACCTTGTCTAACTTGTAGAAAAGGCCATTAACAATCACTGTCGCACAAATATCACACCGAATTACGAAAATGAAAAAAGCGACAGGAACTATCAGTTATAGTTCTGCCTATGTTCTCACCGCCTTATTTACATCGGTTTCTGGTAGTCCAACAGACCAACCGTCGATCGGGTACTCCCTTGTTGGTTTAACAGGAAAACCCCCCGTTTATCCTGCAGCACCCATTATATTATCTTAGATATATCCCTGTTATATCAGATGCCAATGACAATGAATAAAACAACCTAAGACATTAAAGGCCCTCTGTATGAGTCACGTAAATGCAACGTGTGCATGATGGATGAGCATCATTAATCAGATATAGTGAAAGACGTCGCTAAGTGTTGGGTATTTCTGGTAGGTAGTTATGGTGTGATAGGGTGGTATGTGGCTGGGTCTGGAGGTGGGGTGTTGGTTGGGCGAAGGGAGGTGAACCAGAGCCACTCACCGTTACTAGAGCACACTCGGCTGCGCCCGGGCCAACGTTGTACGGGTTCCATAAATGACGTCTTGTCAACGAGATATGGCCAGTTCATTTGAGCAGCGCCTGATCACAAGCGAGCCGACCAGCCACCCTGAACTCTTCGCGTTTCGAGAGCGCACAGCTTCCACGGTGTGTCATGTACTACCATGGCTGCTATAAGCACTAATGTGGGATTGTTTTCTTTGCTCAAGAAGGATGTTAATGTCGATTCCAAAGCCAGTAACTACCTCTGCTATTATGATGGAACTAAACCGGAAGAGGAACAAGACAAAGATAGGAAAACTGACACACTGAGAGTTTCTAATGATTACTATGACTTGGCTACCGATTTTTACGAGTATGGATGGGGACAGGGTTTTCATTTTGGATGTTTGCGCAAAGGCGAATCCCGCGAACATGCTTACGCAAAATATGAATACCGCTTGGCGCATGCGCTAAACCTGCAGCGTGAACACACTGTGTTGGTGGGTTGTATATTTATTATTTTTCGCCTACTTCGTATTTGTAGCCTGCTCTGATCATATTTGTAACATTGCATTGCCACCAGCAATGAAAGCGTTCTGAACATTCGATGATTCTGAAAATACTGTTAGCAAAGGATTTCTACCTTATCATGGTTTAGTTTTGTTATAAAAAAGCTATTAGTAGGCATTTGCGCTCGGGACCGGTTTGGGTACAAGATTGGCAGTGTGGTGGCTATAGTATGGTGATATTTCGGGGAGAGAAAGTGGCAGTGTGGTGGCTCCTTAGTGGTGGTATTTGGGAGAGAGGGAGTGAGTGGCAGTGTGGTGGCTATAGTGTGGTGGTGTTTTGGAGAAAGTGGCAATGTGGTGGCTCCTTAGTGGTGGTATTTGGGAGAGAGGGAGCGAGTGGCAGTGTGTGTGGGTGTTTTTTCTAGTAGTGTGGCAATGTGTGGTGGTTAGGTCTGGAGGTGGAATGGTGTGGTGGCTCCTTAGTGGTGGTATTTGGGAGAGAGGGAGCGAGTGGCAGTGTGGTGGCTATAGTGTGGTGGTGTTTTGGAGAAAGTGGCAAGTGTGGTGGCTGGCTCCTTAGTGGTGGTATTTGGGAGAGAGGGAGCGAGTGTGGTGGCTATAGTGTGGTGGTGTATGGCAGTGTGGGTGGCTATAGTGTGGTGGTTTTTGTTTTTGGAGAAAGTGGCAGTGGTGGCTCCTTAGTAGTGGTATTTGGGAGAGAGGGAGCGAGTGGCAGTGTGGTGGCTATAGTGTGGTGGTGTTTTGGAGAAAGTGGCAATGTGGTGGCTATAGTGTGGTGGTGTTTTGGAGAAAGTGGCAATGTGGTGGCTCCTTAGTGGTGGTATTTGGGAGAGAGGGAGCGAGTGGCAGTGTGGTGGCTATAGTGTGGTGGTGTTTTGGAGAAAGTGGCAGTGTGGTGGCTCCTTAGTGGTGGTATTTGGGAGAGAAGGAGCGAGTGGCAGTGTGGTGGCTATAGTGTGGTGGTGTTTTGGAGAAAGTGGCAGTGTGGTGGCTCCTTAGTAGTGGTATTTGGGAGAGAGTGAGCGAGTGGCAGTGTGGTGGCTATAGTGTGGTGGTGTTTTGGAGAAAGTGGCAGTGTGGTGGCTCCTTAGTGGTGGTATTTGGGAGAGAGTGAGCGAGTGGCAGTGTGGTGGCTATAGTGTGGTGGTGTTTTGGAGAAAGTGGCAATGTGGTGGCAATAGTGTGGTTGTTTATGTAGTGGCTCTGTGATTGTGGCATTCGAGAGAGTGAGATACAGAGTGGCAGTGTGGTGACTCTAGGGTGGTGATACTTCGGAGAGAGAGGGGGGATGCGAGAGAGGGAAATAGTAAGAGTAAGGGGAGGCAGTGGATCAGACACTGCAGGTTTTGATCCGCTTCGCAGCAGCACGGAACAATGAAGTCCCTCGCCCACTTCCGGTGGTCTAATATGCAAGGTTTACATCGAAGATTGCGCAACGTCGACTCCTACGTATATTTGATTGAAACCTTTTGAGTTATATCGCTGATAACCTTGGAAAAAATCATCACTTATGGATAAGAACGGCCGTCTTATCTTGCAACAATTGAAAAAAAGGAGCAGAAGAAGCAAAATGTGAAGCTTAGCGCACGAAAAATTGAACTTATTGAAAGATGGTGAGTTTTACTTGTTCAGCCAGGATCCATATATTGTGTGTTTACGTTGAAATGACTCATTAATCTGACCCAATTCCTTCCATGTAATCACCCTGTCCCTGTTTTGTATTATTTTTTATATGCTATTTTATCTCCCCTTGTAGTTATTTCATAAATAACTAGGACACAGGGTTAGTGTTTCCTACCCTGACCACCAGTGACCCACCATTGTACCAAGTTAAATACAAGCAGAAGCCTGGGTATAATGATTCTTAGAAAACTAATTGTAATCACCTCATGTATAACCCAGTCGATACTATTGTGTAATATTGAAGGTGTTGCCATTTTTTCTGCAGGCTTGAAGCTTATGATCGCAGCAACAACTTCAATGGAGTGGAAGATGTTGGCCAGGAAAACTATATCATCATCAACACACTTCAAGGAACCGAGTAATATATTGATTGATTCTTGGTAGACTTACTTGTTCATACCAATGTATTTTCATTACTGATAAATTAAAAGTAATGAATGATTACCTCTGTATTTGTTTGAACAAAAAGTTAGCCAAGTTGATAATGCTTGTGTGTTTATTGTGTTGGCGTATGATCAGGTATAAGGATATCAACACCGACTCACTGCTTTAATATGGCCCAGGTGACTGAATATCTCCGCTCCCTCCACACAAAAAACTTTGTAAAAAATGTAAAAGGACTGTGCGCTGAAAAATTCCTCCGTTCCCTGCTACCTCTGCCCTGGATCAAGTCATCATCAAAGGTCTGTACAATTGTACATTTCAAAGTGTCTTGCAAACTTGAGGGACGCTGTACGGTGAAGCTCCATACCTTCTATCCGAACAAAACGTTTAAGAGATCACCTGTCAAGGCTCAGAACCTGTAGCTGAGGTCAGCAACTTCATGGAATGGAGACTTTGACCCTATGCCATACAGTAACCGCTCAATGCCAGTTTCTCTACAAAATGAATTTCTTCAGCATAAAGGCACAGAGACTCAACGCCAAGATTTGAGGGACAAAACTCTGGGACAAGCCAGTAATACAGCTTTGAAAGATGCAAGAGACTGCAGTCCTCCTAGTTTTGCAGGCTATGCAAAGCCACAATAAAAACGGCCATAGTCCGTATGGCAAAGCCACTGACCCACATCAATCAGATAATAAAATGACAACTATATAAGATCCCCAGGATAAAACCTTTCAATGAGATTATTATGAAATCACACCCCGAATGGGACATTCATAGATACATTAGATATCCTCTCATCCACATTCCGATTTTACAAACACTACACATCAGGTTAGCTAGTTGTGGGGACGACGCACTGCCGAAAGTTACATAGCATGTAACAGACAAAGATTATGCATGGGGAAATCTGCACCTCAGTGGTTCATTGGTTCCACTAAGATTTTGAACGTTTTTCGTTCTCTACGCGCAGCGAATTGACAGTGACAACTTTATCCTAAACAATTCGTCACTATCAATATCACATGACCGCGTGACGTAGTGCTGACTGCGACAATTCTTGGTCTAGGTGGAACAAAATGGAAATTAATCTATTGCATTTACATGATAACCGTGAACTATACGCATTTCGGCGACAACTTCCGGTCGAGCTTGGGACCGCATTGCTCTGTGCTGCCACTTCTTGGGCTAAGTGGCAACGTGGTC
Organism: Urechis unicinctus; assembly: GCA_034190875.2. Classification (NCBI taxonomy): domain Eukaryota; kingdom Metazoa; phylum Annelida; class Polychaeta; order Xenopneusta; family Urechidae; genus Urechis; species Urechis unicinctus. The sequence goes on from CM067356.1 coordinate 27,032,317, forward strand.
TCTCATGGGATACCGAGAGGGATAGGTACAGTGATAGGGGATACGTGAGAGGGAAGGCGAAAAGGAGAGAGATAGAAATTGATAGGGAGAGGGAGAAAGATCAGGGGTAAGGGAGGGGGAAAGAGAAAGAAATTAAGAGAGAAAGAGTGAAATTGACTGGGAAACAGAGAGTAGGGGGAACGGAACGAAGAGAATGGGAAAAGTTGGAGTAATAGATTGAAAGGGAAGAGGGAGGGAGAATGAGTGAGTGAAAGGGGTCACAGAGCGGTAATATTTGTTCCAGACAATGGGTTGCAGGACAATCCGTCTCTCGGGGTAATTACGCTCTTGCATCAACACACATATCCTGTCCCGACTCCCACCCATCACATGTACACACCCCAGACACTCCATACACACATAACCCCCTGACAATGTATGCAAACTGACACCCAGCCAGACTCTAGTGACTCACAGAGGTCAAGCTTTATACTGGATGAATAACAAAGCCACGTCCAACGACGATCATGTCTTTGGTATTTTTAGAAAATCCGCCATTATGTTTTAAGTAATCATTCCATCATGACTAATGTACACATTCAATCTTAATCAATGTTATCATTCCATCAAGATCATTGTAAAAATGTGTTTCGATTTAAATATGGCATCATGTTCGATGCGAACATCCCATCATGATCTTTGCGTACATTCTATTAAGTTCTTTGAAGACATTTCCTCATGTATTATGCAAATATGGCATCGTGTTTAATAAAAAAAATGGACATCTTGTTCTATGCGAACTTTCCATTACGTACATTGCATCACGTACATTCCATCAATTTTATGCAAATATGCCATCATCTTTTACGCGGCCGACCCATCAACCTTTATTTCGACATTCCACTATTTAAACATGATCTTATCCTCATGTTTGCTTGTGTTCTATCAACGTGACAGGACGTAGGATGCGGGATTGGGGGGCCTGCTCGTAACATCGCCAGCTTCACAGAGGCCCGGGTTGTAGGTGTCAACTTCAACGACTACCAACTGTCCAGAGCCGAAGTTCTCACCAAGGCGGCCGACCTGCAACACCTGTGTTCATTCATCAAGGTATAACACCTGTACGAGGCGGTGGTCGAATCATTTGTCATCAGTCGTGTTTTACCCCGCATGCGCATTCATCTGTATAATCGCGCTCCATGAAATCTCGGCTTCGCATCATGGCAGAAGCGCCAATCAGTTTAAACTGCGTTTATTTGAATTGTTGAATCTGGGTCATTTATGATGACATATTCTAACCTCACAGTATAAAATCTGTTTTAAAGTCATAATCGCTCTTGGTGATGTTATACGATACAGTGTGATACGTTTGTGATTTCATAGCGTGTTGAATGGATGGATTTTTAGGGGGATTTCAACGACCTACCGTTCGAGAATAATCAGTTTGACCATGCGTACGCTATTGAGGCCACTTGCCATGCGGCTGATCCCGTCCAGGTAAGCTGGGCCTTAATCAATCTCACACCGACATTTCACGCGCGAGTGATTCAGGTGGAGTGATGTTACATTGGTCACGTGAGCTAGTCTGGGATGGTGCAAATGGCTGAATGTCGCTGTTGTTGATCTTAGTTCCCGCAGGTTTTGTGCGTGTGTTGTTAGTTCCTAAGTCGTGGGGCGGTCTGTTTCCAGGCTCGCTCGAGGAAGTCATAACTCAGTCGAAGTATACATGCATACTCAAAGTTTGCATGTAAATTATATTGGATCTACGTAATACACAACGACACATACAATATTTTGTGCAACGCCGCCAGCACTGTATAACGCCGTGTTCAATGGTCATGTTGTTGTTATAATGGCGTACTTTGTCATATACTATATTTTCTGGCTTATACTGCGCTCCTTCGTTATGGTTTTCGTTGCTGCTTGTTGGTGCTTGAGTGTAGAGTGTTTGTTGTTTATTGAGGACTTGTTGTTACAATAGAGCACCTTGTTGGTACCATGGAGTGTCTGGTTGTTACTATGTATTGTCTGGTTGTGACCACGCAGTGTCTGACTGTAACCATGGTTGCAGCCAATGAGTGTCTGGTCGTAACCATGAAGTGTCTGGTCGTAACCATGAAGTGTCAGTGTCTGGTCGTTACCATGAAGTGTCTGGTCGTTACCATGAGGTGTCTGGTCGTTACCATGGAATGTCTGGTCGTTACCATGAGGTGTCTGTTGTACCCATGGTACGTCATACTTATATCACAATATGTCTTGGTGTGATTGGCAGGTGTACAGTGAGGTGTTGAGGACCATCAAGCCAGGAGGCAAGTTCGTCTTCTATGAGTGGATACTGACAGACAAGTATGATGCAAGTAACAGCTACCATAAACAGATCATACATGATATACTGGTGAGTTAAGTACCTTAGTGTGCTTTGTTTCTGTGTGAGTGTATGTATTTGCGAGTGTGTGTGTGTGCGCATATGCGTGTGTGTGTATGTATGTATGTATGTATGTATGTATGTATGTATGTATGTATGTATGTATGTATGTATGTATGTATGTATGTATGTATGTATGTATGTATGTATGTATGTATGTATGTATGTATGTATGTATGTATGTATGTATGTATGTATGTATGTATGTATGTATGTATGTATGTATGTATGTATGTATGTATGTATGTGTGTGTGTGTGTGTGTGTGTGTGTGTATGTGTGTGTGTGTGTGTGTGTGTGTGTGTGTGTGTGAGTGTGTGTGTGTGTGTGTGTGTGTGTGTGTGTGTGTGTGTGTGTGTGTGTGTGTGTGTGTGTGTGTGTGTTTGAACTGATCTTATGCATTAGCAATTAAATCTTATTCGACATGTTTACACTCGGCAGATGGCTATTCGATCTGTTTTCTAATATTTTTTTACAATATCCTCCCCGTTCCTGCACGTGCGTTAACAATGACATATTAATGGTGCATTCAATACATTTTTCTTGATAAAACCAATGGGCGGCAGTCCCTGTGTGATCACAACTACTTGGGTAAATCCAACTCAATACAGTCGACAGAAAAGATTATTTCTTTTGGCGTAAATGTGATTTCAGGAAGGTGATGGGTTGTCTGATCTGCGAACAAAGGATGAGATAGAAGCTGCCATGAAGAACGCGGGTTTTGTGAACGTCGAAACGGACGACTTTGCCCTGAAATCACCAATACCGTGGTGGAAGGTCCTCATGCCTCAGTGGACCTTGTCAGACCTCAAAATCACCCCGTTAGGTCGGTGGATGACGCACCTGTCTCTGATTGGGATGGAGAAGTTAGGTTTAGTTCCTGCAGGCTCCGTTAAGGTGCACCGGATGCTGTGTAAGGGGGCTGACAGTTTAACATTAGGGGGTAAGGAGGGCATCTTCTCCCCGATGCTTCTCGTATCAGGAAAAAAACTGGCCAAATAAGAGTCTTCATAGCTCTGGTAGAGAACATACAGAAAAAAACTTACAGCCTGATAACTTTTGAGCCATCTTTCTTTGAAGAAATAACAGTGAAGGTCATCTCTTTACAAACAGCATATGAACCATCAGCAGTGTCAGTACTCATCCAAGAATGTATGCAATTTCAATGGCCATAGTCAGTCCAACATGTTCTCCTTAACAGTTACATTCAAATGCTAATGATTTTTCACGAAAATATCTCTATAGTATGGTATGTAAATAAACGATGTTCATGTCAATAAATGAAATAAGGACTTAATCGGTTTTTTGCTATCCTTTAATTCATTCATGGCTCATTAAATCGTTAATTGTGCCATCATCGCCCACTAGGAAAGCGTCATATAATAATGAAGTCATAGCTTCCTAACTATTTGAAATTTTAACCAAATCCGCAGTAGGCTCTTTGTAAAACAACAGAACTGTGGCGTTCCGTAAACTGCTCTTATCTAACCTAACCAACAGAAAGGTAGAACGCCGAATAGCATTGCAAATATTTCTGAGAACCAGAAATAAAATATTGTGTATGGCTAAAGCAATAAGCAATAATGTATTTTTACATTTGTTTTAAGACATCAACCTGGAGACAAAAAAAAAGGATCATAGTCAGTAAAGATGGCGATCTGCTTCATTATAACAACTCACTGCATCGCAGTGGTGATCTGCCGACCAACAGAAGTAACAGGTGCACGGGTTGGCTGATTTACCTGACTAACCAAGCGTCTACTTCATTAGTCCCTAACTTAAAAGTGATAATTTCTATTCACTGTATTAACATGATCACCACGATAATGATATAGACACATACATTATGTACCGTCACACCTATTATAGTTTATATACTTCACAATTAGATACGAGGTGTGGCTGTGCTAATTAGTTTGGCTAATTACATAACATGCCTAGCAGTTGGTGCCTTAACGGATCTAGGATGAAACGATATGGGAATTGGCAAGTGTGACATATCGCAACTCAAACGTACTTATTTTAATACATAAATGTGCTGTTCCCTAGGACACATACATCAAACACACACGTACATATGTATAGATAGATAGATACACAGATAGATAGATAGATAGATAGATAGATAGATAGATAGATAGATAGATAGATAGATAGATAGATAGATAGATAGATAGATAGATAGATAGATAGATAGATAGATAGATAGATAGATAGATAGATACATACATACAGACATACATACATACATACATACATACATACATACATACATACATACATACATACATACATACATACATACACATACATACATACATACATACATACATACATACATACATACATACATACATACATACAGACATACATACATACATACATACATACATACATACATACATACATACATACATACATACATACATACATACATACATACATACATACATACATACATACATACATACATACATACATACATACATACATACATACATACATACATACATACATACATACATACATACATACATACATACATACATGCGTGGTATATTTGATTCATTATTCAATGTATTTCAAAACTTAAACATCTCTACTAAATGAGGTATTTCATAAGGACAGGGTCTGATCGCAGGACGTTTTTTTTCATTGCCTCCACTGATTACATGGTGTTAAGAAGTAGAGTATAAATAGAATCCTCTGATTTTTCAGGGTTGGTAGTTGTTAATGTTATCTATAATAGATCTTAGGAATGATCTTAAGACTAATAGTGACCTCTCATCTCTCCTCACAAGAAGAATAAATCAAAACCCTTGAAAATATTTTTCCCACAATCAGATTTGAAGGAGGACATCATGACAATCTTGACACAATATAATTTCGCTCAGCATACAGAGCAGCTGTCGTAGATATCATCTTCATCCTCAGCCACTGCGAAGAAGATATTGGTGGTCTTCGTACCTGCACTCTCAACAACCCATCAGTTTCCCATTCCAGGTGTAATGGCTTCTCATGAGCAAGCAGTAGGCAACAATTATTTTGTGTAATGTATCGGAAATTACCATGCCAAGTTGATTCCCGAGTGACGTCCCCATGGAGAGCAGCTTGTACGTCTCAATGCAAAGCAATATGAAGATGATCATTAACACACTGGCAAATTGTGAGTGAGATATCGTTTTAAGGTACATTACCATGCATAAGTGTCAGTGATAAGCTGCGATGTAAACTTAATGAGAGACCGCGTTGCCGTTTTGTCCGAGAGGTGGCAGCACAGAGGTATGCGGTCCCAAGCTCGACCAGAAGCTTACTTCACGGTTAACGCGTAAACACAAAATATTCGTTTCCATTCTGATCCAATTCTCGCAGTTAGCACTACGTCACGCGACCATGTGAAAATGATACTAACAAATTGTTTAAGGTAAATCTGTCACTGTCTTTGGGCTACCCAAAGCGGACAAGCAGCTTCGAAACGCTGTGAAACTGGCTGTCAGCATACCAACCCTTTTCAGTAAGAAGAACCGACTGGCAGGGAAAGTGGTGCAGTCCGACAGTTAGATCTCCACCAAGAGTGTGCTTATTGAGCGCATTATAGGTTTGTGAAAAACCTTCAAAAATCCTGGGGACACCAATGAACCACTGTGAGGTTCAGATTTCCTCCACATAATCTTTGTCTGTCATACACTACGCAACTTTCGTTAGTTCATCGTCCCCACAACTGCCTAACGTGATGGCTAGTGTTTGTAAAAATGTGAATGTGGATGAGAGGAGATCAAAAGTATCTATGAATTTCCAATTCAGGGTGTGACATCATACGAATATCATAGTAATCAAGTATCAATGTAATAGAGGTACAGGTGAATAATTATTTAAAGAAAAAAGAAATCAGTTCACAAGACTACACAAACTCAGTAACAGAAATGTTGAAAATACATGGAATCGAGCCCGGCATCTTTGAAGGAGTTCCTGAAAAAAATCGACTGATTACACAAAAAACTACTGGCCCTGAATCTGGTAAAAGTAGTCATGTTGGCTGATGAGGGTCAGCTGAATGTTCACACTGACCAGGTATGGCACCGAGACGGGAGTGACAGGCTTGTCCCTGGTACTGTAGGGGCAGTTAACGTCAACTATCAGGTCATCAGACACAACACCATCTGATGAGCATGCTAGGCAGGGTGAGTTTGGTACACCACAATCCCCTGACAATCGGATATGGTTCGACTTCGGCCCCAGTCAACCCGGCATATCTCCTGTTTGTATACAATTGTTTCGTTACAGCCTCGCTAGGCGAATAACAGGGCGTGGACGAAGCCTGTTCCACCGGAAATCATACCGGGAGTGGCGCCCGCGCACGTGGGCGTGTGGTTTGAAGCAGTTTGCAGTGCGCCTGTGTGTTACGGTCAGTTTCGTTGTGGTACATGTCGCCACCAGAAGACAAGCGTGTTCTCCTCAACACAAGATAGGTACACCACTGTTCGCTTGGAAGTAAGGCATTGAAAAGATTTGGTGATAAACGGCATTCCTCTCCACTTTGATATATTGGAATAAGCTATCAACTTCGACAATCAATATCGTCATTAAAAGCATAACTTCGGATGACGCTCAAATGAGATTTAACAAAGAAAGGCAATTGTCAAATATAGTAACTTTTATAGACGATTGTTATTATGATATCACAATCGCCTATTTCATCGCTGTCGCCATGGGAACGACTATGGCGCTGCACAATGCCGACGTAAGCGTCACCATGGCTGATGTTGGGCATTTGATTCTCTACGAAAAAGTCATTCTCTGGGTTGGTGTAGCTCTTATTCTGTCCACCAACTCACTGACAGCTTTGGCCTTATGGATGTCCAAGCCTCTACGGAAAACTCGGGCTACATTATATATTTGTAGTTTAAACGTTGCCAATTTTGTACGGGTCTGGCCTTGATTCTAAACAATATTCTACTTAACACTGGTACAACACACATTCCGTGCCGACCTCGACCCAGCGACCAGGCCATTGAATCAATGAGAGCAGGTTTTTTCTCATTGTAGGAGTCTGGTTGGTGGTCAACTTAGCCGTGTCTGTGTTCACACTCATGGCCATTGCTTTTGACCGAATGTATGCTGTAGCTCGACCACATTCTTACAAGATCCATCTGACTAAAAAACGAGTTCTGTTCATTATATTTCTGATCTGGTTGTACATGGGTAGCGTGTTGGGTGGTACCATGTCCTACTATGGTTGGACTGCCAGTCTGGACGACGTACTGGGTATCTTCACCATATTAGATGTCCTGCCAATCTGGGCCCTCAATTACGTCATTCTAGTCCATGTGTACCTGATGACTCTGGGAAATATGGCTGTGTACGTCGGTGTTATAGTCTTTATTTACAGAAAAACCCAGCGTCCTCGTGTTCTTTCCCCATATCACCCACGTGACCATGCCATAACTAACACTTACAATACGTGTCCTGTATACGGGATGCCACTTTCATACACGGCCACATGGAGTTTGGATCTGTTTGTGATCGACACCCGACTGTCTTTATGAATTAATTAATATTCAGCCCACCAGAGAATATACGCAGGTTATATATTGGTTGTTACGTAACCCTCGTTGCCAATCTACTAATTTCTGCCACTTGTGCAGCTTCGCCGACATCATTGGATATATCTAGACCAGAGGGGGCATGTACGTTTGTGGAGGTTATCAAGGGTTCAAGAGTTGCTTGTGGTGTTATATCGGCTACCAAATGCGCTGATTGGTCTATATGGTGTAATGTCCCGTGAGATCGGTCTACATGTGTCAGGAACTTCCTATTTTTCTCGAGTTGGACAATCTTTTGAAGAAATACCGTTAATTCGGATTCCAGCACGAATGCCTGTATGAAATCTGTAACCTGTTCGGCTATTATATCTTTATCCACGATATCCTGGTTCTCTGGGGTCGTGTTAATGAGGTTGGGTTCGTGCAAAGAGCTACACGACATCATATCTATAACAGGCAGTATATAATCAAGCTGGTCATCTGAAATCTCAAAGTGTTCTCTGACCCTGGCCAGTACGCTAGACTTCATTGTCTGGTCTACCCCAAACAGTTTGCTCACGACAAGGAGTGAGTTTTCGTGTGTCAAGCTCTTCACCGAGGGCTGATCACATTCACTGATAAACAAGAGCAAATCTGTCACAAAATTCTTCATAGCGAGTACGAGAAAAGACGAGTAGCACTCACCCTTCAAATCAAGACAATGCAGTACATTTTGAATAGTATCATCGGTATCCATTCTGTTAATAAGGGACGTGATCGCCATCTCTGTGTCGCTAACTTCTATTGACAGTGAATCAAAAACCTCTTCAAGATGGCAGAGGCGGTGTTCAATTATATCCATCGTAGCTGATTGCGCCATTGTCGAGAATAAGCAGGGCACTGATAATGAGCTTGTCATCAAGCCCCTCTGAGCTTTGCTGTTTGTTTTACTCTACAAGGAAAAATGATTCCAGGATTGCACCCACGTGCGTCGATTTACTGACGTCATTATTCGTTATTATTTGAAACAAACACAAAACATTTGGTGATTATTGTGTTCTATAGAAAATTCAACAATAGCAACCAATTTGTGTGACCAAGACAACATACAATAACGGTACTGTTGGTTAACGCCCGGTACAATTACAGACAAATTTGAAAGAAGCAGTTGATATCAAGCGGCGTCGGTGTCAATAGGAGAATCAATTACTCATTAGGTAGAAGACCTATTTAATCTCGTCGTTTTTTAGCCTGATTCGGAGTGTGTGTTGTGAATAGCAGTCATTGCTCCGTTTATGGCATAGACATATCGGTAATAACGCTATTCTTATTTGCTGGCGAAAGCCGGGTTCCACAATATCATCCAGTCAGAAATAATATGACCCCCACCCCCATCCTGAAAGATGACCCCCTCCCCCATATAATTAAGGTACAATTTGTTTGACCCTCCAGCCTAACTTAATTCACGGCTGTAGTTTTGGTGAATTTGTTATTTATTAACTTATGTATGCTAATAAATTTGTTGTATTTGCTATTAAGACTGTGTCATATTGTGAGATTTTTAGTGCTTCGCATGACATTCAGACCAACCCTTCTTTAAGAAGAGTGCAATTACGATATTTTTGTCAAATAGTATATTCCGGATGTAGCTACATGACAGGAAGTCCATGTCATATTAACAGAACTTAGCACATTTTATATAGTATATATATATAAACTATATATATATATATATATATATATATATATATATATATATATATATATATATATATATATATATATATATATATATACAATAACACAATGCTATCTCTTACCATTTGTTTCCAAAGACTACATTAGCTTTACATCTTGGACTCTGAGAACATTTTTCTGATTTTTGTAACCATCACGTTGGCTTCATCGAATGTAGGCTGCAGTCGGGCCTTAACTCGCTCTATGTAAGCAGCTAATTTACTTGAACAAGATCATACAATGTGGCGTAAGGTTGCATCAGCTCACAAATTCCCAGAAGATCAGCTATTGTGATATCATCTCCACAAAGGTAGTCATGATCTTTCAAGAAGACAGTTTCAATGCGTTGCAAGGTCACCTCGAAGTCGGCCTTGAATTTCCGCAGTCTCTCTTGATCTACAGGAATTTTTGGGGCTCTTGGCTCAATCACCTACAAGAAATTTATACAAATCAAATATTTGTGTTATTGTTTTTCATCATAATGCATTTATTTATTTATGGTGCATCAATTTATAGTAGATGGTATTGGGAACGTTATGATTCCGCCTAAATGATTATACACACATACTCGGGCTCAATATGGTAAAAGATGGTATAATGAACCTTCTTCAGGAACTTGCGTCTTAACACTGTATCGATACCATGGCAAAATTATAACAAGAACATGATCAGTGAATGGTGCATAGAACTACATCATAACAACGAAATTTTTCCCTGTATGTGTGTTTAGTGGATTGGTGGAATATGACCAGACCAGGATATCAAGAGTCCTTGTATGAATTATAAGGAGATATTGGATAAATAGAATAAATGACACACATAATCAATCCACTTGCTACACCAACTACACACTTAATCAATCCACTTGCTACACCAACTACATACAAAATAAATCCACTTGCTACACCAACTACATATATTATCAATCCACTAACTACACCAACTACACACATAATCAATTCACTTGCTACACCAATTACACATGTAATCAATTCACTTGCTACACCAACTAAATCAATCCACTTGCTACACCAACTCCACACGTAACAATCCACATGCTACACCAACTCTGCACGTAACAATCCACTTGCTACACCAACTCCACACGTAACAATCCACTTGCTACACCAACTAAATACATAATCAATCTACTTGTTACGCCAACTACAGACTTAATCAATCCACTTATTACACCAACTACATACATAATCAATTCACTTGCTACACCAACTAAATCAATCCACTTGCTACACACACTCCACACGTAACAATCCACTTGCTACACCAACTTCACACATAATCAATCCACATGCTACACCAACTAAATCAATCCACTTGCTACACACACTCCACACGTAACAATCCACTTGCTACACCAACTACACGTAATCAATCCACTTGCTACACCAACTACATTCGTAATAAATCCACTTGCTACACCAACTCCCTACGTAACAATCCACTTGCTACACCAACTGCACACGTAATCAATTCACTTGCTACACCAACTAAATCAATCCACTTGCTACACCAACTACATACGTAATAATCCACTTGCTACACCAACTACACACTTAATCAATCCCAGGGCTGGAAATTAACTAAAATGGCCACCCGTCATCAGGACGGTTGGCCAGGAGATGCTACCCGTCCTTAACAGATTCTACCCGTCCAAACAAAAAAGATACCCATTACATAATGCGTCATGTCAAGATGAACTCAAAAGATGCACATAGCTTTGACACGCGCGCTCACGTGTCACGCGGCTAGTTGAGAAACACCTTTCGCGCTAAAACCAACGACGTGCGCTCTGATCTTCTCACACCCTTGACGATTTTCATACACCAAGATCCCGTAAAACTTTACAATACAGCATTAGCTTCACCTTTTCACAAATTCAACTTTTAATAATGATTTATCAACCGTATAATACGGTATTATTAATGTTATCAGGCTACACACAAAATTAACATCGAGGGAAATCTAGCCTCGAGACCAAAATAGTCGTCGCGTTTAATGCATAATGTTTCAGGAGAGATAAACCACCCCTGAACAGAAATAACCAGCGACGTTGTGTTTTGCAGTAACAGCCTGAGGACGAATTGCTATCTGGTAAAAATGACCATTCACCCCGCTGCACCTGCTCTTAGAAAAAGAGAAGAGCGGTACAGCTCGTCGTCAATAGCAACAGGATTTTGATCTGGTCTTTGAGTGATCATGTTGTTCGTGTGCGACAAAGGTGAAGGGAGTTCAAAACGCACTTTCATTATTTTATCCTCGGCCTGTGCGAAAAAAGAGAAACAGCTTTTTCTTCCTGCGAATTGTCGCCAAATTACAAAATGGAAATACGAATTTTATGAGCTTTACAAAGATGCGCGTGTGTGCGAGGGGGAACAGAGAGAGGGAAAAGTGAGTAAAACGGGGTGGTAGGGGTGTTTGATTGAGGCTGGCGCCGTTGAGCATGTACGCGTTAACCTGGATTGATATGATATGTTCAATTAAGTCATCAAAGTAAGAATAATGAGC
>CM067356.1:27047004-27307004 GCA_034190875.2 Urechis unicinctus
TAGGAATGATCTTAAGACTAATTGTGACCTCTCATCTCTCCTCACAAGAAGAATAAATCAAAATACCTTGAAAATATTTTTCCCACAATCAGATTTGAAGGAAGACATCAAGACAATCTTGACACAATTTATTTTCAATTGTTGTAAGGTCAGACGACGGTACTTATCCATGAGTGATGAGTTTCCTCAAGGTTATCAACCATATGACTCAAAAGATTCGATCAAAAATAACGTAGGACGTTGCGCAATCTTCTATGTAAACTACTTGTAAATGACCACCGGAAGCGGGCGAGGGATCGCATTGCTCCGTGCTGCCGCGTAGCAGATTAAAACTCGCGGTCTCTCATTGGTCGTGCGAGATCTGCACGAAAAGCTCACCTAATTTTTCGTGATGAATGTGGTTGTGAAGGTGGCCCTGCTATTTTTCATGACCCCGTACACCATACACTAAAGCGACAAAACCAGACACTTGGCGCAAAAAGCAAACAAAGCGTTAGAGGAAGGCTATAAATTTATTGAATCCCTATTTGGTTTGTTACATGACACAATTGAGCATTTGCATCTCCTACGCTTCCGTTAACTTTTATCATCACTTTGGATTATTTGGACTTTTTTGCAATTGTCTTATTTTATTTTTTTACACTCGATTTACCCAACAGGGCTGTTGTACCTTGGTGGTGATACTATTTAATCTGATTATTCGATCAATATCATATAATAGCTAAGAAATTTTTAATCTGTGTTGGTGCCTTCCCAGTAGGCCGCCACTGATTGGACCTCTTTAACTGAATCTCTTGGCCGTTTAAATGTTTGCTACAAGGTTTTATGGATGCCTGTACAACAACAAAATTGTATATATAAATAAATTTGCCTTCACCATGACAAGGTTAACGTTTCAAGGCAATACTTTTTCTGAACTGCAAATAGGTGTTATACTTTTAACATTAATTTATTCCCAGAGGACTTTGACCAACCCACGCTATTGGCGGGCCATATCGTGCTGATAATAAATGAGGGATGCACAGTGGAATTAGCTAGATATAACATTATAACAATATCTTGCCTCAGATGTTAGTAGATGTCATTGACCCACGCCCCAGGCGCAGTGAGAATTACAGCTCTCCTGTTTGTATACAATTGTTTCGTTACAGACTCGGCTAGGCGAATAACAGGGCGTGGACGAAGCCTGTTCCACCGGAAATCATACAGGGAGTGGCGCCCGCGCACGTGGGCGTGTGGTTTGAAGCAGTTTGCAGTGTGCCTGTGTGGTACGGTCAGTTTCGTTGTGGTGCATGTCGCCACCAGAAGACAAGCGTGTTCTCCTCAACGCAAGATAGGTACACCACTGTTCGCTTGGCAGTAAGGCATTGAAAAGATTTGGTGATAAACGACATTCCTCTCCACTTTTATATATTGGAATAAGCTATCAACTTCGACAATCAATATCGTCACTAAAAGCATAACTTCGGATGACGCCCAAATGAGATTTAACAAAGAAAGGCAACAACGAGTATGCGGCAATTATCAAATATCGTAACTTTTATAGACGATTGTTATTATGATATCACAATCGCCTATTTCATCGCTGTCGCCATGGGAACGACTATGGGGCTGCACAATGCCGACGTAAGCGTCATCATGATCCCTTCCGCTGATGTTCCGCATTTGATTCTCTATTAAGAAATCATTCTCTGTGTTTGGTGTAGCTCTTATTCTGTCCACCAACTCACTGACAGCTTTGGCCTTATGGATGTCCAAGCCTCTACGGAAAACTCGGGCTACATTATACATTTGCAGTTTAAGCGTTGCCAACTTTTGTACGGGTCTGGCCTTGATTCTAGACAAGATTCTACTTTACACTGGTACAACACACATTCCGAACCGACCTCGACCCAGCGACCAGGCCATTGAATCAATGAGAGCAAGTTTTCTCATTGTAGGAGTCTGGCTGGTGGTCAACTTAGCCGTGTCTGTGTTCACACTCATGGCCATTGCTTTTGACCGAATGTATGCTGTAGCTCGACCACATTCTTACAAGATCCATCAGAGCAAAAAGCGAGTTCTGTTCATTAAATTTCTGATCTGGTTGTACATGGGTAGCGTGTTGGGTGGTACCATGTCCTACTATGGTTGGACTGCCAGTCTGGACGACGTACTGGGTATCTTCACCATATTAGATGTCCTGCCAATCTGGGCCCTCAATTACGTCATTCTAGTCCATGTGTACCTGATGACTCTGGGAGATATGGCTGTGTACGTCGGCGGTATAGTCTTTATTTACAGAAAAACCCAGCGTCCTCGTGTTCTTTCCCCATATCACCCACGTGACCATGCCATAACTAACACTTACAATACGTGTCCTATATACGGGATGCCACTTTCATACACGGCCACATGGAGTTTGGATCTGTTTGTGATCGACACCCGACTGTCTTTATGAATTAATTAATATTCAGCCCACCAGAGAATATACGCAGGTTATATATTGGTTGTTACGTAACCCTCACGTGACTTGTGTGTTATTGAATATCGGAGTAAAGAAAATCATCTATTCTAATCATCTCAACCGTGGACATTTGACTGCCTCTTATGGGGCAGCCAACCGAAATCGTTGGGTCCATTGGCTGCTTTCGCCGCTGTACAAATTTGGTGCACCATTTGTAGACCCTAGTTATTGATTATTTACTGTCATTGAGAAGTCATTATTACTCCAAAACTGAGGGTGTTAAACCTCCTGTGCAGTAGATCGCATTTCGAGTGGATGTAATGCAAAGGCTAATAAATATATTCAGGAATACCTCGTCAAATGAGATTCCATCTCGCTATTGTTGTTCGATTTTCTTTATTCTCATGAACAGACAACTCACCACTGTTCAGAGCGTCAATTGATGGAAAGAGAATCCATAAAATGGAATCTTAGAACAGGAGCCGAGATCATTAGGAGTTGGAGTCGACGCAATCCACGTCTGAGAACTCAGTAAATTATTTGAATAATACCACCCCAGAGCTTCCATGGCAACAACAGAGCTTTCCAACTCGCGCCAAACACCTTGGCTAAGATCCTTTGTTAGAAAATTGAAAACATAATATACCTTTTATTGGAACTCAATAAGAATATCAAATCTCCCCTAAATGCAGCTTTGACCGATGACCTTGATCTAATGCATGCATCAATTCAGTAATATATGGCCGGGTCCCAGTCCACTTGTAAAGCCTCGTTGTAGTCGGGTAACCATGTTTCGATGTCGTCTTCGCAGAACTGGCCGATGCAATCTACGCGAACGGTTACTTGCCAGTCTGCACTAACAGCGCCTGCCTCATTACTATCACGCGTACATTCTGGTAAATCTTCACCTACCGATTTATGCTGGACACTAATATCGCCTTTGATTCCATGGCAATTAGCACTGACAATATCTTCTTGTTTTATGGAAGTATCTTTCATATCTTGCGAATGATACGATGTCGTTGCCAATCTACTAATTTCTGCCACTTGTGCAGCTTCGCCGACATCATTGGATATATCTAGACCAGAGGGAGCAAGTTCGTTTGTGGAGGTTATCAAGGGTTCAAGAGTTGCTTGTGGTGTTATATCGGCTACCAAATGCGCTGATTGGTCGATATGGTGTAATGTCCCGTGAGATCGGTCTACATGTGTCAGGAACTTCCTATTTTTCTCGAGTTGGACAATCTTTTGAAGAAATACCGTTAATTCGGATTCCAGCACGAATGCCTGTATGAAATCTGTAACCTGTTCGGCTATTATATCTTTATCCACGATATCCTGGTTCTCTGGGATCGTGTTAATGAGGTTGGGTTCGTGCAAAGAGCTACACGACATCATATCTATAACAGGCAGTATATAATCAAGCTGGTCGTCTGAAATCTCAAAGTGTTCTCTGACCCTGGCCAGTACGCTAGACTTCATTGTCTGGTCTACCCCAAACAGTTTGCTCACGACAAGGAGTGAGTTTTCGTGTGTCAAGCTCTTCACCGAGGGCTGATCACATTCACTGATAAACAAGAGCAAATCTGTCACAAAATTCTTCATAGCGAGTACGAGAAAAGACGAGTAGCACTCACCCTTCAAATCAAGACAATGCAGTACATTTTGAATAGTATCATCGGTATCCATTCTGTTAATAAGGGACGTGATCGCCATCTCTGTGTCGCTAACTTCTATTGACAGTGAATCAAAAACTTCTTCAAGATGGCAGAGGCGGTGTTCAATTATATCCATCGTAGCTGATTGCGCCATTGTCGAGAATAAGCAGGGCACTGATAATGAGCTACACTTGTCATCAAAGCCCCTTTGAGATTTGCTGTTTGTTTTACGCTACAAGGAAGAACGATTCCAGGATTGCACCCACGTGCGTCGATTTACTGACGTCATTATTCGTAATTCTTTGAAACAAACGCAAAATATTTGGTGATTATTGTGTTCTATTGAAAATTCAACCATAGCAACCAATTTGTGTGTCCATGACAATATACAATAACGGGACTGTTGGTTAACGCCCGGTACAATTACAGACAGATTTGAATGAAGCAGTTGATGTCAAGCGGCGTCGGTGTCAACAGGAGAATCAATTACTCGTCCTTTTTTTTTAGCCTGATTCGGAGTGTGTGTTGTGAAACGCCAACGGCATGTCTTCCAACGGCAAGCCTGGACGACCAGCAATACGGTTTCAACAATATTTCACGAACAAATGTTATCTCTAAACAAAATGAATACTGGACTCTCGTTGGAAGACATAATAAATATGGATGGTTTTAAAAAGAAGCACGGAACTGTTGATATTCTCAAAGAAGTTATTGATGCGTACAGGGTGCTCAATGACGCTAGACGCTGCACAAAAACGAGTAGGTCGGCGGACCCGGCCAACCTGCCCATGTACGCCACACTTGAGATATCCATTGCTTACGCATTTTCTCCTCCTGAGCTAAACTGAATTATCGAACGCTTCGTGAGAAAATGTTCGAATAATTCACGGCCACACAGCGCTTCCATATGCCTGATCCAGACTAAAAAAAAGTTATAAATTCACGGTTGGCACCGTGGTTTCTATGGAAGCTGATATGGGCGGCTGAACCTGGGTTCATCCATGTGTCATTTTCGGTTGACCTAGGTTCGCGCACGAAATACCGCTTCACTCCAAAAACGTTTAATATCTCTTTCATCATTTGCCAGAGGCCAAAAATGTCAACACTATGCGATCCGCATCGATTCGATCAGTTCACACTTAAAATTGCGTCATAGGCATCTTAAGAAGCACGGATCTGACCACTGTTTATATTCTCAAAGAAGAACAGGGAGCTTAATGGTGGTTTGTTTCCCTGTTTCCTTGATTCAAGTTAAGTTTTTGATAGAGTTAATTATTATGTATTGGTTGATAAACTTGTTAAACGAGGTGGCCCTGGAACAATTGTAAGATTGTATGTCTAATGGCGTAAGACTGGGATCGAGGCAGACTGTCACCCGATTCGTTCCAGTTTTATATGGATGATTCGGGCTCTGATTTAAACATTTGCAGCGTTGACTGTAGTTTTGGTGAACTTGTTATTTATCAACTTATGTAGGCCAATTAATTCGTTTTATTTGCTATTAAGACTGAGTCATATTGTGAGATTTTTACTGCTTCGCATGACATTCAGACCAACTCTGAGTGCAATTATGATATTTTGGTCAAATAGTACACACACACACACACACATATATATATATATATATATATATATATATATATATATATATATAATATATATATATATATATATATATATATATATATATATATATATATATATATATATATATATATATGGTATGTGCTAAGTTATGTTAATATGACATGGACTTCCTGTCATGTGGCTATATACTTACTGAATAAACTGCTAATCACTAATCTTTGTATGGTTCTCTGCACGCACTAAATTACCCTTCTGATTTAAGCTGGCACGAAACGTGAGCCCAGTGACAACGATTATTTTACTGCGTCCTGCAGTTTTTTACCAAACAAGAACAACAATTGCCGTTATAACTACGAAATGATGAAATTTGTTCCAGTCTGATTCGTGAAACATTCCTTGTGCCAAAAGCAATGTTAAGCCTTTTTTTTTTTTCAATGTATCATGGATTTTTCTTTAGAATCCCAGTCAATGACTTGTGTTCGGGCTCATTCAGTATTACAAGATGCAAGCGGTAGGATTTGTTGAATCAAACTCATCAGATGACTTGTAGGGGGGAGTCTAGGCAATTGGTTTGTGTCAAGAAGAGGTAATGTGGGGTTGTCCAAGCATCACTATTATCCATAAACTTCACCATAGCAATGTCACCTACTAGCTGAATGTGACATAAAGATGGAGTGATGGCAGTAGTTTATTGAATCTGATAATCACAAGGTAACATCATTCAATGTTTAAACATTCAAGCAATGATACAAAATAATCAAAGTGCCTATTCTTGTCAGTCTAAGCAGCATAGGAGCTGAGAATCACAATATGATAGCGATTTCAGTAATTCAGGTACAATTACATACTATCTCTTACCATTTGTTTCCAAAGACTACATTAGCTTTACATCTTGGACTCTGAGAACATTTTTCTGATTTTTGTAACCATCACGTTGGCTTCATCGAATGTAGGCTGCAGTCGGGCCTTAACTCGCTCTATGTAAGCAGCCAATTTAGGACGACCTTGACCAAGATCATACAATGTGGCGTAAGGTTGCATCAGCTCACAAATTCCCAGAAGATCAGCTATTGTGATATCATCTCCACAAAGGTAGTCATGATCTTTCAAGAAGACATTTTCAAGGCGTTGCAAGGTCACCTCGAAGTCAGCCTTGAATTTCCGCAGCCTCTCTTGATCTACAGGAATGTTTTTGGCTCTTGGCTCAATCACCTACAAGAAATTTATTCAAGTTAAGTATAAATCAAATATTTGTTATTTTTTTTCGTCATAATGCATTTATTTATTTATGAGGCATCAATTTGGTTTTGGGAACGTTATGATTCCGCCTAAATGATTATACACACATGCTCGGGCTCAATATGGTAAAAGATGGGATAATGAACCTTCTTCAGGAACTTGCGTCTTAACACTGTATCGATACCATGGTAAAATTCTAACAAGAACATGATCAGTGAATGGTGCATAGTACTACATCATAATAACGAAATTTTGTCCTGTGTGTGTGTGTTTAGTGGATTGGTGGAATATGACCAGAGCAGGATATCAATTGGATTTCATAGTTGGAATTTGCTTGAGTAAACCAAGAAATCATTTATAAATCAGTCAAATATAAGCATTAGCTCTGAAAACCCTTTGACAGAGAACTTAACAAGTAAGGAGAAATAGTATAAATGATACACAATCCACTTGCTACACCAACTACACACTTAATCAATCCACTTGCTACACCAACTAAATCAATCCACTTGCTACACCAACTACATCAGTAACAATTCACTTGCTACACCAACTACACACGTAATCAATCCACTTGCTACACCAACTACATATGTAATAATCCACTTGCTACACCAACTACATGCTTAATCAATCCACTTGCTACACCAACTACAGACTTAATCAATCCATTTGCTACACCAAATAAATCAATCCACTTGCTACACAAACTACACGGTCAACAATCCACTTGCTACACTAACTACATATTTAATCAATCCACTTGCTACACCAACTCCACATGTAATCAATCCACTTGCTACACCAACTACACACGTAATCAATCCACTTGCTACACCAACTACATACGTAACAATCCACTCGAGCTACACCAACTCCACATGTAATCAATCCACTTGCTACACCAACTACACACGTAATCAATCCACTTGCTACACCAACTACACACGTAATCAGTACACTTGCTACACCAACTCCACACAAATCAATGCATTTGCTACAACAGGTACACATAATCTAGGCATTAACTCATCAGAAGTGAGAGACGACCATCACCTGAAGGTTAAACATATCAGTGGTAAGCGTGTGCAGATTAGTGTGTTGCCAGGCAGCAAATTCGTCAACTCTGGCTCTCAGGTGGGCTTCAGTTGGGTACCAATGTCTGGCCACACCAGGCTGTGAGCTCAGATACATCAGGATGGCCACACTGAAGAGAAGAGTTATATAGTCAGCTTTCCTGCAAAAGCTTTCACGTGCACATAATACTGAGATTTAGATGATGATAATAGCATGCTTATAAAGATTTATATACATTTGAAATTCACTCTTTGGTACTTCAATGGGATGGATTCTGAAAGTAAAATATATAATAAGTTCATCATGGCAGATTATAACTATGGTGTGGGTATCATGGAGAGGAGGAAGGAATCCACAACAATCAGACCAACTTCAAGCAAGAAAAATCATAGCATTCAAGGGAAGAGACAAAACTACATACACCATTTACATGACAGTGCAAGTGCAAGATAGCTAGTAGGGTTTAATACAGGTAAGTTCCCGAGAAAAGCAACTAATTATTTGCCCATGTGTCCAAAGTTTGTTCAATTATGTGTGACATTCCTATTGTACACAAATAAGGATAT
Organism: Urechis unicinctus; assembly: GCA_034190875.2. Lineage (NCBI taxonomy): Eukaryota > Metazoa > Annelida > Polychaeta > Xenopneusta > Urechidae > Urechis > Urechis unicinctus. The sequence goes on from CM067356.1 coordinate 27,055,578, forward strand.
AACCCATGGTCTATAACAACAATATCTTACAACAATGAACAAAGGCAGTCCCAAAATAAATGGAGCTGTTTTTTTTATATGCTCACATGTCAATTGTGATAGTACTGATGATAATGATAATAATAACCAGCTCAATTGCAGTACAATGTTAAAATTATATTAAATTCTGTTAAATAATGTAGTTAAACAATTCAGAAAGAAAGTTGTGATGTAAGAAACTGGAGAGCAAAGAAATCTACCTGGGCCCTAAACACCATAGACCCAGCGGGTCGGAGGTTATACTGCTGCCAAGCCATATACTCATCCACGCGGGCACGTTTCTGAAAATCCTGCGGGTACCAGTGATCGGCTACGTTGAACTTGCTGCAGAGGTACTTAAGAATAGCCACACTTGACACAAACCACAAATAATGAATAAAAATTCCGGTCGTGAAGACTCAACTCAAGATTGACAGATATTACTACACCAATGATGATTAAATAAATACAAAGCATGATACAAATAAATCTTTTTACAACACTTAAAAATAAGAATAAATAAATACAATAAAACGTAACGATCAAACGAAATGCCAGTTAACAACTATGACATAATGATGAATTATGTCCGTATCCTAATGGTAAATTGAAAATATACCAACAGAACAACAAGGGTACCTTTCAGTCAGTTTAAAGCCATGATCATCAATGACAGGTACCAAGCTGAATGGATTGATGGCTTTGTATTCATCTTTGAGGTGCTCTCCTGTGGTCACAACAAAAATAACATATAATGTGATACAACAAATTGATTGTGATCGATACAGCCAAATAACAGGTGATGACAGGAATTTTACTTTGTTATCAAAGGGATATGTGGAAGTCTAAAAAGACGGTTAACTCCAGCCTAACCATGTCTCTTGCAATATATTAACACAGATTGTTTCGTTAAATGTAGGCAAGGAACCACACCTCTGATATTTAAAAATGATCTCATATCATTACAGCTAGGAGTTGCCAAGAGAAAATAAAACACACACACAAAAACAGTATAGACTCTGAAAAAGAGGAGGCTGCACATGTAGGGATGGGGAAGTAATGATTTAGCTCTTCCTTTCCATCCAACTAGGACATGATTTAATTTGGATGCTCCATGCCTTTGATTTCCGAGGCCTTAACTTGTCACATGATCCTTTGGGATCACTTTATGAGCTATGAGGCCTAACCTCAACACTTTATGAGCTATGAGGCCTAACCTTGCCACTTTATGAGCTATGAGGCCTAACCTTGCCACTTTATGAGCTATGAGGCCTAACCTTGCCACTTTATGAGCTATGAGGCCTAACCTTGCCACTTTATGAGCTATGAGGCCTAACCTAACCTTTATGAGCTATGAGCTATGAGGCCTCGCCACTTAATGAGCTATGAGGCCTAACCTTGCCACTTCATGAGCTATGAGGCCTAACCTCGCCACTGAATGAGCTATGAGGCCTAACCTCGCCACTTTATGAGCTATGAGGCCTTACCTCACCACTTTTTATAAACATTCATGTTCATATTACATTTTTGACAGTATGTTGAGGTGAAAAAAGTGAGCAAATTAACACTTGGTTTCTTCCTCAATGATTGATAGAGAAAGTGTCGTAACACAATTCACCTACAGGAGGTATTATTTATTGTGAAACCCTCCAGGTTTGCTTTATGGCTAAATGAGCCCTTATTTCGACATATTTTGCAAAAGCTGCTTTAAATATTGTATATATTGGTTTGTGATCAAATTTGCATTATGATATACAAGAAATAGCTATATGCCTGAAATACTAAAGTACGTTTTTTTTTTTTACCAAAATGTGCAGTTTGAACTGATTAATAATCCTTATGAAGAGTAGAATGTTGGTGATCACAATAAATGCCATCATTGAACAGTATCCCTGCTAGGAATGATGTATCAAGTTAAAACTAATTGAACAATGTTGAGGACTACATGAAGGCCCATTCTCAGTATCATCCTGACAAAACAGTACAAATGCATCACTTGCGGGGACTGGGGGTTTGTTGAAAGGCAGATTTGTATACTCAATGATAGTAGCAAAACTTGCATTTAAATAATAAAATCCCAGGCACCTGATGATCAGGGAGCCAACTATATGTTGCCTAGTGCTTTGCTGGCTTTTTTCGTCTTTAAATGTGCCTACTGAGTTTGACTATCAGGAACCAAGTGCAAGTCGATTAACATTGACCTAAAGCGGAAACTATCCAATTACCTAGTGAATTTTACTTTAGTGATTTTGGGAGCAATTAATAATTAAACAGAATGGCGAGTTTAAGGCAAGTGTCAAGATTAGGACCTATAGCGTATATTGTATCCCGAGAACTAATTCGTCTACAAGAATACCACCACTACTCCAACCACTAGAACTAAATCAACACGGTCAATTTGTGGGATGTTTCGATAATCTCGTAAGACTTGTAAGTCTCAAGTCCACAACTGCCACTGTCACTGATTGCGATTGGTAATTTACAGCAATGATATTTTCACGAATAGGAGTGCACAGCATACTGTTACAAAACATACGTACCGCTTCGCAATGCAATCGGTTTGGCTTCGAATGGTATATTATTGAGCTTCACAAACATGTAAACCGCTCGCGACGGCTGGGACATCAGATCGTAATACACTTTGAGACCAGCCATGTTTGCATAAACTAGCCCGTTAACAGTAATTTATGTCCTTATTTGGGGCAAGTGAACGCACGTTCAATCATAACGTTATATGTTTCAAACAAAATTTTACAAATTTGACCTTCCGCGGTGTTCTCCAAGTTGCATATCTCCATAATGATGCATTATTTTATCGAGGAATTTTACCATTTCAGCGAAATAACTAGTGATCGTTGTCGCCACGACTGTTTCAAAACATCATATTACTCTCTCGCAAATGCGTCGGGAAAACCGCGTTATTTCCCTGTGCTGTGTCTCACAGGGAATCGTATCAGAAGGTAGGTTGAAGATATAAAGATATATATTTATCGATCTATGACCCCTGATAGATCGTAGAACGAAGAGAGAAAGATTTATATCATCGATCTAATGACCCCGCTACTACTTAAAAAACCCAGCAGTTGTGGGGTCATTAAATCGATTATATAAATCTTTCTCTCTTCATTCTATGATCTCGGGGGTCATAGATCGATAAATATATATCGTTCTATCTTCAACCCACCTTCTGATACGATACCACGTGTGCTGTCTGGTCACCCTCAGCAGATCGATGATGAACAAAATACTTCAGTGCATGATCAAACAACAGGGCATAAATTAGAATAAATGAATGATGCAAAGTGGCTGATTCTGTAAATGTGTATTATGTATAAAACCAAGGAGTTATATATGTATAACTCCTTGGCCTTACTTATATCTTTTCCTTGGCAAATAAACTTCACCTGTTATAGACTCCTTACTATTTTTGCAAATAGTTTTTGTTTTTATCTTTCATAACCGCACTGCTTGAAGAATATTGATTCGGAACATATGTTCTTTATATATTTGCAAGTTGCTTTGTTGAATCCTACCCCTGAATATTAAACCACCATTCCCAGCAGGAATGTAGAACATTATTGTTCACGATGTCGATCTAATTATATTGCAATTTTGTTCAAAAGCAATGAAATCATCTGCAGAGCTGTCTTCCATCAAACTGGCGTCACGCCTCTGGTTTATTATTAACTCGCGCTTGCTTCCAGTGAGTTGATGGCGTCCACAGGCGCTCAGTTTCCGATGCCAAGCTTCCGAGCGCCGAGCCGCTTCCGAACGCCGAGCCACTATCTATATGTATAACAAGTAGAATATATAGATAGTGGCTCGGCGCTCGTAAGCTTGACAGCGACTATGGCGTACATTGGCGTACGTTGAAAGGGATATGGGGATATTTGAGTTAACCACAATTAGTCTACACGCGTCACAAACGCCTTGTGGTAAACGCTTAGTAATTTTTACTTATATTATCAACTACCAGGCAAATGGTGGAAATGCGATATAATTTCTGTCGAAAGTAGCCCTTTTATTGCTATAACGATGTATCATATAAACTGCATCATATTATTATCGATATTAGGTGGATATCATTGTTGGGAGCCTCCGTTATCTCGACTACCAATTATAGAGGGTCTGATCAGCAGATTGGCTCGACAACGTTAACGCTGCTCTCTTCCAACGTATAACCCCACCCCACGCTGAGCATATGCCACAACTCACAACAAAACTCTTCCACAGATATCTCAGCTATCCCCCCCCCCCCACATTATGAAAGAGTGAGTATAATTAGCCACAACTCATGAAAAGTACTGTGTGATGTCTTGCATGGAACTTCTCTTGCAAGTCTCTGGAATATGCTTATATATTAACATTCTCGGCCTTTTAGTTCCCCTGGCAGAGCCCAAGAGGTATTGCCACCCCTATAGAGGGTGGATTTTTTAATCATCATCACTAATACTGTATATATATAATTGAGTTTAATTATATTTTTATTGTTAAAATTATGATTGTGTTTATGCCTGGGATTTTTACAGTTTCTGAAAGCTATCTTTGTCCAATCTTCTTGTGTTTAGGTTGGTCACTTCGCCTATGATTGTAAAATTTAAGACTGAAGAGGCTGCAATCAAAGCTCTCCAACACTATTAAATATTATTACATAATAGTTTCCATGAAATATATGTTGTTTATTCACAATAGTTGTCAGATACCGAGTTACGCCCTTTAGTGAATTGAATCTTAAGTGTTGCTGGCTTTCTCTTTAGAAAATATTGGTAAACCTTTCAGCATTTTTTTAGGGGTATTTCTACGCTATTGTTAAAGTTGAGTGCTTAACAACATGAACTAGTCTTTATTGAGGTGGATGTTAATCTTAATGTCATCCTTTGCTCAGAAGTGATGAACATAAATATTTGGTTTTGCATGATCAAAATTTGGGAAGACCTATTGACTTTCTAAAATGGATACGGAGGCGAAAAAAGTATTATGCCTTGACATATAAGATCCGTGAATGTGCAATAGAAGTAACTTGAAAGTATCACGGCGCATATTGCACCAGTTTCAGGCACACAGCATAATACCAACTTTGTATGAAATAATATTCAGAGACGAGAAGTAAACATAATTTTCCGAGGTGCTAAGAAAACCACTTTCTGGCAAACAAACGCCTTGATAAAATAAGAGAAGTAATTTGAAAGTACCACGGCGCTCATCGCACCTCATTCTGGCACGCAGACGCCTTAACATCATAACAAATAAAGAGGTAAACGAAATGTACAATGTCGCTTAGAGAACCACTTTCTGGTACATAAACACCTTCACATAATAAGATGTAATCTGGAAGTACTAATGCGGTTAAGATAACGACTTCCTGGCTCCCCAACGCGATAACTAAAAGCACTTATTTGTTTCCCTACTAACGTCTAGACACGGTTACATATATGCATGTACAATAGAGGTATATAGATGATGGAATAACTAAGGCGCTTAGGGTACAACTTTCGGATTCACAAACGACTTATCGTTAACAATGCGACACATTGTATATTATCTTTACAGTGTGTATGAAAAGCAAGAAATGTGAAAGATGAACTTTGGCGCTGAATGAACGTTTTTTTGGGGGTTTTTTTGGTTTTTGGCTCGCCTGGTCGTAATCTACACAATGCATTGAACTATGTCATCATTAGCCTCCTTATCGGATATGTACGCTTTTATTCGCCCATTTGAAGTATGCATGTTCAACCTTTGACTCTTCTGGTATCCTCCTAGCACTGTACATTCCCTTCCTTGTCAGACCTCTCAAGGCCTTCCATGGTTTCTTGTTCCGATTTGGTAAGACGTTTTTTCTACTGGGCCTTGGTTTTTATTCACAAGAAATAAGTGCTCACGAAAACTCGAGTTCAGTTAGAGCTTCACTAAACTTAATATTTGGCTTCAGCTTAGGACATTTTCTTCAAATAATGTGGCTTACGGTTATTTTCCTACTCTCAACGTTTATTGTGAAACTACAAGTTCTACAACAATTACATTACTTGTGTAATAGGAATGTGGAAACGTAAGAGTATTTTCAACAGATGTCTTCAACGGAATAATCAGGCCATTGGCTTTAATGACAAGTACAATTCGACTTATATATAACTAAAACAATTTTAGCGTACAATTACTGATTTGATTATAAATATAACTTGACGCTTAACGACCCAGAAAACCGCCTTTGTGTGTCTCAAGCCCGGGGGGGGTGCACTTAAGTGTATAGAGGTAGTATATATGTGCCGCGCGACGGGGTATGTTTTTTCGGCCTCTAGACTTGTACGACGGGTTTTTGGGCCTCATACTTGTACGACGGGGTATGTTTTTCAGCTTCAATCTGTACGACGGGTTGTACATTCGCATAATACCTTGTACGACGGGGTTTGCTTTTTGGCCATTTTGACCTTGTACGACGGGTACGGGTTTTCGAGGTCCCGCGACACACCCCTATCCAGAATAAGGCCAAGTGCCGCCCCCCCCCCCCCCCGGGGGGGGGGGTCTCACGGGTGTAGTCGTCATTCTCTACGTATAGCTTAATCGTAACAAGGCATTGGTGAGCCAGAAAGTAATACGCCTCCGGTACACTACTCTTGCATGTGCATAGATGTAATATGTCAAGGCGTACGGAGTAGCTCTTTCGAACTAAGTACGGGTAGTGCTGCATGCACTCCGACAAGGTGATAAATAAACCTGTCGTTGGTCTTTTGGGCTAGTACGGATAGCCAGAGAGTGGTTCTCTAGGCGCCTTAGTATTTTCAGATTACACCTCTCATAGCATAGATCTTAATTTGTCAAGGCGTTTGTGAGCTTCATAGTGGTACTCCAAGCGCATTGGTTCTTGCAGATTACCCCTCTTGTATATTCATATAGTTAATTTTGTCAAGGCGTTTGTGGTCCAGAGATTGACACACTTAGCGCCTTAAATTGACATCAATAACGAATGATATGCAAACAAAATATGATGTTACAGGCCGTGTAAGTGATTTAGCCATTTAATCATACAACCCCTATCCCCCACCACACACACAGATCCCGCCCCCCCTCCTCAAACAACGTAGTATCATCAATCAGGTACCGAATATATGAAAAAATGACACTCCCTTTGAAACGTTATGATATTAACGTGCGTTTATCGGGGGCGGGGAACGTTTTCCGGTTTCCAGTGTCCCTCGGATATGCGAAAAGGAAACAGTGAGTAAACTCTAAACCATGTACTGTAGCTTTTGTTTCCTGATTTGCATGGGGCTGCTTCGAAGTCTAATTCAATTTACCTTGTGAGGTGTCACTGCTACGATGAATCCCATAGCAGTTTCTGCCCCTCTGCTGATGCGAATTGTTTTATGGTCGGTGCCACATCTTATTATTCTTAACCTGTTGTTATCCTGTTGACAGTATGTCAGTAGCCCAACAGAACAATATTCGGAACTATTACCTTGTACGTCTAACAGAACACCCCCGTTTTAAAGTAGATTGACAAACATGCTAACTTGACACACCACTTATCCCATTAAACTAGCTCCAAAACTTGGTTAAAAAGGCTGGTTGACAGCTCCCCTTTTAACTCTATCATGAGGATTTATCATGCTACCTATAAGCTCTGCAGGCCGTCATGGAATATTCGGAGCCATGCTAAGCAAAAAAAACAATGCATTTTCTCTTCTTTGAAAGTTCCTGTTTGAGATCTCGTCAAGGGCCATTGAATACATCAAGAGAAACCTTGAATCTTCACAATTTCATGTTTGTGTTGGAGCATAATCATTAATCGCACTGCAGTGATCTAAAGTTGCAATTCTTAAGTACAACAGTGGATAATAGTACGGGATGTGAGATATTCATCCAGAATCTTGATCCATATGGATATGTAGATACAGAGCACAGATATAAATAGCTGGCTGCTCAAAACACAGGGATTCATATAAAAAGGAAGATTTAAGATAGAGGGATGTATATAATCAATCTATGACCCAGTACCTCGGATTATAGATTGATTATATAAATCTTTCTATCTTCTAATACCCCTGTGGCATGAAATATAATTTTCGTTTTGGTCTGGTTCCATGCTATGCTTAAAGTTGCTGTAGTTGACTGCATGCTTGAATACGTGAGTGACAGATTTAGGCTTCTGTAGAAAAATAAATATGACCTGTTTTGATTATTACCTTACCTAAGACATCTGATTGTGTCACAAGTTATCTAGAACTCAGTCATAGACCCAGATTTTCTGAATCAAGGTCATATCACGATGTGGTTTTACACTAGACCTGGTATAATGTCACGCTGTGGTTTTACACTAGGCCTGGTATAATGTCATGCTGTGGTTTTACACTAGGCCTGGTATAATGTCATGCTGTGGTTTTACACTAGGCCTGGTATAATGTCACACTGTGGTTTTACACTAGGCCTGGTATAATGTCATGCTGTGGTTTTACACTAGGCCTGGTATAATGTCACGCTGTGGTTTTACACTAGGCCTGATATAATGTCACACTGTGGTTTTACACTAGGCCTGGTATAATGTCACACTGTGGTTTTACACTAGGCCTGGTATAATGTCATGCTGTGGTTTTACACTAGGCCTGGTATAATGTCACGCTGTGGTTTTACACTAGGCCTGGTATAATGTCACGCTGTGGTTTTACACTAGGCCTGGTATAATGTCACGCTGTGGTTTTACACTAGGCCTGGTATAATGTCACGCTGTGGTTTTACACTAGGCCTGGTATAATGTCACACTGTGGTTTTACACTAGGCCTGGTATAATGTCACACTGTGGTTTTACACTAGGCCTGCTATAATCAGTAGGTTGTACTAGTGACCAGTCACCATAGTATATGTGTGTGGATATATATATATATATATATATATATATATATATATATATATATATATATATATATATATATATATATATATATATATATATATATATATATATATATATATATGTATTCACTCAAAATTCCTTCACCATGCTCAAACAGGACATAGTTGGTCGCTCTATATGTGCAGTGGGTTGGTCTGCCTCTCATCACATGATTCTATAGGTTCCATTTGGGCGACCTAGTTGTTGTATTGTCAATTCATTGACATTCACCTGGACTAGCTGCTGCCTTCTCTCATGCTCTCACTCCCTATCATGTGCTCTCTTTCTCTCTCTCTCTCTCTCTCTCTCTCTCTCTCTCTCTCATAAACATATGCACATATGTTAGTACACACACACACACATATATATATATGTATACACACACACACACTCCCCCTATTAGCAAGCCTTACTTTTTACTACTCCCCACTTAGCTAGCCTAACTTAACACAACTCCCCCTCTTAGCAAGCCTAACTTTACACTATTCCCCCTCTTAACTAGCCTAACTTTACACTACTCACCGTCTTAGCAAGCCTTACTCTTTACTACTCCCCACTTAGCAAGTCTAACTTTACACTGGCCCCCCTCTTACCTAGCCTAAGTAAGTTTACACTACTCCCCATCTTAGCAAGCCTTACTTTTTACTACTCCCCACTTAGCAAAGCAAGCCTAACTTTAGAAATACTCCTCATCTTAGCAAGCCTCACTTTCTACTACTACTCCCCCACTTAGCAAGCATAACTTTAGAAATACTCCTCATCTTAGCAAGCCTCACTTTCTACTACTACTACCCCACTTAGCAAGCATTCCTTCACATTTCTACAGTAACCACACTCAGCTTGCCTCACTCTATAATAGTTCCTCAGTAAAATCGGCAAAGTTTCTCAGCACCCATTAACCTGTTTGTTCTATGGAAAAGGTGACACAAAGTGAGATGAAATGGACCTAACTATGACGTCCAGGGATAATATGCATATTTACACAGCAGACCAACAGCAAACAATTGGACATGCAACTGAATAACAGAGACAAATGAGCTCATTTTCCCTTTGAAATATGGTATATATACTTATATGATATATATATATATATATATATATATATATATATATATATATATATATATATATATATATATATATATATATAAATATATATATATATATATACATAGATACATACATATTGAATAAGCGTGTATAGATTACGCTTTGTTTGCGTTGTGGATGATAACCTTGACTAAGCTACCTAGGCTGGTGTGTGATGACGATTGGCGTGACCATAATAATCACACAGACTGGTGATAAGAACAATAAGCAAAGTTCATCACAATACTGAAGAGTCGTGTCGGGCATTGACAACTAACATGAGTTCAAAGGCACAGAAATAAGGCCGCCTCGTTAGTGCACTCACCTGCTGCCTCTGCTGAGCAGCGTAGTCCGTTAATGAGGACTACGGGGTCCAGCGCAAATTTTATTTTGCGTTGATCTCATATTTGAATACGATATTGTTCACAAAATCAGTGATTTAGAGTCGTGGTACTTATTATTATGAAAAGTAAGAAGTCCTTGGCGAGTATCATTGTTGATACAAGCAACATAGTTATCACAACAAAACTACACTTCAGCGCCTTCTTTTACTCAATTAAAGACATTTGTGCTCTACTGTATGAAAGTTGATCACCCAACAGTACGTGTCCCCAGCAGCATGGCCATTGCAAAGCAACCTCTTATCTTTCCCTGGTCAGATAGTGCAACACTCGGTTAAAGTGTCTGTTTCATATGCCGAGCCACTAGGGACGCACGGTTCAGTAAGGTATTGTATTTATAGAAAAAAACCGACTTGTGAAATGCCCCGGTATGCGGGGGTAAATTAATCGCAGGCAAAATTTGAACCAAATTGAGCATGATTTCGACCGTGTACGCGTATTATCTTGTTATAACACTTTGTATTAATATTGTTGAAGCTACACTCCATAATAGAAACAGAGCTAAATTAGAGAGGCGTCTGTATATTTCACACCATCTTATCATGTTGTTACATACACTATCTTATCATGTTGTTACATACACTATCTTATGTTGTTACATACACTATCTTATGTTGTTACATACACCATCTTATCATGCTGTTACATACACTATCTTATCATGTTGTTACAACACCGTCTTATCATGTTTTTACATACACTAACCTATCATGTTGTTACATACAGCATCTTATCATGCTGTTACATACACTATCTTATCATGTTGCAACACCATCTTATCATGTTGTTACATACACTGTCTTATCATGTTGTTACATACACCGTCTTATCATGTTGTTACATACACCGTCTTATCATGTTGTTACATACACCGTCTTATCATGTTGTTACATACACTAACCTATCATGTTGTTACATACACCGTCTTATCATTTTGTTACATACACCGTCTTATCATGTTGTTACATACACTAACCTATCATGTTGTTACATACACCGTCTTATCATGTTGTTACATACACCGTCTTATCATGTTGTTACATACACTAACCTATCATGCTGTTACATACACTGACTTTCATCTCAGTGAATACGTTAGCTTATCATGTTGTTACATTCCCTTACTAATTTTGACACGACATCCGCTTACTTAAAATCTTGCATACAATAACCTATGTGGCTTTATGATTGCGATTCGGCCACCTTTATTGTCATACCCACTTGCTGTAGATGCATACTTACCCCCACTTACACCACTAGTCTCATATGTACATTATGGGGTTCACGGGGCATATGAATAATTTATCTTCTTTTATTGCCATTTTCTCGTCTGCTCACGTGCCCCACAATGGATGCCCGGAGGCTGTGCCTGTGTGCATGGCAACAAGGGCGTGGCCCGCCTCACCGAGCAGGCAAAACATGGCATCGCAAGAGATATGTCAATGCAACACGCGCAGATGAGACATGCTCGCCGGCGCCTGCAAATGGGCTGTCCCATCTCTCGCAATAAATGCCAGCCACAACTCCCAGCTCATTCCACCAGCAACCTACCATCACCCTCTCCCTAGCTCTCCCCCCGCCCCCTCCCACACCCCAAACTTGAACACCCCGAACGCCCGTCCTGGCAAATAGCAAGACTAAAATCAATGTCTGCTGGTGACACGCTTGTGCCTGAGAGCCTGTGTAGCAGTTAGGGTTGTCACGACCTGGTGAGCGTCCTACTGGCCGCCCATGCTGCTGCTGCTGCTGCTGCTGCTGCTGTAATACACTTTTGCTGACTATACAAAACGTCATATCGCACCAGCCCCGTAAGATAGGGTGTATCACAGGGAATAAGATGATGAACTTCAAGATTTAAGATATAACGTGTCTGGTACGTGTTCGTGCTGGTCTCAGTAGGAACAAGACGGCACGCCTATATGGCTTCTCCAATGGCGTGCTGCCAGTCATTGCGCTCACTTATTGTCCGGAGATGGAAGTTGTGTCCACGTAAGTGTATTTCTCATAATGATGTTAGTACCTTAAATCAATGGCAACTGCTTTGTTGTTAGCTTACTCTGTAAAAGGCCTGTAAAAATGACCAATGTGTCGATATCGTATTGAAGAGCGTCCGTATCTCCGAGTTTTTCCTGTGTGTATGCCCATAATAGAAAGTTATCTTTTTATCAACAGGGGAAGGTGTGTTACCACAAAGTTTGAGAGTCAACTTGTTAACCATTCCACCCTGAAACCTATTGTAAAATAATAATCATTCTACCTTATTGTACTGTCTCTCTCCCAAATAAAGATTTTCCCTTTTTTTATTGTTCTTTTTTCGATCTTCCAGTTGTAGATTAGTATATTCGACCGATTGTTCAATTTGTCTCTTTTAGTGATTTGATCGAATTTGACTCTTTATCAGGTGTCATAAGGTACTGGTAAACTAACTCATTCCACGCAGCGCAATACAATTGGCCTTATATGCTGTTTTAGGTTAATCTTTGGCGTACTTGTACTTTATCTAGAACTAGAAGCTGAACGAAAACGTTTACGCTCCACTTGAACCATTTCCATTATATGTGACCCCCATACTCCTACCTTGCGTTTATCCCTGTGATGGCCATATTTCTTTTGTTGTACCTTGAAATTACCACATTACCAGAAGGCATTCTTATCCCAATGGGATGCGCCATATTTCTTTTGTTGTACGACGGCATTACCAGCAGGCATTCTTATCCACGACATGCCTGTAACGACCACATACCGGCAGGCATTACTATAGCGACCACATTACCAGAAGACATTTCTATTACGACGGCATTACCAGCAGGCATTCCTTTAACATCCACATTACCTGCAGGCATGCCTGTAACGACCACATTACCGGCAGACATTCCTATAACGTCTACATTACCAGAAGACATTCCTATAACGACCACATTACTAGCAGGCATTCCTATAACGACCACATTACCGGCAGTCATTTCTATAAGGTCCACATTACTGGCAGGCAATCCCTATAACGACCGCATTACCTGGCAGGCATTCCTGTAACGACTACACTACCAGCAGTCATTCGTATTGCGACGACATTACCAGCAGACATTCCTGTAACGTCAGCATTACCAGCAGGCATTCATGTAACCTACACATTACCATCAGCCATTCCTATTACGACGACATTACCAGTAGACATTCCTGTAGCGTCTACATTACCAGCAGGCATTCTTGCAACGTCCACATTAGCAGCAGATATTCCTATAACTACAGCATACCAGCAGGCATTCCTATTACGACGACATTACCAGCAGGCATTCCTGTAACGTCCACATTACCAGCAGGCATTCCTTTAACGACCACACTACCAGCAGGGATTCCTATAACAACCGCATTACCAGCAGACATTCCTACAACGACTACATTACCAGAAGACATTCCTATAAGGTCCACATTACTGGCAGGCAATCCCTATAACGACGACATTACCAGCAGGCATTCTTGTAACGTCCACATTACCAGCAGACATTCCTATAACTACAACATTGCCAGCAGGCATTCCTATAACGACGACATTACCAGTAGACTGTAACGTCAGCATTACCAGCAGGCATTTCTGTAACGTACACGGTACACATTACCATCAGTCATTCCTATTACGACGACATTACCAGCAGACATTCCTGTAGCGTCTACATTACCAGCAGGCATTCCTATAACGGCCACATTACCGGCAGACATTCCTATAACGACTACATTACCAGCAGACATTCCTATAACGACTACATTACCAGCAGGCATTCCTTTAACGACCACATTACCAGCAAACATTCCTTTAACAACCTCATTACCAGCAGACATTCCAATTACGACCACATTACCAGCAGGCATTCCTTTAACGACCACATTACCAGTAGACATTCCTATAACTACAACATACCAGCAGGCATTCCTGTTACGACCACATTACCAGCAGGCATTCCTGTAACGACCACATTACCTGCAGATATTCCTATAACGACTACATTACCAGCAGGCAATCCCTATAACAACTGCATTACCGGTAGGCATGCCTTTGACGATCTAAATGCCGGCAGGCATCCCTATTGCGACCACATAACTGGCAAGCATTCCTTTAACGACCTCAATACCAACAGGCATTCCTGTTACGTCCACATAACCGGCAGGCATTCCTGTTACGACCACATAACCGGCAGGCATTCCTGTTAGGACCACATAACTGGCAGGCATTCCTGTTACGACCACATAACCGGCAGGCATTCCTGTTACGACCACATAACTGGTAGGGAATCCCAATAACGACTGCATTACTGGTAGGCAATCCCCATAACGACCGCATTACTGGCAGGCAATCCCTATAGCGACTGCGTTACCGGCAGGCATTGCTATAACCGACCTAAATGCAGGCATTCCTATTACGACCAAATTACCGGCCGGCAATCCTATGACGACCTAAATATCGGCAGGCATCCCCATAACGGCAATAAACACTACGTGATTCCCTTTAACGACCATATTTCCCGCACACACCCCTATTACGACCACAATTCCCGTGTGTATCCCTATCGAGCATATTTCTCTCGTGTGTCGCTAACAACCATGTTTCCCGCGTTCATTCCTATGACGACCATATATGTCGCGTGTATCCCTAACGACCTTATTTTCCGCGTTCATTCCCATGACAACCATATATGTCGCGTGTATCCTAACGACCATATTTCCCGCGTTCATTCCTATGACGACCATATATGTCGCGTGTATCCCTAACGACCATATTTCCCGCGTTCATTCCTATGACGACCATATATGTTGTTCCTATGACGACCATATATGTCGCGACCCTAATACCATATTTCCCGTTCATTCCTATGACGACCATATATGTCGCGTGTATCCCTAACGACCATATTTCCCGCGTTCATTCATACCCCTATGACAACCATATATGTCGCGTGTATCCCTAACGACCATATTTCCCGCGTTCATTCCTATAACGACCATATATGTTGTTTCATTCCTATGACAACCCTGTATGTCGCGTTCATCCCTAACGACCACATTTCCCGCGTTCATTCGTATGACGACCATATATGCCGCGTGTGTCGCTATAACGACCATATATCTCACTGTCTATGTGTGATGTGTCCGTGCAACGTGGTAAAACACTTAGGAACCCAATAAGGTTACTGGCCATCGATTGACGTGCGGCTCCCGATGTATGTGGCAGACCCGGGGCCTTCTAATCATTCAATACAATAAGCAGCAGTTCACCCAGCTACCATGTGCCTCTGCGCCCTTTAGTGCGTGTCCAACTCCACTTGTTTTATGTGATTACGTCAAATAGAGACTGCGTGGGCGGGTGTAGATTTGCAAGATGTTCTTGTCGATAAAGACTTATATTGGGATGAAAATCACCCAGTATTACGACGCTGAACAGACCATAAAATCGACTAGGTACAGAGGAGGAATTTCGCCGCGGGTTGGTGAGGTGAGGTTGCTGTCGTAACTGCAGGATTGCTGAGCTTGTCGTAAGCCTCGTTTCACACGCACGCGCCCGATTATATTGTGTGATGGTAGGCCGTTAAATTTGATCATTTTCATAGATGATATTTAGAACATAAAAAATAAAACCTCTACTCGGCTCGACCTAATTTAATGACCCAATTATGTGTCTAACAGCCTGACAAAATTCAGGCGTTTATATCAGTGTCAGATCACTTGAGTTTTGAGTGAACATAACTCAGCTGGTATATATAAGCAGATAAGCGCTCTAGAGAATGGTCGACTATGCGTTGTGTGTGTAGGTCGATCATGTGTTGTCTGTGTTGTTCTTAGGTGTGCCTCTGTAGCGTGGTGAAGTGGTGAGCTGTAGAAGACCATCAGTCATCGTCCTTGCTGTGACGGATGTGCACGTGTGTGGTGAAGTGTATCGCTGATAACAGAACTACGCGAGATCACGATCACCCAATTCTTGAGAGTGACGTCATCCCCAGTTCTACAAATGTCACAGGCGATCACGCCGATATAGCGACCCGATTGGGACCCCGGTATCGCCTCGCCAGCCGCTCTCGCGCGCTTCTCTGGACCATGTCACGCTCGCTTGGACCCGCGTTTTGACCCCCGCGCCACGATTGGCAATAAGAAGTTAGTTCTCCTGGGAGACATGACAAGAGGTGATAGTCTTCGCGGATTAGCGAGAAAGGTAGGTTACTTATCCGTCTTTAGTGTATCATGTGGTCAATGAGCTCGTTGATCCGCGGATTTCGGTCGTCGACGAACGTGAAGTACAGTGACCCGTTGGGTAACCGCTGATTATGATGTGTCCTCGCTGCAATGCTCGGTCGGCCGAGCCTGAGATTTGTTGGTCCTATCTTTACTGTCATAGCCTAACCTACCAGAGGCTTCTCATATTTACTGCTAACCAAGATGTCATAGCTTAACTTACCAGAGGCTAACATTTTTATTGCCTGACAGCATCTTACCATGACCTTGAGCCAGTATTTGACCTTGAGACAGTACCTGATCTAGAGTCAGTACCAGACCCTGACATTACTTGACCTAGAGACTGTACTTGACACTGACATTACCTGACCTAGAGCCAGTACCTGACCTAGAGACAATAACTGACATAGAGTCAGTACCTGACCTGGAGACAGTACATGACCTGAAGACAATAACAAACCAAGAGAGAATAATTGACCTAGAGTCAGTACCTGACCTACAGCAATAACTGACCTAGAGTCAGTACCTGACCTAGAGTCAGTACCTGACCTGGAGACAGTACATGACCTGAAGACAATAACTAACCAAGAGAGAATAACTGACCTAGAGTCAGTACCTGACCTAGAGACAATAACTGACCCTGACATTACCTGACCCAGTAACAGTACCTTACCCTGGCATTACCTGACCTGTAACACTCCGGGGAACAAGTCCAGCTCAAAGCCAATCGTTATGATGCCGAAACCAGGACTAGTATTTAAACAGCAACAATATGTGAAATTTAACCCCTCCCACATCCTAACCACTGCCCCTCGTACGATATCCGTCAACCTCTGAGGAATACGCTGGGTTGTGCTTGATTGCATTCGCACTGAACATTTAAGGACGGCGTTATATTGTTTCGGTTTGACTTTGAGGACTATTGTTCATGTTATCACTGTTTATGTCGATTGATTTTCTAATGCCTCAATTCTGACTCTGCCTTATATATCCGTAGCTTCGACGTAAATATTGCCTTTCTTGAGCTTAAAACTGTGCATAAGTGTAAGACATTGTAAAGCGATAACAATCCCAAGGCCAGAGTGATCTGATTGGCTATGAGTAATGAAACTACGAGCCATGACATGAATGAATCAACGTAGCTGTGAAACTCATGTCGCGATTGACTTCAAGGAGTGAACCAAGTTGTATAGCCCTCTGACCACTCAACTTTTGCTGAAATGCTTATGGATATACCGTCTTGAGTGTCAGGAATTCATTAACCAGAGGAATTTAGGCAATGGAGTGGGGTGTCGGTGGCAAATCACTCGATGGAATGGTGGGGTTGAATAGTGGTCATTTTAAAGGCATGCCGCTTGTTCGCTTCACGACCCCAATTCATTTGGCTTCCGCGGTTATTTTTAAACTGTACGTTCAAGTTTGGCAGCTCATTATTTCTCGTGCGAAGCAAATGAGCATAATGAACTAATCATATCCTCACCTTAACTCGTCACATAAGCAGAATGAACCAATCATATCCTCACGTTAACTCGTCACATGAGCAGAATGAACCAATCATGTCCTCACATTAACTCGTCGAATGAGTAATTGATGATTAAGTATGGGGCAATATAATGATGTGTAATTCAAATAAATATTGAAATGGCTGCATTTGAATAGAAAGTAAGTGTGGTGCGCTTGAACCCAATAAAGTATGAATTGGTTGGGTGATTAAGCATTACTCTTATTGCCAATATTGGTCGATTTCATTGAACCATTTAGTTACAGAAACGTCATTATTTTGTATTGGTCGTTTTCCAACGCCATCGCATATTGACCCAATTTGTTGAAAGGCCAATTAAACCTCGTGTTCATTTTCTCCATTAAGAAGTTATGACCTTGACGGCCAGCCATAGCCATGTTGTTCGATTGAAGATGCTAGGCATTCCCTTCTCAGCCTCTCAACCAGTCGACAAGCTACCGCCTCCATGTGCGTTCCACTTGCGGTTATATCACCAATAGAAAAACGGTGCTTTCACCCCAGGCAGAATATGTTGTGTGTGAAGAGCAACGTACTGGAAGTACAAGGCCAATCCTCTCCCGCCTGCCCGCCATACCGACCAGATAACATGAGTCTGAATATAGTCGTTCTGCGATGTAAACAAGACGGCATTGTTCACCAAACATTTCTTCGAAGCTTAAGCAACGAGCCGACCATTGATGACATTGCACGCCCTAGAACGATAGCCATTCCCTTCTTCGCCCGTGAGATTTTTTCCACTTTACCAGTGGTTGTATGTGTATGTTATATGTAAGTGGTTTCAGTCAGGTGATCGCTTACGCTTCTGTTTTCAGTGTGAGGACTCAATAAACCACCATTGCATGGCTTCGCAGTCCCGAATCTATGCATCCTAGTCTGCATTCCCCTCAGCCAAAGCTGTATTACCCGCCTGCTATCCGCTCTTCCTAACCCGGGATCCACACTACGCTAACCGGGATCCACACTACGCAGGCCAAGATCCACACTACGCAGGGCGAGACACACGCTTCGTGGGCTAAGATCCACGCTACGTAGGCAGGGATCCACGATACGTAGGGTGGGCTCCACACTACGTAAACCGGGATCCACGCTACGCAAGCCGGGATCCACACTACGCTGGCCGGGATCCACACCAGACAGACGACATGCTGACCAAGGAATATCGCATCTCTCTGCCTATGACGGTGGACGAATACCGCATAGCCCAGCTTTACATGATACAGGTGGGCCACACATACCCCTTCTTTGTGACGTGTAAAGTATATATACCATCCTAAAGATGCCTGTATATATACATATAGGTATGTTAAGTCGTAGGATTTGTGCGCCCTCGAAGTCAGTTCATTGACAGCACACAGCCAAATATTGCTGATAGAACAACCAAATGCACTTGGGCTAGACCATTGTGATCCCACCATCAAACTAGTATGCATTGCAGTAGTTTTATATAGATGGCACTGGGTTAAGACCAGTATAATACTACCACCAAGCTCTCGTGAATCGCAAGCATATTAGTCAACCAATTATATAAGCGCGTTCCGTGCAGGCTTGTTTCTTAGATGGCTTTATATTCTGTGGATATCCGCCGACGGACGCCTGTAGTCGTACTTGCTTTGAGCTGGAAGGTCAGCATGGTCAGGGGAAGGGACGAAATGGGCTTCTTTTTGACAAACTGTGTCTGTGTAGAACCACTTAGGTGGTATATCAACAATATGTGGCAAATGGGCGCGATAAAAGCTACATGGGAAGGCATAGCTCTTCAATTATGCAGTGAGCTTCCCATCTTCAAAACTCTCTTGAAAACGAGCTCCATGGCTGATTTGCGAGGTATCCCCTTTATATTGCTAAACCCACGCACGGCAGATGTACGGCCTCATCGGGTATTCCTCGTGCTGCGTCGCATCCTCTTGCATGGATGGTGAAACTTATTAGAGTCTTGTGGAGTTTTAGTTCGCACCCTTCTGCTAATGAATCGTTTCTTTTATGCATCTGCTTCCAGAGCTTTAGTTATAGAAGAATAAGTCTGGAGCTTAGCGCCATTGCTGCGATTTACTGGTCGGTCTTAGGGTCGAGTAGGGTTTCTCATAAGCTGCCATAGCCGAGGATTAACATGAGTTGCGGCCTAATAGGCAAGATGGATTGAAGCGCATGCGTGTGCTAACGCAGTTCATCGTATGGTTTATATTTTTGTATATTACCATCCATGTGCTTGCACGTCGAAATGAATGCGGTTGGTAATTATTGCTGTTTGAATCTCTCCAATTGGGTTTTGAGCGCTGCTACTGAATGCCAATACGCATGCGTTGGTTATGAAGCTCGACTGATATATATATATATATATATATATATATATATATATATATATATATATATATATATATATATATATATATATATATATATATATTATATATATATATATATATATATATATATATATATATATATATATATATATATATATATATATATATATATATATATATATATACATATATATTAATCTTGGAAGCTAGTGAATTGTATTTGCCAGTGCCCAGCGTAGTCTACGTTAGTTGACGTCCATCAAGTGAAGGGTCTGGATGAAGTTAAGACTATGCACATGCTGAATGCGTAGGACTGACCGGAGATTATACAACTCCATCCATGTGCTTGCACGCTCTCGGTGAAATGTATATGGGTGGTCATTATTGCTGTTTGTTTTAATTCATCTGTCTCTTCTTCCCAATATCTGTTGATGGATTGGGTTTTATTAAAAAAAGGTGGTAAGTTGACAACAAGCGATATGTTTGCATTTTGTTATCATTTTAATACATAATTTTGGATAGCTCTACAGCGCTGACAAAAATGGTGATCATCAACATTGATAAGCGTCCAAGCATGATGAAAATAGTATGGATAGTTCTTGGCAATTGTAGCCGACCGAGTGGCTCGGCAAATCACAATCGGACTTGTTAGTTACACAGAATAGGCTTGCTTGAAAAGAGTTTTGAAGACGAGAAGTGGTGGTGCAGCCTGGAGATCACACGGGAGCTCAGACCACAGTGCTACAGCTGCGGCATAGCACCTGAATACGGCTCTACTTCAAGTTCAATATGTGCCGTGCCGTTTGCGTCATCAGCGTTTTACGGCCATGTCATTGTCACCTTTCTAGCGAGAAACCCAAGGCCCAACGTGACTCGTGCCTTTTACTCTGATATTTAATTTGCTTCTGATTTTCTTGGGAAATTGTGACCTTAACGGGGAACGAGCCCATATCGCGAGATCTACCATCAGCCGTAACCATGGCAATTAACAACATGTCCAAGGCTTTCTCATAGCTATAATTTCCGGTCTGAGGCCCCGTCGGTATAGCATGTATATATACGGGTTTTGATTGGCCCCTGGTGATTATCATGGGCCTAGCTTACAGTCTGTTGATCTTCCAGAGAGAGTGTACCATGGCGGCCGCCTACCCTCTCACGGGGCTGCCGAGTGGGTCTCCATCGTTCATTTACACTGATTACCTGATTACACGCTGATTGATCACGGCCAATTAACAAAATGGACCTTTCGTCTGGTTGTGATTTATTGACCAGATGCAATGGTCGTTTGGTTGTGTTTTATGGATGGGATGCACTGGTCGTTGGTTATGTTTTATTGACCAGATGTGATAGTCGTTTGGTTGTATTTTATGGATGGGATGTAATGGTCGTTTGAATGGGTTTATTGGCGGGATGTAATGGTCGTTTGGTTTGGTTTTATTGGGTTTTATCGTTTGGTTTGGATGTGGAATGGTCGTTTGGTTTGGTTTTATGGGCGGGATGTACAGGTCATTTGGTTGTGTTTTTAATAGGTCGTTTTGGTTTTATGGGCGGGATTTGGTCGTTTGGTTGTGTTTTACCAACAGGTGGAATGGGCGGGATTACTGGTCGTTTGGTTGTGTTTTATGGGCGGGATGTACAGGTCATTTGGTTGTGTTTTATGGGCGGGATGTACAGGTCGTTTTGTTGTTTTATGGGCGGGATGTACTGGTCGTTTGGTTGTGTTTTATGGGCGGGATGTACAGGTCATTTGGTTGTGTTTTATGGGCGGGATGTACTGGTCGTTTGGTTGTGTTTTATGGGCGGGATGTACTGGTCATTTGGTTGTGTTTTATGGGCGGGATGTACTGGTCGTTTGGTTGTGTTTTATGGGCGGGATTTATGGGCGGGATTATGGGCGGGATGTACTGTACAGGTTGTGTTTTATGGGCGGGATGTACTGGTCGTTTGGTTGTGTTTTATGGGCGGGATGTACAGGTCATTTGGTTGTGTTTTATGGGCGGGATGTACTGGTCGTTTGGTTGGGTTTTATTGGCGGGATGTTCTGGTCGCTTGCTTGTGTGGGCAGACGATATTGAACCACACGGCCGGAACTATTCCAGTCGTTGATTAAACATTTGATATAAGACTGGTTTATCCGCCGTGGATGTGACGTCACTATGTATAATTCGTCCGTGTGTCCAATCTGTGAAAGTCCTGTCTATATCATGTTCTTCTAGCCTGCGATTATGCAAGGTGACAATGTGTAATCAATATAGGTAATTGGTGTATGCCTATGGTGAGATATAGCATGTCATATAGGATCATTGTCTGTTGTGCGAGGTCAGTGAGGAGCCCTGCCGTGATTACATCATACATTCCCATTGCCAAACCATAGTCTTAAAATCCCACTCTTCCATTGGAGGGTCGTTTTTGGATTGAGTGCCAGTGGTCCAACCAGCGTTCATTAGTTGATTGTTTGAGACATTTATCGGTTGTTGAGTGTTACAGTAACATAGGGGAACAAGGCTTAGTCACAACCACCATTGTCACTATGACAACTGGTATGTTTTACTATTGACAAAGGATTGAGTAACAACCTATTTATAGTTTCCCAGTGTAAGCTTTCCCAGTTGAATTGCCTCACCCATCATTGTCTGGATGGATGAACTAGTGGAGACCCCCAGAGTTGGGGATGTAAGCCCAATGTTATGATATTGATGCAGCTACCAAATTAAACTGATTCTGAAATTACGATCTCTAGTGACGTTTTGTGGTCAGCTGATGTCATTGTCATCATCATTAACATAACAAAGTTATACAGATCATTTGATGGGTCTCCAGTCCTGGCTTATGAGCCCCCCTGTGGGTCCGGGGTAGATTAGGTCCACTGTATCCTTCTGCATGTCGTAAGAGGCGACTAATAGGGGGCAACCTGTTGGCCGTGGATTGCGACTCGTGTCGGTGGACAATGGGATCCAAGTGGTTGAGTGGATCGGTCCTTTTGAGGCCATATCTGCAACACACCACTTTGGCCGGGATTTAACCTAGACGAGAGGCTGGAATGGCCTGGTCCAGTCAATCGCCTGGTGGTGACTTGCCCTAGGATAATCGTTTTCATTTTTATCTTTTCCATCTCCATTTTCAATTATCCTAGAAGGCAGCTGCTTAATCAGGTCAATCTTATCTAAAAACCTTTATTGGCACCATATAACACATGAGTGTTGGTGTGCCGTTAAACCCTATACTTACCTTACCTGGCTTATGAGGCTGTCAGGCTGTTTGAAAATAGGAACTGTTCCTTTATTGACTGTGAATATGCTGTATGATGCAGAATGTCAGTCCATAACCAATATTTATACAAAAACACACCTGTATAGCTGTGTATTTATTCTGATGTCTCTGATGGATGTCATATTGACCATGCACACCCATGTCTTCCCGTATGAGCTGTTACCTTTGTTTAAAAATGCCTGCTTTTCATCTGTTCCTCATTCAATGAATAATGCATCGCTCATTCATATGCACCATGCACTTAACATGAATGATTGCATCCTGAAAGCATTGGTCGATCTAATCTACCCTTGCTATGGCTGTGAACCTCATGTCAGAATGATTCTAACGTAGATAAATGTTGTTTGATCGACTGGTGGCTGTGTGTCGTGTGTGAGCAGAAGAAGTCTCGTGAGGAGAGCAGTGGGGAGGGCAGTGGGGTGGAGATCCTCATTAACGAACCCTACAAGGAGGGTCCTGGGGGTGCTGGTCAGTACACGCACAAGATCTACCACATAGGCAGCCATCTTCCAA
Organism: Urechis unicinctus; assembly: GCA_034190875.2. Lineage (NCBI taxonomy): Eukaryota > Metazoa > Annelida > Polychaeta > Xenopneusta > Urechidae > Urechis > Urechis unicinctus. Next base: position 27,079,797 of record CM067356.1, read on the forward strand.
GTAAGTATCTCCACCTGCCCCTAGCCATACATTCATATAAATTATCTTTACGTTTTGCCGTGTTGTGTGTATTGTAAACAAGCTGAGAATAAATTGTTTTAGGTAGAGCTACTTTTTCAGTTTATTGAATAGATGACAAGGTAAAAGTCACTGTGTGTACCATAGGCTGGTTCCGTGCGATATTACCCAAGTCAGCACTGCAGGTGGAGGAGGAAGCATGGAACGCCTATCCCTACACCAAGACCATCTACCGCTGTCCATTTGTGGAGAAGTTTTCCCTGGAGATAGAGACAGTTTATCACAATGATGGCGGTCATCAAGAGAATGTTTTCCACCTCTCCGCCTCTGAACTGCGTGGAAGAAGTGTAGGTGGGTCGACTGATTACATCTACTGAACAGCATTTCTTTTTACATGGTCCCATCTCTGTGGTAGCCTTTTAACATGCTCCAATCTCTGTAGTAGCCTTTTTACATGCTCCTATCTCTGTGGTAGCCGTTTTACATGCTCCCATCTCTGTGGTAACCTTTTTACATGCTCCCATCTCGGTGGTAGCCTTTTTACATGCTCCCATCTCTGTGGTAGCCTTTTTACATGCTCCCATCTCTGTGGTAACCTTTTTACATGCTCCCATCTCGGTGGTAGCCTTTTTACACGCTCCCATCTCTGTGGTAGCCTTTTTACACGCTCCCATCTCTGTGGTAGCATTTTTACGTGCTCCCATCTCAGTGGTAACCTTTATACATGCTGCCATCTCTGTGGTAGCCTTTTTACATGCTGCCTTCTCTGTGGTAGCCTTTTTACACGCTCCCATCTCTGTGGTAGCCTTTTTACACGCTCCCATCTCTGTGGTAGCATTTTTACATGCTCCCATCTCAGTGGTAACCTTTATACATGCTGCCATCTCTGTGGTAGCCTTTTTACATGCTCCAATCTCTGTGGTAGCCTTTTTACATGCTCCCATCTCGGTGGTAACCTTTTTACATGCTCCCATCTCTGTGGTAGCCTTTTTACTTGCTGCCATCTCTGTGGTAACCTTTTTACAAGCTCCAATCTCTATGGTATCCTTTTTACATGCTCCCATCTCTGTGGTAGCCTTTTTACATGCTCCCATCTCGGTGGTAACCTTTTTACATGCTCCCATCTCTGTGGTAGCCTTTTTACTTGCTGCCATCTCTGTGGTAACCTTTTTACAAGCTCCAATCTCTGTGGTAGCCTCTTTACATGCTCCCATCTCTGTGGTAGCCTTTTTACTTGCTGCCATCTCTGTGGTAACCTTTTTATATGCTCCCATCTCTGTGGTATCCTTTTTACAGGCTCCCATCTCTGTGGTAGCCTTTTTACATGTTCTCATCTCGATGGTAGCCTTTGAGTCTTTCTTCGCCTCATGTATTTGATGTGTCTTTCAATCATAATGTTTTGTGGATGCCAGATAACATTGACATTGTGAAGGACCCTGTGTCTGGTGGAGACTACAAGAAAGAGGAGGACCCCACACTGTTTGTCTCTGAGAAGACGGGCCGAGGTCCTCTGAATGACTCGTGGCACAAAGAATACTCGCAAGCATGCAAGGATCCTGCCAACACAAGCAAATCCATCATGTGTGCTTACAAACTGTGCAAGGTAGAGTTCCGCTATTGGGGCATGCAGAGCAAAATAGAGCGCTTCATTCATGACATAGGTAAGAAAAAGGCAGGAGTTGCCGGATTCTAAGCCCAATGTTTTCTATTTTCAACCAATTTTGTGTCTCTTAACAAATGTTATGCATATTACGACTATACCTTGGCTCTTGGTGCTGATGCTGTATTGGCAGGTCTGAAGAAGACGATGGTTCGGGCACATCGACAGGCATGGTGCTGGCAGGACGAATATCATGGCCTCACAATCGATGACATCCGTCAGTTGGAACGACAGACTCAACTGGCACTTCAAGAAAAGATGGCCTTGGCTTCAGAGACAGAGGGCAATGAAGACGACACACCTGTAATCAATAATACTCGCCTGCCTTCTGACAAGGGTGAGAAGGAGGGATACAGTGAAGAGTTGACACCCATGCCTATCCCTAGCACAGTGAATGCTGGACTACAATCTGGACTCAGTGAGTTTCTATGTCACTACACGTGATGCTGATTTCTGGCCAATGATGTATTGATAGTGCCCTCAAGTTGTAAATATACCATTACTTGAGCATTGGTTATTTTACCTTTGCTTCAGGGTCTGTCCATCCATCTGTACATATACTTAGGTGGCACGTTTTCTTCTTATGCTAGTTCCTTCCCCAAGTTATTGATCCATGAAATATCCTATCCTATGTTATTCAAGGTAGCTGTCTGAAATTACACATGGACCCCTCTGATGTTTATGGTTCCTTGCAAACTTAAAATCAGCCCTTAGTGACCCTACCTCTAATGGTGAAACTCTACAAATCTTAATTAAAAATCAGCCCTTAGTGACCCTAAACCTCTGAGGTATTAGTGAAAAACTTGTAAAGAATCTCTTGTGCAATGTAAACCCAAGTTTTAGCTCTTCTGTACAGGTCAATATACACTCATTCAGAAGTCCATCTGTGCGTCCATTTTGTTAGGACTTCAGTCTGCTCTTAGGCTATCAATGTGCGTTTTCTTATTCAGCAAAGTAACTGCCCATAATTTGACTTCTAATGGTGATGAGTCTTTTTTGTGCTACAAATCAGCTCTGCATGACCCTTGACCAGAGGTATTATTGTACAGCTCTGCCACCATTTTAACCCAAAGTACTTGCTTTTGAAAACACACCTTCTTGTTTATCTTATTGCCACCCAAAGTACTTGCAAAGGTAACCATGTGTACATAGAGTGACAAGGCCTACAGGCCTCTTGTATTGTTGTGCTATCTGGTTGATGGGTATTTGAATCATGATCGCGTTTGTTTTATTGTTACTGCTTTAAACGGATGAATGCTTAACTTTCTCTCAGGTGTCAACAACCCTAATTTAGCTGATTGGAGAATTGGTAGTTTTGAAAAGCTTCATAAACAAGAGACGGACTCGGAGGAGGAGTTTTTTGATGCTCAAGGTAAGACACTGTTATATACACTATGGCAATTTGTTTTTTTATGTTCTATTAATTGTTCTTTTGTTAGTGCAATGTGTTTGCCCCTTGTTCTCATACAGTTTCTCAGACTGTTGATAGTTACCTGTTACCTATTACTGTTTATCATATGATAACGGCAGCCGGCCGGATCAGCATCTCTAGTCACATGAGCATAATAGTCATGTCATTCTTGGTGATCTTGACATTTTTAGTTAATTTCTTTCAAATTTATTTATCAGTCTTGTTCTTAGTTCAGTTTATGTGCATGGTAATATCATAATGTGTCTTGCTCAATGGCAGTTATACATTTGTAAGTGAATGTTGGTGATGTTTGGTACCATGTATGTACAACAACTCATTAAGATATGCACTTGGTGCTGTCATGTCCATTGTGTGTACAAATCCAAACATTGTTTGATGTGTGACTATGTTCCATGTACAACAACATTATGACATATGCCCATCTATGGTGACCCATTTCTGTTCTACATTCAGCAACAACACCACATATAGGTATGTAGATGTGATTGGTGTGTGGCTTGTTTGTATTTTGGATGAGGTCAATGGATGTTGGCCTTGCTTGTTGCATGAGGTATTTTGTTAGAATAGGTGTAGCTATTAAGGTTGTTCAAGTTGTCTTTATCCTTTATTTGGTTGTAGTTGATTCAGATGCAGATGAGTCGATAGCATTCATAACTGCTTTGTACTTTAACCACTGAGCAGTAACTGCCCCACACTTTCCCAAGATGATTCAGATGCACCAAGTGTTCCCATAATAGCATTGCTGATATTAATGCAGTTAGATTTATGCATATATAGAACGTGCCCTGTGCACCATTGTCACTCACACACAGTGCCCTTAGAGAGTTGTTCAGTGTGCTGTAGCATGGGAATAATCCTGCTACTGTTTATCTGCCCTTCCCCTCCCAAACCTTATCGTGTTGCAAACCGAGCATTTGCTTCCACTGTCATCAAGCCTTCTCTGCACCTCCCTTGTCTTACACCTCAAATGTACTGATTCTATAGTAAGCAATAACATATAGACTATTTCATGTTGAATACCTTGTTATGTAATGACATGAATCCACTTGTACTGTATATCAGTAAGCAATAACAATATAATTTATTCCACCTTTTGAACCTGAATCACCTGTATAACCTGTTCAATTAATTTGCAGAATTTCTTCCACTGGGTGAGTGATTTGGTGTGATTTGGTGCAGAAGAAGTGATGGCTGCTGATCAACCTGGCCTATTCCGCAGCAGCTCCATGGAGCTACAGGATAAAGACTGCCAAGAGATGGCACCACCCTCCTATAGCCAGATCCAAGAACGTAAGGCAGTGTTCATGTACACGCTATGAATCCAGTGAACTTTTTGAACTGTATATGGAAGAATAAACATTTCAGTATACTACATTCAAGGCACTTAAGTCTCTTTTTAGGCAGATGTCAGGCAAAGGTTGTCAACGTTGCTGCCTCAGTTAGAATATAAAGGACAGCAGCTCCTTTAAAAAACTGTTTTCACTCAGGTGTCTGTTAAGGCAGATTCCACTGTATATAGCAATATATATTATTGTTCTTACTCGAATTGACTCTTCACTAGCTTGCAGTTATTGATAAGTGTATGTTGTACATACAGAGGAGATGTCATCGCCATTGAATCGTCGCATGGAACAATACAAACAGCTACAGTCAAGCCAGCCTGCACCAGACAACATGTCTCTCTGTCCCTGGTGCTTCATGGAGGTAGAGTTTGTTTCTAGGGATGGCCTGTTGTGCTATTGATAGCATATCATGTATTCCACATCAAGCATATCACTTGTTTCTTTGATAACATATTGTTTGTTCTGTTGATAACATACCACTTGTTCTGTTGATAACATGTTGTTTGTTCTTTTGATAACATATCACTTGTTCTGTTGATAACATATCACTTGTTCAGTAGATAACATATCACTTGTTCTGTAGATGACATATCACTTGTTCTGTTGATAACCTATCACTTGTTCCACTGATAAGCTATCAATTGTTCTATTGGTAGCTGTCACCAGTTCTTTGATTGCGTACATATTCACCCCTAATGTGCCATCATAGAGGTTGAAATTGTTCCCCGTGCTTAGATTGGCTACTGTGTTCCTCTGATAATTAACAGCCACACCCATCCTCACCTGTGTACCATTATTAGTCTTTACCCATGTTGCGTTCAGGCAGTATCCTGGACACTCCCCAAGATGTCCACCTCTCTAAGACAACTGACATCACTACACTCAAGAGCACGTTTGAAAAGGTGTTGCGGGCCCACTACCCCAGCATGCTGGGACACGTCGCCTTCAGACTTGTACAGTGTCCCTCCATCTGTATAGAGGCTATGCAGATGATATCTTGGTCAGTGTCTGTCTATATTTAAATCCCTACATGGCTGACTCAATAGCTTCTGGTAAACAGGGAATCAGCAAGAAAGTGTACTGGGTTTATATTTCTGCATTTACAGATTGGGATATTCCTTGAGCGTTTCAAAGATTGCCTCTCTGGAATATTTTATTAAATCCCATTGTTTCAATTAATTTGTCCCTTTCGACTGCTAAATTGCTTCTTCCCACCTGACTCAATTAAATGTCAACCTGTGCTACAAACATAACCAGGGTATTGGGTGTAGTACAGGAAAGGTGATTTGGAACCCATCAAGTACATGTACACCATTGACTGCTGTCATTTTACAGTCTCAATCCTGTGATTGGAGACTCGCCCTCATCTAAGGACACCACCTTTGCCAGCTATGAGCATTTCCCTCTCAGCACTCTGTCGCTATTTGCCACGGGTTCCAGCGAGTACCTTGATGCTGTGGTGCGTGTTATCGGCAAGGCTAACAGTGTCTATCAAGACTTTCTCAAGTCTAGTGAAGGTCATGGATTCCTAGGCCAGGTAACATTGGTTGAAGACGTATTCATTGATATTTCTGTCAGGTAACTTGTTATAACACCATGGTTGGAGTAACACAATTGATTTATAAATTCCTGTCATTCAATAAATTAGTAAGGTACGGCAAACATGTAAGAGGCTGGTTGTCTACTGTTGACTGTCCACAGGTGTGCTTGATTGGGGACAGTGTAGGTTCATTGCTTGGTTATGACGCATTATGCAAAAACAACCCTTACCTCCAAAGCCGCCGTAACAGTGCGTTTGAAGGCTCCGAGTCAGAAGCAACTGATGTGGATCAACATTCGCCCTCCTACACCACCATAGAACATCGCAAGCCCAATCTGGATACAATACGACAAGTGTCCAACAGCAACCCTGATCTCTCTGTGTTAGACACAGTGAATGAGGCCACTTGCTCTACCGTGCTCACTGTGAATGGTAACGAGGCCTCGACCCCCAGCAGTACACCCCATCGGCAGTACGTCCGACACTCATCATGTCCCACTTCCCGTAGAACCAGCACCGGGTCATCGCCAGGGGACATCGGCAAATTTGAGTTTGAAGTGACGGATTTCTTCATGTTTGGGGCTCCGTTGGGTCTGGTTTTGGCATACCGTAAGATGTGCTTTGGCCAGGATAAACAAAGTGAGTGTGAGGAAGTATTTCTCTTGTTTAGTTTACGATAAGTGATGTGACTTAAAGTGTACGATTCATTGCTGCGAATATAGCTAATTTTGTTTGCTTTCAAAATGCAGTTTTATTCAATTGCTTTTTTGATAATGATTTTGCCAGATACATTTTGTTGGTGTAAAGTATTGTGTATTGTGATTTGTGTTGCTCAAAATGTCATTCTTTTTTCCAAGTTTGTTTACAAATGATTTTCACATAATTGAAGCGGGGCAGTGTTCTTGTAACGAGAAGCGTGTACATTTCAGTGGGACCCTCTCAGTTTCTTGACCCTCTAGCGGCAGCCGTGGGATATCAGTTATATACCCATGCACAGAGGCAGACTAATGGTATATCTAGCCAGTGTTATCCTAAGCGAGTGTTTGGTAGCAAGTTTGTTTATAAACACACCTCCCCAACCTACTACCTCAACCCCCAGTTGCCTGCCTTCCCCTGACACCAGGCATTATGTCTGCATTGTTCTATCTTTAAGTTAAGTTATGTATTTGTTGATCTGTTATTTTAGATGATGACTTGGAAGATTTAGGTAAATTTTGGTTGAAGATGTCTTTTTTTCTGGCCTCTGCTTTTTGTGTTGCATTCACAGCCTTTTTGCTGCCATGCATGCTCAGTCCATGCAGCAGGTTTGTGTGAGCATCGTGTCACCGGTTGGATATTGTTCCCATAGCTTGCTTAATGGCTATTGCACTGTGTGATAGCATTTCATGTTTCTTTCTGTATTTTCTGAGATGAGGTGGCTATATTTTACGAAAGTCTTGGTGAATAGGATTAGAGGAATTGACTTAGGGCTCAACTTGCGGGACTATTGATCTTACAGGGTGGTTTATTTTTTGGTTATGGAGGTTGAAATGAATGAGTCAATGACTATGAGTATGTTCAACTTGATTACTGGGGTTAGGGATGTATGTTACTTAAGAGTAGAGTTGAATGGGAAGTTTGTTCTTTTCTTCGTAGAATGTGTAGACATGCTTCTTTAGCTCAGTGGGGTCCGCTACAGAGTTGAATGAGTTGGTCTCAATCAATTATAGTCACCAATCTATATGCAATAACTCAACCAACATGCATTATTGTCACAATATGACCAGATGAAAGGCTGAGGTCTTGGTCTGCTGCATTCTATTAATGATAAAGTCACCTTCAGTAACTGTAGCAAGACACATAACTTGGGCAATGTGTGTTTCTTTATAGACCCTGTGCCTAAGCCATCCTGTCAACAGATCTACAATCTCTTCTACGCCTCGGACCCTGCTGCTGTTCGCATAGAACCACTCCTTCACGAAAAGTTCAAGCTGCTGCCCACGTCGACATTACCCCGCTACCAGTGCTTCCCGCTGGGAGATGGACAGTCAATCCACGTGGGTATGTGGACACAGCTTCATAAGTCTGCATGAGTGATACGGTGATAGGTTGATAGGTGCTGATGATTGAATCCCAATGAAGCTCAGTCAATGATTATAAATGACATGAGTGAAGTGAATGTATGCCTTGTCTCTATGCAAACTGCCAAGCTATGAATAGCTGTAGCAAGTGCTTTGTTAACCCCGGGGGTGGGGGGGGGGGCACTTGGCCTTATTCTGGATAGGGGTGTGCCGCGGGACCTCAAAAACCCGTACCCGTCGTACAAGGTCAAAATGGCCAAAAGCATACCCCGTCGTACAAGGTATTATGCAAATGTATAACCCGCCGTACAGATTGAAGCTGAAAAACATACCCCGTCTTACAAGTATGAGGCCAAAAAACCATTCGTACAAGTCGAGAGGCCGAAAAAACGGACCCCGTCGCGCGGCACTTATATACTACCTCTATACGCATAAGTGCCCTCCCCCCCCTGGGTGTTAACCATGCCTTGAAACAAAACTTAATCTGCTGAAGCTTGATTATAACTGCTAGGCTTGAGCTTGCCCTTGTTTGCCCACAGTGGAGGCTATACAGGCCAATATTGAGTGGTTGTTGAGTGGAGTGGACGCCCGAGCCACTCCACCTCCGATGTGTCTCGACCACACTCCACTCGATCGCCGAGTCAGTGATATGAGTGTGATGAGTCAGATGTCTGGTCAGTACGACACGGCTGGCGTCATGACCAGTGAGTACGCTACCATCTACAGTGCTATGGCAAGCCAGTCTCTTGTAGATGCTACTAGTTGCATATGTTACAGACATTCTCTTCACTATCAGACTTATCTGGTAGTCTGCTTTGCTTTTGTAAGATAGAGTCTTTATTAGTTGGTAGCTGGGTAGAGGTGTTAGTTCATGAAACGTGAAGCAGAATCTTCTGATTTCCTAAGCACAATCTAGCTAAGCACCTATGCTCCATACTTAATCACACTGAACAAGTACTGGCAATGTATACCAGGTTCTTTATAAGAACTGCATTTGAGTGTAGTTGTATTAGCATGGGGCTTTACATTCTGTGCTACCTGCTGCTCTGTATGGTGGTGCATGTAATACTATGGTTCTAACTGGAGTCTTGCTTCTTACATTATTTCTGAATGTTTATTCTATTACAGTTAATCATTGTAACTACATAGATGTGTTGGTGTATTATATGATGATATTATGGTCTGGGTAACGTGTACTAGTTGCCAACAAATGGTGGGGCAGCAAGCGGCTAGACTACGCCCTCTACAGCCCCGAGGGTATCTCCTCCTTCCCCAGTGTAGCCCTGCCCTACCTCCTCCACGCCAGCTTCTGGGAGTCCACTGACGTTGTTGCCTTCATCCTCAGACAGGTAAAACCGCAAATGCAGTGATTCATTGGCAAATATCATCAATTCACTTATTCTCAGACAAGAGCAGCGTGACAATTAATAGTTTACATTTTCTCTGACAAACAGATTTAAATGTTGCCCCTAACGATCAATATGATTGAATGATGCCTGATGGTGGTGCCTTTGCACTAATTGACCTGTTGTGTGCTGTGTGTGATGTATGTGCTGAGCAGGTGGTCAGACAGGAGTATATTGCCATAACAAGCAGTGGTGATATCCCTGATGCTACACCCTTCAAACAAACCCAGCCGCGGGAGAAGTGGCTCAAGCGCAGAACTACCATCAAACTGCGGGTATGGATTCTCCCATCAGCAGCTCTGTCTCTTACACTGCATCCTCTCAATAGTTTCTCACAGAAGTTGACACACTGGTCGATGGATGTGTGACATCAATCCGCCGCGGTGATAGATATGGGTACATCGTTACTATGATATTTTCACCTTGATAGGTTTGTCATCTTGACATTTTTGTATTGTACAGAACGTGACGCCCAACCACCGTGCTAATGATGTGATGGTGTTAGAGGGGCAGAATCAGGTGATCTCCGGTCGCTTCATGTACGGCCCGCTCGACATGGTGTCTCTCTCTGGTGAACGGGTAAGCCATCACACTCCTCACCACACTCGAATAACGAGATGTTTTTGTCATTGTCAGATTTACACTCAGAGTTACAGACCCACTTTATACATAGGATATATATTGTGTTGAGGTGGATGTGCACATCATGACAAACCCACCTGGTGGTGAGTACACCTACATTGGCACGGAGAAGACTGACAGCAATGGCCGAGTTTCCCTCACTGTGCCTCCTGACAAACGTCTGCCTCAGGGCATGTACCCTGTCAAAATGGTCGTCAGGTATGTTTTGGACCTGGTCAAGTTATCATGAATTATTCTGGGGACACAGGGAAATGACTGGATAACACAGGGAAATGACTGGATAACACAGGGAAATGACTGGATAACACAGGGAAATGACTGGTAATGTGGGGAACTTGGGGTTAGGACTGGGTAACATTTGAAAATGAAAATGTAACATGTTGAAATGCTTAATTAACACGGGGAGATGATTGGGTCGCATTGGGAAATGACTGGGTAACATGGGGAAATGACTGGGTAATGTGTGGAAATAACTTGGTTACATGGGGAAATGACTGGGTAATGTGTGGAAATTACTTGGTTACATGGGGAAATGACTGGGTAATGTGTGGAAATTACTTGGTAACATGGGGAAACATGAGGCATCAACTGTCACACAGGGAAATGGCTTGTTGACCTGGGTGTGGAGGGGGAATGACTAATTACTATGAATTGAAGAAATGACTGGGCGACATGAGGGTATGACTGGGTTGCTTGAGAACATGACTATAAGGTGATTGTATGACTGTATCACGAGGAAATACCCTGGTAACGCAAGTGACTAATAAAATCTTTAAAGGACAGATTGGCTTGTTCAAAGTCATTCATTTGAAATGACACAAGAAGTTGATGAACTAAATGATCCTCAGACGAAGCTTCTGGTCTCTTTCAGAGGGGACCACACATCAGTGGACCTCTACATTGGTGTGCTGCCCCCCAAAACAGAGACAGTTATATTCAGCATTGACGGATCATTCACTGCTAGTGTGTCCATCATGGGCAAAGATCCTAAGGTGCGCGCTGGAGCAGTGGACGTTGTTAGGTGAGACCCTGATTCATGCTGTATCGGGACTTACTCAAAATGTGACTTTGGTCAGTTACAGTTTGCAGCTGTGTTTTGAATATAGATGTGTCAGTGGCCGTGCAGCTACATGGGTGGTGGAGCAAGCGAAATGGTGTACCATGTAACCTTAGATCAAAATACCAAATGCTGATTAACATTCTCATCCTTAAACATCATAATGGCCTAAGGTGTTGAAGGAGATGTGAAATACCGTGTTTAGTTAGTGCGGGGTGCAACTTCTATCTGAATTTCAGAATCGTTTCAATCGATTTCACCACGTATGGGTCGTAATGTGAACGTTATGATGGATACTGAGTACATGCCCCCTAGCGGCTAAAGCTATTAGGGGTAGGGTCAATGTGGTTGCTAAATGATACATCTTCTTCTCAGTGCCACATAACTACTTTTACTTTTAACTTGTAGAGGGGTTTACAGTCAATAATAGTGAATCTGTCTCACAGGCACCCATTAAACGCATGTTCTGTCCCAATTGTCTTATGATAGGCTAGCTTTAATCTGAGTAGAATAGTCTGAATTACGTAGTTACAATAGTGTGTTAACAACATTCTATATTCTTTTACACATGCTTTTGATGGTGGTCATTTCCATTGAAATATTCCTTGATAAAAATTTATGGACCGAATTTAAAAAGCAGGGTGCAACCTATACACCACATGCAGCCTATACACCACATGCAACCTATACACCACATGCAACATATACACCTCATGCAGCCTATACACCACATGCAACATAAACACCATATGCAGCCTATACACCACATGCAACCTATACACCACATGCAGCCTATACACCACATGCAGCCTATACACCACATGCACATACACCACATGCAGCCTATACACCACATGCAGCCTATACACCACATGCAACCTATACACCACATGCAGCCTATACACCACATGCAGCCTATACACCACATGCAGCCTATACACCACATGCAGCCTATACACCACATGCAACCTATACACCACATGCAACCTATACACCACATGTAACCTATACACCACATGCAGCCTATACACCACATGCAACCTATACACCACATGCAGCCTATACACCACATGTAACCTATACACCACATGCAGCCTATGCACCACATGCAACCTATACACCTCATGCAGCCTATACACCACATGCAGCCTATACACCACATGCAACCTGTACACCTCATGCAGCCTATACACCACATGCAACATATGCATCACATGCAACATATACACCTCATGCAGCCGATACACCACATGCAACCTATACACCACATGCAGCCTATACACCACATGCAACCTATACACCACATGAGTATGGCACCATACTAAAAAAATTGAATGCTACAAAAGCCTGTGTTTAAATTAATATCCGTTCAGGCATGAAGTGAGGCTAAGGCAGAATAGAGTTGGTGTGAGAGCGTTGTGGCTGTGGTGTGTGATGTAGACACTGGCAGGACCTTGGATACATGATCCTCTACATCACAGCACGGCCTGACATGCAGCAGAAACGAGTGGTCTCCTGGCTCGCTCAACACAACTTCCCTCATGGCATGGTCTCCTTTATGGACGGATTGTCAGCGGACCCACTCAGACAGAAAACAAACTTCCTCAAAAACTTGATGCAAGAGGTTTGCCACTTTTTATCCTTGTTTCATTGAAATCACCAATGTCACTAAGCTTAACCCTTCTTAATTATTGCCATGAGGCCACCTGATCATTAGAAACCTGTCAAATGTAGGTGATTGGCTATCCTCGTGTTTTTCATCTATTACCTGCAGGCTAAGATTGACATGTGTGCTGCTTATGGCTCATCTAAAGACATCTCAGTATACAGCCAACTAGGAATGAGTCCTGAACAGATTTACATCGTGGGCAAAACATCGAAGAAACACCAGAGAGAAGCCAACGTAAGCTCTGTCATGTCAAAGTGTTCTGCGGTAGTAATAACCTGGGTTTTATGATATCAGATTCATGCAGCCATTCTCAAGTACTTGGCTGATATTACGTCACATAGAATATTCTATTGTATGATGCACCCAATTCACACCCAGCTTTCACGGATGCCATGATTGTGTCTGTCAGATCATCACTGAAGGATACGCATCTCATCTGGCTCAGCTGAATGTCTCGCCGCAACCAGCCTATGGACCAGCCAAGCACTTCTTACTCAAGTCCTGTTTCAGTCTACCCGGTCAGCGCTGCAGCACCAAGCGATCCCTGCAGAAAACACAATCCGGGACGTCAACCAAAGGTTCAATAAGGGCAGTCGGAGACAGGTCCAGTCCGTGTCCCCAGCAGCCCACGATAGCTGTCGACGACTCGGGCAATACTGTGGTTAAAGTTGGAAATACTGGGCGTGCATTGAATCGAGCCCGTGGTTTCTCTCCTCGTCCCATGTCGACATCTCGCTATGAGACTTCAGATGCCTAGAGGTCTACAATCACTCTGTGAATGACTCCTTGTCCCAGTGGGACGGGGCATCTTAGTTCAAACTGGTTGGCAGAACACTTGTTGGTGCAAATCATGGTTGAATGTATTTATGGGAAGACAGCATGGTAAAGCAGAGTGAGCAATCATATCACAGTCAATATATCATGGAGTATGTGTTAGTTATATGAACATTATCAGAAAATCCTTCAGTCCAATTCCTTCATCACTTTGGTCCACTTCTTGACAGTATTGTTTTCCACTGGTTTAATGCGCTCCTGTTCATGTGGAATCCTTCTACTGTTCCCTCGTGTGCCCCAGAATAGCATTCATAATTAATCTGGTCATTCAAGGTTTGAATTGTTTGCTCAAATATTTGTGAAGTCTAATGGAGTAACAGCATATGCTGAAAATGACTAAAATCTTCTGATGTTTATGATAATGGCTTAAAACAAGTCAGAAATTCGTCTCATTCATGCGGTCATCATTTCTCACGCTCGGCACCATAGTCACATTCACAAAGAATGGTGTTTGGTATTTAGTATTAATAAGTATGAAGGAAATCATGATGAGAGAAGTAATCATTTGTTATTGGCTTCTCAGGCTTAATCCAGGCATTCATAGCTTGTGGGAGATTGTTGTTATGGCAATGCAGCATCCTTTTGTGTCTGTAGTTGGTAACTCTGTGGATGCAGTGTAGCTGCTGTTGCCCTGGTGATGAACTGTAATTAATGGTGAATCATAGCATCTCTTTGGTGAAATGACTGCCAAGTTATCACTGGTTTATTCACTGTAATTAAAACATGGGAACAAATCACACGCTGTTAGTGAAGGGGGTCGAACTACACTTGGGTTTTGATATATTGTCTCGTTTACTGACCTCGTTGTTGTTGTGTCGGACTTTATGATAGTTGGTTAACATGGCATGCTTTGGGGGCAAAAATGAACCCCAGAATTAATTCCACCTTAATAATCCAGAATGTAGGTCTAACTTTGTTGATATGTATGCATTGAATCTCTAACTTAGTCACAGATGTATGCATTGGCACCTTTAATTTGTCATTCTTGTTCTATTTATGTTGTTGTATCAATGAAATAATGGAGGAGCATCAGCTGAGCCTTTTGACCCCAGCTTAACCTCACTGACCAACAGATTAGTCTCACTGACCTACAACAGAGCCTCACTGACTCATATATGAGTCTCACTGACCAACAGCAGAGCAGGGCTACACGGTCCTACAAATGAGTTACTTACCAACAACAGAACCTCATTAGCCAACAGATGAACTTCACTGACCTACAGATGAACTTCGCTGACCTACAAATGAGTTACTGACCAACAGCAGAACCTCATTGGCCTACAGATGAACTTCACTGACCTACAGATGAACTTCAACTGACCTACTACTGAGCCTCACTGGGCTACAGCAGAGCCTCACTAACACTGCAGTTATCCTCACTTGAAGCTTATATTGCCTGATCCTCATTCTTGTCTATGGCAACATGAAATTGCACAGTGCAATGTCTATTTATGTTTTGCAATCAGTTTGCACACCCATAACACTGTGTATTCTGGTGTGCTCAATGGTGAAACTACCTACCTGTTCTGTATTGTTAAGGTGGCTGCTTGGCATTCTTTGTAGTCATGCTTGAATCGTGATTCTTCTGCAATAACGTACTTACAGAGTAACATTTTGAAATGTTTTAAAATGAAAACTTGTTGTGTGTCAGAATATAACTATGATTACACTATCACAGTGATAGCCGTCACAATGATAGCTGTTACAGTAATAGCTGTCAAAATGATAGCCGTCCCAATGATAGCTGTCAGCTGGATTTTGATCATCTCACCAATGACTTGTGGTGATCCTAGTGATGTTTTCTCAGTGATGTAAAGACTCGTAATAGTCCTTCATTAAGTTGAAATCATGGATCCAAACAAAACAATCATTGGCTGATGCCAAAATTTGTCTAGATTTGTTATGTGGAGGCTTTATGAGGGGAGCCTGGGATGTATGGTACTTGTGAGTTGTTCTGCTGGTCAGAGCCAACAGTTTAGTGTTTCCCAACAGAAGCAAGACAGTTCCCACCTACACCCCTACTCTCCCTCATCCCCTTTGGTTAATATCTGTGTGGTACAATCATGACAAAGATGGATGGCTTCTGACTTATATGACACCTATTTACAGGTGTGCTGATTGTCTGGTCATATAACATTGTAGGTGAGTCTGACTTTAAGCTGAGAGTCTTCAGCAATCAGTAGCACAATATCATCAACTCATTTTGTATTTATGTAATTGGTTCATCAACAATTTGTAATTTGTGCTGTCCAGACATGAAGCACTTTTTGAAACAGTGTTCATAGAATGGTTTTCTGTGTGTACAACTGCAGCCTATTAAGTCTTAAATACTCTGTGCCATTTCCCACGAATGATAACTATATTAGTATTAACATAGAAATAATTAGATTTTCTCTAGTTCTTTGGAATTGTGCCTGAAATGTTTTGACAACTGAACTTGAGGTTAAGTTTTTCTGGGTTTTTTTTTTTACAAAAGTTGACTTGTTATTGTTACCTGTAAGATAGACGGGCTAATGTGTGTTGTTATTGTCAGGGTGTATGCGTGATCGGCCATACTTGACAGTGTCCAACTGTACTTCTGATGCTGTTGTTACAGATGTCTCACTGTTCATTATAGATGAAGGTCACAAAGTGATGTAATAATAAGTCTGAAAACAAATGTTGCAAACTTGTTTCTATTTGTTACCTGTGCAAATAAATATTCAAAAACTAATTTCTTGTGTCCTCATGTGAAGCAGTTGCCTGTGCTGTGTGGGTTCTGTGTCAGCCCACCAACCATCTTGAATCACTGCTTAGGCTGCAGTAGCTCCGGTGTAACGGTAACATGAATTTATACCCAGACGTCTTGTAGGGCTAAGGCTGCAGATACGGAGACTTGTTGACAAATATTGCTGACCAGATTAAGTCGATTTCCAACATGGTGATCAAATTCTGTGTAAATTAATTTCCGGGCTTCAGTATATTTTTGTTACTTGAAACCTTGTTCTTATGTCACACAAATATCGGCATGACATTGACTGGTGTGTCGATCCTACACGGCCTCCATTCAATGACACTGACCAGTGGCCAAGTACAAGTGATATTGCTAATTAACCAGCAATTTGTAATTATTACGGGAAATGAGGTACATACACTAGACATGACCTTCCATCACCAGATGAGCCCGGGGATAGTGATTAATTAATTATTAATCACGGTGTTCGTATAAACTTCGTCTGTTGTGATACGTTTAGCCCGGGGCCTGGGTGGAGGTACGTGGCCTTGCCAAAGACAGATTGGTTAGTCCTACTCCCGTAATGCCGTACGTTGTACCAGGTGGATTACATTCTCCGGAGCAGAAGATGCTGCTCGTACCCACGCAATGTATCCTCTGCTCCAGGAGATTGGGTGGATTGATTACCACGCCAAATGTCACTGGTTGCGTCAACCAAGCGATCATATGCCGGGTGTCGCCTTCAGTAGCTTCCAGCAATCAGCACTCAAATGCGGAAAGCCTATCGTCCATGTCGCTCAAAGCTATGTTAAATTGTAAAAACTACAATTATCTTAAGCTTATATATTTCAGGGGGAGAGCATTAAAAACGAGTCCTGTAATGGGCATAGTTTTGTCGTGTCATTGCGCTTGCCTGAACTAGTACATTTGAACTAAGTGGAGCTTGCAGGTAGTACTCGATCGACTGTTGGGCTAGCCTGAAAACAATGTAAAGAAATATTGTACAGACATCTGCGTTTGCTACAATTCTTCAGATTACCAACGCAAACGCTTCTTCAATTTCACACAAATGGCACAGAGCGAGAAACAGAACTCACTGTCAAATGCACAGCTATGAGAAGGAACTCAATCACACACAAAACTGATCTCTGTGCTCGGACATCGATGTTTGGCCTCAGAGCGCCCACCATCGCAAAGAAATATATATCCATGGTTCATCTTTGACCACAAAGGAACTGAGTCGGGGCACAATGTCGGGACACAATGTCGGGACTACAGATTCAAACATTCATCGAACCATTTTTTAAGCATTGTCGCTATATTTGAATAACTAGGAGCATGGTGTTAAATGAACGACTGAAAAACAGCGGATGATATTATCGAAGAACTCAAAGGAAGCTTTGTTTAGGCCAAGTTACCATGGTCATGCTCGCAACGCTAATCACATTATAACTTATAACAATGCTATTGTCTATTTTCACAGGTAACTAAGCAACAATTATATTAAGATATTCCATCGTTCACGACGAGTTATCTTTTTTTAGTCAAAGTGAAAGTAGGTGTTGATTCTTTACAAGCAAGGTTAAAGTAATAGATCACAACCATTATCAGTTGAATTTCCTTAACCATCTTGCTGATGTTTATTGCTCAGGAACTTAATTGTTCAGTATTCGTTTAAGAACTGCGCTTACGACAATAATGAATTGAGTATTTGTTTAAACAAGTTTATTAGAGTGAACAAAATTATTTCTCCTCGCGAAAAGATGGATGGTGTCGTAAACTTCATATATTCAACCATTCTTTCACCTTCAGCATGAAGCCGTCACGTGGTTCAGGGTCAGAGGTTGAAGAGATTTCCGAGGAGGCGGTGATGGAAGGCGAGCTTTTGCGTTTAAACCGCGGGTACCGTGTCATGAACAACAGTTACCGAGCTTATCGCGAGGAAACCAAACGACATATAGCCAAACAAAAGTAAGAATCTATCTTCTCCACCAATTCGATTTTTTTCCCATGGGCGTAGTAATGAATAACAATAGGTCTCTTACATTGAACTGGTCAAATGGGCCCTAAAAAATATTTGAGAAAATTGGATGTCTCACGCATTTGGTAAAAATAGTAGATTATTACGATATCAATCCCATTCTGTAAATCCCATACGTTCCTCGACTGTAGCAATCTTATCGAAGTCTTACAATGCGAACAAGAGGACTTGGATAAAACCTTGGCCAAGATGGTAACAAGGCCGAACGTTGGCAAAGACGAGGACAATTCAGAAAGTCTGCGACAGTTCGCTCTCAGTGAGAAGGAATACACGGGGCTCATCCAGAAGGAGAGGCGAACTATCTCACAACTAGAGGACAAGGTAACTCAGCAACTGGTGTAATTTTACTTCACATTGTATAAAGGAGAGTAAGACTAATATACTTGTTCAATCATGCGGATGATTCAATAGATTCTGCATATGGAAAATAAAATTTGCAAACAAAGCATAAAGATGGGAGGCGTCCATAACTCGAGTGCCATCCACATGGCGGTCGCCAAGAAGAGGATGGTACTGGAGAATAGGCTGGCCAAGGTACAACTCTAAAGCATCCACAATACCTTCCGCGCATAGATTCATAAACATGTTTTCGTGTTCTGGCTATCACATAGCGTATAACTACAACGCGTTGATATGACAGGCCACGACCCAGTTTGGTGACCAACTGACGAGCAACCAGGAGATAAGAGATCGCATCGATCACCTTCGCCTCGAACGTCAGGTCTTCAATAAATTAGAACAGCGCCTCACGCGCCAACTACAGCAAGGGCAGGAGGAAATGAGATCCCTCATCGAAACATCCGCTCAGGCATTTGATCAGAGGCACGTGTATTGCTACATCAACGAAAACATGCTGTGGTATTATTCAACGAATTCTCGTATAATTCCATGTATTGTCTCTTATAAACGTTTCACCCTATTGTTCCACAGCGTTGTAAATTATGATGAATACAAGTACCTAAAATTCCTCTTTTCGCCTTAATTTAGATTTGAAGCTCAGAACAAGATGGCAGCTCTACGTGAGCGAAGTGACAAGGATCAACAACAGCACCGTTCTGAGATGAAGACGCTTCTCCGCACCATTAACCACGACAATAAGATCAAAGAGTTCATGTCCATCAAGAACTCAGAGAGAGCTGAGTACAAAGCCGATGAGGCAGCACGCAAAAGCAAAGGTGGGCTTAACATCTTAACAACAGCAATACCTGGGGCACATGGGGTCTACTTATTCCTAGTACAGAAATTACGTAGAGAAGACAACCAATGGAGGTCATGTTCTTTGAAGATACATCTTTCGACGATTTCTTATTTCTTATTCTCTATCCGTTTATGTATAGTTTCTAAAATGACTCATTTGTAACCCTTAATACCACGAGCTATATACGGTTTATATTCAAGTCAAATATAAGCGACGGGACTTCGAAAATGCTATAAACAAGCTTGGGTCAACGATTGGACTCGCCCGTGGGGAATCAGTCAGTGACAAATATTTTGATAATATTTCTATGAGATGCACCTTTAAGAGATATCATGGCAACTAAAGTCCCTGTTGCTAGATATGACGATGTTGTTAATGTGCTCATGTGTTTGTCGAATGCAGGATTTGATTTTTAGGTGGACGGACAGCGGTGCTACTGTTGGAAGTCGGGGTCCGATATTGATAGGTTGTCAGGTCTAAACCACTGTATATATCAGTGAAGTATTCCTCTTCCTACATAAAAGTACAACGGACGGGTGTATGTGTGTTTGCAGACGCTGAAGCCGTGCGCACGCTTGACCGAAACACAATCGAGTTCTATGAGCAGGCGTTCCAGGAAATCAAGAAGGTCACAAGTGAGAACGATATCAGCGCCATCGCGGTCAACTTCGTCAAAAAAGAAGAGCAGAATTTCGCTCTTTTCAATTACGTCAACGAACTTAATGCCGAGAAGGAGAATTTACACGAACAGGTGACAAAGCTGACTCAGCAGATTGCTCGCTTTGCTGGAGACAACACGACGGAGGAGGCACAGCACACGGAGGTCATCAAGGACATGGAGGTAACCAAGGACACGGGCTCTCGAGTCTTATAACGCCTCTCCTCTCTAATATATGAAATCTCATGGAGCCTTGGACCCATGACGGCTTTTACATATTAAAAGTGAGAGAGAAGGAGCGTTTTGAGACTCGAATGCGTGTGATCAAAGAAATATAGTAACGCATCAATCAATCGCCCATGTATACAAACAACACCTAGCTTGTTAATGAAGACCAACACTAACAGATGATGACCCATTTTATCAAAAGAACGGTGCCGGTACATGCTCGCGTATTGTTGTAGATGCGAAGCAAATGAGCGCATGGTTTTTTTGTGACCAACGGGGAGTATTAAGTGTTACGCCGTGATGCAATAGTATGATACGTTATGTATGTCTTAGTATCAAACAGTATGGTATAGAAATGTTATCAACTGATAAATTACATTTCTTTGAAGTTTACCATCAGCGAATCAGGATAAATACTTATTCATTTGTCCATTATTTAATTGACTGATTTAAGGGAGGTTTGTGTTCAGGACACATACTCGGCTGTACACCGCGAAGCTCACAGAACCGGCTCGCAACTGCACAGCATCAAAAAAGATCTCGACCAATTGAAGGCGAGCATCATGGGTATGTTCAAGTTGATTGGCTGTAGCGAACAACCAATCAGAAAGATGCTGGGAGGCGAAATGGGAATCACCAAAAAGAACGCCATGGTGTATCTAGGGCAGATAGAACATAAAACCATGGAGCTGCTCCATGCACTCAATTTTCAAAACCTCAAGGTATTTACACATACGGCTGTCACCTATAAAGCGAATAGTTAATTAGTCAAGTGTCACAATTGCAAGAGCCAACGAGCATATGGAAACAATTAAAGTTGATTTTCAAACAGCATATAGAATTCCAAAATATCGTTAATTCAAATTGAAAAATGTGTTGTGAAACATAAAACGAATATTCATTACTAAATAGTCGTGAAAATTCAAAGCATAGTGAGTTAAATACTTTAAGAATGTTGCATTTAACCTTAATGTATCCATATAAGTGTTGTTTTCTAATTTAGAATAAAGAATTGCAAGGTGTTCCGCCGGGGAAGACAGAGGTTGTGATCCCCGAGCCTCCACAACACACACGCGTCTACATCACTCCCATCCACACCGGGTAGCAAAAAGAATAATTCATTTCACTGTCAATATTATATCTCTTGAAAGTTTATTCCTGGAGTAATAAATCATGTATTACCTAAAGGTTTGACTGGAGACTGGACTGGAATGTCAATTCGAGAATTTGGTAATATATTCTTATTATTAGTTTTACATCTTTGATTATACCTCTTAGACTTATCTTGCATTTGATCTATTGTAGCGATGACAGCGAATCAGATCTAGAAGAAGACGAACCTGAAATTCGACCACTGACGCACGAGGAGGTGCGAGCTCGCGTCATACGTCAGCTGGACAAGCATAGTCAGCGCGGGGTAGTGCTGAAAGGTCAGAGTGACACATCCACGAGGGGCAAAGCAAATGGCAAGCGCAAGAAAACAAACAAATAATTTAACATACTGCATGATGCTTCATCTTGTATGATACCACGTGGCAAGTCCCGACAAAGTCTACAATAAAGATGGATGACATATTATGTGGTCTGCCTCACTATCGCTGTGTACGGCTTCAATGCATATTGAAAATAATACACATCAGGGAAGCCATGTGATGGTACCGCGTGGAGAACACCACCTAAATTAAAAGTCTATACGATTCAAGACAATCAATCATACGCGATGCAAAGGGGCATGGAAGTAAAAACATGCACATTCTTTAAAATGCTACGTCTACCGTTGTTACAAAGCTACATGTCTAATCATCTCATGAATCATGTCACCTTTTGATTCTACATTTAGATGCTACATGGGACAGTCTGATGATTACGCTATCAATGACGCGCTTTAATTGTCCTGGCATATGTAATTTATTCTCTTTCAACAAAAACTATTTTTTTTCCGCATCGATTTCAACTGGGCAGAACAGTTATGATGGAAATAATAAATATTTATTGTAATTGCAGTATCAGCTCTTATCACCGAACTTCATACATCAGTTTTTATGAAAAATAATATTTTACCTGTTTGAGTTGGAGTCAAATCCCAGGTCTTATTCGATAAATTAATTTCCCAGATTAGACTCCCAAAAAGGAACATGTTTTCATGTATATCTTTCGCTTATATCTGATCCATCTTATTCTGGTACTCGCTGGTCTGGTTCAAGTTTCGGCTACAGGAACCGGTTTGTGTGATTATACACAATAGGATGTTATCTATGCACGCGACGACCTAAGACTTGACGATTCGAATATCTTTGAAATATCTATCAGCAGTTTATCAATGCTTGACGTATATATGCGTTTGGATCTATATTTGAGCTTGCTCCAGCGAACCTCCCCGAATACCATCGGATGATATTCTTGGTGTGTGTGCCATTTTATCATTATCAGGTAATTATCTTTGTGAATTGATGTTGTTCGTATAAAAGTAAACATAACAGATATCTAAATGCTGATTATGGCGATTTTCAAACGGGGAACTAAACGTTTTTCACAAATCCAACCGACCTGATCCCGAAGGAACCCAGAAAGCTGATCCCTAGAACAATGATCGAACAGATAGCTATACGTTCTCTCAGGTTTGAAACATGACTGCTATCATTGTTCGTTAGGTCGCTGGATGC
Organism: Urechis unicinctus; assembly: GCA_034190875.2. Lineage (NCBI taxonomy): Eukaryota > Metazoa > Annelida > Polychaeta > Xenopneusta > Urechidae > Urechis > Urechis unicinctus. Next base: position 27,102,959 of record CM067356.1, read on the forward strand.
CCATGCAGGTGCCGTCAATACTCACAATAGGCTCAAATGATTACAAGATAAAGGTATTCGCTGCTCAGTAATACGCCCTGTCCAAGAATGACGCAAGGGAAACTGTCCTGCTAAAGACAAATTGCGTCAAAGCATTTTGAGAAGGGCGACGGGAGACGGGAGATTATCCAGATTTATGTTACTGGTATCAAGTAGAGCCAAGGTGGTGTCAAGTTTCCAGTTCCCATTTTAGCGGCGTGAAAGGGTGATGGTACGGGAGGCTTTGGGGATTCCGCCGATTATTGGACATCACAAGTTTATATTGACTGATTAATACAAGGATATATTATACGAGATATGGTATAATTCGTCGTGTTACTTTACACACAGACTCACCCACACTATCAGTAAATATTCATTTAATCAGTCGAAGTGAGCAACACGATCTACCGACAACATCACATGTGTGCCAGTCTTGAGTAGACGACGTGAGCAACCCCAGAAACGAGAGCGCTGTTAGCAAACTCCAGAATCACCTGCATAACAGGGTAGATATCATCGTCATGCGTCTCAGTAGAGCCACTTTCGGCTAGGCAACATCGCTTGTGGGGTGGGCTGTATGTGTGGTCATCGCTGTGTTCGTTTCCAGCCTCACATTCTCTTTCCTTCATCCAAGCTTGAAGCAGCATCACCATCGGTACTGGGAACAGTTTTGTTACGAGTTCCTTTGGGGGTGGTAAAGAATCAATGTTTTGTAAATTCTCTTTTTTGAATTGTTCTACTTTGTGTGTGATGCTGTGGGACATGTTGTGAAACTGAGTACCGAGCCACTGACTTATAACACACAGTACTGTAGAGCGGTACTGCGAGACAACTCCACTTTGGTCATCCATCTTTGTGTGCAGATTGTTATCTCTACACACTGCAATATAGTTGTCTAAAAGTTCATAAGGAAATCCATCTTCCTGATGGTCATTTTGAAAGTCTTCCTTTACTATGTCAACAAACTTGAGGAGAACGTTGACTGTTTTGGAACTTGCGTCGGAGAAATTGAGCTTTCCTCTTATGAAATTACTAATGTCCCTCATCACTTGGATGACACCTTGGAAGTGCAATGATGAATCGCTGCACTGGCTCGTTCCCGATGAATTCACAGTATTTGGATGACATAAAGTCGCGGTTGTGCCATGATGTTCATCATAGCCAGCTGATTCGGTGATCTCAGATAAACTAGGAGTTTCATCACATGCACGCACAATACCACCACTAGGAAGAGAGGTGGATGAGTTTGTATTATCTACAATGGTGAATGCAGAATGATGAAGCATTAGTTCACTTGGCTTCTGGGGAATATCCAGAGAAAGATCGGTTCCCTCGGGAACCATGATGGAACTGTTCATGTGTGCCAGCCATACATTCTATAAGCGATGTTATAAACAGAAGACACATAAGCACAGAGTCCCTCAAGTAATAACTCAAGTATATACAAATATATACTCCTGAATTTGCAGGCATCAAAAGGTCAGTACAAGAACCCTCCATCAGTAAAGCAATTGTCCCTTATTAAAAATCAGCATCATATATCTCAATATCACTATACAGAAGAGACACTTACTGTGAGTTCCGACAAGCACATGTGTTGAAATTGAAGATCTAGATATTCAAATGCAACTTTAAATAAACCTGCGACAGTGTAGAACCAAGCACTGGATAAGGATGCAATGGCTTCATGCTTACAATCTGCAGACAAAATACAACCTGGACAAAATCCAAATAAATGATAAACCATTTCAAACAGAAATGAAAGGCAAAAACGATGACCTTATGGCTGCCAGATCTACAAGCATCTTTGTTATCATTGGGACATTGTTAGCTTTGCAGAAGACTACACACAACTTTGATCTTTTTTCAACAACAGGCATGGAAACTGCAAATACTATACAACACACTCATGGTTGAATTAGATATGCAACATAGTATTGCACTAACATCTGTAATACACCTTAACAGCAAATGATTCCTTTGCGTATCTCGCATGTAGTCGACTGTGATTTTTTGGCTGGATTTGGCTATTTGCCAAGACATCTCCTCCGTGGAAAAGTGGAATGCATTCATCCTGAAAATGAAAATGCTGATTATTTTGACGTTTCAATAAAAGCAGAGATTTCACCCATTATCACCCCTTCCTAACACGACTAAGACATTTACTGTCTGTTAAATTTCGGGAATTGCGTAAACAAGTTTTCGTTGTGTGGTCATGGTGGCTTCAAATCATTCCTCAGTGACCTGACCACCACCGATGTAATTTCTTGTTAATTCATAACTAACTTCACCACTACCAAACATGAGTTAAACATATGGTGATCGAGGCAGTTTTGAGAAAGTTGTAGTTGAATCACGCTTACATATGGTAAATACCATAAACCCCCGGAAAATAGGTTACATTTTTCAGATTTGCGGTAACTTTAATCCATCTAACACAACACTAATCAGAAAATGTTATCGTCGAAGAAACACAGTTGTTGGGAATTAAATGTAGGGTATATGGGGACACTAGCGAGAGGGATATGGGTGTGTCTTTGAGGGGAAAACACCGAATCGTTAACCTGTTGACGAGAAAAGATAAACACTGGAAGGTACTAGGTGCAACACATCATGGAAGAAGCAGTATGCAAGGTAGCCGCGCACGACGGTAATATAACAAGACGTCGTGGACAGCTATATGCAAGGGAAATAGCCATATTGACGGTGATTCGGTAACCTGCTTAAGAGAACGGTCACTATATGAAGGGACTATGGGTAGCAAAACATAGGAGAAGCTTTCCGCATGTGACACGAAAACCTAACCCCAGTCGGACGGTAATAGACGTCCCGAAGGGCAAACGAAAACCGAAACAAATGAACGATAATATGTCAAACACACAAAATACCCGTTGTGTTACAACCATTTTGCATGTCATATGAATCTTTAGTGAAGTCATTAGGAAAATTAGACTCACAGTTGGTACACTATGCAACACTCCCACATTGTCGCTGAATATCACTCTGATATCATTCACAGCTAATTTTAAGAACGAAAGATTACTAGACATTATTGCTTGTACAAGCTATCACTTCATAATTTATAGAGATAATTTTGTTTCCTTTTTTGTTTAGTTGCTAAATGACTCAATCCTTTCTTAGTGTTATAAACACCAAATCGGCGTTTCGACAAACAACCTTCGAACTTTGCTTGCAAATATATACGCAAATGAGTAGCGACAATTCAATTAAATAATCGAGCGTAGTTCCATCATTTTCTGGTAATATCGTTCATAGTCAGTCGTTTTTCAGCTTCGAATGTCTACTAGTATCTACTATACTTGCCATAACTGGATTTTATGTCACTTCCCGTCAAAAAAAATAAGCACTCAACCTGACCAACTATAAGGCCATGTAAAAACAGAGGGTGTCACAGATTGGATTTAATTTTGCGTATATCATTTCCCCCAAAAAAGCTTGCAATGGGTCAATGAAGTTTTTTTCACAACAGAATATTGATGGGTTTTTTTATTAGATGCACAACATGTTATATTGTTTTAGTATCGGAAAATTCCAATAATATAAATATTTTCCTCTCATTTAAAAGTTCTAAACACAAAATAAGAATGTGAAAATTAACATTAATGATATTTTACAGTTATAGAAAATTAAAGATATGTTAAATTACTGTTATTTTAACTTGAGAAAGGGCTATTCCAAAATTTACCGAAGCTTTTTTCGACCAATTGTTGACACCAACCACATAACGCTCCCTCTCGTGAACCTGGACACCTCAAAGTCCAATAACGCACCGTATAGCTAACCCACATATACCAATAACGCACCGTGTAGCTAACCCACATATACCACCACCGCACTCAACCAAACCCAACCCCAACCCACCCCACCCCATCCATCCAGAGGGTAACGAAATTTTAACTGCGGATGGATTGTTGGGGTTATTTTTTTCTATAAATGATAATCTAAACAGAAAGGATCCACAGATCACTGCTTCGGGTATAACCCCGGGGGTATAAACCTCGTAAGAAGGTGTATGCTGCCGGTACGTAAGGCGCACAGAGTTCACCTAAATGGAATAAATATCGGATATTTGAGCGACCTTGACCTGTACTAATCATGGCTGACATGTTTGGTGATCCTTCGTTGTTCGAGGAATTTGAAAAAGAGCGCGAACCTGACAGTTTATTGTTGTCAAAAATTAGGGCCACGAAGGCTAAACTCAACAGCAAGCCCAAACCAGATAAGCGAAGTAATGAGAGGGATGAAAATCCGACCGATTCTGCTGATTTCACAGTCGGAAATCCAGCACCCAGTGACTCGGATGGTGAATATACCGAAACCGAAACTTCGGGTTTCAATGGTACAGAAATTGGACGACGTCTTGGCGGTGCAAATGCCGACGAAGTTAACGAATTACAACGACAGATAGAGCTCCTCTCAGCTGAAAATATCTTTGAACTATGAGTCCATGTAGAATTTCCTTAAACTGCTCTAAAACTTTATTTGAAAATGGACTAATATCAAGAATATTGTCTTACATTGTAACTTACAATGTCATTGACAGGTGATCACCAAGATTTATGCCCATATATTAGATGTGCCAATAAATTTTATAACTTCTAGTATCTTAACTGAAACTTGACCACCTTATAGAGGGTACGGTATGTCAAATACCAACACAAATTTAATTGTTCCATTGAAGCACATTCAAAAGTGGAAGTTTGTACCAAAACTCTTAACCATCCAGCACCATGGGGACTCTTAAATATAAAGACTGAATCAAATTTATTATGATTAATAACCAGAGAATTATTACTGGGCACTTTATTATTCTTGCATTTTTGAAGGTTTTTAAATGATGTGTTATCAAATCCTTGACCACGATATACATGCAGTTTTAAAGAAACAATTACGGGTGATTGCTACACAAAAGTAGGTTATACTTATTCCAATTCCGATCAAAACCACTGTTGAATGCATGAAATTCAATGCAATTAAATAAGATATGATAACAGACTGATAAATCTTTTGATTATTTCCAGATACATTAGTGCTGAATGCAGCCCAACCATACAAGTCCTATTCATGAATCACAGAGTGTCCAGGTATTGACTCCAGAAATCAATGTTTGATCTTCTTCATTTTCTATCCTTTGTGCTGAATATATATGCATATGTATTTTACCATTCACTCATTCTAATGCAGAATATATAGAGCTGAAGTGGAAGCTTATATTCAGAGCTTGATCAAAAGGGAAAGAGATCAGACTCACAGTGATCTCCCTACGTTGTCCAATAAGGTATAATCTCTTATGATTATATTCACTGCATTTTGGATCAAACATGACATAAATTCTAACTGAGTGGCATAGCCGTGCTGCCTTTTCATCCATTTTTCATGTGCTAATTTTCATCATTACCAAGCACAACTTTTCCCCAGGGAAGTGCTATATATACTGGATGCCTCAATGAATCACCTGATGAAGCCATTCACAACAACAGTCCCCATATTGTAAGTTTTCATTTTTTTACACTCAAGTTCCAAGGTGATACTCTACTTATGTTAAAAATATCGAGTTTGTTGATGGTTTTATTAATCTTCGCTAATTACCGTAGTTTGTGAGCAGAAGGTGTAAACAAATATGTTATCTTCCACACCTTTTTTATTTGTTTTGTTTTTCTACTTGGCATATTGATGAAATGAAACAATACTCCAATGCCAGGTATAAGCAGCCTGTTTTTTGGGTTATGTTTACAGATAATTGGAAGCAGTCAGATGTACCTGGAGTACAATATAGACACATTAGGCTGGCCTCTTGTTGCGTACAATCCATCACTTACAGATGGCTGGGAGTTGCCAGTGTATCCTCTCATCAGTCTGCAGATTAACCTCACTTCTGAAAAAGATAGATGAATTCTATTTCTGTGTATTTTTTAGCTGTTTGTCCCAATTCTGCGCTCTAGTTCCATATTGGCAGCTGGTATCGTACTCGGGTTAATATTATTTATTTCAAGATGATCCATATCACAAGCATCTATAATAGATGATATCATAGCGCAGCATCTTAATATTTTTGGTTCATCATAAGCATTGAAACCCCAAGTTTTGAAGCTCCAATTTAATGCAAAGTCCATTATGATGCGACGAGTATCTAGATCTTTTTGGCTGAATAAGTCTTTGGATGCAAAAGGAATCCATTGGGGATAGAAAAAAAATGTCGTTTTTGGGTTTCAAGATTAAGCACAACCCTTTTTTTCCTGATGAATTTTAGGGACCTCAACAGTAATATATAACTTGATTTTCAACAAGCTTCAGATGTTTAACTTGTTTTACACTCCTTAACAACCAATAGATATCCTCAGCAATTCAAAGAACCTATGCCAGCGGAAGAGGAGGATATTTTGAAATGCCCTCCTAAAAAGTAAGTTGAATATGAATTGCTCTGATTGACTACATTGATAATGAAACCAGACTCATTGAAATATTTATTGAAATTTTGCTGACAGACAGAGGCAAAAAGCAAGTTGTTTCAACTGTGGGGGAGAACACATCTTGAGCAAGTGCACACTGCCCAAAGATATGAGCAAAATTAGTAAGAATAGGTCAGAGTTCATGGCCAATGCAGGACCACCCACACACTCACCACAGAGGTAATACATGTCATTGTAACTGTTAACCACACAAGTGGACCATATCATTTCTATTAGTATTTAGCATATTTAATGAAATCTGGTTTAATTGGAGTGTGTTGTGCGGTCACAGCCGGTATCATGCTGGGGACGACCCAAGATTCAACAAATTCAAACCTGGAATTATCAGGTAGATGGCGGCTTTTTTTCCCCATGAGTATTTTTATTATAAAATCGTACATTCTGATTCTGTTTCACTTGAACATATCCTAAGCATTGGTATAATTAGTTGAATATTCATTAATTTGTCGGTGGGGTTATGCACAACGTTGTCTGTTGTGTTGACGATGAATTGAGAAACACTTCATCTGTTGTGTTAACAGTGAATTGAGAAACACTATTTTTCAGTTGTGTTAACAGTGAATAGAGAAACACTTTGTCTGTTGTGTTAACAGTGAATTGAGAAACACTATTTTTCAGTTGTGTTAACGGTGAATAGAGAAACACTTTGTCTGTTGTGCAGAATTGAGAAATGCTATTTGTCTGATGTGTTAGTGATGAATTGAGAAAAGCTTTGGGAATGGGACCTCAGCAGCTTCCCTCGTTCATCTACCAGATGCGGAGGCTGGGGTACCCACCTGGGCACCTGGAAGATGCTAAAAGCCAGACATCAGGCATGGCTATGTTTGACAAGCATGGCAAAGGTGAGGAAATTGGGAGTTGTGTCAATGTCTGCAATACTGATATCTCTACAACTGGGGAGTCACCCGGTATACTGTGATGTGTGGTTACTCAGAGACGGATATGGAAGGGGGGTCATTGGAGGAAGGAGAAGTGAACGAGGAGAGAATACATGCTGCTGGTAACTAGAACATCATACGAGTAAATCGTTCTTGTGGGCTCACACAATGTGATACACTCATGAATATATTCATATTTAGTTATAATTTGAGAATGCACCTGTTGTTTAGTTGTAATTTGAGAATGTACAATCCTAATCTACACTACATGGTAATATATCAAGCAATATTTGTTTCTAAACATCAGGGATCCTATGTATTGATTGACATAGTGTAAGTGTTACTCACTGTTTATTTTGGAACTGCCTTTTAAGAGTTTATTCATTTGGTTAATTTTGATTAATCCATTTGATTGACAGTATCTTACGAGGCAGATAAAATCATTGATTATCCTGGCTTCAACACGCCCCTTCCTCCTGGGGTATATGATGTAAGTTGGTTTGCTACATATATATGTTTCCTTGTTTGGTGTGAGCAAATAGGCATTAATGAATTTTCAAGATGGGAATTTTCTAGATGTTTATTATGTTTTAACCTTAAAGTCCTGTAAACAGTAAATGTGTTGTTTCAACTAATCATTATTAGTCATGATAGAATTTGCACCTATTACCAGGAGATTTGCATCTTTTTCATCTTATATTCGATGAGAATAATACCTACTCGAGTATGCAGTGATAATATATCCTTATTGCATATCCAGTTCCTTGCTATGTTTTGACTTGTGTGACAGGAGCACAGGAAGCTTGGCTGGCTCCCGATGTTGCCCCACCACGAGAAGAGCAATATGATGGGGAATCTGACCTTAAAAACCCCGGTGCTTATGCCTCTCATATACAATCTTACATTGTCATTTAATAGTGTACTGTTACTGGACTACACCCATTCTTTTAAACTATTAATTATGAGTTTTTTCCTGTCTGTTGATCCAACAGAAAAATGCCAACAAGAGGAAAAGCCTGGATCCTGTTCAAAGCAGAGGCGGGAAGAGGCAGCGCCGGGGAGCAGAGGACATGGATGTGTCTGGTATGCTGCATGCTTGCTGTGAATAGTATTATGTGTGTGGTATTTCCCCATAGCACATCTGTGTTACTGGATAGCTTAAAGGGGCGAGACCACCATCTTTATTTCCACACGCCATATCAGTGTCATTATCCCAGTGCGTGAGCCTGTCTTGATCAATGCTGTGTCGTCTATCTGACGCTATGGATGTGTGTTTCTCCTCATACTCCTGTCTATCAGGGATTGTATATTGTGATTTCTTGATCGTGTTCTCTGCTTGCTATTGTGGTATTGTTTGTCCTCATGAGAGAAGCTGCATTTTCCCCTGGTTCACTTATGAAATCATTGATTTGTGTTGTTTGGAAAGCTTTGAATGTCTGGTGATATTTTCTTGGCTTTGATGTTCAAATTGTGGGCAGATTCCTCTGCGTGATTTGTGGGTCTATGTGCTGGGTTGCATGCTACTCTGTAGAGGACCCTTGTTGACTTGTGTCTGTGAAGTTTTGCTGTCCGTAGTCCCTTTCAAACATTCCTTGTCACCCAGCTATTGACCTACCAATACATAAGTCATTCTGTCAATGACAATACTAATTCATTCAAGCATTAATCATGTTCAGATATTAAGATATAACTATAACCTTCACATAGTAAAGTGCCTAGATGGAACTTTGTTGATCCAACCTCATGACCCATGCTCTTTGCTTAAAGAAAAGTGCTCAGTTAAGTGAAAAGCAACCCACATTGATCTGGAGTTCGGTCTAGAGGTTGGGTCATTTATGAGTAAGTCTGAAAGCTAGAGCGATTGTCTGTGTGTTGTGTGTCTGCACCATGCCGAGTAGACAATGACAATGATGATGGCTCTACTCTCTCACATGAGCCCACTCAAGCACTGACTCACGCCTCATGGTGTGGTATCCATCCTTGTCCTGAGGCAAATGACCTTGGGTTGACCTGTGCTGATGACGCCATGCAGGAGAGAGTATCACCGCTTTCTGACTCTAACATCGGCGTTCAGCATCAGCCCTTATCTTTCATTGAAATTTCATCCTCTGAGCATTCTTTCTCACTTCTATCCCCCAGTCCTGCCTCCCCACTGACAAGCCCCACTCTCAAGTCAATATGCCCTTCCTCCCAGTCAATTTGCCCTGCCTCCCAGTCAATTTGCCCCACCTTTCAGTCAATTTGCCCTGCCTTCCTGTCAATTTGCCCTGCCTCCCAGTCAATTTGCCCCGCCTCCCAGTCAATTTGCCCTGCCTCCCAGTCAATTTGCCCCACCTCTCAGTCAATTTCCCCCACCTCTCAGTCAATTTGCCCCACCTCCCTGTCTATATGTTCTGTCTCCCCTCTCAACCTCTGCCCAGACTCCCTATTTACCCCCTCGATTGCGTCTCCCTCAGACCAGCGAGCAGTGACACACATTGTATGGGATGTGGATTCACTGGAGGAGGGGGAATTATCATCTGGTGAGTTGGTTCATTTCCTGTCATCCTGTGCCATGGCAGGCCACATAATAACATAATCTGTGGTAATTCTGAGTACACTCGTCTCATGTGTAACACAATGTCAAGGTTTTCCAAAGATTCTTTTGGATATATTTCAATGTCTAAGACCTACAATATTTCTTGATTGACTTCTCAACTTTATTTTTCTTTCAGACCTTCCACCAAAAGACACTTTTCAAAGATTGTATGGGTTATCCCTGTGACTTGTCCGACTTGGGTTATCTATGATTTTGCTCTTGGTTCATGAGGAACGATATACGTTAAACCTGACAAGAGATCGTCGTTATATTTTTCATTTCAGATGATGAGCAATAGCAGTCTCTGTAACTCAGCACTATTAATGCATGTGACTTGTCTTCTTGTGATGGCTCGTAGCACAGCTGATTTATTCATGCTTATTTAGATCACCAACAAACCCAGACACTGTGTGCTATTGGGTAGGATTTATTGCTAATCTCATTGGGTATTTCCTCATTCGCATTGGGTATTTCCTCATTCTCATTGGGTATTTCCTCATTCTCATTTGATATTTCCTCAATCTCATTGGGTATTTCCTCTTTCTCATTTGGGTATTTCCTCTTTCTCGTTGGGTATTACCGCATTTTCATTGGGTATTACCGCATTCTCATTGGGTATTACCGCATTCTCATTAGGCATTACCGTCTCCTGTATAGAGAACCTATTGTGTGGTATGATTACAGACACAGATAGTCAAGGTGAGCCTCCGTCACCAGGCAGCATGATTATTCTTGACAGTGTGGATGAAAACCCGGGCGGCTTTCAGACACCACTTGCTGTGGACCGACATAAGAAGCGCCTCCAGTCGACCGAAATGATTGATTCCCCCGGCCTCGCCTACGGACGCTCCCGGCACATCGACCCCACGAGTGGTGAAATCTACCACAGACTCTCCTGCCTCTCCCATGGAGACACCTGTCCGCGAACACCTTGCCATGATAAAGACCCCCAGCAGTGGTGGGTCTCTTCAGATGAACTATGGCACACCATTAGTCCTTGATTCAACGCTAGATAAATCAGCCGATCTCTCAGACAGCATCAAGCGTGGGAAATGTCTGCCGGACTCCAGCAAATTTTCTGTTGGGATACAAGAACATCTGAATTTTGACAACTTGCCAAATATCCAAGGGGGATTTGCTAAATTACGTAAAGTCATTAAAGCGGTACGAAATCAAGACAACCCCTGATTATGCATGTTGTCTTGATGCATGACAAAATTTGTGTTCAACAGAGCTTATTCATTTCTATGGACCTGGAGTTATTCCCGGTTTCATTTTTCTCAATTTCTTTGCAGCAAGGTCTCGCAATCAATACAGTACCGTCATTATTCTTCTCCATATCAGATAACATGTTGTACATTGGGTGTTCTGTTCTGTTTACTCATGTGTGAACTTATTTAGTGTTATCATTCTTATTATTTCATTTATCTTCCTGATATTCGGTGTCAAGGCAGCAAATCTTATTTGGTTTTGAAATACTGTATATGATAAAAAATTTGTTCCTTGGGTTTGATTGATATTTTGATTATCAGCTTTAAACAATTGGCAGACATTTTTCATAGAATGAGCTTTGTTTTTCTATTAATAATTCATTGGGAAATAGGCTTACATGTCCATTTGGGTTTTAATCTATTTTGCTGGATGGCTTTTGGGGAGATGCTTCTGTGTGGTTGTTAACCACGTTATCAGTACATCCAATTGATAGATTTATCAATTATTTTGAAGATAATTGAATTCTGATTAGTGCATCACTCCTGTGGCAATGATTTGTAATAACAATTGGCTGCAGGGCCATCAATAAAACCCTTGAATACTGGGTAGTCTCTTTTTGTCAAAACCAGATCCTGTCCTTTGGCAGCCTGAACTGGGAACGGGTTATACATGCAGTTCCTTCTCTCAAGATTACTTTGTGGGCCATTGAAATGAGAACCTTTAATAGCAGTATTAAATAGAGAATATTTCTATCAACCTGCATCAAATAACAAACAAGATTATGTCCCTAATTCTGTCACTGTGAAAGACCCTCAAGCTACTTGGAGATTGTTGTTTCTCAAATCTATTTCCACACCACATGGCTGCAGTTATAAAACATCCCATTACAGAACCAGGCCTATATATGGTGTTCCTTTACAGATATGAAAAACGCCCAAAAAACAGAAGGATAAAGAATACACAGCTTCTTAAATGCAACTTTATCATTTACATACCAATGTCACATAAGCCCGCATATAAAAAAGAATAGCAACTCGGGTGATACAACTTTATCATTCACTCAAGTCACACAAATCTCTTACATAGTGTATCTGTTTCAGATCAAACACAAAGAATTTCATCACTGGTAAACTGGTCTGAATTATGTTGGTTAGCAAATCATACTGAACCAAACTCCTGTTCTAATGAGTACACTACAAGTATACAGCTAAAGGGGTGTACTGGTGGTGAGCGAGGCGCAATCATGATTTAATCAGAACCCTCATCAGATTCCTCGTCCGAGGCTTCTGCCTCTGATTCCTCATCCTCATCCTCCATCTGTAACAAACCATAGATACATCCACATGTGACAACTGTCTGGCAAGCTACCCCAACTTCATTATATAACATTGAAATTGAATAAGATGAAGCCATTTCAGGGTTTGTAAATAAGTCGGGTACGTTTAAGGTGTTTGCCTACCTCCTCATCAGAACTCTCCTTTTTCTTGCTTTTCTTCTTGAGAGGCGCATCGTCATCTGAGTCGTCACCATGTGCCTCCGATTCTGAGTCTGAAATGAACTCCTTGCTTTTGAAGTTGCCCCCTGACCCTGCCTTAACAGGTGACTTGGCTACCGGGGCTTTGGCTTTGTGACTCTTCTTCTTGGCTTTGTCAGCGGGGGAGCCTTCAGGGCTGGTGAGAACATACACAGCAAGGGCTTATTGGAATACCACCAAGAACTATTCAGGAAAGTAAAAATACAAGCCAACCAGTTACATGAAAAAATCCCTGGTCATACCGAAATCACACCTATATTTTTGCACTTATGTATATGGCAGGGGAATGAACCATGCCGTATAATGTCTACCACAAGGGCTTAATGGTATTTGTGGCAGCTATGACCTTAAGATAAAATACAAATATTTATCATATCAGTGAACCATCAATATCATATTTTCTTTATCCTCATCACTCCAGTTGAATATAACTGTCATCAGACCCGAGTCATAATGAGGCCAGCAGAGGAGCTTTACCTGGAGGCGGCTGGTTTGTTTTTAAGGTCGGCTTTGTATACCTCCATGACTTCACTGTACTTCTCCTTTAGTTTCTGGGCTTCTTTCTCCCATTTCTTCACCACAAATAGGTGACAGATGAATACCAATCAGGTCATCGAGTTTATACTTCACAGGAACACTTTGCTATTGGTTATTACCAATCAGGTCATCGAGTTTATACTTCACAGGAACACTTTGCTATTGGTTATTTGGGAGCAGAGAACTCATCAAGATTCTTCCTTAATGATAAGAGAAGGGGGGGGGGTTGGAAATCCTTACCGTTCTGTCTTTGAGCTCGTTCCACTTCTGTCCACCGATCTTGGCAATGTCTGTCATTCCAGCGCTGGGATTCTCCTCTTTGATCTGTTCTCGATGCTCACTAAGCCACAGCATGTAGGCAGACTGGGGACGTTTGGGTCGGTTGGGGTCTTTGTCTTTCTTGGTCTTTCGCTTCTTACGAGTTCCTTCTTCAGGCTGATGGTTGAAGGGCAGAAAAAGGTGAGCGGGCAAATACTTTCAGATAATTAGAGGGCAAACAAAAAGCTAAGGTCAAATTGTTCAATGATGGTCACTGATAGGAAGTCACTTGAGTTCAAATGTTTGCCAGAGGTCATTATGAACAACGTTAGAAAAGAGTGATTAACATGTCGCACCACAGTACGAGTTTTCCTCTTAGCTCTTTTCTCTTTTTCCATACGTTTCTCCTCCTTGCGTCGTTTTTTCTCCTCAGGGTCACCGCCCTCACCATCCTCATCATCTTCATCACTGGTGGACGACAAGTTGCTGTCCCATCTGCAAAAAACCAAATACAGCATCAGACTCACCTGAAAATTTAAGGTAGCACATGAGGAACTGGTAATCTGAGGTTGTTAATATGGAAAACTCACTCGTCATCAGGCTCACTGGCAGATCCCTCGGGTTTGAAGTCTTCATCTGCAATGCCAATAGAACTGTAAGATATCAATTTGGTATGGCCTTTGAGCTTTTACACCCCCCCCCCCCCCCCCCCCCCCCCGGACTCAAATCACAATCCAAATTTCTCCGTTTTGGGGCCCCATTGTTTTTGAGATCCCCAGTGAACAAAGGTAGGAGCCACTAGCTGCTATGTGACATGGTTTGGTAGGTGTTAGGACCCTACCAATATTAGATGCTACACTGAGCAGGTGTCTTTTACATAACTAATATTCTGAAAGAAGGATACCTACAACTTCATGTGTACCTTTATTGGGGGGGGGGGGGGGGGTAAGAAACAACCCAAACCCCTTATCAACTGCCATATCAAACGACCCTAGGCAAAAAGTAGAGCAACAAAACCAACCCATAATTCCACTTTTATGTAAGGTATATTACCATCAGATTCATCATCGTCGTCATCATCATCGTCATCATCTTCACGCTGCTTGCCCTCGGCCTTCATCCTCTCCAGGTAGGCGTCGTGGTCCTCCTCGTCAGAGCCGGACATGTCCTCCTCGCGGTAGGTAGCACCACCATCCTAATAACACAAACAACCAGTCACATCTACCACTACCACTCCATCTAATGAAAACTGGATAACAAACAAAAACATGCAACAAAACTGGGTAAGACTTACCAATTTACCTCCAATATTTTTGACTCTGAGCTTTTTGTGCCGAACGAAATCATAGAGTTTACTGTATTCATCCCTGAAGCACCAAACACAGCCGCCACATGGACATGTAGTCAACAGAGATTTCTAATACATTTGATACAAAACATTGATTTCAGAATTTCAACAAGCAACCTTGAGTTGACCTACTTCTCCATGCCGACGAAATTATACACCAGGCCTGCTCTCGTCTCCACATCAAAGTCAAACGACCGTGTGTTACCGGAGCTCCTGCCGAAGTTGACAGCAGCCACCTCATCGAAACGGATGTGTACTGGGGGTTTAGGAACGAAGATGAAGCCTCGTTCCAATGGGTAGAGGAACCCTGTGGCTGCCTTACAGGAACACGCTATGGAGCGCGAGCCACCTTTACTGTAAATCAATGAAACATGTGTATGATCGCTGTTGACAATGAAAACTGAGTAAAACGAGTTGAAGAATTAAATGAACTATATGTGATAATCTGTTGACATGATATAACTACTGTGGGGTAGACTGACCCTGTGTATGTCCCGGGAACCGTGATCTTGCGATTCACCAGTGTCTTCATTATGCGCGATATTATTTCATACTCGGGGCCTGACATCTCCTTCGTCAACTTGCCTTCATATTTCTCCTGAATATCTTCCCTGATCACAGGAAATAAAACATAGAACTAACGAGAAACGGTTGATATATCAGGTGAACTCTTATATATGTCTTGTATGTTCCGTAATGCGCTACTGTCACAAACTGTTTACCCATCAGTCAGTAGAAATAGTTTGAATAATCTTACTCTGAGAGGCCAAGATCCAGTGTGATTTCATCTTCTGTGTTGAACAGCACGATGATGAAGTTGTATCTCGTCTGACCTTGCTTAATGGGAGGATCTAAACTCACCTGAATGCCAAATATACCAACATTTGACAATACCAGTTGAATAAGTAAACAGCTTAACAAATGAGTGAGTTTTATTTCATATATATTCAAAGCATTTTTTTTATGTTGTCCACCACAGCAAACACAATCTACGATTTGATACTGAGAATGTGACTTACCACAAAGAATTTTTGCCTGCCGTCCCTATGAGGCAGAAGAAAGAGTCTGAGAATGGTGGTGTAGGGAATCTTGTAGTCAAATGTTTTACCGTGAAGCTGAAGGAATGTGGGATAAATCTTGATGTCATAACGACCTCTGCAAACAGTTCACCAACAACATAAAACGCTCGTTCAAAGGAGGGACACTCTATTGAGGTGGAATGCTGGAGAAATGGAGGCATTAGTTGTGATATGAACCTGGGAGTAAGACACTGGATTTCAGAGAATGTAGCAATGGCATCCCCAGTGGCCTGTATGATGTCGGCTTTGCTCATGACATTGGTGTAAAACTCCTGCCACCCAGAAACAACTCACATCAACACATCAGCCCACCAAGTAGATGACATAAGAGCAGACATATCAGATTCATATCACTGTCAGCCATGGTGGACACATCACCTGGACACTGTCATTTTCAGGGTTGCTGTCTGTAGGAATGTGAAATCGCACTTCCATCAGCGACACAGCAGCGTCATCGTTCTGATGAAATTCTAATGTCACTTCGTTTTTGGCAGTATTTGAATGTGACACATTTACAAGTGGAATTTCAAATGCTGTTTTCCCATCCACATGGAAGTCCAGGGTACTGGCTGAAAAATGGAAAAAAAAGGACAACTAAAGTATTTCATTCAAGTAAAACCCAAGTTAATAAACAATATTCCACAAAAGAATCTTCATTTTTTTAAAAAAAATATGGTATACCTATTGCTGAACACATTTTTGACCAAAACTTTACCTTGAAAGAAAGCACTTCCCCAGTTCCAACCTTTGATACTCCGTTCTTGTTTCTCCAGCTTCAGATTGAAATGGCGCTCAAAGAAGCTCGCTAGTTTATCAAACTCCTGTCAACAAAACATCCAAATCATGGGTGGTCTATAGAATAAGATTGAGTGAAGACAGCTACTTCTTGTAAAGAACGACTTGTGTCTAGTAAGAGTACATACCGTGTCCTTAAAGCCATCAAAGCGGTGGACAGAGCCGTTGTTGAGGGCCACCTTGAGGCACTGACCACGTGCTCGTTGCAACCATGTGACTTTTTCAACATCTGCAGAAGCCATTTGATCCAATTTACCAGTTTTCATGTTCTTAAAGATGATGTTGTTGGACTGTAGTTTGAGGCGACCATGGTTCTGCAATCAGGAATCGATTGCTCATTAGTTAACAACTGCATGTGGTACAACATCTGTCAACTGGTATTATCACATACCCTCTAAAATTTGATTACTTATCATCACATCCCAAGGAGAAACATTTTTGAACAGGATTTAAAATTAACACTGGTCCTACAGACTGTTACCATGAAAAATCCTGGGAAGGGTGAAAATGTCAGGTAAAGTGGTCTGATGAACGATTAGAAAGGCCTATGTTTGATGCATCAACTGACCAAAATTTCCAGATAACCTTTGGAGATGTCCTAATCCATTTGGTGGTATTTATAAACAGCATCATCCCCATCATACACAATGTTTAACCAATCACTGAATCCAGGAACCTGAGACACCACCTTCCCTGGGTAAACTACTTGTTCCTCTTTGCCATCAATGGTATCAACCAGAATATGCCACACCCTCTTGCACTCCAACATGTGCTGGCTTGCTTCTGTTGCAGGGTCTCTAACTAAGGCTTGTTGGATGATCTCATTCAGGTTAGCAATAAGCTCCTTTGGTCATATTCTTTCTTTGACAGACTGAACAGCGACTTGTTAGTTGCTTGAGGACATCTTGGCAAAACTGCAATTGCGACTTCTGAGCTGCTACTGAAGCATACGATGCAAGCATGTGGTCTGTATCTGCATGTGACTGCCATACACCATGAATTCTACTCGTGCACTGTTCCTTTTCCACCAGCTTTAGTCTAGCAGCTTCTTCCCTCTTTGCCATCTTTTCTTGGAAAGATTTATCTGTGCCTCTTCAATGATCCTTTGCCTTTCCGTGAACTTTTTTCTCCATTTTTTATGTTGTCTGGTAGACGACTATAATGGCCATGGGTTTGAATTATCCCCTTCTGACAAAACGCATCAAGATTCATTTACATTTTGATACATTGTTTCTATCATTCCTTAAACAGAAATTAAACAGGACAATCACTCCACTGGAATATCTTTGAATTATTCTCAGGGGAGTCGGCGCCGAGATTGCGCTTAAATGTCGTTTTTGCATCGATAGTAGTAATAATCTGGAGAAGGTTAAATTTAAACAGAAGTGACACACTGGTTCCATGAAATGTCCTTGTTCCATGAAGCTTTTAAAGAAAAACAGTCCAGACAGGTATCTTGCAATTTACTTATATATTGCAATGTATCCACTAAGTTGCACTTCTTATAGTTTTTGCTGCATCACAAATTTTAAACGTAAATCAGATTAACTTCCCTCAGTCCAATTTTTTTAAAAAGTACACAAGCTTCAAAGGAATGTCAAAAATGTCTTATGCATCGAGCACAGAATGATCATGCGAATTAACCCAACGCAACATCGAAAATAAAAGAGGGACATGATCTCAAGGAGTCCACAAATCTTCTCCTTATGATTGAATAGGGAGTAAACTGTAACTATCATTTTTATTGAGTTGGAAAGTGTACAATTAACATTGCGGCACAAGCACTCATCCAGGACATCTTTAGAGAAAAAAAGACAGTCATCTTTTAAAATTGCCCATCATAATGACTGCTTGACGGCTGCCTGGCTAAGCACGTGTCCACAAAAAGCTTGTTAACCACATCTATTTTTCTGTAGCTTAACGGCTATCGCCGCCCAGTTTAACAATCACCAGTTCAATGGACGCTCTCTAGCAAACACTATATTGTTAGTCTAGTCCCAATGATCTATTTATCACCTTGTCGGTTCCAATAGCACCAAACTCACCACTTTTTCTACGAAATATGCATTTTCTGACGAGTTTCAGGCGATCAGTTTCGAAAATTATTTAGTTTGGTTCTTGATGTTTCATATTGCTATTGTCTGCGGACAAGTATATTTTTCATAACTTTCCAAGTTTACCGCGGATATTCCCTTCCAAAATACAAGCCTGGAGGACGGTATCCCTGAGTGCCCCTGCAACTTTCGGTGCAAACTTCCGATGCCTCTGATTTTGTCAGTGAAAAGTCGGGCCCAGATATTACCGCTTGTTGAGTTTTAGGCCAAAATACTAATTCACAGGATACTTCTGTTGCTGAAATTCAACCTCTTTTCCGATAAATGCTTGGGGAGTTGATTTTATGAGATAAAACTAGATAAAACATGGGAACTCAGGATCATTCCGTTGAATTATACAGCCTAGATACCGTTGGACGCCAGAACTAAGAGGGAGGCCAAAACGATTCCCTGTCGCATGGCACATTTATACTGCCTCTATACAATTCAGTGCACCCCCAACAATGAGATCCGCAGCCACATGGCAAGTGAAACAGAAAATGCGTAATGTGATGTCATATTTACAATATGGAGGTTGCCGCGGACAAAAGTTGCAATTTTCTAAATTTATGTGATAATTGCAAAATAATCACGAGAAGCGGATAACCCAAATATAAGGGTGTCAGCCGAACCTCCCCACAGGCGGCCGCGCTTGTGCCTAAATGTTATTTCCAAGTTTTTTCAACTTGCTATGACGGGCATTTATATTTAAGATACATGGACGAATTATATATCAAACGAGAGCTAACGTATTGAATTTCAATAATATTGTGTCTTACTTTTCGCATTTTACCCCGTTTGAACCATAAAAAATGTGTGTTTGTGGAGCAATACGTTAAAATTCTCGGCGAGCATTTTTGACTTTTCGAGATTCACCCCGTTTTTAATTCTCTAAATCGGTTCGTATTCGTTACTCTTATCGTTTTTATTGTTTAGTAAATGACAAGCTGACATTCTAATGTTCATGATCATATAAAATCTAAAAAAATTGGCCAAAGGGAAAATAATATTATTTAATTACGAAATATTATGGTGCAAACAAATGTATTTTTTCCCAATTTTATAAGAGACCCGCGAAATAGGTGCTCACTTTTGACAAATATAAGTATGATGTTACAAATGGGTGATTTTTTTTTACAGATTAAATGGTAATGTTTTGTCGTATTTTGCACTTCAAAATGTTGTCCAATCATCTCATGCTTTCCGCGTGCGCCCGTATCAGGGTCAACCTTGCCTTCGCTCAACACGGCTGCGCACGCTCGCAACCACCGTTGATTGTGCGTCGTCAGAAAAAGTCGATTTTCGACTGGCTGTCATTTTTTAGTCTGACCCCTAACATCCATCTATATACGGGGATAATTCAAGTTTAGTGAAACACTTTGGTAAAGTTTATTTTCGAAGCGATCGGAAATGTTTTGTCGAATATCAAACTTTAAAAGGTTCGATTTTGTCATACCCGCGCCGGGAGAGCGCATAGCTTGCCTTCACACGGCCAACTCAAGATCGCTTACGCGGCTGTTGCTTGGGGTCAACCAAAGTCGATTTTCGTTCTTTTAATATTCTGACCCCTAACATCCATCTATATACAGGGATAATTCCAGTTTAGTGGAACACTTCGGTAAAGTTTATTTTCGAATCGATTGTAGGCGTTTTGTCGAAATTTAAACTTTAAAATGTTCGATTTTGTCATACCCACGCCGGGAGAGCGCATTGCTTGCCTTACCAGCATTATGTCATTTGAAAGATCACTCTTGCACTTAATATGGTACCTGATTTATTTGGTGTTGTAGATTCAAAAAAATATCCGTTACAGGCCAGTAACTTCAAAGGCAAAATGCCGCTTGCGCTGGCGCGTGGAATTCGGCAGTTAGGGCTCACAGAGTAGATGTTGAGCTGCCGACAGTTACTGCGACGGTTGCTCAAGCTGCTCGTCACCAAGGGCACCACCCAGATTTAACACATCAAAGAGAATATGTTAACCACGTTTTGTGTCAGATCCGTTCACGGAGTACATTCCGAGTTAATCATTCGCCCCAGTATTATATAAGCTGCGAAATTGCACCCAAATATTCATAACCATTGCGGTTAAACAATTCGCATTTGAATCTCTATCTGACAAATTTTTGCTTTAAGACGCGAGTATATGACGAGGATGATGCTGTGTACACATACCACCGTCTGGACGAGGACATCTCTAAAGGCGATCTTGAGATTTTGGTTACCTGATGTTTTAGCATTGTTTGGCAATTTCAGATGTTTCTGGTTGCAATAGATTAGTATTGTTTGGCAATGTCAGACAGGTGTCTGGTTGCAATAGATTAGTATTGTTTGGCAATTTAGGACAGGTGTCTGGTTGCAATAAATTAGTATTGTCTTGTAATGTCAGACAGGTGTCTGGTTGCTACAGTTTAAGCCTTGTTTGGCAATTTCAGACAGGTGTCTGGTTGCAATAGATTAATATTGTTTGGCAATGTCAGACAGGTGTCTAGTTGCAACAGTTTAAGCCTTGTTTGGCAATTTCAGACAGGTGTCTGGTTGCAATAGTTTAAGCATTGTTTGGCCAGACATGTTTCTGGTTGCAATAGATTAGTATTGTTTGGCAATGTCAGACAGGTGTCTGGTTGCAATAGATTAATATTGTTTGGCAATGTCAGACAGGTATCGTGAAAAGTGGCTGTCATCCTATCGATTTTGGCTCAAAAACTGACAATTCCACAGAATTTGAAACCTCAATAACTTTTTTAGTAATTGATTTAAAAAAATGAAACAGCTTATAAGAATCCTCTAAATTATACATTTCTTGTGGTATAATTTCACTATTATATTTTAAATATAAGACATAAAGCAGCTGTTGTCCTTTACCGTACAATTCTGACACAAAACCGAGCAATACCATGAAATTTAAAACCGCAATTACTTTTTTACTAATTGACTTAAAAAATGAAACATAGCTTATAAGAACCCTCTAGATTATACATTTCTTGTGGTATAATTTCACTATTATATTTTAAATATAAGACATATAAAGCGGCTGTTATCTCATACCGTACAATTCTGACACAAAACCGAGTAATACCATGAAATTTGAAACCTCAATAACTTTTTTAATAATTGACTTAAACAAATGATACATACCTTTTTAGAATCCTCATGAGTATACCTATCTTCATGTAAAATTTCAACGAGATACAATGAATTTGAAAAAAAATCACTGACACCCCTACCAAATAGTTCAGATAAAGAAATATCCGTCTCGATTTTCGACAAATATAGATATATAAATGCACAACATTGATGAGGTGTAGACACTTGAAATATAATGCTCAACGCCTGATGGTTGCGCCTCGAGCAGGACGGTATGTATGTTTACTACCGTCACATTGGGTCTAAGCCCTTTTAGCTGTCCGTGTGTCTGCGCAGTGGTTTGCGCTGACACATATTATCGCTCAACACTACACAACACAAAGCTAGGACTTCCCACGGAGCAATGACATCTTACTTACCATCGCCCCGCGAATTTCCTGCAATACATCTGGATAATCTAGAGATTCTCCCATCTCGGGAGGTTTTGAGTGGAATATTCACGAGAAACTGTAAATTATGCACAAAATTGCTTCTCTTCGCACATAATTTCGCGGACAAACCCAAACGAGACTGTCCGACAATCTAAGGACTGGGTTGTGAAAGGCTGATTTGCCGCCAAAACATGCTGCAGTTGAAGATCATCATGTGAATTTCAGCGTTATGATGCACTGCTGAAAAAAGTAGTAGGGGCCCTCGGCTTGTACGACGGGTTTTGTTGGTACCGGGACTTGTACGATGTGGTATATTTTCCAGCTGCAATCTGTAACACGGGGTATTAATTGGGCTTCGTGTTATACAACGGGATATGTTTTTCTCTTCACATCTGTTCAACGGGTTGAATAATATATTTTGGTTCGAGATTTCCTCCCGGGATTTCCCACCGATCGTTGGTAATGCAAATGCAATGGGTCACTATATGACGCGCCGAAATTACTACAGTAGTATATGGAGTGGCGGTTCTGGCGCACCGACCTATACTACTACACTGTTTGTGTGCGTAATGTCAACAATCTACACCAGGACCCTGCGGAATAAGCTCTTCTAAACGACTCACACGCTCCATAAGGTCCTCTAGGTGTTCCATTCGCTCCATAAGATCATTGTTCTTAACCTCCAGATCTCTCACCATGTCCTGCAGTTCCACAAGGTCATCATACTTAGTCTCCATATCACTCAGTTTGCACTCCAGATCTATTTTTTCGTCTTTCATGTACTCTGTATCTAATATCAACTCCTTTACACCACCCTCAAGTTCAGTAATACGCTCTTTTGTGTTCATTTCTATACCTTATACCCTCATTTATTCAACAGGTTGATTCATATGTGCACGCTATGATTCACGCAGCTGGGGCCACTGTGTTTGGGGTGTACATAGCATATTTAAGCTAATTAGTCGCTGCAAATGTAATTACCAGAAATCTAAACAAATCTTAAAACAACCCATTTTAACCATGTTTTGGGAGTGGCATCCTCAATTTAACGCTCTAGAGAGTGATAACATTTTTTTTGGTGAACATCCATATTTGTGCTACGCTCAAGCTCTAATCCTTACATTGCACAAAGTTATCATACTAAGATTGTCTTTTGGTATGACACTGCAGGTGCTCGAGTTGTCAAGTGCCACTGTATTTGTGTATTGTGAAGAGGTTACCTGGGGCCTCTATACTATATACATCTGCTCCTACTTCCAGTGCTTATTTCTAGTTATAGCACCCTCTCCCCCTATAGTGGAGAGGATATGAATGAGTTACGTGGGGTAGTAGGCCTGGCCAAATAACATACAGCCCAATCTTCAGTGGAGGTGGGGTCGCAGGGGAAATCCCAGGGCTTGTGTGGTCCTGCTGAAACTGGAGAACAGTGTCATACCAAGGGGCTTTTGCACTTTTCACACAACATCTATATATTGAGGGCGGGTCCGGAGACTAGTTGCTGGAGTACACTAGCAATCGCTTGGGGTATGCTCTAGTAATGGAAGCCTAATATAGCACTATACTGGGTGGGCTGGGTCGGGAAGACTGGGTGGGTGTGGGTGGGCTGGGTCAGGAAGACTGGGTGGGTGTGGGTGGGCTGGGTCGGGAAGACTGGGTGGGTGTGGGTGGGCTGGGTCGGGAATACCTTTTGAAGCTTTAGTCTTGGGTACAAATACTATGCCAACTGCAGAATACCTCTCCGAAGAAGCAATGCAAAACCTACGTACAGACAAGGGAAGAATCTCCTTTGCTGCCGCGAAAAAGAAGTATGGCATTGGGTCCACTAGGCTATCGAAAATATGGGCAACAGAGGGACCAGCTAGCTCTATGGAGGACTCTGAGAGTAGCAATCCAAATGGCCTCCCAACCAAGGTTACTAGTAGCAAAGCCAATGGGGTACTGACCCTCCCACCAAAGTCTACTTCAATGGATTTCGAAAGTAGCCCCACCCAACTACCATTCCCGCCACAATATGGACCCTCCCTCTCTAACGTCTACTACAATGCGAAATATAGAGAAAAAAGTAACGATATAGAAAAAAAAGGTCGACGATATTACAGAATCCTTAGAGGAGGAAATAGACGATAATTTGTCGGTTCTGGAAGACGATATAGAAGAGGTTGGAGCCTGTGTAGGAACCATTGCGGACCTAGCAACGTTTTTAACAAGATTGCAAATGGCGGGATATGTAGGAGGTGCCGCATTTCTTGCATGGAAGGTCTGGGAAAATCATAAAAAGCCACACGGAAGCCGCATCGAATTTCCTACCAGAACCGGTCCCAAAGCCTACCCCAATTCAGGACCCTTTCTACATGGAATAGGAGACAGAGTAGACAAATAGATTGCTTAAGGCGAAGGCTAATGGAGGGCTATTTTTCGGCTACTTGGTAGGGGCTTGTGGAGGAGAATTGGTGGCTGGCGGCCCTGGAGGAGTTGGTTGGCGGCTTGGCTGGCGTTCCTGGAGGAGGTTGGTTCACAGCTTGGCTGTCGGCTTGCTTCCTGGCTTGGTTGTCTGCTTGCTAACTGGTTGGCCGGCAGTTGGTTGGCGGCTGAATGGCGACTTTGCTGGCAGTGGTTCGCGACTTGGCTGTCGGCTTGCTTCCTGGTTGGCTGGCGGGTTGTCTGGTGGTTGGTTTGCGGGTTAGCTGGCAGTGGGTTTGAGGCATTGGAGGAGGGTTAGAACTGATCTCTCTTATTCCAGATATTTTCTATTTAAAAAAATCTTCATTTTACTTATAGCTGAAGGAATTCAGCAATGAAGTCGCAAATATTACAGTGTTATATTGACCGACGTATATATCGAAGTGGATAGGATGATGTATGGTTTTGATGAGAAATTATCACCTCCAACCCAGAACAAACTCGCCCTGTGACTCCATCCATGATGCTAGCTTGAAAAGTTGATCAAAATACTGGGTAGGAGTGATGGATTATAGCTTCTTGCAAGTAGGAATGTCAGACAATCTATCTGACACCCAATCCAAGTGACATTTCGCCTGACGGACCGTAGCCTACACAGCTGACGGAATGCGGTGTCAACCTTGATGACGAAGTATTCCGCACATCATGTACAGGACATGACATCCTGCCATGCGGCTGAATCATGATCAGTCCACCCCTCTAAAGACTCCGGGTAAAAATGTTAAGCTTGATTGCCGGTCCCAGTGGCGTGGTAGTTTACTGCATCGCCTTTCGTCCCACAGGCTGTGAGTTCGACTCCAAGGTGTGACAACCTGACTGGTTACTCGTGACTCGGATGATCACGTAATTATCATCGTTATTATCATGCTCTTGATTATGTTCACCAATCATCATCATTATCGCCATCATCATGATAATCATCAGCGTCATCGTCAATATCATCATTGCCAACATTTATACTCATACAATCGTAAAGCTATAGTAAAACATCGTTTACGTGTATAATGTGTTCTGTTGTAGTAACACGATCAGGAGCGTCTCATTCTCCCCGCCACACCGGGATGTCTCTGATCACATTTTAACACAGGAGACGAAGATGAAACATCATACATCCTTCACTAGCCAATTGATATCGCTCCTAAACACTCTACCCCACCCCCGCCCCAACTCTGACGTACAGAGATCTGATCTGCATCCGGCTATGACTTCGGTACTCCGAGGGAGTATACGCTATACAACCGGGCGATACTTGCTCGCTCAATTAGTTGTTTTGATCGATCGAGCGCGACTAACTAGGATATGACTTTCTGGGTCAGATTTTGTCATTTGCTGCTACTGCTAGCGGCGGACTGCGAACAGGTACGCCTTTATTTCATTTTTTAAAACAGAATCAGTAACAGAAATATAAATCTGTAGGAGTCCTATATAAACGTATTTCAATTAAATGCAAGCACTCAAAAACATTGGATAATTGTAATCGACTTCTATGCGAAGAAGATTTGCATATTTTCTCTCTCATATTTGCATCAAAAGAAACTGCAACAATGCTATCTATTCAAAGTTCAGAAAAGTTTTTTTGAACAATTTTTCATGTAATTTCCATTTTGATACTTAGTAAGTGAACGTAATTATAATATCGTTTGTCTATTCCAATGATAATTATGATTATTCAATGTTTATCAATTTCTAGCTTCCACTTAAAGCAATTGCAAAAACTATGGTCATACAAAATTGGAAAGAGCGATTTAGATAAGCTTGACAATTTAAATGGGAGTGGGCGTAGGGGCTTAGTGGTACTAATGCACAGCACATGATTCTATATTAAATTGTGTGTATGTGAACGGCGCATTTACAAATTCATACATATCTGTGCATCAGACCCAGTTATTGAGTTAATATGCTAGTCAAAGAAAATCAAAGAGGGGACATGACTTCCTGAGGAGCCAGATACCGCTAATTTATAATTGGCACGTTGCAGTTTTTTGCCACTGGTATGTATCTACCTGAATTGACAACATAGGAGGCTGTTAAATTACTTACTGACTTTCTCTGTGGCTTCTCGGTGTCATGGTTGTGTATCTTGAATGTTCAGTTATGAATAGCCCAATTATCTTATGATTGGTTTTCGCTTCGCTCGCTCCGCGAAGTTTCATTAGTCGATAAATGCTGATGTGTGCATGGGTTATTTGTGTTGGGATGATATGTGAAAGGCTGATGCTTGTCTCTCTGTAGGTACACAGACAAACCTCGCTTTTACACGTCCAGCGAGTACTATAAACACCCATTCACAGCAAGTGGGTCCTGTAAGTGGGTTATAAATCGCTCGATGAATTCAGTCGCTGATGTGTAACGATGAGCCTGCGGGTCCCGGATTCAGTTGGTTGAAAAATTCATGTGTGTCGTCACCCCGAGCTTCTCATTTTACAACTATCGAGTCGCAACGGCTCTTTACGTCCACACAGTGTGACTTTCATATCAAACTTGAGCATAAAGGGGGGGTCGTATACCAAGTTTTGATATCACTACCGTTGATAAGAATCCGTCACAATACGACAATAGAATAGTAAACGCCATTGATCATTCTCAGAATGACGACAACTCAACAAATATCTTAAGTATATATCATTCTAAAAATAATTAAGTAAAAAGCTTGGCAGTCAATATTCTGATGCTCACTCACAAAGAATTGTCTAGTGGCGGTTGTAGGTACGCGTAGTTATCTAGATATTCCCGTACTTCTTCATTGTCCAGATTATACATTGGGTGTAATGACAAATATTGCACCACTGGTAAATAGAAACAATTTAAAATTTATTATTCAAATGGTTGGGAACTGTTATATTTCTGGACAGATCAGTGGTTTGTGATCAAATGCCCTGGGCCTTGTAATCCATCGATGTATTATAGTTCTTCTCAAATTATTGCTGATGTCACTTGAAAGGAGCATATGTCCCGACGAGACCAGCAGTAGATCGTAAAGTTGTATCTATTTATCGATGAGAATGTAGATCTCTATATTGTCTCTTTATATTAATGTACATCTAACACTTCATATAAGATGAGTAACGACAAACGCATCATATACTGTAGCTCCGGTGTAACGGTAACATGAATTTATACCGTTACGAAGAGTTCGTCAAACACAGTCGGCAAGTTCTCGTTTGGGTTGAAGGACTACTCTACGTACCTAGAAAATAACATATATCAAGAGCCTTTACAAAAAATAGACTTTACGCGCCAAAAAACTTACCACCACTCGACGCTATTCTTCAATAAATGGCATCGATAGTTCGTTTCCTAACAAATCGCGATACGATGTCTGCCATTTTGGAAACAATTAATTCTCGCGATTTCCCGCATTGCCTTAGCATTCCAAGTGGGGGGCACTTACCCTAACTCGTATAGGGGTGTGCCGCGGGACCTCGAAAACCTGTACCCGTTGTACTCGTTGAGAATGAGAAAAGGTATACTCCATCGTACAAGGTATTATGCGAATGTCTAACCCGTCGTAAAAGTCGAGATGTTGAAAAAACCACCCCCCCTTCGTGCGGCACATGTATACTATATCTTTACACTTAGTGCCCCCCCCCCCCCCCCCCGCGCAATGCATGTGGTCTTGAACTTGTAAACAAACATGTTGCTGTGTTCTGACTTTTTACAAAATACCGCTTCCCAAGTTGATCGAACTATAAATAATTACCACGGATGAAATCACCAGCCGAAAAGGGATGAAATTGTCCGTAAAACATCATTGCATTCTATAACTCCATCACTTGTGTATGTTTTGGTGTTTGGTAGTTGTCTGAATCGATCTAAAATAATAATGAGTGGCGTTGTTTCGAGAAACGGTAAGACGTCTACGCAGACGTCTTGTAGGGCTACATATACTGATGTATCGAACATTGCTACACGCCCATCACAGCCGTCCACTGCTCCGGCTGGGCTCTTGTACGTTTCTAGGGTAGATTTTGTGTAGCGGATGTTTATCGCAACGTGATGTTTAATGCCTTATTGGGGGGGGGGGGGGGGGGGGGAGGGTTGTGGGTTACTGTGGGGGCGACGGCCTTTGATCCTGATCAATCGTTGTCGAGTTATTCCATTCTGTTCTAAAAGGAAAGTAAACCCCAATGTTGCATATCATTTACCTTCTTAGACGACTCTATACGAGACAAGGATAGATAAAAAAAAAATAATTCGTGAACAATTCTGTCATCGATGAGTGAATACCGGCTTTTGTTACAGGTGCGCGGCACGGGTACGCTCTTTATACAATTTATCCGTTATGAGAACCCCGGAGGAAAAGGCAACAACGGCCATTGCTGCGACGGGCGTTCCATAACCTGCGAGACTGGCGGCGGCTGTGATCATTACTTCATCGTGTGCGCCGATCGAGACCATGGGTATGTGATTCCAATGCGTAATGTCAACCTGTGGCGTGTCACCGAAAGGAATGGTCTAGGCTTCTGTAACATATATACCCATGTTTGTGTTTATATGTTGGCACTATCACTTGTTTTTATTGTGTTCATGCAGTCCATCAAGTGTGATGTTCGAGGGACATCGATTAAATGACACCTAAGCATACTGTCTTATAACACGAGATGAATTATAAACATTACTACTGTCATGACGCGGTGTAGGTCGGCAAGTATGGATGATTGTGACTATGGCGATGTCGAGACTAACAGTATATCTGATGAAGCAACCATCGACTTCTCCCAGCACAGAGGAATAGGATCGAACACTCCGAACCCCATCACGTTCAACTTCAACACGTGGTCGGTCGGTATATAAGGCGCTCATAGAGCTGAACAGCTCCTAGCGGTTGTTATAAAACAGGTTGTTTTAGACCAAGCATCGGTTAGGTTTCTAAAGTGTCATCTGGTTGGATGTTGTACAGGGCAGTACCGATTTAAAGGTGCGAATTAAGGACAGTGATGGTTGGAATTCAGATGACCTCGTCGACGACGTGCGAGGAATTGTGTCGACAACCCCGTACGTTTACAACAAGCCGGCCACACTGCGCGCCCGAACACGGTGGGTGTCAGCCGGTCACAAGTAACACTTATGAGCAAACATTGACGAGACTTATATCGTCGTGGTGTGATTCGCCACCTGGGCACGATGCAGATGGCGAGTGATATCGGTAGTTAAAACAATAACTCCAAAGAACTTGTCCGTTTCAGTTTGGATGTGAAGGTCTGGGTAAGATGTGACAGTGACTGGTATGGCGCGGGATGTGATGTCTACTGCAAACCGAGAAATGACAACGGGGGCCATTACCGCTGTACACGAGGCACAGGCGTTAAATCATGCCATGCCGGTCAGTCAACCATTTTGTGCTAACTGACCTACGCCAATAGACATATGATGGAAATATGCAATAAGCGTGAATGTTATTTGCAGGTTGGACTGGAGCTAACTGTGATATCAACATAAACGAATGTGCCAGATCTCCTTGCCAGAATATGGGCACCTGTGTGGATGGCATCAACTCATACACTTGCAGGTGCCCGACAGGTGTAAGAGGTAGGTCGGCATATAGCTCTCCAAGTCGAATGAGCGCACTATACGTCTTTATGTGTACATGCTAACTTTCCTTGATTTCGAATTGATGCAGGTCGGCATTGTGAAACAAATATCGACGAATGCATCAGTAGTCCGTGTCAGCACGGCGGCACCTGTAGAGACCTTATTAACCGCTACTTATGTCAATGCCGACCTGGCTGGGAAGGTAAGAGTAATGACGTGTAGCGAAATGCATCAACATATCAATCAATGTATCCGCGCCTGCGACTGAGTCTCATTTCCTTTTCTCCATTTATCATTCCAGGTCGACATTGTGAAGCTGATATCAATGAGTGCCTGAGAGGGCAATGTCACAATGGTGGCACTTGTCAAAACACACCTGGCAGCTTCTTCTGTACGTGTGGTGACGGTTATGCTGGAAGTACGTGTGAAATCGTCACCGACCACTGTCTGTCCACACCATGCGAGAACGGCGGCAGGTGCGTCACCACATCCTCGTCCTTCACGTGCGTCTGTCATGGTGGCTTTACCGGAAGCCGATGTCACCAAGAAATTGATGAATGCTTGAGTTGCCCTTGTCACAATGGCGCAACGTGCGTAGACCGAAGAAATGGGTACGAGTGTCGATGTACCCCTGGGTACCAAGGAGATCAGTGCCAGACGAACATAGACGAATGTTTATCCAATCCGTGTCAGAATGGGGCCAGGTGTCTGGATGACACAGCGGGATATCGCTGCACCTGTTCACCTGGTTTTACAGGTACGAATTAGTATTCGGCGTAAGCTGCCCATAGGTTTATGCAATCCTTATAGAGATAATAATAACGTATTACCAACGCTATCACGAGCATCTTCGTGAGGAATTCATTCTTTCAAATAAAGAGTAATCAATAAACACAATTAGACATATTAAGTGCTTTAATGTTGCAGGTGCAACTTGTGAAGTGGAGATAGATCACTGTGAGTCTGGTCCATGTCAGAATGAAGGTTCGTGCACCAACAGTCGAATTGGCTTCGATTGTCAATGTCACGAGGGTTGGGAAGGACTGACGTGCTCAGAGAACGTCAACGAATGTGAGACTGACCCGTGTAAAAACGGAGGAGTATGTAGGGACATGGAAGGAAGCTACGAGTGTACATGTGAGGCAGGATACAGCGGAAGACATTGTGAAGTGGACATTGATGAGTGTGTCAGTGATCCGTGTCAAAATGGAGGTCGTTGTCAGGATAGGGTCGATGGATTTGTCTGTGTCTGCACCCAAGGACTTACAGGTTGTCAAATTAACAGCACTTTTTCTCAGTTTGTCATATTGCTCTTTTTGCAGACATTAGGGAAGTATTATTGTCGTCTCTTATATTAAACTTTGTTGATCAACACTAAAGACGTGCAGCAACGTTTGTTACAAGGACAACATTAATACTCTATTGGTTCCGTCATTATGATCGTTGTCATCTATTGCTGCAATGAAAGGCATAGGTCTATACAAAGATACATTACACCATTTTTGTGTTATCAAAGAGCACATAGCTATGCTAAGAGGGGTCACACCGAACAAACTATGTTAGCACACTACTTGTGCTCGGCGCGCTGTTTGTCATAACGTATATCATAAAGCCACTGGGAAATTGGAGGTACGGTCACCAAGACCAATAAGATGTATCCATTACTTCAACATAAACAGCAGTCCCATGTGGGTTTGTTTATTTTATGGTAGCGCAACATGATGGTGGACGTACTGGAATTGCTAATGGTATAAGGCAATTAGAGTGAGCCCTGTTAGTGTAGCTATAAGCTCTTTTGTGATATCACCTAATTCGGCCAATAACGAGAGTTTCCGGCCCATATAGGGAACGAGGTTGCTTAGGAAGCTGCTTAGCAACCATACATTGGAAACCTAAAGTTAAAAGTTTTCAGACTTCTTGTTGCTGGGTGCGCGGCGCGGCGGTCTCTTAAAACAGCTCCATCTCCATAGTTGTTGTCGGAAAATACGCTCGCATACTGGTTAATCTCATTTTTGAGAAATTTGGTCATGGCTACAAAGACAAAAAACTCGATTATAATGATGCTATCATTGACCCATCCTGACTGACCTGGCTAACGGAGACGGCTCCCCCTGTATCGAAAATTTCATGAACATCGCAGTCGGTAGCTGTTGAGCGGAGACCAGGAGGTTTCTGTTGCGAGTTCTAGCGAGCGCCGCCGCAATACATTCGTTGTCAAGTGACGACGAATACCGTGCTCCAACATTCATTTTATAATATAGAGTACTACTTTGCAGTAATATAGTTACTATTTAGCTTATGGGTATTGCCCACAACTTTAAAAGTGAAGATTTGATGAAATCTTCATTTTGTTGCCTCACCGAAATTAGTTAGTCATGGTGCGTGTACATCATGTACATTCTAGACTAATGATACTTGATAAATAAGAAATTGTACTTGACAAAAGTCATAAAGTAGTATGCTCACCTATGAGACCAATATCATTACCGA
The DNA here is from genome assembly GCA_034190875.2 of Urechis unicinctus. Classification (NCBI taxonomy): domain Eukaryota; kingdom Metazoa; phylum Annelida; class Polychaeta; order Xenopneusta; family Urechidae; genus Urechis; species Urechis unicinctus. The sequence continues at coordinate 27,135,780 of CM067356.1, forward strand.
AAGTTGTATGGAATCAATCTGTTAACCTTTTTCACTGCTGAAATTCGTTGGCTTTTGAAAATGCATCCTTGACACGGTTCTCTTTTAAAAAACAAATCTTTGTACTTTTTCGAGCAGCATTGTTTTCATAGCCCAAGTGGGCGATGACATTACAAGGAAGTTGTCCAAGCATCACAATAATTCCCATTATTCATCTTTGTCACACCACCATATAGTTGTAAATGATGTAAAGCCTATGTATTTCGTCTTCATTTGCGACTTAGTATTAACAAAATTATGACCCTTTCCCCTCCATCAGTTTTGAAAAAATGACCACCACTAAGCTGTGCTATTTTCGTCTACCGATTGTGGCCTAGACGCTTGACAGAAGATATAAATGTTGATTTTTGTAAGTGGTAAGCATCATTGTTCAAATGGTTCACATATATAAGCCACTTCATCTTTTCCCACCACGATTTATTTTTGTTGAACTATTTTTGTAATATATTTTTATTTGGATAAAATTGACGTTCTCCTAATTTCACTCGAATTGGACGAGCAGTTCGGAGGCAAAGAAGGTAGTCCATCAAACAGCAAATTTGAATAAGTGAAAAGTTTCGTAACAAAACAAATATGCTGTTGACCATCTGAGGTCACATTCCAAGATGGACAAATGTGGATATTGTAGTTTGATAATTGCATCTATAGTTTTAATGTGATCCAGGTGTAACTTGTGAAGTGGAGATAGATCACTGTGAGTCTGGTCCATGCCAGAATGAAGGTTCGTGCACCAACAGTCGAATTGGCTTCGCTTGTCAATGTCACGAGGGTTGGGAAGGACAGACATGCTCCAAGAACATTAACGAATGTGAGACTGAACCGTGTGAGAACGGAGGAGAATGTAGGGACATGGAAGGAAGCTACGAGTGTACATGTGAGGCAGGATACAGCGGAAGACACTGTGAGGTGGACATTGATGAGTGTGTCAGTGATCCGTGTCAAAATGGAGGACGTTGTCAGGATAGGGTCGATGGATTTGTTTGTGTCTGCACCCAAGGACTTACAGGTACGGTTTAGTTTTGTTTGTTATTGGACACTGGTTCTAGATAGTTAGGAAGGTGATAGGTCATCTTGAGATTGTAGCCCTATTGCTGAAAACCAGAAACAAATGTTAACCTTTTTATTAGAGGGCAGCATCATTGTTCAGTAAGCTCAGGCATAAAGACCACTTATTCTGTTGCCATCACGGTTTGTTATTGTACGAGAGAAAGTTCTCGTGTGCCAATCCCTGCAATAACATTTTCCTGTGGTCATAATGTATGATCCAAAACACTCTCGCCATTCGGATTCATTGAGAGATTGCAGCAGAAAATAAGCCTAGTATTTTATGGAAAGTTCATTCCTTCTCAAAGCGCAATATTTGATGCCAAGACAAATATCTTGGTGACCGTTTTGGAATACATTCGTGTTACAAACCTATAATGATCGTTCAATTTATATCCTATTCATATCCGGGTTTAATGCGTTATAGGTGCAACTTGTGAAGTGGAGATCGATCACTGTGAGTCTGGTCCATGTCAGAATGGTGGTTTGTGCAACAACAGTCGTAGTGGCTTCACTTGTCAATGTTACGAGGGTTGGGAAGGACTGACGTGTTCAGGAAACATCAACGAATGTGAAACTGAGCCGTGTGAGAATGGAGGAGTGTGTAGGGACATGGAAGGAAGCTACGAGTGTACATGTGAGGCGGGATACAGCGGAAGACACTGTGAAGTGGACATTGATGAGTGTGTCAGTGATCCGTGTCAAAATGGAGGTCGTTGTCAGGACAGTTGGATGGATTTGTTTGTGTCTGCATCCAAGGGCTTACAGGTAATTCAAGTACCTCTCACTTTTTCCCTGCTTGTTGTGAAACTCTGGTACTGGGTTGCTTGTAAGGTATTATGGTCTTTATAAGACTGAAGCCTTGTTGCTCATCAAAAGAGGTAAATGTTTCCATGTTTATTCTTGGAATTCCTCATCGAACAATCATGTGAGCATTTAAATTTTGTACATTAAAAATGACATAAAAGAAGGTTCTTGTGACATCAGTTTCGCGATATCATCTAGTTTCTATCCAAATGGCTTACTCCGAATGCAATTGCGTTTTGGTGTTTGGCGACCCAAGAGGATGCAAAGAAGGTTGTGATTTCGATGGAAATTTTCCTGATTATGTGCAAAATGCTTCGTGGCAATCAACTGATATTGGTGACCACATTGGTGGGATAGATATGTTTGTTAAGTGTGATTTTCCTCATTGCTAGTTCCATCTATAGTCGTGTTTTATGTGGTTCAGGTGTAACTTGTGAAGTGGAGATAGATCACTGTGAGTCTGGTCCATGTCAGAATGGTGGTTTGTGCAACAACAGTCGTAGTGGCTTCACTTGTCAATGTCGCGAGGGTTGGGAAGGACTGACGTGTTCAGGAAACATCAACGAATGTGAAACTGAGCCCTGTGAGAATGGAGGAGTGTGTAGGGACATGGAAGGAAGCTACAAGTGTACATGTGAGGCGGGATACAGCGGAAGACACTGTGAGGTGGACATTGATGAGTGTGTCAGTGATCCGTGTCAAAATGGAGGTCGTTGTCAGGACAGGTTGGATGGATTTGTTTGTGTCTGCATCCAAGGGCTTACAGGTAATTTCTAGTACCTCTCACTTTTTCCCTGCTTGTTGTGAAACTCTGGTACTGGGTTGCTTGTAAGGTATTATGGTCTTTATAAGACTGAAGCCTTGTTGCTCATCAAAAGAGGTAAATGTTTCCATGTTTATTCTTGGAATTCCTCATCGAACAATCATGTGAGCATTTAAATTTTGTACATGAAAAATGACATAAAAGAAGGTTCTTGTGACACCAGTTTCGCGATATCATCTAGTTTCTATCCAAATGGCTTACTCCGAATGCAATTGCGTTTTGGTGTTTGGCGACCCAAGAGGATGCAAAGAAGGTTGTGATTTCGATGGAAATTTTCCTGATCATGTGCAAAATGCTTCGTGGCAATCAACTGATATTGGTGACCACATTGGTGGGATAGATTTGTTTGTTAAGTGTGATTTTCCTCATTGCTAGTTCCATCTATAGTCGTGTTTTATGTGGTTCAGGTGTAACTTGTGAAGTGGAGATAGATCACTGTGAGTCTGGTCCATGTCAGAATGGTGGTTTGTGCAACAACAGTCGTAGTGGCTTCACTTGTCAATGTCGCGAGGGTTGGGAAGGACTGACGTGTTCAGGAAACATCAACGAATGTGAAACTGAGCCCTGTGAGAATGGAGGAGTGTGTAGGGACATGGAAGGAAGCTACGAGTGTACATGTGAGGCGGGATACAGCGGAAGACACTGTGAGGTGGACATTGATGAGTGTGTCAGTGATCCGTGTCAAAATGGAGGTCGTTGTCAGGACAGGTTGGATGGATTTGTTTGTGTCTGCATCCAAGGGCTTACAGGTAATTTCTAGTACCTCTCACTTTTTCCCTGCTTGTTGTGAAACTCTGGTACTGGGTTGCTTGTAAGGTATTATGGTCTTTATAAGACTGAAGCTTGTTGCTCATCAAAAGAGGTAAATGTTTCCATGTTTATTCTTGGAATTCCTCATCGAACAATCATGTGAGCATTTAAATTTTGTACAATTATGCTTAAATATGACATAAAAGAAGGTTCATGGACACCAGTTTCGCGATATCATCTAGTTTCTATCCAAATGGCTTACTCCGAATGCAATTGCGTTTTGGTGTTTGGCGACCCAAGAGGATGCAAAGAAGGTTGTGATTTCAATGGAAATTTTCCTGATCATGTGCAAAATGCTTCGTGGCAATCAATTGATATTGGTGACCACATTGGTGGGATTGATTTGTTTGTTAAGTGTGATTTTCCTCATTGCTAGTTCCATCTATAGTCGTGTTTTATGTGGTTCAGGTGTAACTTGTGAAGTGGAGATAGATCACTGTGAGTCTGGTCCATGTCAGAATGGTGGTTCGTGCAACAACAGTCGTAGTGGCTTCACTTGTCAATGTCGCGAGGGTTGGGAAGGACTGACGTGTTCAGGAAACATCAACGAATGTGAAACTGAGCCCTGTGAGAATGGAGGAGTGTGTAGGGACATGGAAGGAAGCTACGAGTGTACATGTGAGGCAGGATACAGCGGAAGACACTGTGAGGTGGACATTGATGAGTGTGTCAGTGATCCGTGTCAAAATGGAGGTCGTTGTCAGGATAGGTCATGGATTTGTTTGTGTCTGCATCCAAGGGCTTACAGGTGCTTTCTAGTACAAACTTTTTCCCTGCTTGTTGTGTAAACTCTGGTTCTGGGTTGCTTATGAGGAATTATGGTCTTTATAAGACTGAAGCCTTGTTGCTCATCAAAAGAGGTAAATGTTGCCATGTTTATTCTTGGACTTCCTCATCAACAATCATGCGAGCATTTAAATTTTGTACAATTATGCTTAAATATGACATAAAAGAAGGTTCTTGTGACCCCAGTTTCGCGATATCATCTAGTTTCTATCAAAATGGGCTTACTCCGAATGCAATTGCGTTTTGGTGTTTGGCGACCCAGAGGATGCAAAGAAGGTTGTGATTTCGATGGAAATTTTCCTGATCATGTGCAAAATGCTTCGTGGCAATCAACTGATATTGGTGACCACATTGGTGGGATAGATTTGTTTGTCAAGTGTGATTTTCTCATTGCTAGTTCCATCTATAGTCGTGTTTTATGTGGTTCAGGTGTAACTTGTGAAGTGGAGATAGATCACTGTGAGTCTGGTCCATGTCAGAATGAAGGTTCGTGCACCAACAGTCGAATTGGCTTCGCTTGTCAATGTCACGAGGGTTGGGAAGGACTGACGTGTTCAGGAAACATCAACGAATGTGAAACTGAGCCCTGTGAGAATGGAGGAGTGTGTAGGGACATGGAAGGAAGCTACGAGTGTACATGTGAGGCGGGATACAGCGGAAGACACTGTGAGGTGGACATTGATGAGTGTGTCAGTGATCCGTGTCAAAATGGAGGTCGTTGTCAGGATAGGGTCGATGGATTTGTTTGTGTCTGCACACAAGGACTTACAGGTGCTTTGTACAACTTTTTCCCTGCTTGTTGTGTAACTTTTGTTCTGGGTTGCTTATGATGAATTATTGTCTTTATTAGAATGAAGCCTTGTTGTTCCTCAAAAGAGGTAAAGGTTGCCATGTTTATTCTTGGACCTTCATCAACAACCATGCGAGCATTTTAATTTTGTACAATTATGCTTAAATATGACATAAAAGAAGGTTCTTGTGACACCAGTTTCGCGATATCATCTAGTTTCTATCCAAATGGCTTACTCCGAATGCAATTGCGTTTTGGTGTTTGGCAAGCCAATGGGGAAGCAAAGAAGGTTGTGATTTCGATGGAAATTTTCCTGACCATGTGCAAAATGCTTCGTGGCAATCAACTGATATTGGTGACCACATTGGTGGGATAGATTTGTTTGTTAAGTGTGATTTTCCTCATTGCTAGTTCCATCTATAGTCGTCGTTTTTTATGTGGTTCAGGTGTAACTTGTGAAGTGGAGATAGATCACTGTGAGTCTGGTCCATGTCAGAATGGTGGTTCGTGCAACAACAGTCGTAGTGGCTTCACTTGTCAATGTCTCGAGGGTTGGGAAGGACTGACGTGTTCAGGAAACATCAACGAATGTGAAACTGAGCCCTGCGAGAATGGAGGAGTGTGTAGGGACATGGAAGGAAGCTACGAGTGTACATGTGAGGCAGGATACAGCGGAAGACACTGTGAGGTGGACATTGATGAGTGTGTCAGTGATCCGTGTCAAAATGGAGGTCGTTGTCAGGACAGGTTGGATGGATTTGTTTGTGTCTGCATCCAAGGGCTTACAGGTAATTTCTAGTACCTCTCACTTTTTCCCTGCTTGTTGTGAAACTCTGGTACTGGGTTGCTTGTAAGGTATTATGGTCTTTATAAGACTGAAGCCTTGTTGCTCATCAAAAGAGGTAAATGTTTCCATGTTTATTCTTGGAATTCCTCATCGAACAATCATGTGAGCATTTAAATTTTGTACAATTATGCTTAAATATGACATAAAAGAAGGTTCATGGACACCAGTTTCGCGATATCATCTAGTTTCTATCAAAATGGCTTACTCCGAATGCAATTGCGTTTTGGTGTTTGGCGACCCAAGAGGATGCAAAGAAGGTTGTGATTTCGATGGAAATTTTCCTGATCTTGTGCAAAATGCTTCGTGGCAATCAATTGATATTGGTGACCACATTGGTGGGATAGATTTGTTTGTTAAGTGTGATTTTCCTCATTGCTAGTTCCATCTATAGTCGTGTTTTATGTGGTTCAGGTGCAACTTGTGAAGTGGAGATAGATCACTGTGAGTCTGGTCCATGTCAGAATGGTGGTTCGTGCAACAACAGTCGTAGTGGCTTCACTTGTCAATGTCGCGAAGGTTGGGAAGGACTGACGTGTTCAGGAAACATCAACGAATGTGAAACTGAGCCGTGTGAGAACGGAGGAATATGTAGGGACATGGAAGGAAGCTACGAGTGTACATGTGAGGCAGGGTACAGCGGAAGACACTGTGAGGTGGACATTGATGATTGTGTCAGTGATCCGTGTGAAAATGGAGGTCGTTGTCAGGATAAGGTCAATGGATTTGTTTGTGTCTGCACCCAAGGACTTACAGGTGCTTTGTACAACTTCTCACTTTTTACCTGCTTATAAAACTCTGGTTCTGGGTTGCTAATAAGGTATTATGGTCTTTATTAGAATGAAGCCTTGTTGCTCATCAAAAGAGGTGAAATGCTGCTGAATTTATTTGTTGGATCATCATCATCGAACAATCATGCGAGCATTTAAATTCTAGTACCATTATGCTTATATATGTCATGAGTGAAAGTTCTTGCGACACTTGTTTTGCAATATCATCTAGTTTCTGGGATATGAAATGGCTGCTCCGAATGCCATTGCCTTATTGCATTTTGGCGACCCATGGGGATGCAAAGGAAGGTTGTAATTTCAATAGGAAATTTTCCTGATCATGTGCAAAATGTTTCGAGGCAATCAATTGATATTGGTGACCAAATTGGTGGGATAGATTTGTTTGTTAAGTGTGATTTTCCTCATTGCTAGTTCCATCTATAGTCGTGTTTAGTGTGGTTCAGGTGCAACTTGTGAAGTGGAGATAGATCACTGTGAGTCTGGTCCATGTCAGAATGGTGGTTCGTGCAACAACAGTCGTAGTGGCTTCACTTGTCAATGTCGCGAGGGTTGGGAAGGACTGACGTGTTCAGCAAACATCAACGAATGTGAAACAGAGCCGTGTGAGAACGGAGGAGTATGTAGGGACATGGAAGGAAGCTACGAGTGTACATGTGAGGCAGGATACAGCGGAAGACACTGTGAGGTGGACATTGATGAGTGTGTCAGTGATCCGTGTGAAAATGGCGGTCGTTGTCAGGATAGGGTCGATGGATTTGTTTGCGTCTGCACACAAGGACTTACAGGTGCTTTGTACAACTTTTTCCCTGCTTGTTGTGTAACTCTTGTTCTGGGTTGCTTATGATGAATTATGGTCTCTATTAGAACGAAGCCTTGTTGCTCCTCAAAAGAGGTAAATGTTGCCATGTTTATTCTTGGACGTCCTCATCAACAACAATGCGAGCATTTTAATTTTGTACAATTATGCTTAAATAGGACATAAAAGAAGGTTCTTGTGACCCCAGTTTCGCGATATCATCTAGTTTCTATCAAAATGGCTTACTCCGAATGCAAATGCGTTTTGGTGTTTGGCGACCCAAGAGGATGCAAAGAAGGTTGTGATTTCGATGGAAATTTTCCTGATCATGTGCAAAATGCTTCGTGGCAATCAACTGATATTGGTGACCACATTGGTGGGATAGATTTGTTTGTCAAGTGTGATTTTCTCATTGCTAGTTCCATCTATAGTCGTGTTTCGTGTGGTTCAGGTGCAACTTGTGAAGTGGAGATAGATCACTGTGAGTCTGGTCCATGTCAGAATGGTGGTTCGTGCAACAACAGTCGTAGTGGCTTCACTTGTCAATGTCGCGAGGGTTGGGAAGGACTAACGTGTTCAGCAAACATCAACGAATGTGAAACAGAGCCGTGTGAGAACGGAGGAATATGTAGGGACATGGAAGGAAGCTACGAGTGTACATGTGAGGCAGGGTACAGCGGAAGACACTGTGAGGTGGACATTGATGATTGTGTCAGTGATCCGTGTGAAAATGGAGGTCGTTGTCAGGATAGGGTCAATGGATTTGTTTGTGTCTGCACCCAAGGACTTACAGGTGCTTTGTACAACTTTTTCCCTGCTTGTTGTGTAACTCTTGTTCTGGGTTGCTTATTGTGAATTATGGTCTCTATTAGAACGAAGCCTTGTTGCTCCTCAAAAGAGGTAAATGTTGCCATGTTTATTCTTGGACTTCCTCATCAACAACCATGCGAGCATTTTAATTCTGTACAATTATGCTTAAATAGGACATAAAAGAAGGTTCTTGTGACCCCAGTTTCGCGATATCATCTAGTTTCTATCAAAATGGCTTACTCCGAATGCAAATGCGTTTTGGTGTTTGGCGACCCAAGAGGATGCAAAGAAGGTTGTGATTTCGATGGAAATTTTCCTGATCATGTGCAAAATGCTTCGTGGCAATCAACTGATATTGGTGACCACATTGGTGGGATAGATTTGTTTGTCAAGTGTGATTTTCTCATTGCTAGTTCCATCTATAGTCGTGTTTCGTGTGGTTCAGGTGCAACTTGTGAAGTGGAGATAGATCACTGTGAGTCTGGTCCATGTCAGAATGAAGGTTCGTGCACCAACAGTCGAATTGGCTTCGCTTGTCAATGTCACGAGGGTTGGGAAGGACTGACGTGTTCAGGAAATATCAACGAATGTGAGACTGAGCCGTGTGAGAACGGAGGAATATGTAGGGACATGGAAGGAAGCTACGAGTGTACATGTGAGGCAGGATACAGCGGAAGACACTGTGAGGTGGACATTGATGAATGCGTCAGTGATCCGTGCCAAAATGGAGGATATTGTCAAGACGACGTAGATGGATTTGTTTGTATATGCCCCAAAGATACAGGAGGTATGTACTTTAAATAGTTTCTCTGATATGTACTATCTTTAAATCCGTTATTTATTATCATATGTTGTCCTCTGAACCTAGGGAGCCTTTGTGAGGATCAGCTCCAAGACAAGACGCCAGCAGCTCGGGATCCCCCTAAACCAACGCAAAACACTGCTAAGATGGGGGAGAGCAGCAAGTACCTTTCAGGTGGCAACACGCATGTTTTTCTGATGACCCTCCTCAAGTTTAACTAGTATTTATCTAATATAATACTTTTAATTGTCTATTCCAAACAGAGACAGAAGCAAGGACATATGTCTTCGATCGACTTCTGTATATGAATGAAGAAGGTCTTGTGAGACGTATTGTTGAATCGCAAGTGAAGGTGCTGTCGCATGGAAACCCACGCATGGAGCTTAGAATTCTGCCGTTTTTTGGAACGTGCAATGATCCTAAATCGTCAGTATTACAAACGTCTTTCCTCGTGGTTTTCTCAGAACGTTTAATATTTTGTGGATAATAGAATTTGTTTTTTTTTATTGAAATAATCGTTTCCACGCACTAATTCGTGATATTGACTTACATGTGTGAGTGATGGAAATGATAGTGTTCTGTCCAATCAACACAATTATTCGCATCCATTACTTCACGAGACCACCTGTGATGTTGAAGAGTCCAAAAACCATAATGATTGTTTTCTTTTTGTTTCATGTGCCAGACATAGGCACAGTGCCATGCGCCTGTCCATTGTCATCAAACCTAATGACAACATGACAACCAGTGTGCTTAACGCTGGTCTGGAAGCTGTCATGGAGTCTGTCACAGCCAGGATCACCAGCGTACGTGACGTCACCAACAACGCCGATAACACATGTACAGTCTCCGTCGTCAGCTCGGAACCTGTACCAAAGACAGTATGTGTTACTCTCCTGATTAAGTCAACCAGTTGTGGAGATGTTAATTGTCATCGAAAATTATCTGTGAGAAATCTGTTTACAACTGATCGATCTTTATTTTTGTTTTATGTAGAATGCGTTCTTGAGATATTGGGTGCTAATCACAGCCATTACCTTGACAGTCGTGGTGGTGGCCGCTATCGTCGTCTTCACTCTATGTCGACTCAGGTCAGCTTCAAGCTAATTGGCTTCATCGGCTGTTTTTATCCTATTTTTCTCTTTAACATTAGAAATTGTCCATAAACAGCATTGAGCAAACGTCACTGAGTAATCAAAATTGTGTGTTAACAGGAGAAAGAATACAAAACAGCGAAAAGATCGTGAACGAAGTGGCCCTGCGTTTGAACAAGGTTTCGTTGGTTGTGAGCCATCATCACAGATCGGGAATACCGGGATGCTGATTGACAGCCTTAGTTACTATGACAAGATCAAGATCGAGGAAGATATGTTGAGGAGGGACTCCATCGATTCGTTCAAGATCCCTCTCACACAACTGGCTGACTCTCACCTGTGAATTTGTGGCATGTCATAGCAACTGGTCGCCCAGGATTCCTCATCCAGTGCGAATATGTTTAATTATATTCTCTAATCTGTGATATATCGAGAACCTAAGCTTTCTGCTAGTTGTTCACATTATTGCTGTTCTGTGAAGAATGAAGATAGTGTTTTGTTTGTGAAACAATTGTTAAGAAAATAGTGTGTATGTCAGTGACCGTAGAACCTAACGGTAGGATCTACACATGGCTTTATGAAGCAAAATGACACTGATTGTGTTAGATATGCGCATTAGCAGTTTATTATGTTCCTACTGAGGACAATAAAATACTTATTGCATACTTCAATATTACCCGGCATTATTGTGTAGGCTGTCTGTCGGACGGATCATTAGCTCTGTTTTAACTGGTAATTATCCTTCTTATTCACTAACAGGACCCTCAAAAAAAGGAAATGTTTCTTAATTGGTTGTCAGTTATTGGTGACCACTGGCATGTCACCTGTGGGCCAAATGGTCTTTTTGCCCTGGCCTATCAACACCATAAGGTCTAATGTGGCCATCTTTGTAAACTGATTTTACAAGTAGATCGAGCATAGGATACTGGGTGTATCACTGCAAAATTACACATTTTATGGCGTTTTATGTGTTTCAATGTCTGACTTTTGACTCGTAAGGTTAACATGCACGCTATATAATTATGTGTTTGATTGGCAAGCATTATATGTGCTGGAATGTTTGAAAAACATTAATTGGTAAGGTTGACAAACCAATCGTTTTAATGATGACATTCCCTGCGCTGTTCTTCATACGCCGTGATGACATATGCCCCATTTGAGTGCAGGTAGTTCGAACACGCGAGTAGTTCAGCTTAACTAATGTCAAAGTAAATATTAATTAACAGCCTATAGTATCCTCGCAGGAACAAGCAGCTTTGAATTGTGACAATGCGTGAGAGTGGCTCGGATGGTAAATGAGTGGATTGCAACAAGTTGGCGTATTAAAAAAACTACTCCTATGAAAGAGAGAAGAGTTTTCAGCGAGGTGGTTTCACCAACAGATTACAAAGGGTCTCGTTGACAAATGTAGAGGAAAAATTGAAAAGTGTGACGTAATGGGTAGTCACCGCCGCCCCCCCCCCCCCACTCACCAAGAAAGCGAAAGTGTTGGTGTGTGGGGGACGACCCAGCCATATGAACATTATACCATTGACACCTACTTGGTTTACCCCGATGTCAGAAGATCAACATGGAGAAATCCACACCAGTGGTTGTTATGATAATTAAAAAAAACCCCGAATCGCCTGAAATAGAAAGCAGCACAATAAGGCACCGCGCGGTAACCGATGATGATGATGATGATGTCAACTGGTCAGACGCATAATGTGATGCTTGGCCCTCGTGACTTACTGGATATAGCGAGTACGCCCACTGAGCTCATATCCGCGTTACATATAAACCTCCAACCTCTAACAGACTCTGAAGTTCTAGGTGATATAAGCAGCTGACGTGCGCGCTCAACTCCCTAACCGTCATTAAGCCGCACGCCATAGTAACGTATTAACATGTTTACCTCAGCTGGATTTACCACGACTCTTCTGACGCTGGCGATCACGCTGAAGGAGGTAATTGTATACAATATACTGATACTTGTTCGTAAGACGACAGTATCTGATTAACAACCACGCTGCAGGTAAGGAAACTTGTTGTTGTTGTTGTGTGTGTGTGTGTGTGTGTGTGTGTGTGTGTGTGTGTGTGTGTGTGTGTGTGGTGGGTGGGGGTGTGTGTGTGGGGGGGGGGGGTGTATACCCCAGTTACGACCATCACAAAACCGTTTCCACAGTTTTTATTCAATAACTTTACTTCGTATGCCCCCATTACGTGGGGAGGGTTTAATTCACTGGATTAGAAAACAAAATGCTCATTTTTGCTGAGTAATCCAGCATTAAACTTGAAGCCACGACCATTAAAATGTCGCAGAAGATTAGACATGGGGAATTGAATAGAGCTCACCACATTAATTCCATTTTTAGTAATCATTGAGATGATTTGCTTAATTGTGGCTATTAGAGGGGGTGGGGGTTGGGGCGTGCGTTGTGTGGGGAAATAAGGAAGCATTCGTGTTAATACGTTGTCTACAACGGTAAGGTGATCTTGATAAATGAAAATGCACAACGGAATCGTGCTAATTTGTTTTTTAATTTAGGTCTACAAATGATCACGGTGCGATCTGTGATCAAATTCAAATCGCTGTTACAATTTTTAATGATCGTGACAGAATAAATAAAACACAACGTTATTTGTTTTTTAGAATGATCACGACATAATTAGAATGATCGGGACAAATTTAGAATGATCACGACAGAATTAATGATCGCGACAGATTTAGAATGATCGCAACAGAATGTTACTGACCACGACAGTATAAGTATGATCGCGACAGAATAAGAATGATCGCAATAGAATAAGAATGATCGCAATAGAATTAGAATGATAGCAATAGAATGATCGCAATAGAATAAGAATGATCGCAATAGAATAAGAATGATCGCAATAGAATTAGAATGATCGCAATAGAATAAGAATGATCGCAATAGAATTAGAATGATCGCAATAGAATTAGAATGATAGCATTCAATGATATGTTGACCGCTAACAATATAAATTAACTCAAGTTTTCAATGTAATTTGATTTACATAAAGCACCAACCGTTCAAACACAGCAGAAAATGAAGTTCTAGTTATGCTCATGACACCACACATTTCATATTTCCTTGCGAATAGAAACGGATACGGGTATATTTTGTTTCAACGTCATGTGAAGTGAAATAGGTTCATCGCGTCCCTTTCATGCATGTTTTTTCTTTTTTTCGCTGTTGCTCAAGAAGGCATTGTCTTAGGCGGCATGAATTCAACACCTAATAAGTGGATGGTGGGCGTGGCCGCTAAAAGTGGTTATATTTTATTACTTACGGATCAATTTACCAAGTATTCAATTTAGAAAGCCCAGACATCTGCGTATAGATATTGCGTCTGCATCACATGTATGGCGATTCGACTAAAAAAGTATTAATGTGGTTATTGAATCTGCGCAGATCGAAGTGGATTGGAATGGATTGTGGCCCATTTTATTTATCATTTGATCATTATATGGCGGCATTACTAGTCACAGGTGGTTGACGGCATGACCTCAATCAGTAATCTCTCTCAGCATGTTAGTCATGTCGTTGCAGGTATCAAGTTCAGGGACTCTCTTCATCAAGTTCATCCAGTATACGAACCCTGGTGGGAAGGGCGATAATGGACACTGCTGCGACGGACGCGGCCGGACGTGCCCTTCACAATGCGATCACTATTTCCGGGTTTGCGCCGATACTGACGGCGGGTAAGGCTATGTCTTAGAAAGCATCTAGAATATGTGCCATGAAGTAAGCGACTTGAGTATAAGCATATAATGTATTGATTTTAATTCATCAAATTTTTAATCAAACCACGGTTTGTAAAAAACACCGTATTCACACACACACATTCACACACACACACACACACACACACACACACACACACACACACACACACACACACACACACACACACACACACACACACACACACACACACACACACACACACACACACAACACACACACATACACACACACCGCGCAGATTGTTCTCCTTTTGCGTCCATATAAGAAGGGATCTAGCACCACCAGCACGGGCAATGACAAGTTCATTGAACAGAATTTACTTGTCCTCCCTTGAAATTACATGTTTATCGGCTCAGGTCAACCAGCATGGATGCGTGCGCATATGGTGAAATAGAAACCAACACCGTGCGTAATGAAAACAACATTGACTTCCGGCGTATCAGCGGCATCGGAAGCGAGACACCAAATCCACTAGCGTTCCCGTTCAAGCGATGGACGGTGAGAATGTATCTATCTATGATGCTACTCAATAAGAATATATATATATATATATATATATATATATATATATATATATATATATATATATATATATATATATAGATATATATATATATAGATAGATATATATATATATATCTATATATCTATATATAGAGATATATATATATATAGACTCTATACTCTCTATATATATCTATAGATATATATATATCTATCTATATATCTCTATATCTATCTCTCTATCTATAGATATATATCTATCTCTATCTATCTATATATATATATCTCTATCTCTATATATATATATATATATATATATATATATACGTATGTACTCCTTTTATCACCACAGGGAAGCACCAGTATCAAAGTGAAGGTGTATGATTCAGACGATTGGACCGCTGATGACTTCGTCGACACCCTCCGTGGTGTAGTTGCGACCACACCCAGCACATTCTACACGCCAGTATCCCTCCGCGCCCGAACAAGGTTCCACACTAACCGCACAAACTATCTGATAGTTTTAAAACAATCACCAAATTTATTACAGCGAATAACAAGAAGTTCCTCTCATGATATTTAGGCAATAGGCATTTGTTATAAAAGGAAATGTTGTAAGTTGCATAAGCGTGCATTAACAGTTAAGCGGTTACCTTGCACAGTTTCAATATGCACCACTTGAAAGACGAGCTCCTGCAAGTTTGGCAGTGGATCGTAGCTTTAGATGATGCAAATGAGAGTGAGTTAGAGACTTGCCATGGGGACCCCATATAATGTCTAGAGTATGTGTCTGCGTGTAGCTTGGAGCTGCAGGTGTATATCCGATGTAACAGGAACTGGTACGGAACCGGATGTGATGTACATTGTGTCCCGCGTGACGACATCACGGGGCACTTCCGCTGTCAGAGACGGTCGGGTGTCAAACAATGCCTCCCAGGTGGCGTCCTCAGTTCTATTCCATTGAGTTTGACTACACTGCTTTATGTGTTGTTTTTAGATCTTAAGAGACAAACCCACATATAACAGTTATTGTTAATGAGTTGTGTTATTTTTATGAGATGCGTAAGCATCAATTATTTGCGTTATCATAACTGGGTTGCGATATCATTTATGCAATACGTTATCGCTAATGTGTTGCGTTATCTTAAACGAAAATTTAGCTTTCTTGAAAATCAGAAGTTTGCAGTTTTAAATATCCTAACATTATTTTAGAAGTCGAGCTCGAATGGCTAGCTATGTGTGTGTTTTTACCTCCAGGCTGGGGCGGTGAAGTTTGTGATGTCAACATAAACGAATGCGCTAGCTCACCTTGTCAAAATGGAGGTACCTGTGTCGATAACTTGAATGGATTCACTTGTCACTGTGAACCAGGCTTTACAGGTGAAAACGTTTTTGATCAACTTGGTAACCCTTGTGGTTAAAACTGAAAATGAGCCTTTCAAAACTTATCTTGATTTTCCCATCTTTGGAAATGCTATCTGATATGAAATAGATGAGTTAGACGGCTAAACTTCACCAGAATAATTCGACATTACTTGCAGACCCACCTGAGGTAATTCGATGAACGGTAACGCACGGATGGCCCTTAATACCAAAGCTAATATTTGTTGTATCTTGTAAATTGATATTGCAGGTCGGAATTGTGAAACAAACATTGATGAGTGCATTAGTAGCCCATGTCAACGCGGCGGCACCTGTAGAGACCTTGCCAATAGCTACTCGTGCCAGTGTCTTGCAGGTTGGACAGGTAAAATTGGCCTTTCACAAACCATTAACATATGGATTATTGTCAAAATATTATAGGGATGACAAATATGAAACGGCATGGTGATATGATATTGGCTCGTGCTGTAAACAGGCGTCCACTGTGACGACGATGTGGATGAATGCGCGAGTTCGCCTTGTGAGAACGGAGGAGTGTGTAGGGACATGGAAGGAAGCTATGAGTGTACATGTGCGGCAGGATACAGCGGGAGACACTGTGAGGTGGACATTGATGAGTGTGTCAGTGATCCGTGTCAAAATGGAGGTCGTTGTCAAGACAACGTCGATGGATTTGTTTGTGTCTGCATCCAAGGACTTACAGGTTGTAAAATTTACAACGCTTCTGTACAGTTTGCTACGAGGACGACATCAATACCCTATTAATTATGCCATAATAATTGTTGTCAACTATTCCTGCAACTAAAGGCATAGCTCTATGAAAAAACTATGCTAAGTGGGCTCACTCCCGATAAAATATGCTAACACGCCGTTTATTGGAGGCGTTATCGCCTCTACCAATAACATGTCTCCATTACTTCAACATAAACAACTGTCCCATGTGCTCTAGTTGACTTTATGGTAGCGCAACAGCACAGCGGTTAGGCAGTTAATGCTCATGGCATATGGTAATTAGAGTGAGCCCTCTTAGTGTAGATATAAGTTCATTAGCGCAATAATGACCCTCCTCAAATGTCATCGCTTTATGCATTTAGCGATCCAATGGGAAACAAAGCAGATTGTGAATTCAAATGAAATTCTGCCTATACCAAAAACATATACTTTCGTTGCAAACAATTTGTGTCCCTGGTCAGTCAAGAACACTTTTCTGTTCGTCGGTTGTGGTCTTTAATGATTGATTGTACCATCTATAGTCGTGTTTTATGTGGTTCAGGTGTGACTTGTGAAGTGGAGATAGATCACTGTGAGTCTGATCCATGTCAGAATGGTGGTTTGTGCAACAACAGTCGTAGTGGCTTCATTTGTCAATGTCACGAGGGTTGGGAAGGACTGACGTGCTCTGAGAACATCAACGAATGTGAGACTGAACCGTGTGAGAACGGAGGAGTATGTAGGGACATGGAAGGAAGCTACGAGTGTACATGTGAGGCAGGATACAGCGGAAGACACTGTGAAGTGGACATTGATGAGTGTGTCAGTGATCCGTGTCAAAATGGAGGACGTTGTCAAGACAACGTCGATGGATTTGTTTGTGTCTGCATCCAAGGGCTTACAGGTACTTCAATCGCCTCGCACTTTCGCCCTGTTTGTGGTAGAAGTCTGGTTCTGGGTTGCTTCTTATGGTCGTCATTAGCATACAGTCTTGTTGCTCTAATGTTGCCCTTTTTATTTTGGTCTTCATCATTGGTCAAGCATGCGAGTATTCGTGTTTATAAATGTCACTAGAGAAAGTTCTTGTGACACCAGCATTGCGATATTATCAAATTGCAATGAAAATGCCCTGCTCCAACATGTTTGGCCTTTTTGTATTTGGCGAGCTATGGGGAAGCAAGGAAGGCTGTGTATTCAATGGAACTTAGCGTAATCGAGACGCACAATGCTTCTTGGCAAACAGTTAATGTCGGTGCCCATATAGATGGCACATTTTTGTTTGATAAGTACGGTATTGTTCGTTGATAGTTTTATCTATAGTCGAGGTTTATGTGGTTCAGGTGCAATTTGTGAAGTGGAGATAGATCACTGTGAGTCTGGTCCATGTCAGAATGATGGTTCGTGCAACAATAGTCGGAGTGGCTTCACTTGTATATGTCACGAGGGTTGGGAAGGACTGACGTGCTCAGGAAACATCAACGAATGTGAGACTGGACCGTGTAAAAATGGAGGAGTATGCAGGGATTTGGAAGGAAGCTACGAGTGTACATGTGAGGCAGGATACATCGGGAGACACTGTGAAGTGGACATTGATGAGTGTGTCAGTGATCCGTGTCAAAATGGAGGACGTTGTCAAGACGACGTAGATGGATTTGTTTGTGTCTGCATCCAAGGGCTTGCTGGTACTTCACTTTACTTACACTTTTTCCCTGCTTGTAGGTCAACCAAAGAGCCTATAGCTAATCTAAGAGGGCTCGCTCTTAATGGCTCACGCGGAAAGCATTTCCCAGCACACACATCGTCATGTTGCTCTGGAATAAAAACAACAAAAGTACACGAGAGTGTGTTCATGTTGATGTAATGATGATATCTTATTGGTCTAGGCTAACGCGCCTGTAATTCCCCAGTGGGTTTATGGTATACTTTATGACAAACAGCGCGCTGAACACAAGTCACTTGTTTATATATTATGTGCGGAATGAGCCCTCTTACCATGAGTATAATCTCGTTGGTTCAAATCTGACTCTGAGTTTCCAGGAAGGTGTTGTGGTTGTATTTTTAGCTTGTAGTCTTGTTGCTCATTACCCCAGACAAATTTTAATGTTTGTATTTGTGGACTGAGTCATTGCTCGGACGGTTCAAGTACATAAGCATTGTAGTCTATTTGCGTTGACATACATGTCATAAGAGAAAGATTTTGTGATATCAGTATTTCGAAATAATCTGGCTTCTTCCAATTGCCATATCCTTTTGCATTTGGCAAGCCAGTGGGGAATCAAAGAAGGTTGTGATTTCAATGGAAATTTGTCTGATCATGTGCACAATGCATCGTTGCAAACAATTGATGTCGGTGTCCATTTTGATGGCACGTTTCTGTCTGATAAGTACGGTATTTTTCGTTGATAGTTTTATCTATAGTTGTGTTTTATGTGGTTCAGGTGCAATTTGTGAAGTGGAGATAGATCACTGTGAGTCTGGTCCATGCCAGAATGATGGTTCGTGCAACACTAGTCGTAGTGGCTTCATTTGTCAATGTCACGAGGGTTGGGAAGGATTAACTTGTTCTGAGAACATCGACGAATGTGAGTCTGGACCATGTAAAAACGGAGGAGTATGTAGGGACTTTGAAGGAAGCTACGAGTGTACATGTGAGGCAGGATACAGCGGGAGACACTGTGAAGTGGACATTGATGAGTGTGTCAGTCATCCTTGTCAAAATGGAGGACGTTGTCAAGACAGCGTCGGTGGATTTGTTTGCATATGTCCCAAAGATAAAGGAGGTATGAACTTATTCAGTAACGTTTATAATCATGTGTTTTCTGCTGAACTAAGGGAGCCTTTGTGGGGATCAGCTCCCTGACAAGACGCCAGCAGCTCTGGATCCCCCAAAACGAACGCAACACACTACTCATGTGGCGGAGAGCAGCAAGTACCTTTTAGGTGGCAATTCACATATTTTCTGAAGACCCTCCACCATATTCAATCACTTGACTTTCTGATTACCCTCCTTTGGCTTAACTTACTTGGTTTATGCTGACCCTCTTCCAGTTTAATTTACTAGACCCTACTCAAGCCTCACTTGATTTTCTGATGATCCTCCTTCAGCCTAACTCACATGTATTTATGATGACCCTCCTTAAGATTAACTCGCAGTTATGAAATATGTCGTATCTATGCCAAACAGAGACAGAAGCAAGGACATATGTCTTTGATCGACTTCTGTATATGAAGGAAGAAGGCCTTGTGAGACGTATTGTTGAATCGCAACTGAAGGTGCTGTCGCAACAAAACCCACGCATGGAGCTTAGAATTCTGCCGTTCTTTGGAACGTGCAATGATCCTAAATCGTTAGTGTTACATACGTCTTTCCTCATGAATAGTTTTTTTAGACCTCGTCTTTTAGAACGTTTAGTATTTTGTTGATATCTGCCTTTGGTTTTTTTATTGAAATAATCGTTTCTACGCATTAATTCGTAGTGATGGAAATACTGGGGTTGTTTTCAATCAACACAATTATTCGTATCCATTACTTCACGAGACCACCTGTGATGTTGATGAGTCCAAAAACCATAATGTTTGTTTTCTTTTTGTTTCATGTGCCAGAAGTAGGCACAGTGCCATGCGTCTGTCCATAGTCATCAAACCTAATGACAACATGACAACCAGTGTGCTTAACGCTGGTCTGGAAGCTGTCATGGAGTCTGTCACAGCCAGGATCACCAGCGTACGTGACGTCACCAACAACGCCGATAACACATGTACAGTCGCCGTCGTCAGCTCAAAAACTGTACCAAAGACAGTATGTTACTCTCCGGATTAAGTCAACCAGTTGTGGAGATGTTAATTGGCAACGAAAATTATCTGTGAGAAATCTGTTTACAACTGATCGATTTTTATTTTTTTTTTATGTAGAATGCGTTCTTGAGATATTGGGTGCTAATCACAGCCATTACCTTGACAGTCGTGGTGGTGGCCGCTATCGTCGTCTTCATTCTCTGTCGACTCAGGTCAGCTTCAATCTAATTTGCTTCATGAGCAGTTTTGATCCTACTTGTCCAAATACATCTCTCTTTAGCATTAGTAATTGCCTAAAACAGCATTGTGGAAACGTCATTGAGAAATCAAACTGTGTGTTAACAGGAGAACGAATACAAAACAGCGAAAAGATCGTGAACGAAGTGGCCCTGCGTTTGAACAAGGTTTCGTTGGTTGTGAGCCATCATCACAGATCGGGAATACCGGGATGCTGATTGACAGCCTTAGTTACTATGACAAGA
Organism: Urechis unicinctus; assembly: GCA_034190875.2. Classification (NCBI taxonomy): domain Eukaryota; kingdom Metazoa; phylum Annelida; class Polychaeta; order Xenopneusta; family Urechidae; genus Urechis; species Urechis unicinctus. The sequence goes on from CM067356.1 coordinate 27,156,643, forward strand.
TCAAGATCGAGGAAGATATGTTGAGGAGGGACTCCATCGATTCGTTCAAGATCCCTCTCAGTCAAATGGCTGACTCTCACCTGTGAATTTGTCGGATATAAATCCTGCTGGTCACTCAGGATTCCTCATCCAGTGCGAATACATATAATTATATACTCCAATCTGTGATATATTGAGAACTTCAAGCGTTATGTTTGTTGTCATTTCGCATTCTCCACAAAATACCTGAACACACCAACTGTGCGCAGGCGCATAGTTTGTCATAACGACTGTACTAAACCCACATGGAAATTTGCGGGCGAGGTCGCCTCGACCAAGGAGATGACTCCATTACGTCAACATCAACAACAGTTCGGTGTGCATTAGTTAATTTTATGATAGTGCAGCATGACATAAGTCAAAAGTAGTGATTCCTGCTCAGCGTTGCTGTTATCTCTTCGGTTTTATGAAGCCTGAATGTAGTGCACTGTTTTTGAACCAGTTTAACAGTGAAATGTGTGTCTGTCAGTGACTGTGGAACCTATCCTTATATTCTACACATGGCTTTATGAAACAAACTTTTATTTTTACTTTCAATTATGTTATTTATGCGCATTAACAGTTCGACATGTTCCTCATGAGAACAATAAAACACTTCATTATTACCCGTCCTTTTTATATGGGGTGTGTAGATTGGGCGGATCAATAGCTTTATTTTTAACCCGTAAATATCCTTGTTATTCACTAATGGAAGGCTCTATACGAAGTTGAATGGAAATGATACTGAATTGGTTGTCAGTGGTTGATGTTGATATCTGAAGAATTATAAATCGTTTCAATATTTTACTTATGGCCGTAAGGTTCGAAAGGGATTAGATGGTAGGGTTGACAAACCACTAGTTCGAATGATGATATTTGCGGTACACTTCCGGTTGTACGCGGTGATGATATGCGCCCCATTTGAAGGCTGGTTGTATGAGGTGATGATATGTGCCTCATTTGATGGTCGGTTGTACACAGTGATGATATGCACCCCATTTGACGGCCGGTTGTTTGCTGTGATGATATGCACCCCATTTGATGGCCGGTTGTATGTGGTGATGATATGCGCCCCATTTGATGGCCGGTTGTTCGCTGTGATGATATGCACCCCATTTGACGGAAGTTCTTCGAAGACGCAGGAAGCTTTTGTCAAAGTAAACATTAACAATTTCAAAAAAAGATATGAAAATGATCCTCGTTGGATCTGCTGATGATGTGAACTGATCAGACGTATTGTAATGCATCAACCTCGTGACTTGCTTGTGGTAAGATATACCGAGTACGCCCACTGAGCTCACATCCGCGTTCCATATAAACCTCCAACCTCTGACAACATACGTTCTACGTGATATAAACAGCTGACTTGCGCTCTCAACTCCCCAATCTTCACGAAGCCTCACGTCATGGTAACGTATTAACATGTTTACCTCCATTGGATTTACCACGACTCTTCTGACGCTGGCGATCGCACTGAAGGAGGTAATTATTGATTGTGTATAACATAATGGTACTCGTTGGTAAGATGACAGTCTGTCATTAGCAGCCATTGTCGTCAGCAACCACGCTAATGTAAGATATCTTGATACGGAACTATGGGTCGGGGTGGGGGGGGGGGATGTGGGGTGTTGGTGGTGTTGCGGCGGTTTCCACCATCACAAAACAGGAGCCTGTTGCAACAGTTTTCTGTCAATAAGTGTAGATCGCTTTGCCCTATTACAGGGGATCATTTGCTAGTTCTGATAAAATTAGAAAATACACGCTTTTGCTGGGAGTCCGAGAATCAAATATTAGGCAAAGACATGAAACGTTGAAGAAGAATAAGTATGCAGGTTTGAAAATAATTCACCACTTTAATTTCACGTTTGATAATGAATAATATGATTTGATTAAAGATGCATTTATCGGCGATTCGGGGGAATTTTTATTTTGCTTCCATTTTTGTGTAGTTGATAAAATGACTCGTTTACAAACCTTTCATGTAATTGCCGTAAAACTTTGTTTTCAAAAATATTCGGATGAACAGCCATGTAGATCAGAAACTACGCATGCGTAACTCTGCCATTATCTGGTATTATCGCTCGAACTTCATCCTTTTCCAGCTCTGGATGTACTGTAGCGCCCACCGTGTGCCATATATAGGTCAAAATTCGCCTCCCGTCAAAAATAAGAAATCGAACTTTACAGAGGCCATAAACATAGCTTGGGCCCCCGATTAGACTCGACTTTTTGAATATCACTACTAAATGTCGTAGGGAATCGGATGATGATTTTATTTTCAAAATAGAATTTTTTATAAAATGCACCTTTAGTTAAGAAGGAAAAGATTATTAAGTATTTGTTAAAATAAGTAGGTCTTAAATGGTCACGAAGTTATGTAATCTGATGATCGAGATCTGAAGATCGTGAGCAAATAAATAGATTGTTGCAAATGAAGATTTAAACCATTTGCGAATCATGGTGAAATACCAAAGGCTCGTAGTGAAGTTCTTAATGATAGCGGCAGGATTAGAACTATCACAAAAGAATTAGAATGATCGCAAAAGAATCAGAATGATCAGAACAGAATTAGAATGATCGCAATAAATGTATAATGACCGGAAACGGTATAAATTAACTCAGATTTTCAATGTAATTTGATTCACTTTTGGCATCAACTGTTCAGAACGCAGCAAAGAGTGAAATCCTTGCTAGGTGCATTACGCCAAACATTTAATTTTTTTTACCGTAAACTGAAAGGGGTCCAGGTATTTTTTGCAACGTCATATGACGTGTTATAATTCAATTGCTTCACTGTCAGACTATTTTTGTCTCTCATGCCTTATTGCGCAGGTCGTCATTGTCTTAGGCTGGGTGATATCAGCTTCTCATGGGAGGTTGGTGGTTGGAGGTTATATTCGGATCTGAAGCGATCATATGATCGAGTAATCAATTTGCATCCGCGAAGAGATGTCCTGTTTGCATAATATGTGTGACGTTTCGACAAAAAAGCTACACAGTGGTTATTGAATCGCTGCGTAAAACGATGGTGACAATTAGGAATGGATTATGGTCCATTTCATGTATCATTCGTTAGTTATATTAAGGTCGAGGTCGATGCATGACTCGTCACAGGTGGTTGACGGCATGACCTCAATCAGTAATCTCTCTCAGCATGTTAGTCATGTCGTTGCAGGTATCAAGTTCAGGAACTCTCTTCATCAAGTTCATCCAGTATACGAACCCTGGTGGGAAGGGCGATAATGGACACTGCTGCGACGGACGCGGCCGGACGTGCCCTTCACAATGCGATCACTATTTCCGGGTTTGCGCCGATACTGACAGCGGGTAAGGCTATGACTTAGAAAGCATCTAGAATATGAGCCATGAAGTAAGCGATTTGTAAAGAAGCCTATTTCGGCTTGGGGAATCGACTTCAACAACCCTGGGTCATGTATCACCGGGGCAGAAGACTTTAGTATAAGCATATAATGTATTGATCGTAATTCATCATATTCTTAATCAAATCATGGTTTGCAAAGAACACCGCATTCACACACACACACACACACACACACACACACACACACACACACACACACACACACACACACACACACACACACACACACACACACACACACACACACACACACACACACACACACACACGACACACACACACGGACACACACACAAACACACACACACAAACACGAGCGCGCGCGCAGGCTACTTTTGCGTCCATATATGAAGGGATCTGCCACAACCAGAACGGGCAATGACAAGTTCTTTTGAACTGAATTTACTTGCTCTCCCTTTGAAATAACATGTTTATCGGCTCAGGTCAACCAGCATGGATGCGTGCGCATATGGTGAAATAGAAACCAACTCCGTGCGGAATGAAAACAATATTGACTTCCGGCAAATCAGTGGCATTGGAAGCGAGACGCCAAATCCACTAGCGTTCCCGTTCGAGCGATGGACGGTGAGAATTTATCTATCTATGATGCTACTCAGTAAGAATATATATATATATATATATATATATATATATATATATATATATATATATATATATATATATATATATATATATATATATATATATATATATATATATATCTATATATGTTTATTTTTACTTTTACAAATCATAAATCATATTGTTTTACAATATACAATATATGTATATATATATACACTGGGACACCACGGGAAGGGATTTGAAGAGTGGTTTACAGAAAACAGTAGAATTTCACTGACGTCAATTTGGAGCTATAACAACCCTCATTCCCCCTGCCCACCAACGTGACAGCTCGGTGGGTTCTGAAAATGAATGATTCTTGTTCTCCCCACAGGGAAGCACCAGTATCAAAGTGAAGGTGTATGATTCAGACGATTGGACCGGTGATGACTTCGTCGACACCCTCCGTGGTGTAATAGCGACCTCACCCAGCGCATTCTATTCACCAGTTACCCTCCGAGCCCGAACAAGGTTCCACGCTAATTGTACACACTATCTGATAGTGAAGCAATCGCCGAATTTGTTTGGTATATATGAGTACAATAACAGTTGAGTTAAGTTGTTGCGGCGTCAGCATGACCCTAGATTATGTTTATAGTATGTGTCTCTGTGTAGCTTGGAGCTGCAGGTGTATATCCGATGTAACAGGAACTGGTATGGAGCCGGATGTGATGTACACTGCGTCTCACGTGACGACAGCACGGGACACTTCCGCTGTCAGAGACAAACGGGAGTCAAACAATGCCTACCAGGTGGCGCAATCGTTATTACAGTTATTATTATTACGCTGCGTTAGCATTACTGAATTGCATTATCATTAATGCATTGCGTTATCTTTAACGCGTTGCGTTATCATTAATCAGTTGCGTAATCCTAACGAAAATTTAGTTTTGTTGGCAATCAGAGGCTTGCAATTTAAAAATCCTACATTTATTATGGAAGACGAGCTCGAATGGCTAGCTATGTGTATGTTTTTACCTCCAGGCTGGGGCGGTGAAGTTTGTGATGTCAACATAAACGAATGCGCTAGCTCACCTTGTCAAAATGGAGGTACCTGTGTCGATAACTTGAATGGATTCACTTGTTACTGTGAACCAGGCTTTACAGGTGAAAATATATTTGATCAACTTGGTAACCCTTGTGGTTTAAACTGTCAATAAGCCTTTTAAAACTTACCAAAGCTAATATTTGTTGCATCTGGCAAATTGATATTGCAGGTCTGAATTGTGAAACAAACATTGATGAGTGCATCAGTAGCCCATGTCGACGCGGCGGCACCTGTAGAGACCTTACCAATAGCTACTCGTGCCATTGTCGTACAGGTTGGACAGGTAAAACTGACCTTTCACAAACCACAAACATATATATTAATGTTAAAATATTATAGTGATCGCAAATTTGAATAGGCATGATGATATGATATTGGCTCGCGCTGTAAACAGGCGTCCACTGTGACGACGATGTGGATGAATGCGCGAGTTCGCCTTGTGAGAACGGAGGAGTGTGTAGGGACATGGAAGGAAGCTACGAGTGTACATGTGAGGCGGGATACAGCGGGAGACACTGTGAGGTGGACATTGATGAGTGTATCAGCGATCCGTGTCAAAATGGAGGTCGTTGTCAAGACAACGTCGATGGATTTGTCTGTGTCTGCATGCCAGGCTTTACTGGTGAGCGATTGAGCTTTAATCAATTTCAATATTTTCAAAATGTGCCATCAGATTGGGGTATTAAGGTAGACGATTCCAATGATACCTCCAGTGACATCGCTCATTATTCGGTAAACATTGATAAATTAGAAACGCCTACCACACATTTTGGAAAAACTCATATTTTCAAATGTATTCACGCGTCATCAGATGGCTGTTTTCAAGGGAAGCGTCATAATGAAACATTATGATTACAAAATTTCAATTTTTGAAAGAGGCAGTAAAAGATAATATAATTATCGTTCTGAAATGATTGGGTGGACATTGTGTTGACGGCACGCATGTGTTAGGTGGATAATATTGTTAAGTGTGTTTGGAAACGTGTTGCTTATGATGTGGATCAGTCTTTATTTGGGCAGACAGGGCTAGTCACATTTCTGAATTGTGTTTTTCCCTGTCAAACTTACATATTTCCTCTTTGATTCTGCGAGCACGATAATGATTTCTATTTCAACTATTTGTTCTTTATGAAGGACGAATGAGAACAATTTTCTATTGTCAAGCATAGAAGTTTAACTTTGTAAGGGATATGGCTTGGTATCATCAATTCGGCAAAAAAGCTGTACAAAAGGAATATTCTTCGGATAGATGGCACTTAATAAATTCATCAGAGGCCCGTATTTATCAATAACACCTATTTACCCTAACAAATGTTACTTTGAAAACCCTTAGGGTTATGGTACAAGAACAGCCTTTCATTTCTATGTTACTGAAGGCACTCTCGGTTGACTGTGCAGAGTAGTGGAAAATGTGTTAATTTGCTTTTTACATTTTGTTATTTATACAACTACAATTTGTTCCTGTATGAGTTGGCTTGTGGTGTTGTGAGTGTAGCGCGTCAACACATCTATACTTGCTCTACCATGAGAGGCCTAACCAACCACATACACACTGGATAGTTCTAACTCATTCAATACAGCATTGATTGTGTACAGTATTAATGTACATATGTCATGCAGAAAATGGATGAACGTACAATGTTGATGCCCATCTTGCTGAATATATGATCTGCGTTGATTTCCTACGAAATGCTTAGTTATTTGTTCACATACGTCGTTGCGCTAGTGTGACGATGTTATATTTAGTCGTGATTTTGAATGTTGTAACCATTGGCTGTCCAGGGGGTCTCTGTGAAGTGGAGATAGATCACTGTGAATCTGGTCCATGTCAGAATGATGGTTCGTGCATCAACAGTCGAAGTGGCTTCACTTGTCTATGTCACGAGGGTTGGGAAGGACAGACATGCTCTGAGAACATTAACGAATGTGAGACTGAACCGTGTGAGAACGGAGGAGAATGTAGGGACATGGAAGGAAGCTACGAGTGTACATGTGAGGCAGGATACAGCGGAAGACACTGTGAAGTGGACCTTGATGAATGTGTCAGTGATCCGTGCCAAAATGGAGGTCGTTGTCAGGACAGAGTCGATGGATTTGTTTGTATATGCCCATCAAGGTTGAGAGGTATGTCAAACAGAGGCTCCATCTTATATTTCAATTGTGACATTTAGATAATGCATATACGATGCTGTTGTGACCTTTGTATCTCATGACCTCTTTCATCCGACAGGTGCCCGTTGTAATGAACCCCCTCTAACCTCCACGCCGCAGCCTACTTCCCGTATGTGGGTGATCTGGATCTCCACACGCGGCCCAGACAAAGTGGAAGTGGCCAAGTCCGGATCCCATCCGATGCAGGGTAGAGAGCATGGTGGTCACTCTACCAAACCTGACGGTCTCCCGTCAACCCCCTCACATCAGATGTCTTCAACCATTTCCAGGATGATCTCAATAAAAGAGGGCCTGACCCAGAAGGACAGCGCTACAAGGAAAACAGCTGGTGCTATCAACATATTGATATGTTTAAATTTGTATCTCCGTGAATAAACTGCAGATTACACTCAACCATTCATAAAAGGATATCAAATATATTTTAATGTAAATTATTACCAGGTACAACTGATGTCCACGTGTATGCATTTGACCGGTTGCTGTACCCAAATGACACCGATGTTGTGACAGCGATGATTGACACACACGTTTATGACTACTTGGACACCAACGCCGGGATCAACGTTACAGTGGTACCCTCCTTCCACGTCTGTACGGCTGACACATCGTACGTGCTGGCGTTTCGGATCAATAAAGCCATCACCATCTTGTGTATTTTGTTTTAAACGTCCTGTACGCTTAGTATTTAATGATAACTATGTCTTTTCATTACACTTGCTAATGAAATTTGATACTTGTTAAAGCTACATCAATGATTTTTGGTACTTGATGGAACACAAACGTTGGGCTCATAAGGCTTGTACGAGAGTTCCACGACAAATCCTTGCTCTACCTCTCCGAATCCTCCCTTTTCTGAACCATGGATAAATAAAACAAACGCTGAAGGGGATGTATATGACAGAAGCGCGACACCGTGCATTATATCCAGGTGCTGACATTCCTGTATCACATTTGGTATGTGTTTACAATGCCAAAACAGGGCCGCGATATGGCGGTCTTATGGATAAGTGACCGTGTGGGTCAACAGCCCTACCTGGGCTTAGTCCTGGCGTTTGTACTTTGGCATACAATCAATGATTAGCGCGAATGACAGTCTGTAAATCAGTAACGGTGGAACCTAATTGTTAAAACTCTTTTTCTTTGACTTTCCCACATCTAATCTCGAGTAGTTAAGTATACAATGACCACTACACCCCCTGTTGCCACTTGACCTCTATTTCCTCCCGTTCCTGTTTAAAGCCGACCAGCGTGACAAATCAGTGACAATTCACGTGTGCAGTGTCACGCCTTGTCTGCTTTATCGGACAATGCGTGACACTGTGGTATTACAAAATTATTTATATATATATATATGATTTACACGGTATTTTTGCTACAGGAATCGATATAGTGTGTTGCGCCTACCCATTCCGTTGGACTTCAGCAACTCTCGAATAACTACCAGCCTGGAAAACTTCACAGGGGCTCTCCGCCTCAAGTTCGCTCACGTAACCGAAGTCACGTGGGATGACGAAGAATGTGGCGCGAATGTTGGAGCAAGTCGAATGGTGACAAAGCCCGTGAGTTGATCTCTGAGACCCCTGTAATGGGAGCTATTCGTTGCTTTAGAAATAACCCCCGTCTTCTGCTTTATACACGTCATCACATACGGTACATGTGTTCTTGTGACGTCAGAGTGCGGGACAGAAGCACCGCGTTCTTTTCATAGTGGTGGCGCTAGCAGCCTTCCTGGTCGCTTGCGTTGTCGTGGTAATCGTCGTTGTTTTAAAAAAAGTAAGTGAATCAATGGTTTGTATGTGAGACTCGTTTGATATCAATATGGACACATTTAATGATGCATACTATTTATAAACAATCTAATATTGATCAAATCAAATCCCCTGAACGATTGCATCTTTCTCCATGGTAATCCAACCAATCATTATCTTATCAACACGTTCCCCATCATATTGGCTATATTTGTATCATCCCCCACAATGCAGACGGAAGCACGATATTCCTTCAAATGAACCAATGGAGGGTCCGTCGTTCGAGTGTGGCTTCAGCGCCCGTGACTCGGACAACGTACACTGTAACGTACACAGAGAAGAGGTCGATTTCAATGCGGACTTTAACCAGCAGCGGTTGCATTTGGAGTCATTTTCGGCGGCTCCCAAACTACCCCCACGGGATTTCCATATGTGACGTCATGACCAATGATATTGTCCCAGTAGCGTGTTTATGATATAAGTGTCCAGAGCTCGCTGATGTTATCAAATGTTTATGTTCATTAAGTGATGTTTTTAAATGTTTCTCATTCAGTGACACAGTGACTATATTCCATTTTATTCCCTTAAAGCTCGTTGCTAGAACGTTATGATGCTACCATTGACGGTCTCTTTGTAACGGTAAAAGACGTCGGTAGCGCTTTGATGCAATGCAACAGGCCCCTATATATGACACACGCGTGCAAACATTTTAATTCAATCCATCTTATTTAGAATAAATAAAGACGCGTAAAAGAGGTAACATATTTCATCATTGTTGACAAATGATCACAAATGATCCGCGCTGATAAACATTTCTCTTTGATCCCTTGTTTGTCATTGATATTGTATAGCTAATAGCGCAAGAAAAAAGACAAGAAGGATTGTTAGAATAGCGTCTGTATTTACGGTAATCGCAAACATCTCATGTTACCGTCGGATAAACGTCATATAAATGCGGATTAATTATTCCGCCATTTTGTTATAAATAGTGTTCAAAAAAAGGTCACTACCATGGCAACGTTCGTTACGTCACTAGAATTTCTCAATGAATGGTGACCTTAGGTAACAGATTCATTCGATGTTGACTGATCGTATTGACACAACCAGTGACGTCACGAAAATTACCTGGTGACAATTATGCTTAAACATTTATAGTAAACTGTTTTTAAAAGCAAATTTCTGTGAAATCGATTATCGTTCGATTTAATAAATGTTATGTATGGCAATAGTTATAATTACAAAATATGTTGGGTAAACACCATAGTTATTATGACCAACTTTTACTACAAAGCCAAATTTTGGGCATTATTTCAACCTGACAAAATAAGACTTTCATTTGCTCCTCAATATTATGTTATTATGCATGGTGAATAATTGCGGCTATGCCGTTGTACTCGGTAATCCCCGGGTTATCTATACGCGTCCAGTGCGTGCACCAAACACCTTCCCGGTTGCAATACAAAAGTGTTTGGGAGGAAAGCATTTTCCAAGACCTAAAAGTATATGCAAATCCCCGAGATCCGTCAATTGAAACGGTATAGGTGCCCCATTATAAGGTCAAAGGCACCCACTCTTCTGAACGCATTGTCAACAATATGGCTTGAGGAAGCAAAGACGTGCAGTTAAAACAAGCGGTATCATAGAAATCCGGATCGCAGATACTGGACAGCAAAGGCTGCCATGCTAAGCTTATCGATACGGGGTAGTACAGATGTCAAGGGTGCGGTTATTAAGCGACGCAGTCATGGCGTTATCAGTAGCGATTGTATTGTCTGCGAGGTCTGCGAGGTCTCTGATGTCGCCGCTGCTCGTTTGGACGAAATCCTTGGTTGACGTAACCCTGGTTGCGATGGCGAGAAGTCTGCGCCTGATGGAGGTATTCATCTTGCTTGTAAACACGCGGACGCTGCTGGCTGCTGCTTCCTCCGCTTCGTCTGCAGCAGCAGCAGGCAATCACCATGATGCAGATCAGCAGGACACCACCCCCAGCTGCTCCACCAATCAGGGCCAAGTTGATGCTGGAATCAGCGTAGCAGAGGTAGCCGACCAAGAAGACCAGGTTACCTACGCGCATCTGCAGGATATGGTGACAATGTGATGTATTACTAATCAGCATTGAGCTCAAAAGGAAGTTAGCTTTCAAATATAAAATTTGACTTGAAATTGAGGGGATAATTTAACCTGAGGATAAATGAGTTTATGTTGCATCTCAAAGATTTTTCGGCGTTTTCATTTAATTATTAGTCTATTTCTTTGTCTATCTAATTACAATAATGACTCGATCAAAACACTCTCTCTTGGTAATAAGGTAATGGAAACACAAATTGTTCGACTCAATAGATATCGCAAAAATAGGCGGTATTATAGATTGGACTCGACTTTTCCAAGGATATCCTTTCCAAAAGTAATGAGGAACCAGTCTAATTAATTTTTATATTTTTACACCGAATGTCTTTCCTGATGAAATGTTTCCATAGACCCCTCAGCAGTATATTTCTGTCCGATCGATTTGACAGTATCCATAAAAAGAAGATTGTGATCTGGTATTACCACTACGCGTGGTGATCCGTCGCGATGTAAGCCATCTCGGATAAGGTCAGGGCGACGACTCGGAGGCTGACATCGGATGACGTTAGAAGCGATGGAACTAACCACACACACGCCGTCACTTCCCACGCTGATGTTGTAATCGTCTTTACTGGCCCCCAAGTTCAGCCGGTCCCCCTGCCACAACACAAAGTTAACCACCATACAAACTCATTGTTCTCCGAATGCAAACACACAGTTTACCACGATACAAACACATGTTACCCTAATACAACACACACAGTCTAACCTGATACAAACACAGCTAACCCTGATACAGCTACACATTCATACCTCTAATAGCCTACTTCCTAGCTGACTAGAGAACAAAGGTTTTATTCCTGTTTCCCATTTGCACATATCAAACGACGGGATTAGCGTCCCCCTACCGTTTTCCTCAATTATTTAAACCAACTATAATATCGACGACGAAATGGTCGGACAAGAGAGCTGTGTTGAAAGAGTGCATACATGTATTGTGATGAGGGTTCGGTCCGCACACTCCGTCTCAAGGGGACTGAATTGTTCAACGTGAGGATTGCGGTAGACACAGATAGCCACAGTCGCCAGGGTTGTCACTTGCCGGCGGAACAAAAGTGTCGTCGTCAAATATGACATGGATATCGAACGTCGAGTTGGTTCGTGTTGACCATGTCGTTATCGGTCTGCCGTTTGCGTCGACTGGTATTGCTTCCGGGTAGCGTGATCTTAGGCGTGGTGCATATGATCTGAGTACTGGTGGACTCGTCACATGGCTCCTTCACACAATCAACAGCACAGGTGATCAGTAATGAAGGTAATACGCAGGTAGATGAATGATTGACAGTCGATGTTAATGCTTATCAAGTATGCAACTGTATCATGCCCACAGGGGCCACCTGTCACAAGTTGTACATGGACAAGTTGTACACGGACAAGTTAAACCAGCCTTTGTTGATCTATATTACTGTCTCTCGGCACTCACGCCTTTGAACACGGTGACTTCATCGCCGCTTGGTTTGTGGTTCGTCATTGTGATGACGATCTGAGCCTTCTCTACACCGTCCAGGTTACCGCCAGACACAGTCACCAACGTTCCTCCTCTGGACTCAACACATCCATTGGATAACAGTCACCATTCGTCTAGCTCCTAGAAGGGGCAAAGTCTACCAGTTGATTCTCCACATATAGTAAAACACAAGATCTATCTATTTACCCTAAGATGGTGTTGCGTGGCTGGATTGAGTTAACAGATGGGTCGCCATAGAAAGCGAAGGTCATGCCGAGGTCACAGTAGTTGGCGTCGTCAGTAAAGAGGAAGAGCTGCCAATCTTGTCCAGAGTATTGTTGCAGCATAGGTGGCGCTTGGAACTCTAGGGTGTAGACATTCAACCTGTCACAAATCTATCTAGATCAGGTTCGCACATCGCTGACGTGTTAAACGTTTGGTGGCTGGGACTCTGATAGGAACGATGTCTATGGTGTACGCGCTATATACTGTCCATGATGGCTGAGAATAGTCTCAACTTACATCATTTAATGACACCTCATTCCTACTACGCTGTCTGGATCAAAATTGGGTGATCATGTTCAAGGTATAAATGACGAAAATAACCATTATCAATTATTTGTCACAAATTCTAGATCTTCCTTTCTCAGAAATGACCAGACAGTCTAACATTGTCAGAAAATAACATAATAGTGATCTACAAATTACTTATATTACATATAATCGATCGGTTGAATCGAAACATGTTGATTAGGCCATGAACAAATCAGTCACACGTTCTGACGCCCCGTAACATTAGCTTCACCTTGTTGCTGTGACGGTCAGTTCCCAGATGTTGTTGCCGAAGGGCGCGCGCAGCTTGACCTTGTTACTGCCGGAAGTAAACAAGGCGCTCGGCGACGTCAGTCTCACTTGCACGTGTCTGACCGTAGATCCTTTAGATGGCGATACAACCAATCCCTGAACGGAAGCTAGATCAACAAAAAATGTCATAGTATCAAAATACCAAGTGTTTATCGGTGATCAACAGACTTCATCAGATACTGCTCACATCAAATAAACAATGTAATATTCATATCGGTTTTATGAATGACGCTTTTTTTACCCTTAGCTTCGATTGTATTAAATAATGGGTTTTATACTCACGCCAAGTATCCGAGTTTAATCAGATTTAAATTACCGTGAGAAACCAAAACACTGACAAAATTGAGGTTGGTTTGACAATGGAACTGGGTCGCCTCCATTGTTATCAGGTAGTATGGGGTTCAACAAGTGCTACACGAATCCGAGATGATGTACGTACCGCTACAGCTGCTAGTGGGGTCGCCATTGCTCAATGAACAGGCTGTACAGTTGTAGCCTGAGATGGAACAGCTGGAGCACTCCCGCCCTGTCACACACCACTGCGTCAGAGTCACATTTCCTAACACACCTATAATGTCGCGTTCACTCAGGTGGATTGTGCTAATTACACCCCACATCTCCGCCTAACCATCCCGCCTCTTACTCATCAACCCAATCCACCGCCTCGCTCCAAACATCCCAGCCTTTCCATACGAAGAACCAATAGCCATGTGTTGGAAATTGTTATCAACTTTATGACATTCATTGGTTCGAAATGAATATAGAAAACTCACAATCACATAGACCACTATCACACTTATTGCTGGTACATCCACTGCATGCTGCGCCGCGGACAAAGGGAGGCCGACCTACGAAATTGCCTCTGCACAGAAGAAAATAATATAGTATGGCATTTAGCGATTTCTGAGCAATCATCGACGAACTATTCATCACCGCCGACAATATTGCAGTAATCATTCAATCATCGACGGATTATTCATCACCGACGGACAGTATTGCAGTAATCATTCAATCATCGACGGAATATTCATCACCGACGGACAGTATTGCAGTAATCATTCAATCATCCCGCAAATCACTAACATCACAGAGTAATCACTGAATCATATCGTAATTCACCAACATCACACAATATCACTGAACCATCTAATAATTCACCAACATCTCACAGTAATAACTGAATCATATCGTAAATCACCAACATCACACAGTAATAACTGAATCCTCTCGTTATTCACCGACATCACGCCAGTAATCACCGAATCATCTCGTAATTCACCAACATTACACCAATAATCACTGAATCCTGTCGCAAATAACCAACACCACGCCAGTATAGAAAACTCACAATCACATAGACCACTATCACACTCATTGCTGGTACTGCATGCTGCGCCGTGGACAAAACATGTCGTAATTCACCAACATCACACCAATAATCACGACTTTCATAACCATTTCAATCAGAGCAATAACCTTCCGCTTGGCGTCTCTCTTAAAATCATCTTACATCGATATAACAGAAGTACGCATGAGACGTATATAACAGAAGTACGCATGAGACGTATATAACAGAAGTACGCATGCGACGTATATAACAGAAGTACGCATGCGACGTATATAACAGAAGTATATATATCACAGAAACGCATGCGACGTATATAACATGCGCATGAGACGTATATAACAGAAGTACGCATGAGAAGTACGCATGAGACGTATATAACAAAAGTACGCATGAGACGTACATATATATAACAGAAGTACGCATGCGACAGAAGTACGCATGAGACGTATATACAGAAGTACAGAAGTACACAAGTGCGCATGAGACGTATATAACAGAAAGTACGCATGCGACAGAAGTACGCATGCGACGTATAACAACAATATGAGACGTATATAACAGAAGTACGCATGAGTACGCATGCGACGTATATAACAAAAGTACGCATGAGACGTATATAACAGAAGTACGCATGCGACGTATATAACAAAAGTGCGCATGAGACGTATACAACAGAAGTACGCATGCGACGTATATAACAGAAGTACGCATGCGACGTATATAACAAAAGTGCGCATGAGACGTATATAACAGAAGTACGCATGAGAAGTACGCATGAGACGTATATAACAGAAGTACGCATGAGACGTATATAACAGAAGTACGCATGAGACGTATATAACAGAAGTACGCATGCGACGTATATAACAAAAGTGCGCATGAGACGTATATAACAGAAGTACGCATGAGAAGTACGCATGAGACGAAAAAACAAAAGTACGCATGAGACGTATATAACAGAAGTACGCATGCGACGTATATAACAGAAGTACGCATGCGACGTATATAACAAAAGTGCGCATGAGACGTATATAACAGAAGTACGCATGAGAAGTACGCATGAGACGTACATAACAGAAGTACGCATGAGACGTATATAACAAAATTGCGCATGAGACGTATATAACAGAAGTACGCATGCGACGTATATAACAAAAGTGCGCATGAGACGTATATAACAGAAGTACGCATGCGACGTACGTATATAACAGAAGTACGCATGAGACGTATATAACAGAAGTGCGCATGAGACGTATATAACAGAAGTACGCATGAGACGTATATAACAGAAGTACGCATGAGACGTATATAACAGAAGTGCGCATGAGACGTATATAACAGAAGTACGCATGAGACGCATGAGATGTATATAACAGAAGTAGTGCGCATGTATATAACAGAAGTAACAGAACGCATGAGACGTAATATAACAGAGACGTATATAGCAGAAGTACGCAGGAGACGTATATAACAGAAGTGCGCAGGAGACGTATATAACATAAGTACGCATGAGACGTATATAACAGAAGTACGCATGAGACGATGTAAGCTGTGTTAACTATTCAAGAACACGGATCGCTTGGACCATATACCCAGTCTGAAAACGGCTTCAATGCCGCGCGTCTGGTTGGAAAGGAATTTGTGACATTAAAATAACTTACGCTGGGTTGTAGTTACAGACGACGTAGTTTGCGTTGCTGGAATCTTGCTGGCCTGTGAGTAAGGGACATTTATAATAGCCACACCCTAGCTCCCGTGTCGTGGCCCAAACCATCTGTACAACAACAATACGAACATCGCAGCACACATGTACAACTATGGGTAGACGAGAAGGCTGTGTAATGGTTATCTCTTATGATAAGTACGATTATTGATTTGCATACGGTGTTTATGTACATATACACGCATTACGCATTTAACTGTAGGAAGAAAGATTTACCGCGGTGTAGTGGCCACAAACGATGTCCATGTTTGTTATAGGGTCGATGCCAGCTTGGCAACCCAGCGTAGCCAGGTTGTAGTATTGGATTTCGTCGTGCCAGCGCTGGGGAGCGTACGTCAGGTTGACAAGGTACTGCGTATTGGCGTAGAGATTCTGACCGATACTGACACACCACACACAGCAGTGTAGCGCCAAATAGCGACGAGAATGATGCGAAAATTCAAATAAATGTCAAATTAAAGCGGAGAAGCATACTTATTCGGTGCCCCCGGGGGTTGGCCGTGGTTGAAATTGCAGCCATCTGCCCACGTCTGCGCATGTCTCGCCAGGTCCTCGTTCCAGTACTGAAATAACACACGACCCACACCAGGCCAACAATGAGTCGGGATCGACAACGGCGACATCACGGGGAACGCAACGTGCGTGTAATGACGAAATACACAGGTAGCCACAAATATGATGTTGCTCGGATTAAAAAGGAAACATGATATTTCTCAGATTATAGAGGAAAAATGGTATCTGTCGGATTAAACAGGAAATACGATATTTCTCAGATCAAACAGTAGGGATGACATTTTCTCGGATTAAGCAGGAAAAATGATATATCTCGCATTATAAAGGAGAGGTTAAATTCTTGTTGAACGGCCAACATTGCTTTAAGCGTACCGAATCTTACCATGAGAGGGTGCATTATAAATCGGTATACATTATTCTAATTAATAGCAATTGCTTCGTGAGCTGCGTAATCATAGAGTTCATATCATTGTAAATGATGTGATATAGATCATGCATATCAAAGTGAATAATGCGTCGGTATCAAGGTAAGCTATGTATTTGTATCACATTCAACTGTCTGCGTGTATCCAAGTAATCTGTGTGTTTGTATCAATATATGGGTTAGTATCAAAATAAACATCGAGCTTGATTCTGTGTAATAGTGTGTTAGTAAAAATGTGTATGTATCAGAGTAAACTGCGCGTTTGTATGAAGTAGCTGCGTGTTTGCGTCGGTGTGGGCTGTGCGCTTATATCAGGTTAAGCTGTGTGTCAACATCGGGGCATTTCTTTCTACATGAGTTAAATGGTGTATCAGGGCAATCACCATGTGACAGGGTGCGTGTTCCCATGTGTCAGGGTAAGCAACGTGAGCCGGTGTGTGTCAGGGTAAACAGTATTTTTCTATGTGTGTGTTCCCATGTGTCAGGGTAAGCAATGTGAATCTGTGTGCGTGTTCCCGTGTGTCAGGGTAAACAATGTGAATCTGTGTGCGTGTTCCCATGTGTCAGGGTAAACAATGTGAATCTGTGTAAGTGTTCCCAGGTGTCAGGGTAAACAATGTGAATCTGCGTGCGTGTTCCCAGTTGTCAGGGTAAACAATGTGAATCTGTGTAAGTGTTCCCATGTGTCAGGGTTAACAATGTGAATCTGTGTAAGTGTTCCCATGTGTCAGGGTTAACAATGTGAATCTGTGTAAGTGTTCCCATGTGTCAGGGTTAACAATGTGAATCTGTGTACGTGAGTCAGGGTCAACATCATATGCCTTTTGTGTGTGTTCTTGTGTTTGTTTCCCCTATTACCTTATGGTTCGGCGTTATACCACCTGCGTTAGTGACATTACGTGTAGGACATTCAAACTTAGCAATCGTGGGCGTCAGCCTAATACATTCAGTGTGTCAAGATCGTTACCCTTGTCAAGCCACATTCCTCACTACATCATCAGTCACATTCCTAACTACATCATCAGCACACATTCATCACTACATCATCAGCACATTCATCACTACATCATCAGCCACATTCATCACTACATCATCAGCCACATTCCTCACTACATCATCAGTCACATTCATCACTATATCATCAGTAATATTCATCATTATATCATCAGTCACATTCATCACTATATCATCAGTCACATTCATCACTACATCATCAGTCACATTCATCACTATATCATCAGTCACATTCATCACTATATCATCAGTCACATTCATCACTATATCATCAGCCACATTGCTCACTACATCATCAGTCACATTCATCACTATATCATCAGTAATATTCATCATTATATCATCAGCCACATTCCTCACTATATCATCGGCCACATTCCTCACTACATCATCAGCCACATTCATCACTATATCATCAGTCACATTCATCACTACATAATCGGCCACATTCCTCACTACATCATCAGCCACATTCATCACTATATCATCAGCCACATTCTTAACTACATCATCAGCCACATTCATCACCACATCATCAGTCCTATTACAAACTACATCATCAGCCATTTCCTCATAAAAATTCAACTAAGCCTTACCTCACAAATAATCACAACACCCAACCCCACAAATAGTCATGCCGCTATACGTAGCCATGTGCAAAGCAATACTCCCAGCTAGACAAACAAATATTACACACAACCAGACGAAAAAAACTATTAAAAATAGCCTGAAAAACAACCACTACACACATATCCATAAGCACAACCACTAAACCAAACCAGATAAACAACTACTACACAAAGTCAGATAAACAACCAATACACAGAGCCAGACCAACAACCACTACACGCGGTCAGATAAACAGCTATTACACACAGCCAGATAAACAACCACTACATGCAGTCAGATTAACAGCCACAACAAACATCCACATACACAACCACTACACACAGCCAGACAACAACCACTTCACACAGCCAGACAAGCAGCCACTACACACAGCCAGATAAACAACCACTACACACAGCCAGACAACAACCACTACACACAGCCAGACAAGCAACCACTCTACACACAGCCAGACGAACAACCACTACACACAGCCAGACGAACAACCACTTCACACAGCCAGACAAACAACCACTACACACAGCCAGATAAACAACCACTACACGCAGCCTGACGAACCACTACTGACAGCCAGCCGAACAACCACTACACACAGCCAGACGAACAACCACTACGTGCAGCCAGACAAACAACCACTCCACGCAGCCATACAAACAACCACTACACACAGCCAGACGAACAACCACTACACACAGCCAGAAAAACAACCACTACACGCCGCCAGATAAACAACCACTACGCGCAGCCAGACAAACAACCACTACACATATCCACATACAAAACCAGTACGCACAACCAGACGAACAACCACTACACACAGCCGCATAAACAGCAACAACACACAGAGACGAGCAACCACAACACGCAATTACAATTTGTCTAACAACCCCACTATTCGGCAATCTACATTGTTTTTCTCATTAGCTTACAGTATGTTAAGAGACTTTGATGATGTCGCCGTTCTTTGATGAATTAAATGGAATGGTTCATTTGCACCACGAAGTAGATCTGTAATATTCAACAAGGATGTTGATTCGTTTGATAAAGAATCGCCCAGAGGAGTGGTAGAACGCTTCTGCTATTGTTGAAGGCCGCTTCTGCAATACCCGCCCCGCCAAGGCACGTCGCTAAAATAACCCCACGCGCTTCACAGGTTTCCCACTGAGCATACGACGCGCCTCGATGCTAACAGAGAATGCGGGCTGACGTTTCTTTCTTCATCAAGACACCGAGCATCACGTGACCTTCGGTGCGGCATCTTAAAATGCAGGTTTTGTTAGCATGATAAACGAAATAGCATTTAGACAATTACTGTAAATATATTGTGAACAATCCTTTTTTTATAAGTCGGGCTCATACTGGGAAGGACCTCGGGCACTTCAATAAGCCAAGTGCGACGCCATTTTGGCATAGTGCTGCTTTTCTGTGCATTAGTGAAAACACCGCCTATAACATTAGCCTGGATCTATCGTTAACAATAAGCATACACCTGACTCCTGGTACAGTTATCAAACAAGATATTGGTGACCGCGTTCAGCCACAAAGATATTGTGGGGACGCACACACATGGGAACAAGTTCACAAATACACATTGTTTACTTAACACGTACACAGAAACACATTGTTTACCCTGACACACACACAGGAACATCTACACATAGACAAATTGATTACTATGGCATACACAGGAACACGTTCACAGACAAATATTGTTTACCCTGACACACGCAGGAACACGTACACAGAAACATATTGTTTACCCTGACACACACAGGAACACGTTCGCAGAGACATATTGTTTAACCTGACATACACCAGAGCACGTACACAGACATATATTGTTTACCCTGACACACACAGGAACACGTACACAGAGACATATTATTTACCCTGACACACACAAGAGCACGTACACAGAGACATATTGTTTACCCTGACACACACAAGAGCACGTACACAGAGACATGTTGTTTACCCTGAAACACACAAGAACACAAACACAGAGACACATTGTTTACCCTGACACACACAGGAACACGTAAACAGAGACATATTGTTTACCCTGACACATGGGAACACGTACACAGAGACACATTGTTTGTGTCTGGATCACTGACGTCACCTTGCCTACGTCAAATCATGATGAATGTTAACACGTCATGTAGACTTCAGAGTAAACAATAGCCAGTATGCATTAGATACCAGAGAATGAGCTCACCAGTTTATTCATGGCTGTAGCACCAGATGCTCGGCGGAAGTTGTTATGAACATCAAGTAGGTGGGTTTTCTCTGTTTGTGACAACCCTCTTCCGGTTGCCGCTGACCTCCTCATACGAGCACCGCCCTGTCGAGTATCCGCACGTATTAATGCGTTCCTGTGCGGCACCATACGGTTTATCCAAGGACGTGAAGCGTGCGGCGGATTACGTTCAGCTCCTTGCTTTGGCAAATCCGGCTTTGGCTCGGGCCAAGGCGTCTTGAGCTCAGGCCCTGGGTCAGGATTGGACTGACCACTGGTCAGACTTAGGAGGCCTATCACGCATACTGCCAACAAGCTTGTTGCGGTCATACTTGTCACGGTCGTCTTCTCACGCCGATACAGCTCCGCGCTCTGCTCTGATACTGCGCTCCTAGCAAATCCTCGCATCGGGCGACACTTTATCGTCCTCAAAAGGGACGTCTCTTACCAATCTAACATGAGTTTTAGGTAATTCAAAGCGCTCTTTGTCGTCGAGAAGGCGTTACCCTGAATGTACGCACTCTTCACGGACTCCACGGACAGCGCGGGTTTTAGCTATCTTCGCGTTAAGTCTGGCGAGCATTCATGCGTTACAGACATTCGTGAAAGTCACTCAAATGTCGTTTTTTGTCCTCGCATGAGAGGATAAGAAACCTACCCGCGTGGATCTTCTAAAATCGTCAAATTGCTTATGGCGCAATCAGTAATCGCAGAAGCATTTCTGTTTTAGGGAGGTTAAAATTCAATCTCCTTCACGGCCAGTGAGTTGATGTATTGCAGGACAACGTCGCTCCGTGTCGGGGTCCAGAGCGTGACAGTGATACGGAGACAAGTGTGTAAATACCATCATGGGCGCTTCGATGAAGTACGAAGTTTTTTCCAGATTGCTACCCCGGATTCCTTCATCTAGCCCGGATTCCTTCATCTAGCCCGGATTCCTTCATCTAGCAGCGGGATCAGACGCATTAATTACGTGTCATCGCGCATGGGAGTTCTACCGGGATAGGTGGAAGACACATCGTGGCGCGCAACAGTTGTTACATCCGTTTCGTGAGCTAATCGATGAGAGATTAGAGGATGGGTGGATGAGGATGGTGGGTTTACATCGCTTGTGATGATCGGAAATGATGAGGATGGTAGTGGTGTGGTATGACCATTGAAATGATGATGGTGGGTCCATTTAAGCTTTGACAATGAGGAATAATGATTGTGACGACGATGATAATGGTTGGATTATATTAGCTTTGACGACGATCACGGTGGTGATGATGATGATGATGATGATGATGATGATGATGATGATGATGATGATGATGATGATGATAAGCTTCAATGAAAAATGATGATGATGATGATGATAATTATGATGGGTTAAGATTGGCTTTAACGTTGTGAATGTTGTTGTTGTTGTTGATAATGATGATGATGATGATGATGATGATAATTGTGACGAAGAAGAAGATGATGATGGATTGCTCTGTGATGGATTATTATGAAGGTGTTTGAAGGTAACTTGTTACAACGATGAAATTGTTGTGTGGTAAAGGAAAAGCTTGATAGATAAAAGTGATAACGACGACTGATCATGATGAGTAGACGTGTCTTTATACATGACAATAATGATGAGTGAAGCTGATGAGGGATTAACGATGGTGAATTCCATGGATGAAGATGAATGATAATTCAAAAATACTGCAACGATTAAGCTGTCAGTGTCAGCGGTACGCTTGTCGCGGTGTTACAATGCATCACGTGACACGTTCCGTTTCAGCGCAGTTGTCATGTGTTCTGGTGCATTGTGGTTCCCAACGAAAGCTTTGTGACACTTGGCGACTACACCTGGGTGACCTTACCTTGACAGCTAAAGCGACATTCATCGGGTAGACATCCAGGCTCAACATTAGTCAGCCGTGATATCGTCTTTGTATGGGTATGGACAGATGACGCGTGATCAATCTATGCATGAAGTTTCAGGCCTGTTGATACGGCACTGATGCACCCTGCATGGATCATGCACACAGAAGTAGAATCATAGGTGAGGGCAAATCCGTCCAATTTGTTGACAGTAACGTTATGATTGCAATGAATATAGTTGTCGTTATTTTTCAGGCGTTAGAGGAGGAAGTAAATATAGGGAGTCCCAGGCGTGAGTATAGGAAATATCAGTAGCAGAGTTAGACGATAGCAATTGAAGTCTCAGACCGTGATTGTAAAATCCCAAACGTTATTAGAGGAAGTCTCAGATATTAGTAGGAATATTTTCGATAGGTTAGAAGAGGTAGTCGCATGCGTTAGAAGAGGAAGCCTCAGACGTCAGTAGAATAAGTTTTCGACGTTGGTAGAGAAAGTCTAAATCATCAGTTGGGGAAATCTCAGACGCCAGTATGTGACGTTTCGGGAGGTGGCAGGAGAAGTCTCAGACGGTAAAAAACAAATTTCAGGAGGTGGCAGGAGAAGTCTCAGACGATGAAAGAGAAAGTTTCAGGAGGTGGCAGGAGAAGTCTCAGACGATAAAAGAGAGAGTTTCAGGAGGTGTCAGGAGAAGTCTCAGACGATAAAAGAGAAAGTTTCAGGGGGTGGCAGGAGAAGTGTCAGACGATGCTAGCGGGAATATCTGAATGTCATTAGTAGAAATCTAAGACTTGTAGGATAGTCAGGCGAGAGATGTTGAAGTCTCTGAAGTTAGAAGAGGTTGGCTCGGACGTTGATAGCGGTAGGCTCAGACGTAAGAAGAGAGAAGCTCGGACGTTGTTAGCGGTAGGCTCAGACGTAAGAAGAGAGAAGCTCGGACGTTGTTAGCGGTAGGCTCAGACGTAAGAAGAGAGAAGCTCGGACGTTGATAGCGGTAGGCTCAGACGTAAGAAGAGAGAAGCTCAGACGTAAGAAGAGAGAAGCTCGGTTGGTAGCGTTGGTAGCGGTAGTTGGTAGCGGTCAGACGTAAGAAGAGAGAAGCTCGGACGTTGTTAGCGGTAGGCTCAGACGTAAGAAGAGAGAAGCATGGACGTTGGTAGCGGTAGGCTCAGACGTAAGAAGAGAGAAGCTCGGACGTTGGTAGCGGTAGGCTCAGACGTAAGAAGAGAGAAGCTCGGACGTAGGCTCAGACGTAAGAAGAGAGAAGCTCGGACGTTGATAGCGGTAGGCTCAGACGTAAGAAGAGAGAAGCTCGGACGTTGTTAGCGGTAGGCTCAGACGTAAGAAGAGAGAAGCTCGGACGTTGTTAGCGGTAGGCTCAGACGTAAGAAGAGAGAAGCTCGGACGTTGGTAGCGGTAGGCTCCGACGTTAATAGCGTTTGGCTCGGACGTTGATTGCGGTATGTTCAGACGTTAGAAGAGGGGGGCTCGGACGGTTATAATGGTGAGGGGATTCTCAAATGGAAGTAGAGTAAGTCTATTGCCTTAGTATAGACAATCTGCGACTTTAGATGAGGAAGTCTAAGCGTAACTTGTGGAGGACTTTAGTCCAAATGTATAACATTTCCCTATCAATCAAGTTAAGCATGAGGTCAAATGCGAGCAATAAACAGCCATATTGTGGTTGACGCTTCGCTGATTAGACTGTGGTAACGCCCAGCGTAGTACCAATTGTACTTCCTGCCATCCAAGTTTCAATACAAACGCAAGGAACATTCGTTACAGGATATTGACATGATGATGTTAACGTTATGATCAAGAGGACGCACGTGTATGATGTGATGACGATATAGTTCCATAAAAATAAACGTTGTCAGAAAAATACGAGTGTCAATGACCGACTAGACCAACACTAAAACAGTGTCAAAGCGCAAGGTAAAGCGGCGATGTGGGGCGTTTTCGCTGCATTTAACCCACCGCAAAGTTCTGTTATGCATAAAATCATCAACCAAACTTTTGTACCAGAGCGCTTTTCCGTTAAGTCAATGGCGTTTAATAAGATCTCTGGTGCATCATGACGTTTGAGGCGTTCTCCTGCATTGATGAAGCCGGTCTTGAACGTTATGATCAAATCAATTTATCGAGATTTTCTATATGGTTTTGACTGATTAAGATAAACGTTATGTGTTAATATTCCACCTACATTCTGCATGCAGGTGACATTAACCCAGTTTTTCGCGAGTGAGCCCTCTTGGCGCAGCAATAAACTCTTTGATGTTGCGCTCACACGCTAACAGCCATCGACGACCATTTTGATGAAATATGCTTCATGTCAACCTTCCTCATCGTCAAGTGATGAGCAAACGAAGATTCAACTAAAGAGCATACAGCTTCGCCAAGAGAGCTCATTCGCGCCTCTTCCCGACAAAACACACCACCTGTAGGAAGCGCGCTGCTTTGTCATTTCGTCTCTTAAAATCACATGGAATGTTCTGATCTATTCGGGGGCGCGTTCACCTCGACCATTCAGAAGACTGCATATCTTCATTACTAGCCGCAAGGGGCGGATCCCCGAGACATCGGATCAACATGTTCTTTTGTTGATTGTATTGTTGAGCCAAGCAAAATAACTGAAACGCTTGTTAGAGGCAAGCTTGTTGAACACTTACTTATACATAACTTATTGAATTTATTTCAGAATTGTTTTCCGTATAAGCGCTCTTGCCTCACCGACCTTTTGGAAATCTAGATGACATTAGTTAAATGGTAGACTCTGGGGACCTTATTGATGTAACTTATTTTGACTTTGATAATGTTCCCACCCATTAAGCATCAGTAGAAATGTATTAGAATGGATATATGGATAGCTCAGTAATGGAAGACAGACAATAGTGATAAATGGCATTGAATCAGGCAAGAGTTATTAGTGGTGTCCCGGAAGGGTCGGCCCTTTCACCCGTTCTTTTCTTAAACTTCATATATGATCTAGACTAAGCTGTTGACATTCTGTTGAAAAAATGGCAGATGACACATAAATCTTCTCCTTGGTGAAGACCACAAATAACTAACGACAAAGCTGACATAACGCGTTGGACTGGGAAAATTATTGGCAAATGCTTTTTAGCCTAAACAAATGTTAAGTACTACACATAGGTTGGACAAACGAATAATTTGAACACCGATTTGACGTTCTTATCCAGATGATGTGTCATAGGAAAGGTCATAATTGACCTATCATTCAAAACCAGCAAATAACGTAGCAGCAGCAGCAGCAGGCGATCAGACGGACGTTCACCAGTCGCTCGAGAAATTTATTTGATCAAACTTTATAAACTACTCATTAGGTCACGTTGAGAATATGCAATTCAGGCGTAGTCACAACTCCTCCAATGTGACATAAATATATATATGAAAAAGAGTACAAAGCCGTGCTACTAAGCTCGTAGCCTGTATGTCCGAGTTCGGTTACAAAGACTGTGCTGGTTACAACTGATAGCTCTTAAAACCCGGCGTCTCCGTGGGGACCTCACACAGATATACAAAATGTTCAATGGATTAGATAATATTAGTGGTGATTTGTTTTTTTCTCACTTTCGTAGGGCTGAGAACTCAAGACTTCGTGGAAATTTGAACACCTTGACAAAACCTATGGCTATCACATAATTTAAAAGAAATAACTTATCCAATCGCGTTTTAACCCTACGGAATAGTTAACTAGCAAGATAGTCTCAGCAAGTTCACTAATTCTTTCGAAAACCAAAAGGTATTGTATCTAACTGTACCTAATTAGTAGTCGATAGTCGGTCACCAATGGCTGGGTACCTAATGGTCGTCCTTCCCTGACCACCCATCGCCATAAGGTATGGGGTGGTCATCATTGTAAACCATGGTACATCAAACAGTTGCTGGCTCTATTGGTTAATACCAAGGCAGGCCATATTTGGTTTAAAACATTGGCCACACACATTGGGTATATTCATTGACTGGACGTATTGTGTTTCAACATTTTTCGGCCACTTTGTGCTAAAATATTGGATGGACGCTTTTAGGCATGAATACTACTGGGTGAGATATCGTTTGGCTTACATATTGTTAACTGGCGAGCTTATATACATTAACGAGACATCCACGCACAATTGACCTCGTTTCTCTGATGTTCATCGATTATTTGAGCTGCCTTACAGTCCGCTCCATCTTGCGTCTATGTACCGGTGGTAGCTGTTTGTTACAGACTGTATGCTTGCATTATTGATATGCAGCACTGCGCCAGTTGCGCATTTCTCCTGTATGCTTGTGATGCCGACGACGCTATTAAGCCAGACAACGATGGATCAGTTATGGACAGCAGTCTGTTATGTGCCAGTATTTCAACAGCCTTTAACTGCATCATTGTTGCAAGTGGTTACGGCAACAAAAGTGCAAATTACACCGAACTTTGTCACTGTATCAGGAATCTTATTTGTGTTAATACCGTTATGGCTACTGAGAAGAGATCCCCTTCCCCTGCTTGCTCAGGTAGATAAATATAACCACCTGTTGATGATGGTCGTGTTGTCTTGTGTTGATGATATTCACCTTTTACAATCTCTTTCATTTTCTCGTAAAGTCATGTCGTATGCAGTTGGCTGGATAAATTACTTTAGTGTATTGACAATTTGACTCCCTCATAGCTTACGTGACTGTACATGTTGACACACATAACATTCTCTGACGTAGAAACTTTGCAATAATGTTGGCAGCAGAATTAGACTGATATACAGTCTCTTATTTCTTACTTCCGGGCCAACATAATCACGTGATCACATGGTGCTTCTCTGTCTCGTAGCTAAGTGATACTTTTTAATCTGCCAACCGGGAAAATAAAAATGACCATCATACATCATCACCGACGATAGGAGCAAGGCAAAATGTGTCATGGAATGTAAAAAAAATACTGATATCTTTTTTTTCATCATCGTTACAGTGGAGGTTAGCCTGCAACGCTGAATGGGTCCTTAATGACTTCATTATGTGGCTACTAAATGAGGGTCGCTGGCCTGGCTAATATCAAAGTATGCAACATATAGTCGCGAGTAGGACGTCGGACATTACACATTTAAAATGCTGATTAATTATGGGTCTTTATTCTTTAACTACTGCCATTCACTAACGAGTCAATGACACACATTTTGTCGACGCTATTGTATTTAACAGTTTAACCTATGGTCGTTTGTAAATGTGATTAACACTTGATCCATGTCACTGATTGAATATAAAGATTCAAGTTTGAATCAAACGCCTCACGGATACATGGTTTTTCAATGCTACAGACAGAGCCACTGGTTACATTAGTTACAGAATTGGTTTTACTCAAGAAATTATATCGACATTTTTAATCCAATTAGCTTAAAAGAATATTGCGCATTTCATAATCCGAGCAACCATTTGTATTCGGAATGCTTCTCTTTCTGTGTACCGATAAGACCGGTGTACTAACAAGGTATGTGCCTATAAGACCGGTGTACTAACAAGGTATGTGCCGATAAAATCATGATTTATTTTCAGTATCATTCATTTGGTTTTAAGGAGAGCTTGACATTTGGAACGAAGTATTACCGTTGACCACCAATTTAAAAGCTATGGCCATTCATTAAGACGATATAAAGTACTTTTTAATGATGCGATAGCATGCATAATAAGCGACCAATGTGGCTCTGCTTCCACGAACATCCACATCATAGTTAGAACGGATGCCGTGTCATATATTTTACCTGCAACCCTAATGAACAATAAATGGAATTACATTGTCAACTCGAGAAAAGGTTTTCAGTGAACCTTCATTTGGACAACCCCATACTTAATAGAATAACCGCTACTAGTTTACCAAAGCGTTTCGGTTGGTTCGTCTACATTCGGTTAATAAAGTGCAGGGATCAGCACACGCTGCCGGGGATGGCGCGCCTTCTGTGTGATGTGTGGTACCAGGCGGGCATGTTAGTCAAATAATTCGAACTGATGGAGAGGAGGAGTAGTAGAATATTGACAGTGGGTATTGAGTCACTCTTCCTATGGGAACTAACACAATGATAATGGCACTATGGATTGCACAATCAACCGCAAGGCTGCCATCCCGCAACACATCTACATCACTCATAAATAACAAATTCCACAGGTACAGTTTGATGATAACACGCATCGTTTACTGAATATAAAAAAAACATCAACAATTTCGACGGGGCTTAAAATCATCTTTATGCCATCAGAGATGAAAGAGAATACACAACATCAAATAGAATATTTCCCTGTATACATATTGCACAGCCACTGTCGTCTAGAATCTGACGTCACAGACGTAACACAAGTGAAATAAGAGCTGCAAAATAAGCCCATTCGAAAGGATCCAACTGGAGGCACCAGCACAAAAAGTACTCTCTTCGATCCCGTACTGCTGATTCACCCAACCATCGTTTTCAACTGACATCCACGACATCCCAGTCATGTCCAGATCGTTCTCAGCAATAAACTGGCTCACATTAAAGTAGCACCTGTCAAAACACAATGCAGATCTATTGACCGCAAATTTGGGTGCTGCATTTCAGTTCAACATTAAATGCTGTTTGCACAGGAGAGCATGGTATGTTTATTCACGATGTTATCTTTTCTAAGTTTATAACCAGACCTTAACTTAAATCCTCTTTATGTAGGAATAATGGGACCTACCTAGTACGCAAAAACTCCAAACAGTCAGCGCTGGTATAAGCAGTGGACGTATTCAGATCCAATAGGTATTGCTGTTCAAAGACAACAAAGAAATACTGATGAGGGGTTGGGTCCGGTGGTAGAGGACTTTCGTACGTGACCACCACATTACCACTCGTCAAGTCCAGGGCGCCGCCGTCAATGGCCAGGTTAGTAAAGAGACCATGAAGGTAAGGCCTCTCGAGGGTACCGATTGCGACGGCCATGGGTAGGTCAGGGTCCACGATCATAAGCGTAAAGTTACGACCTTGATGAACATATATTCAGATTCAATTACCAACTTCATTCGTTACACGAACATTTAGAAATATATTAATAAATAATAACTCGGGAGAAGTGTTTATTACCTGTGTAATCAGATGATGATAACGCGATGATGTAGTTTTGGACGACGTTGATCGAGAAGGGGGTTCCACTTTACACCTGGATGGCCGGGAACTGAGTATTTCCGATGGAGTCTAACACAAGTTCTTCTTCTCTATAATGAACCATATCACGTTTGTGATTTTTAATTCCCATCTTGAATATATTGCAGCATAGGTTGTAAGGTTTGTTTTACATAATAAGAATATTTATTTTTATAATCCCACGCTATAGCCGTCTGCTGTGACCAGTACCCAGTTAATTCCAATTGGATCTGCACACAATTACACATACACTTGCTAGACTCAAGTGACATAACTTACATAGTATTGTGGGCATAATATCAGTGCAGTCGACAAAACTTCTCGCCGAGAAGTACGCAAGTAAGTCAGATCAATTTTCTGCAAAATTATCTTCTTTTCGTAGCAAATCCAAAGAACACTACATGTTTTGCACACCTGTTAGATTTAAGGCATCGGGATCCGTGAGGCTAGACAGGTTGAATCTGCCCGCGCTGTCCGGTAGTAGCCACGAGGAATCGGCGGATATGTCTTTGGTGGTCTGCTCGTAGAGGAGAAAGACGTAGACGTTGTCTATCCCCGTGAGATAGGTAGCGGGGATCAGGTATTCTCTCAGTACCTGTGCAGTAACTCATTGAGTTGCAAAATACTCATCCAAAGCCACGGCAATAAACAGTTAACCAATGATGAGCAATGTAGTTGTTGGGGCAGATAAGCGAGGAAATGCAGAGGCACTGTTGGACAAGATGACCGAGGAAATGCAGAGGCACTGTTGGACCAGATAACCGAGGACCAAGATGCTCCGAGGAAATGCAGGCTGCTGTTGGACCAGATGACCGAGGAGCGGCGCTGTTGGACCAGATGACAGAGGAAATGCAGAGGCGCTGTTGGACCAGATAACCGAAGAAACGCAGGGGCGCTGTTGTACCAGATGACCGGAAATGCAGAACCAGATGCAGAGGCGCTGTTGGACCAGATGACCGAGAAATGAGAGGCGCTGTTGGAAATGCAGAGGCGCTGTTGGACCAGATAACCAAGGAAACGCAGGGGCGCTGTTGGACCAGATGACCGAGGAAATGCAGAGGCGCTGTTGGACCAGATAACTGAGGAAATGCAGAGGCGCTGTTGGACCAGATAACCGAGGAAATGGAGCGGCGCTGTTGGACCAGATGACCGAGGAAATGCAGAGGCGCTGTTGGACCAGATAACCGAAGAAACGCAGGGGCGCTGTTGTACCAGATGACCGAGGAAATGCAGAGGCGCTGTTGAACTAGATAACCGAGGAAATGCAGAGGCGCTGTTGGACCAGATGACCGAGGAAATGCAGAGGCGCTGTTGGACCAGATAACCAAGGAAATGCAGAGGCGCTGTTGGACCAGACGACCGAGGAAATGCAGAGGCACTGTTGGACCAGATGACCGAGGAAATGCAGAGGCGCTGTTGGACTAGATAACCGAGGAAATGCAGAGGCGCTGTTGGACAAGACGACCGAGGAAATGCAGAGGCGCTGTTGGACCAGATAACCGAGGAAATGCAGAGGCGCTGTTGGACCAGACGACCGAGGAAATGCAGAGGCACTGTTGGACCAGATGACCGAGGAAATGCCGATGATCGGTTGAGGCAGAGCACATAGGAAAAGGAAGGGCTAAAAAGGACAAAATACCCAGAAAACTCATAGGAGCTGCAATGGACAGAGAATGCAATGTAGCTGCATTCACAGGCAGATAAACTTGGAAATGCACCGAGACTGCACAATATGTTGGAAGCATGAAAGCTTATGTCTTCAGGGGAAATACGCGATGTCAGCGTAGGACATAGAACAGAAGAAATACAAGGGGGGCAGCGTGGGACATAGAACAGAGGAAATTCAAGGGGGCAGCATAGGACATAGAACAGTGGGAATTCTAGGACATAGAACGGAGAAAATACAATGGGGAAATACAAGGGGGCAGCGTGGGACATAGAACAGAGGAAACTCAAGGTGTCAGCGTGAGATATAAAGTAGCTTGATGCTTATGGCGCCACATATGGTCTTACTGCGCCGTTGTTGACGTCACCACCATCTATGTTGATCCAGGCGCCATGTAAGTTAACCATACCCAGGGTCAATCATCAGCAGAGTGTACTGGACGCTGGCTTGACTCGACCACGTGACTTCCGGCATGTTCTGCGTCTCCCATGCTGGGTAGCTTTGTTCTGACAGTGGGTAGAGTTGACGGGTGGCCGTGTTGCTAACGGTGTAATCGTGTTCGCAAGCCCGGTATTCACCTGTACCATATACCATGCTTATCTTATATTATGAATACACAATCATGAAATCTAAATGCATGTGATCGAAATGGACATAACTTTTGTTAATGATGGCGCTCTTATAATTATTGTGAATGCAATACTCTTTGAAGTAAACGCTTTCACTTTTTGTGAACAATGTTGGGCTAGGTCACCAAAAGGAAAAAAGCACCCGACAGACCTGCAGAGGAGGTGAAAGTGACATCGAGGATTTGAGAGAGCGCGTCGATAGCTCCCGATGGTTCCGGGAACAGTAAGTCCCCGAGGCTATATCCGGCGGGATCTGGTGTGAAAGAAACGGCGCATTCTAGCGGAGGGGTCGTAGCTAGCTGGCATTTAGGTACGAATCCAGACCCAAACCAAAAGCGGGACTGATCTTCTGAAGCTGCTCTTATGGCGTCAAAGCACGCAGTCTTCTCAGCATTAGTGGTAGGATTTAGACATTCGTCCTGCGCAGCGGTCACTGAAACATGCACGAGTAGTAATGTTAAAGTTACCTCTATGGGTGTGTCGCCAGAAATGAGATTATTTACGGTAAGGCGTTGGTGACTTTCAAAAATATGTGTAACATGCGTAGGTAGGTAGGTACTCTGTTCAAGGCAGGTAAGTAAGGGAAAGAGGGCAATTAATGCGTCGTAGGTCGGTGTAAAGGTGATGGTTTTATTAAGTACATAATAGTGGGTGGTAAGTATATGTAGATACGTGGGAAAGTAGGTGTAACGTAGGGTAAGTAGAGAGTTTAATGGCACACAAACACTTTAAATTATATAGTGCCTACAAGTGGGTGTGAGTACAGAGTGTATATGCAGCAGTTTGATGTAAAGCAGTAGTGTGTAGGTAGTCGTAGGGAAGCGGTAGGTGTAGGTGGAGGTGTGTATGGAAGCGGTAGGTGTAGGTGTAGGTGTGTATGGAAGCAGTAGGTGTAAGTGGAGGTGTGTAGGGTAGCGGTAGGTGTAGGTGGAGGTGTGTAGGGAAGCAGTTGGTGGGGTAAGAAAGGTATGTGTTGCTCGTTACAGTAGGGAAGTCATGTATATATAGGTTGTTTATTTACATATATGACAGGAGGTGTGGGTGGGGACTGCATATATTGCCATTTGAGTAGAATGTTGGTCCAAATATTGCCTTTATAACAAATGACGAGGATGTGACTGTTGGATCAAATATTAGCGTTGGATGTATTCGATAGAAAACGCCTACGCAAAATTCTTTTTAATGGTGACTTGCAAAAAGCTAAAAGTGGGTCGATAAAAGTAAACGCCGTGAGATGAGTGTAAGCGTCTGTTATAATGACGTAACCATCTTCGTAACCGGGTTTCCATGTCGGGGCGTTGGTCTAACTATGCCTATGGCAAGCAAACATGTGACCTTGAAGCAATAAGCGAGTTAAAGAACTTCATTAAGGGACCTTAAAGCAACAGGCTAGTGTAAGTAGTTCATGAAGTGACCTTGAAGGCATTAGGCGAGTTAAAGCAGTTCATTGAGGGACTAAACATTTAACTAAGTTGTTCGCAGCGGCCACTTCTATTGGTAAAATCCGACGTTTCTTGACTAAACACACAATTCGGACCCTTGAACAGGATGGGGACTGCATAGTAGATATATAGAGATAAAGAGTAGATCGTGTAGGTGGAGGTGTGTATGGTTTAGGTGTGTGTAGGGAAGCATAGGTGTAGGTGAATGTGAAGTAGGTGTAGGTGAAGCGTTAGGTGTAGGTTGAGGTGTAGGGAAGGGTATGTAGGTGGGCAGGTGTGTAATGGGAGCGATCGATAGAGAGAGAGAGAGATAGCAAAAAGCTAAAAGTGGGTCGATAAAAGTAAACGCCGTGAGATAATGACGTAGTAGATGAGAGATGAGCATATAATAGCGAGTTAAAGAACTTCATTAAGGGACCTTAAAGCAACAGCTAGTGTAAGTAGTTCATGAAGTGACCTATATTAGGCGAGTTAAAGCAGTTCATTGAGGGACTATATAACTAAGCTGTTTGCAGCAGCGGCCACTTCTATTGGTAAAAATCCGACGTTTCTTGACTAAACACACAATTCGGATACATAGAAGTATATATATATATATATATATATATATATATATATATATATATATATATATATATATATATATATATATATATATATATATATATATATATATATCTATATATATATATATCTATATATAGATATATATATATATATATATATATATATATATATATATATATATATATACCATATCTACATATATATATCCATAGTAGTAGTGTTCCTTGAAAAATACAACGATGTTCCAATACCCCCGAGTGGCATGTATAAAAAATTTATATATATGGCAAAACGGAACACTACCGAACGCGATCGTTGAACAAATTGACTCGAGCGCCTGTGATCAGAACAGGTCACCAGGTTGGTAAACCTGAGATAACATAATCCAATCGATGGCCTGACCTCCACATGCACCGACTGTGCCACCTGTCGGTGAAATCCGAAATCCCAAGTTTGCCTGCCTTGCTCAAGAGTAGATCCTACATTATATGTACAATTTATTGACCAATCATTGTATAATAATTACTTATATCAGAAACCTATGAACTATCACAGTAGGCCTCCATATACGGCATTTAACAGATTCTGCTTTGAATCCAAACTAATAAAAAAAGGGTTAACAACGGTACACATCTGTTAAGTTCGCCACTGATCAGCAGAACTACTCATAATTCAACTCTTTAGTAGGATTACATAAGAATCGAAATCATGCAGTCAAATTTCATTAAAGGTATATACATAAAACATGTAACACTTCCATGGAAAAATGTATGGGGGGGGGGAGTATTTTTTATAAATTTACTATAGCCTAGTAGCTTATCTGGCGCGGCCGACCTAAAGCTGAATTGTTTATGCGATATCGAACAACCGAAATATCGTTTAACTTGCTTTAGTTTTCTCAAAATTAATCTATAATGAGCGTTACATTATTTCATTACTGTAAGTACTGCTAATATATCACAGTTATAACTGTTTGCGTCTTCTTCTTTGACATAACCATTACGGCACCTCATTAGGTGCCGTACCGCTAGTGCCGTATCGACTGTCATTCTATATATAAATCAAAAGCACCGCTAGCAATAGTAATCAATTTATGTGATTTCACGAGACAGAACAACTTATGAAAAATATCTCGAGTGAATGAAAAATTCACTTTGGAACTGAATTATTCACAAGCTCCCATAATTAATAAGATACAGTTGTAATAGAAGAAGGAGGGATGCTGTTTTGGCGAGGAGCCACCTGGGGCGCCCGCGCACGTATCCGGGATGCCTTCCGCACCAGCGCACAACTCGCACTCATTCACCCCATACTGCAGCTCCACCCAGCGATCGTTCTCAGCCGCCACCCACGACATCCCAGCAACCGTCAGTGCGTTTTCGTCAAGAAATCTACTGATATCGAAGAGACATCTGAAAAAAGCAATGATTTTCTACGAGTTATACAACTTTGAAAGAGTCGCTCGATTCCCAACAATTTGTTATGCTCCCGTGGGATAAAAAGGTGTGGGTATGATGTAGGGCTGGGTTCTTACTTTTACTTCAACAAATGATAGATACGTCTCGTAGTAAATACTACATGAGCACAACTACCATGAACATAATTCTTGTTGATCAGGCTTCCACTGGTCAGCAGGTGCGTGTAATGGCTCAGGATCCAGATGGTTTAATTGTGTGGACTTTCAATCGATCATCTATCATGTGTGTGGGGTGGGAATGAGGGGAGATAACTCAACATATTTGGATAATTACTGGCATTTCCATGATATGCCATCTGTGGGTTGTAAAGAAGTAAAAAGGGTGGCCATACCTCTAGGAGGGACAACTGGCACGATAACTAATGTGACCACTGTTGCCAGAGCCACTGCTGCCAGAGCCGCCAGGGTATGTAGGGTGCTTGGGTCTATGGCTAGGGTCACGAGTGGTGGCTACTTCATCAAGCAATTGACCAAGGAACATGATGACATCGTTAAGCTGGTCAGCCATTGCGGGCAATGCATATCTGCACAGACGAAACGAAAACATGACGGAGTGACAAGAACTAAGGGTATATACAGTATGGTGCTGTCACACCAATGTCATACCACAAGATGCAAAGCCGTACGTACGCTGATAACATAGCCACAAGAACATCCTCGTTTCGGCCGTCCGTCATGGCTGTGGAAACTATTACACACACTAGTGCGATGTTTGTTGGTTCATGGGCGAGTGTGTACTGTTTTCTGAAAATGGTATGGAGCTAAAATGAGCCAAAACTCATCAGGAAAGGGAGGGTCCCTAATCAACATATCTAATCTGTAAGATAGTTTATCCACTTACTGGTTGCAACAGCGGCCAGCTTTTTGGGAAGGTTAAGTCGCACGATGTCGGCAATGTCGGAGATAATGAACAGTTGATCAGTAAACACGCCGCCTGTGCACACATTGTTTATGTCAGATTCTCATCAAGATAGCGACGTCAGTGAGTCGACGAGAAGACTACAACGATGCGTATATGAAAGTTGGTCTGAAACATTAGTCTCACCGATGTAGTCAATGATGTTGTCATCAAATGCTGCTTTGTTTCCTCCTCCTCATTAAGGTCATCAAGTTCAGGGAGAGTAGTTGGGTCGAAGCTTTCCAATCTGAAACAAGCCCAGAGCTAGGGAATATTTACCCATATTACAGTTAATGACAAAACACTATCTGGAGTTACAACTGTTTTGTATTGTCAGAAAACCTGATGTAACCTACCCTGTGACAAGCGTTTCCAATTTCTCGAGTGTTTGGTCGATGATATCTTCAGTAGCTGGCGGGGCGTAGGAGTCCTCAAAGAAAGTGTAGCCGAGCTGGTAGATGAACATACTCCTGGCGTTGATTGCGCCACCTAACCGTTATCAAACAACAAACGAAGGATAAAATTGCCATGATGTACGACAACACGGCAAACCATCTATTTATAGTTAATGAAACAACTCTGAAGTGCGAAGTTTATTTAGCATGAGAGGCTAATGATAGCTAGTAGATGTATGACTGTATTTACGACTATGAAGTAACGACGACGCAGGGAAAGCTAGTTGTGGTATTCTTGGCTCAACAGAATTGCCATTATTCACCCAGCATTGGACAATAACCACCAAACGTTGTTATGAATGAGTATGATTGAGTGAGCTGTAGTTACCCTGGGCGGCGGCCACGAGGCAGACAACCGTGGCGACCAGCAGGAGCTTCATGGTTGACGACTGGCGTGGCTTTCAACAACCACCGTCACTGCTTCTCTATATATGTCCCTATATAGCTTAACTTTGAGATGTTTTGGAAGGCCCCACGTGATCAGGTGATGGACGAATGAACAAGTTTGTAAAAGGCATAGAAGAGGGGGTATTTTCTATGCAGCGAAATGTAGTCAGCCCGCCCTGAGCATCGACTCTCATTGTCGACGCCCAACAGGTCATTCAGTGCTGCGGTGATGGGGCTGGGTAGTGATTGTGTGTGCTGAGGCTTGGTAGTGGTTGTGTGTGATGGGGCTGGATAGTGAGTGATTGTGTGTGATGGGGCTGGATAGTGATTGTGTGTGATGGGGCTGGATAGTGATTGTGTGTGATGGGGCTGGATAGTTATTGTGTGTGTTGTGGCTATGCATTGAGTGAGTGTTTGCGTTGGGGTTGCGTGGTGAGTGTTTTATGGTGCATTATCAATCATTCTGGTAAAAAAACAATTCGGAAGTCGTTATTAGCGAAATCATCTTCGACAAAATAGTAAGGGTCAAACGTGTTATATATTTGAAGATCATGGCTCCCATGGTTTTATGCTGATCATTTATGTAAAATAAATCTTGTACTACCCATTAATTTTGAATATTTAAGGCTTTTTTTTGCGCGCTAACGTCCGAATGAGACTCTGGCGTTAAACGCATATGTCACGCAAAGCGTGGTTAGACTGTCAAGGTGGGCATGAATCACATGTATTGCCACACCATTCGTCCGTACGCTATGCCACACAACGCAACAAGTTACAAGACTGGAATCATCGCAGAAGGTCACATTAGGTAGGACGAGATGAATGGATGTGTTAAGGCTTGTTGGTTCATGTGGTTCTGGAATCATTTGAAGTATTCGGCGTTCAAACTGGCTTGCCTCCAGCGGTTCGTTTTTTGTTAACAATGGTGGGTGGCCAAAGTTATGGTGTCTTCTGATCGGTCGGAGCGACTTCACCCCGCCAATAGATTAGAAATTCCATGTGATTTTAAGATGGATATATTTTCTTAATGTAGTGCTGACCTGTGATAAAGATACTGGACAGGTCACTATCACATTTAGGCCACCGAGCACATCAAGATGCAGCTTGAACATCATGCGAATGAACATCATGATGGATATCAGAGATGTTCATTTCTCTATGAATTGATATAGGACAAAACATCTAGAAAATTAACCATAAAGTCACCATAGTCATGGTTTGGCAGGCTCAACCACCTCAAAGACGATATTCTGGGAGTCATTGGTTTATTTGGCTGTTTGGAATTTTCAAATTTCTCCTTGGCTGTGAAATTATGATATCTTACTGAATAAACTCGTTCAGATGTTGGCTAAGATAAAAGAATGGTGAATGGGTGCATCATTTGACCTGTACTCAATGAATTTATCCAGGTAAAGTGTTGAAGTCGCTATATCTTGCCTGTCCAGGTTGTTCTTCACTTCAATGCGGCATATCTGCACAGCTGAGTTATGCCTATTCAGTTCACGTCTGGTCCGTTATGATACCCGTTAAAGCTTCGTAGGATATATCTGCAATTTTCCCTGAATTCAAGTCAAAAGAATCTATTTCAGTAACAGCCACAACAAATCATTGTTAACTCTTGGTATTCTCTTCAGTTTGCATGGAAAGTGGATTCTAATCTTCGAACCAACCTCCCTTACAAAGCTTTTTTCCAATCGTACACGGTGTTCAGAGGTTTTCTATCAAGACTGAGTGTATGTGAATATGTTTGTTTTTAGCAAGTCATGAGCTGGTCATCGATACTTGGTGTGGTATAATTTCCGTAATGGTTGAACTATTTCCTCATGCATAAGAGACATGTAGTAGTCCCCAGGAAATAACAGCGGAGCACAAGATCCGCTGTGGTACTATAGAATAAGCTTCTACCATAACATAGATTGGGGTGGAAAACGCGCTCGACACTTTTCTGGGGCAGAAGTATGCGAAAGTACGTGCAATTACCCGCAGGTACATGGCAAAGGGTCAGTAGGGACCCGCATCTCGCGCGCAAGTGAGCGATCTTCGCGCGTTGTTTGGCTCGAGAGAAGACACTTTAGGCTACTTTGCGGCTGATGTCTGCCGTTCTTCCACCATTCTTTGCGCGAGTGGCCGAATGTAGGCGTATGTTGACGCAGGGAGTCGCAGAAAGCCGTACGTAAACGATCTTCGGACGATTTAAACGATCTTCGGACGTTGTTCGGCCGACCAAATTTTCCTAGATCGTCCAGAGATCAGTGTTTTTGGGGCCCGACTATGTTAATCGAGCCAGATCGAAGCCTTTCATCACTTTCTGACCAGGCAGGGAAGGTCATGGACCAACCAGCGGTGCTGGGGCTTGTTGTAGCTCTACAATTTCGTTCTGCTATAGCACAGCAAAATGTTATTACACCAGAAAATATGCTGTGGAGGAGGCCAAGGACCAAGAGAAATTATGCCAAAAAGTTTTTGTAAAATTTTAAAAGATTTTCACCCGTGTTTTGTTTCAGTACCTGTTCTGAGAAAAGTGTGCAGTTTTTATTTTATATTTCGTTTATAATTCTCTGCCATTGGTATTAATTTGTAGATGTATTATTATATATAATAATTTTGAGTAAATATATGCCTTGCTGTTGTTTTTAGTAACAATTAATTCTTCTCTGTGACATTTGAAAGGATTCTTATATGTGTTTTGTTTCATTACAACATTTGGGTTTTAATTCTCTGGCATTGATATTGTTCTGTATAAATTTCTTTTCATTTACAAAAAAATTGTTTAAATATCTCCCTTGCTGTTGTATTTAATAATTATTTTCACTATGTTCCAGGTTTTGGTGTGCTCCCTGGCTTGGCGATGAGAGAAGGCTACACTACAGCCACTATGATGCACTGATGCAAGAGATGAGGGTCGGTGATTCTGCTGCATTCCGAAACTTTCTGCACATGCCTCCAGTCATGTTTGATGAGATGCTGGCTCGGATCGGTCTACGTATACAGAAGATGGACAGTAACTACAGTGCTAACACTCCGCCGACACTATGCACGACCCTCGGTAGAGAGCGGTAGAGGCTATACGAAAGCTTCAGAGGGCGGGCGAGACAAGGGGACCCTCAGGGGACCCTCGGATGACCAAGACGACCAAGAGCCGACGGTTTTTAATCGGCTACTGTTTTTCAAAATCTTTAAAAACAGTAGCCGATCACTTTTTCGGTACCCGACCCTCGGAGGATTGAGGCAATTGTGCCATATCTTCCCCCGAAGGTATAGGGTAGTGCTCGACAGTGCTTGCAGGTTCCAGACTATTTTCGCAAAAATGCGGCCGATCGACCAAAAAAAGGATCAGGTACTATCCGGACCAAAAATATTCTTGGTGAAATCGCCCCTTAAGGAGCCTTCCTCACCGCTTTCCATCCTAGAATCCGCCTCTTCAGTCGGTGAGTCTGACAACCAATTTAAGAGCCGCCCCGTGCTTTTTTCTGATGGTGTCCCCGCCGGATCCAATCTGCCGGACACTCTAAAATATATAATATGGACACATAAATACGTAGATTTCCGCACCATTCTGGCCCCCGATGCTGAGCCTGGCTACACCATGTCCCTCTCAGGACCCCTTCTCTCAACTGTCTGCCCAGAAAAACAAAAGCCATTGACTGACACTGAAAGGGGCACTGCCTGGGACGACTTTCTTGCAGTGTATGTGCAAAAATTCCCAAATCAGCTAGGGGACCTTCTCGCCTATGGGAAAAGCATCCAGACCATGATGCAGATGGGTCAAAACTGGCTGAACTAAGATCATAAGTTCTGCACAGATCGGGAATATTCATTGTGCTCTTGGGCAGCCGTTTGCATCGACCTGCAACTAGCTGCCACCATCAACATCCACCCTCCACAATCAACCCGTCCACATCCTTCTCACCCATACACCTCAAACACCATGCACTTTGGGCACTGTTTTGCTTACCACTCTCCACACCAGAGGTGTACCTCTTCTCCCGGCATGTGCAAACACGCCTGTCACCAGTGCAATAGAAACCACCCAATATTTCTCCCATGCCACGGACGTCCCCAAGCATCACAGACTCATCCACACCACAACAACTTCGACCCCGCTAAGAACAACACAGCCAACCCCTTCCCGGTCCCACCAAGGAAACACTTGCACTACACTCCCAACACCCGAAATAGATAAACCCCTCGCTCAGCTCCTAAGCATCCTCCACTCAAGCATTTAATTCACTCCGGTTTTCAAAAGCATTTCCCCTACAATATCATGGTTTCTCAAAGCTTTTTGGGCTTCCTCTGGCCTTGCAGGTACATCCGGGTCCCTCACGTCGTTATGGAATGCATCCCCTGCTAACCCCTATGCCAACACACCTCTTACCAGACCACTACAAATTACCATAAACAGCCTCCTTCACAAATCCCTTAGTCCTTCCACAATCCGGTCATGTTTGCATCACTGGAACACATACACTTCCTTCTGTAATAAGATACACCACAGCCCTGCTCCGCCTTCTGACACTATTACCATTGCCATGTTTGTTGCACATTTACATAACCAGGGACTGAAATATTCGACCATCAGGACATACATCTCTTCATTGTCTTTCATTCACAAATTAAAAAATGTACCTGACACAACCTCACATCTATACATTAACGAACAATTGCAAGGCATACTAAAGCCCAAACTGCACTACCCCAATCCAGGCTACTTCATATCACCAACACAATTCTTCACCAATTGTTTGACACAATACAATTCTGTACCTCATGTGACTACACTCAACACATTAAGGCTCTCTACTTTCTATGATACTTCACTTGCCTCAGAGTAGGAGAGGCTGTCCAATCTAACGACGCAACACATACTCTTACTTTACTCCACCTCACAACTTTGCGAAACACAAATCCTCCCAGCTACCAGATTCATTTCACCTCCTACAAACATAGTAATCAATCAACGTACCCCTAACTTAATCTTAAAACCATTACAAAACTCCACTTACTTAGCAGTAGTTGCCTTACGGAAATACCTACACTAGAGATGAAATTCACAATTTCCTCGATAACAAGTCAAAACAATGCACCAGACATTTTTTTTGCATCTTTTCTACAACAAAGCCTTGCCCTAGCATCACTTCCCAGATCACGTTACAACATTCATTCATTCCGCAACGGTAGAGCTACACAGCTGGCATCTGACAACACTCATGCAACAGTTCCTCCTGGAAGAGTTCTGCCAACAAAAAGTACATTCGCCGTGAGGCATTCCCACTTCCCCACTATAATACTACATAAAACATATCCTAAACCACACATAAGGGGTCAGTACATTACTCCCCTGATATTCAAAACCACACACAAGGTGTCAGTACTTTATTCCCCGTATATCCAAAACCACACACAAGGGGTCAGCACATATCATTAACTGCAACACAAGGGGTCAGCGTTTTACTGCCCTGATGTCAAAACCACAACACCAGGGGTCAGTACTAAACTCCCCTGATATCCCAGCACCATCGATCCATAATCACCCTTTTGCTAGGGGTCATTTTCTTTCTTGTATGTGAATATTTCTTTGCCTTTTGTATGTCTGTCTTGTGGGATGTCAGTCAGAGCCTCAACCTCTGACTTTGGCGTTTTCAATACCATCCCACCTTTTGTACATGCTTTCCTCCAGTTTTGTCATTCAACACTCCAGACGTTACAAGTAGAAAGTCAGGAGCTGTCAGGAAATTGTGGAAGAAACATCTCATGTTTGAAAGCATAGGAAGAAACCTTGGTAAACTGGCTAATATTTCCTCTCCATGCAATTATAGTGTAATGGTTGCTTATACCGTCTATATGACCTCAGAAGCTTCTGTTATGTTTGCGTCTCTCAAGCAGCTACACTCAGCCATTAGTGAGAAAATAGGTTAAGCTTGTCAAGGGTAGTCTCTGGTATATC
The DNA here is from genome assembly GCA_034190875.2 of Urechis unicinctus. Lineage (NCBI taxonomy): Eukaryota > Metazoa > Annelida > Polychaeta > Xenopneusta > Urechidae > Urechis > Urechis unicinctus. The sequence continues at coordinate 27,200,425 of CM067356.1, forward strand.
ATCGGGATATCGCTTTTATATCCTTTATGGTTTTCAAAACGTGAAAGGGAATTCGTTTTCATCTCATTAACTTTCTCGGTTTTGGAGATTTCAGTGGGTTTTTTTTCCTGTGAGCTTAAGAGTATAATTTATGTGCTATCAATTTTGCTTGAAACTGGATGCATGGTGTATTTTTCATAGATAGAATCTGGGCTTTATGTAATAGAGTGATCTTGAAATTTGGAAAAGGGTCAGTCCCATGAGCCTATGTAAAACAGCAAGATATGCAACGATTGGGGCTTCGGAGTTCAAACTGCTGGATCACTAAGAACATCACGAAAAGAGGCTTCTGCTTGAAAGAGTTCATTTATTCGCAATAACATAAGAAATCCCATTCATTAACATTGTAAGATCAGATCATTGATCAATCATTGGCCCAGCAATTCCAAGAAAGCTGGAAAAGGCTAATCTATTTGCCAGAGCCGCTGCTGCCAGAGCCGCTGCTGCCAGAGCCGCTGCTGCCAGAGCCGCTGCTGCCAGAGCCGCTGCTGCCAGAGCCGCTGCTGCCAGAGCCGCTGCTGCCAGAGCCGCTGCTGCCAGAGCCGCTGCTGCCAGAGCCGCTGCTGCCAGAGCCGCTGCTGCCAGAGCCGCTGCTGCCAGAGCCGCCAGGGTATGTAGGGTGCTTGGGTCTATGGCTAGGGTCAAGAGTGGTGGCTACTTCATCAAGCAATTGACCAAGGAACATGATTACATCGTTAAGTCGGTAACCTTCAGCCATTGCGGGCAATGCATATCTGCACAGACGAAACGAAAACATGACGGAGTGACAAGAACTAAGGGTATATACAAGTATGGTGCTGTCACACCAATGTCATACCACAAGATGCAAAGCCGTACGTACGCTGATAACATAGCCACAAGAACATCCTCGTTGCGGCCTTCCGTCATGGCATTGGAAACTGTTACACACACAAATGCGATGCTGGTTGGTTCATGGGCGAGTGTGTACTTATTTTTTGAAAATGCTATGAAGCCAAAATTCACCAGGAAAGAGAGTGTCCCTTATCAACATATCTAATCTGCAAGATAGTTTATCCACTTACTGGTTGCAACAGCGGCCGGCTTTTTGGGAAGGTTAAGTCGCACGATGTCGGCAATGTTGGAGATAATGAACAGTTGATCAGTAAACAAGCCGCCTGTGCACACACACATTGTTTATGTCAGATTCTCATCACGATTGCGACGTCAGTGAGTCGACGAGAAGACTACAACTGTGCATATATGAAAGTTGGCCTGAAACATTAGTCTCACCGATGTAGTCAATGATGTTGTCATCAAATGCTGCTTTGTTTCCTAATTTAATGGCTTCAACAATGGCTTTAAGAGGTTTGGCCATCTCGTGGATCAGAGGACCCACAGCCAGGTAAACCTGGGCAAACACTGCCTTCTCCTGCTCATTAAGGTCATCAAGTTCAGGGAGAGTAGTTGGGTCGAAGCTTTCCAATCTGAAACAAGCCCACAGCTACGAAATATTTACCCTTATTGCGGTTAATGACAAAACACTGTTTGGAGTTACAACTGTTTTGTATTGTCAGAAAACCAGATGTATCCTACCCTGTGACAAGCGTTTCCAATTTCTCGAGTGTTTGGTCGATGATATCTTCAGTAGCGGGTGGGGCGTAGGAGTCCTCAAAGAAAGTGTAGCCGAGCTGGTAGATGAACACCCAGATGACGTCCTCGACGGGGGCCTGGAGGATCCCATACTCCTCGGCCAGGTACTGGCATTCATAGAATATGTTCCCATAGAAGTAGTCATGTTCTGCAAATAACAGAAGATCAACTTCGATCTTGCCCAATATCGCTCTCATATTTCCTTGGCTGTATCAACGGTCTGTTAATTGCTGCGACATTTATGTTAGTACACATATCAATTTAATCAAGGACAGAGGGCTATCTAAGCTGTTATTGTCAAGTGCGAGGTGGCGCGTTATGGATAATCAAAGGATGTTTCAGCGCTCGGTTGGTCTATTTTGGTCACTTCCTCAAAACTGGCAGAATGTTATGATATATTCAGTTATAAGTAGAAGATCGTTGGGTAAATATTGGTGAACAGTCCACACATCACAACTTTTAAAAGAAATGCCTCTCAGTACTCTAATGGCAACATTTAGAAGATAATGAAACCTGCCTCCAATGGCGTAGGTGATGTCCCAAAGGCCATACAATAGTGGGCCCTGGATGTGCTCCCATACGGCGTAGTATTGCTTGCACAGGGCACACGATGTCGTCGTATTGTCCTCCGTTCCAGGAGTAGCTTCATCTACCTCATCAGAGCGTTTCGCGTCGGAATTCAATGCAGGCAAAGCCACGTAGGTTTTCTTGATGGCGCCATCCTTGTTCAGAGACAATGTGTTCTCCACTGACTTTCGCACGCGTGTTTTCCTGCATGGTTTAACAAAAGCATTGTTCATACTGCGCAATTACGAACATGCAAGGTACATTGAGACTATGACATGGTAGGATGGATGGGTGAATTGGATGGGGTGGCCTCACAAGGCTGTCATCTTGCGGGCGAAGAAGGACCGCTTCTTGTCAGGCACGAGCCCATCGAGAGCATCAAACTGCTCCTCTTGTGTGATTATCTCGTCGATAATTTTCCATATTTTAGAGTCATAGATGATGTGTTCCAGCAAGGCTGAAAATAGTCATTAGTCGACAGTCATGATTATATTCTAAATCGCATTAAGTTTACAACTAGTATTTTTTTAGACTCGCAATATTTGCTTACCTTTTACTAAACGTAAGGTGACAGTGGTTTCAAATTCAGGGTCCTTGTGCGCCTTAAGAATATTGGTAACTTCAGCAAGTATACCCATAAACTGGTCCTGTGGTAACCTTCACAAGACAAGCTAGCTGCATTAATTACCATATTAGGTGCCTTCATTTCGTCTCTCGATGGCCATATTGAGCTGATTGTGACATAACTAACGAACTAGAATGAATGATTATGACATATCTATCGTACTAGAGCGAACGATTGTGTTCAACTTATAGTTAAGCCTACTTACTTGTAGACAGGGGTCGCTCTAATGTCATCCCCCAGATTTGCGATGTAGCGCGTCACATCGTCATAAACAATGCGCCACACTGTTCAAAATCAAAATCACTGTTTTACTTCCAGTCATAAGACAGTCATCAGCATTGAATTAAGTTACAATTTATTCCCAATTGCTTCCGTACACATGCGCGTTTTGGGTTAGAATGTTGGCAATACGTTCCTGACATCAGTATCGCACACTGTAGTGATATGTAGAATGCCAAAGTCCCCGTATGTCTGCGACTACTTACGATCATTTTCTGCGTCGCCTGATCCAGAACCGTCGCCGGAACCGGAACCCACAGGGCTCTCCTTCTTGTCGACCTCCACGAGCAATCTCTCCAACAACTCCACTAGTTCATTAGACTCTTTCAAATTGAAGGAGTTTTTCCTGGCGTTGATTGCGCCACCTAACCGTTATCACACAACAAACGAAGGATAAAATTGCCATGATGTACGACAACACGGCAAACCATCTATTTATAGTTAATGAAACAACTCTGAAGTGCGAAGTTTATTTAGCATGAGAGGCTAATGATAGCTAGTAGATGTATGACTGTATTTACAACTATGAAGTAACGACGACGCAGGGAAAGCTAGTTGTGGTATTCTTGGCTGAACAGAATTGCCATTATTCACCCAGCATTGGACAATAACCACCAAACGTTGTTATGAATGAGTATGATTGAGTGAACTGTAGTTACCCTGGGCGGCGGCGACGAGGCAGACAACCGTGGCGACCAGCAGGAGCTTCATGGTTGACGACTGGCGTGGCTTTCAACAACCACACTCACTGCTTCTCCATATATAACCCTATATTGCATAACTTTGAGATGTTTTGGAAGGCCCCACGTGATCAGGTAATGGACGAATGAACAAATTTGTAAAAGGTCAAGAAGACGGGGTAATTTCTATGCAGCGAGATGCAGTCGGCCCGCCTTGAGCATCGGCACTCATTGTCGACACCCAACATGTCGTTCAGTGCTGTGGTGATGGGGCTGGGTAGTGATTGTGTTTAGAGGCTGGGTAATTAGTGAGTGTGTGTGTTGGGGCTTGGTAGCGAGTCAGTGTGTGTGTTGGGGCTGGATAGGGAGTCAGTGTGTTGTGGGACTGGGTAGCGGGTCAGTGTGTGTATTTTGGTTGGGTAGCGAGTCAGTGTGTGTGTTGGGGCTGGGTAGTGAGTGAGTGTGTGTATTGGGGCTGGGTAGTGAGTGAGTGTGGGTATTGGGGCTGGGTAGTGTGAGGTGGGGGGGGGTAGTGAGTGAGTGAGTGTGTGGTATTGGGGCTGGGTAGTGAGTGAGTGTGTGTGTTGGGGCTGGTAGTGAGTGGGTAGTGTAGTGTGTGTGTGGGGTGTTGGGGCTGGGTAGTGAGTGAGTGTGTGTGTGTGTTGGGGCTGGGTAGTGAGTGAGTGTGTGTATTGGGGCTGGGTAGTGAGTGAGTGTGTGTGTGTTGGGGCTGGGTAGTGAGTGAGTGTGGGTATTGGGGCTGGGTAGTGAGTGAGTGTGTGTGTTGGGGCTGGGTAGTGAGTGTTTGTGTTGTGGCTGGGTAGTGAGTGAGTGTGTTGGGGCTGGGTAGTGAGTGAGTGTGTGTGTGTGTTGGGGCTGGGTAGTGAGTGAGTGTGGGTATTGGGGCTGGGTAGTGAGTGAGTGTGTGTGTGTGTTGGGGCTGGGTAGTGAGTGAGTGTGGGTATTGGGGCTGGGTAGTGAGTGAGTGTGTGTGTTGGGGCTGGGTAGTGAGTGTTTGTGTTGTGGCTAGGTAGTGAATTAGTGGGTGTGTTGGGGCTATGCATTGAGTATTTGTGTTGTGGTTGGGTGGTTAGTGTTTCATGGTGCATTATCAATCATTCTCGTAGAACCGTAAAAAACCCTATTCATAAGTCATTATTAGCAGAATCGCCCCCGACAAAATAGTTAGCGTCAAACGTGTTATATATTTAAAGATCATGGCTCCCATGGTTTTATGCTGATCATTTGTGTAAAATAAATCTACGGACTACCCATTAATTATGAATATCTAAGGCTTCTTTTGCGCGCGCTAACGTCCGGAATGAGACTCTGGTGTTAAACGGACTGTCAAGGTTGGCATGAATCACATGTATTGCCACATCATTCGTCCGTACGCAATGTCACCCAACGCGACAAGTTGCAAGACTTGAATCGTCGTAGAAGGTCACATTAGGTAGGACGAGATGAATGAATGGCTGGAATCATTTGAAGTACTCGGCGTTCGGACTGGTTTACCTCCATTGGTTCGTTGTCTGCTAACAGTGGTGTGTGGCCGAGCCTACAAAGCTAACTCACACATGGGAGAATAGGCGTCAAAGATAGCGTTAGCTCACCCCACCCCGTTGCGTGGTTTTTTATTTTTAGACCCAATCTGCCAGTAAGTTGCAGTCAACCATGACAGATCGCCTTCACTGTTATTGTGTTTCGTCTTTAATTCCATCGGAAGAACTCCGCAATTCGACTAATCAGAAGTGATAGATGAAATGGCTACTAATCAGGAGTGATAGATGAAATGACGGCTAATCAGGAGTGATAGATGAAATGACGACTAATCAGGAGTGATAGATGAAATGGCGACTAATCAGGAGTGATAGATGAAATGGCGACTAATCAGGAGTGATAGATTAATCAGGAGTGATAGATGAAATGACGACTAACCAGGAGTGATAGATGAAATGACGACTAATCAGGAGTGATAGATGAAATGACGACTAATCAGGAGTGATAGATGAAATGACGACTAATCAGGAGTGATAGATGAAATGGCGACTAATCAGGAGTGATAGATTAATCAGGAGTGATAGATGAAATGATGACTAATCAGGAGTGATAGATGAAATGACGACTAATCAGGAGTGATAGATGAAATGGCGACTAATCAGGAGTTATAGATGAAATGGCGACTACTATCAGGCAACAGGGAGCTTAACGGGGTCCTGTAAATCAGAAATTACCCGTGTGTAAGCCCATGGTTATTTTTGTGATCACAACAAATATGTACAATAAATTGATTGTGATCCAATTGTACAGTCAATTCTTATGGTTATATCGACGTAAGGGTGGTGAGCGAACTGATCGAACAAACAGCAGGTGGTAAAATACCTTCACTTTAGAACTCACGCGTCACAATCACATTGATTGACGCCCCCATTATACTGTCAGGCGTCGTCATTCTGTCTAACGTCACCACCACTCTCACTGACGTCACAGACATTCCAACTTACGTCGCCATCGCACTGAGTGACTTTATTATCATGCTTTACGTTGTCACTGTCGCGTTGACGGATACCCCACTATTCACCAGGGCCGGCACCCTGAATGATCCAATTAAACCCAGGTTACATAAGTTATCCCCATGTAAACGCACTCTCCACCAGCAGGGCGTTGTTAAAACTCATTAAAGGTATTATCCAATACTACCTTTTGATTTGAATGAATATAGCTGGAAAGCTGCCCGGGCAGGGCGGTCACGGAACCGAGTGACGCGGTATCGAGGGCGTGGGAGCGGGGTCTGCGGGAACTGTCCGTCTGTTTGTGCGTTTGCCATACTTGTTTTAACAATTGGCGATGTCAATAAAACTGTTTTGCGAATGTTATCCCGTATTCAATGTAAACGAAGATTGTGAGAAGGAATTCAGCAATGCATGTCATCTAGTTTCAAGTGAGTGATAAGTCGTCGTGAGAGTGGGTCATATGTTCACTTGTTCACGAGAGCATCATAGGTCCTCGTTATATCAACTGACAATTTGAAACATGTGAAAGGCGGTTACGTCTGCATGGGCAGCAGCGGGGGAGGTTGCGGGGTGCAGTTCAAGTTGTTTGCGTCTGCCTTGTGGCGATTTCAATGGACTCCTTGGGCTTTATTCAAGGACCTACATCGAGATGTTCGATGACGTTCACAAGCGGAAAGGATTTATTTAATGTCAAGGGGTCATAGGGTAATTGGCGCACAGGGTATTTGAGCGCTTGTTCTAGTCGATGTGATGGACACGGCCGTCCTTTGGAACCTTTGAGACTGGACAACAAGATGCCACGGCACATCCGTCACACCTGTCACACCCGTCACATCCGCCACATCTGTCATTTCCGTCACACCCGTCACATGTGTCATATCCGTCACACCCGTCACATCCGTCACACCTGTAAACTCGCAATTGCCCCTCAAACAGCAGTCGACACTGGGATCCGTCAGATAACACATGGCCAAATTCACAAACACATTTATCTCCGACGTTAATCGCCATCGCAAGCATTTGTTTAGTTTTAGCCATTTGAATGGATGCGTGCTTTGTCAAGACGCTTATACGATACATACTGGGCGGTGGTTCGCGGAGGCGATCCAATGAGAACCCTGCGATACTTGGCGCTCATTATCTGTCTTTCGCGGGTGGAGATAATCGTTCATACACTTAACAGCATGAGGATATGCCAGCGAGGTCTGGATCTGTTTCTACTGCAACCTTGAGCGGAGCTGAAATATATTGACGCTTACTCTTCATCTACTGTTGACGAAAGTGGGTGAGTTTGGGGTCAGAGCGTGATGGAGTGTTGGGCGGGGACGAGGTGGGGGGGGGGAGTTGACTCGGGCCCCTGTGCGTAGTGCGTCACTGCTACACTGACAGCTCATGTGAGGTAAGGTAAGTATAGGGTTTAACGGCACACAAACATTCGTGTGTTTTATGGTGCCAGACAGCTCATGTGAGATGTAAGGCATCTATTATATATTTAAGGAAGAAGGCTTATGCATGTGTGTGTGGGGGTGAGGGAGGGGTTACAGCATTGCCAACCTCTCCTCCCAAACGTTTGTACTTATTCAGCTGCAAATTGGTCCGCATTGGCGACAGGGATTCTGCTGCTGCGTTGTTTGCAAGGTCGTCGCCTTCAAGGTCGTCGCCTTCAAGGTCATCGCCTTCAAACCCAAAACTGTCAGCGAGGACAAAACTAGAGATAAAAGTTCTCCTCGCTAGTCCGTAGCAAACCACTTCCATGCGTTCTAGTGTGCAAGGTCGTCGCCTTCAAGGTCATCGCCTTCAATTCGTCGCATTCGAGGCACAAGCACTTTACTTTGGTCTCTGTAGGGATAACGGTGGGATCACGGAAGGAATTAGCTTTGGACCACTTATAGTAATCAAGCCGAATATGTCTTCATACACCCTGTATGAATCATGTAATGCAAAGTTTCAATAGCATCGGACAATCTAATTACTAGGGGTTCCTAAATATTGATCATGGGAGTATCAATAAGAACCGTTCATAACTTTATGAAGTGTTCTTCAAGACGTTTGGATGCGAGACAGCTTATACAATCATCAGGACGCATGCTTTGAATATATTGCGCAAATCGGTGCACCATCGTAGCCATGCAGGGAAGATGTGAGCTGTGATTTGCCCCCTTCTCGAAAAAAATTCCAGCAATATTATCACTGGAAATATTTCCCCAAATGTATGCCAAAAAGGTCATAAGTTTTTGGTAACTGCATACGCTTTCAATCCTCCGGCTCTTCCTCGCTCGGGACATCTTGTTTGCAAATGACGAAGAGCGACTGACTTCCTAGCCTCAGGGAAAAGTTTATGCAGAACTAGACGAATGTTCCCAATTCTCAACCTATGTTCCTATAATCAAATCAAGTTAAATTAACACTGCCAAAAATAGGCCGCCCCTGCTCATCCACAAGTACCGCCTTTCATTGGCTATGAGAAGTAAACAATTCCCGAGCACATTTAAAGCTCCACGGTTGACCTGTCCTCCTGAAAAGCCACCTGTCTCGTCACTGTACCAACGAGTGAAAAGCTTTGCGTAGCTCTTTGACTGGACCATAACATGCCTCGGCCGGTTAATTTATTTCGCATTCAAGGGAAATCTATTGGTCACTATTTAACTCCGGTCAATAACATCCTGAAGGCTTCAATCTCTCCTTAAAAGATATTTGTTTGTCTGTATGTCTTGTCGTATTGTGTACAAACGCATAGAGTTTGCTATTAAATGCTCTGTACAAGCGCGGAAGGGGGTATGACCTGACACATTACAGGCAAACCAAGACAAAAGTGCCCGTTTATGGCTTGACATTTTGTAAAGTGACGTCAATCTCGATCCAATCGATGGCGCCCCATGACGTCAATCTCCGCCCACGCTGAACCACCCCCTGAAGCGTCACTGATTAGCCCCGACGCCTCTAAGCGCTCAGCCAACCGAGACGCTGTTGACACCCACGATGGACGTTATGAAGTATCATCAGAACAAGCAGTGTATCCCCCTCCCTGGGAACATAAAGCGTCCAGCGTTACGTGGCTCATTCAAATGAAAGCCAAGGTGGTGGTGAGGTATTTCGACCTACAGGTCATTCACGTCACGCAGCCGGAGTACCCAGTGAACTCTGAGGCGAAAACCCCAATCCTTCACAAACATGAGATGAATGATTTAATTGAGGGTCACGCATACAAAGAAACTTCGTATTTTATCCCGTTCTGATCCGACATAATTCAGCTTCTACAGTCAGCAGCAATGAAAGTGGCCAAATATAAAGCTGGTCAGACTCTCTGTATTGCACCGGTTCACCTCGTCTTAATGAATCCTACCAAACACAACTTAAACACTGTGATCCAAAACGTGAACACAATTTATCACAATCCGAACTCAACTGTCCACTTTCAAAGACCACTTACCACTACCGAAACACCACTAACCACTAGTCAAACTCCTCTGCCCATTACACAAAAAATAATTACCACACACGACCCCATCTAACGTAATCAACAGCCCTATTGCCCAGTCCCACTTCATGTCACCCCAATTAACCTGATCCAACATCACCAACGGACCCCACTGCCACGATCCCACACTTACAACAAACCAATAAATCGATCCCACATCACCTAAAGCCAAACCACCTCGATCCCATACCACCAACAAGCCCACGACCCCGATCCCACATCACCTAAATCCAAACAACCTCGATCCCATACTACCAACAAGCCCACGACCTCGATCCCACATCACCTAAAGCCAAACAACCTCGATCCCATACTACCAACAAGCCCACGACCTCGATCCCACATCACCTAAAGCCAAACAACCTCGATCCCATACCACCAACAAGCCCACGACCCCGATCCCACATCACCTAAAGCCAAACAACCTCGATCCCATACCACCAACAAGCCCACGACCTCGATCCCACATCACCTAAAGCCAAACAACCTCGATCCCATACTACCAACAAGCCCACGACCTCGATCCCACATCACCTAAATCCAAACAACCTCGATCCCATACCACCAACAAGCCCACGACCTCGATCCCACATCACCTAAATCCAAACAACCTCGATCCCATACCACCAACAAGCCCACGACCTCGATCCCACATCACCTAAAGCCAAACAACCTCGATCCCATACCACCAACAAGCCCACGACCTCGATCCCACATCACCTAAATCCAAACAACCTCGATCCCATACCACCAACAAGCCCACGACCTCGATCCCACATCACCTAAAGCCAAACAACCTCGATCCCATACTACCAACAAGCCCACGACCTCGATCCCACATCACCTAAATCCAAACAACCTCGATCCCATACCACCAACAAGTCCACGACCTCGATCCAACATCACCTAAAGCCAAACAACCTCGATCCCATACTACCAACAAGCCCACGACCTCGATCCCACATCACCTAAATCCAAACAACCTCGATCCCATACCACCAACAAGCCCACGACCTCGATCCCACATCACCTAAAGCCAAACAACCTCGATCCCATACCACCAACAAGCCCACGACCTCGATCCCACATCACCTAAAGCCAAACAACCTCGATCCCATACCACCAACAAGCCCACGACCTCGATCCCACATCACCTAAAGCCAAACAACCTCGATCCCATACTACCAATAAGCCCACGACCCCGATCCAACATCACCAATGGTCCCACTGCCCCGATCCCAAATCACCAATAGCCCAACTTCCCGATCCCACATCGCAGACAAATCAATTAACCCGATGGCACAAACCATACTGCCCTACTGCCCAAATTCCATATCACCAGCAGCTTCACTGCCCTGATCCTCCATAAGCAACGACCCCGCTACCCTGAGAAGCCGTTCCCGTGCGTAGTGGTAAACTGCGTCGCTTCTCGACCCACAGGTTGTGGGTTCGATACCAAGGCGTGAAAACCTGACAGGTTCCCCGTGACTTGCATGATCACGTTGTATGGCGGTAGCATCTCGGAAAGGGGATCCTACCCAGTCGCTCAATAGTACCGTGTTTACCTTCGTCCCAGAGGCGTGGGTTTCGCAGCCCGGTCTTGGCAACGGGTTTTGTGCCAAGTGGGCGCTGGCACTTAAGCCGTTCAGGGGAGCTGTCAAAGCATTACAGTAATCCTCATCCATCACCTCGTTGTTGAAGGAGACGTTAAACTCCAATATTATCATTACCATCGCCATTACCCGCTTGCCCAATTCTACATCACCAACAACGCAAATACCCTGATCCAATATCACCAAACACCCCACTGCCCCGATCCAATACCACCAAACACCCCACTGCCCCGATCTAATATCACCAAACACCCCACTGCCCCAATCCAATATCACCAAACACCCCACTGCCCCGATCCAATATCACCAAACACCCCACTGCCCCGATCTAATATCACCAAACACCCCACTGCCCCAATCCAATATCACCAAACACCCCACTGCTCCGATCCAATATCACCAAACACCCCACTGCCCCGATCTAATATCACCAAACACCCCACTGCCCCGATCTAATATCACCAAACACCCCACTGCTGTGATCCAATATCACCAAACACCCCACTGCCCCGATCCAATATCACCAAACACCCCACTGCCCCGATCCAATACCACCAAACACCCCACTGCCCCGATCTAATATCACCAAAGACCCCACTGCCCCAATCCAATATCACCAAACACCCCACTGCCCCGATCCAATATCACCAAACACCCCACTGCCCCGATCCAATATCACCAAACAGCCCACTGCCCCGATCCAATATCACCAAACACCCCACTGCCTCAATCTAATATCACCAAACCCCACACTGCCCCGATCCAATATCACCAAACACCCCACTGCCCCGATCAAATATCAACAAACACCCCACTGCTCCGATCCAATATCACCAAACACCCCACTGCTGTGATCCAATATCACCAAACACTCCATAGCTGTGATCCAATATCACCAAACACCCCACTGCCCAGATCCAATATCCCCAAACACCCCGCTGCTCAGATCCAATATCACGAAACACCGTACTGCCCCGATCAAATATCACCAAACACCCCACTGTCTCGATCCAATATCACTAAACACCCCACTGTCTCGATTCAATATCACCAAACATCCCACTGCCCCGATCCCCCAAGACTAACAACACCACTACCCCGATCCCATATCGCAAACAACCCCGCTTCCTCGATCCCACACCACCAACCCAACTGTCACGAACCTATGCCGTCATAATAACAGAAGCAGGCAATATGGTTCTCATTAACATAGATGAGATAGACAAATATAAATATTACTATGCATTTCAAACAGCCATTTGTATTAAACCCACGTTCCTGAGACACAGAACGGGAATGGGAAGCTTTGCTAATGTCAGTAGCATGTTGGGCCAATCGCAAGGAGGGCAGGTGACAAGGAAATTTAATTATATAACTATTTCTGTAAAGAGCTATTATTCATGTTTTCTTGTCCCGCTGCCGACCATTTACTTGTTTAAGAAAGCAGAGACCCGGAGAATAACCAGGGTGGGTGCCAGAGCTAATGGATTCAGTTTGGTAGACACGATTAAAGAGGCTGTTCAGCCCCATATCGGGCACTCAGGGATAATTTTGTTAATACATAACTACGTTTAACTCAGACAAAGTGATGCTATCTTTTAAGTTGTGTCGCAAAGTTTACTTGATCAAAAATCATGTTAATAAATTTTAACATTATTATTTGACAGGAAATGTTCATGATGTACTGTGGAAGTCTGTTTTATTTAGTTGTGTCGTTCTATCGATAACTAGTCAAGGTCACAACCTTTGCGTTGATTGGTCACGAAGATTAACGAACGTGTCTAATGAATATTCGGACGCGCCAGTTTAAGACCTTAGCTTATCGTAGACTCTAGGGCGAGAAGCGTAGCGGAACCCATGGAGTCTGGGACGCAGACTAATCGATAACGGTGCCTCCCTAAAACAATGAACCACACATATTTTGGTTGTAAATCATTATGCGCTCTATAACTGCCTCGCTATCGATGCTTACACTTCCGCTTTGGTTGCAAAATGTAGATATCAAATCTTCACTCATTCAAGTTGTGGGCATCTTTGCGCACAAATTTGACCGATAAGCTGGAAGGGTAATTTACGACAACATAAATGACGACATCCGAAGTAAGAATCTATTATCTGAGATCGCAGTGCCGCGTAGCGACCGAAAGTCTGAAAACTTATAACTTTTGGTTTACAAGGTGCTGTTGCCAAGCAGCTTGCTAGGCAACCTCGTTACAAATATGGGGCTGAACAGTCTCTTTAATGACGGCATCCATTCCCGGCGCCTCCAGAAGATGAGCGACTTCACGCCGCTGGCATTTCCTGATTACCACATTACCATGAGCCATAAGTTGTTTGTATATCAATCCGTCTTGTCGAGTAGATTCCATTGATATATACCAGTGTCTTAGCCACCCACACACCATCTGCGAACTGTTTCGGGATCACAACACATAAACGAGTTCTTGCAAAGCGTCTGGATACCATTACCGACTACGATGCTGGTAAGCGCCTTCGGCATTGCAAACACCATATATGCGCCAATCATACGGACCATAACAGTGTGGCTTTCATTCCCTTACCTATGTCTGTTCATTGTGTTGCTTGAGGTTCAGGAGAACACACTTATATCATATTGTCTCTCGGCATTTCAGGTATCGACCAATTTGAGGCTTGGTTGCCTCTCTCGTAGCGTGGTGGTACTTCTCGTGTTGACGCGCAATGTTTACACTGACAGACCGGCTTATTTCAAACTGGGTCTCCTGGCGCCATGGAACTCGTCGTTTGATGATTTTAGCGCCCTCACCAGCGCCTCAGCTGTTAGCATGGCAATAGAGGCGATTTACGATGATCTCAGTCTGAGCGACAAAATGAGATTAAGGTGAGGCGACGTCCGTACTCGACCTTGCCTCCATTCTTCGCAATCAGACGTCACTAAGCTAATATAACAATGATGATATAAGATCACAGGGTGAGACTTAGTGCGTATGATTGCTGTCAGCATGTCGCCCTGCTGCCGAGCTGGCATCCTACTGGAACAAACCTATCGTGTCATGGGTGGCCAAGGACCCTGATCTGGGCGACAAGTCCATCTACACCACATTGTCCCGTACCATTGGACCCTTCGACAAAATGGGCATCTTCCTATTGGAAGTCTTTAAGCAGTACTAATGGCGCCGTGTAGTGGTCATCTCATCCAACTGCTTTATTTGGCTCGATGCAGGAAATGCTATACGAAAGTTAAATTTGTATCGAAAAGTTCTACATGCTATAAACAAACTATGTGGCCAGATCAAGATAAAATAATTATGCGACATGAACTGTGATCCATTAAATGCCGTCTTTGTTTGACAAATATGGCTTGCTACACGAATGACGCATTCCCATTATACCCACAGAGCAATTCTAAATTATCCCTAAATAAACTCTGGAGAGATACATAATAGAAGTTTGTCACATTCTAATATATTCTAGGCCACAAAGTACACCATGCCACATGCAATTATTTGATTCGTTGTGGTATATGATGTACATGATAATGGTGTGAAATATGATTATGCTCGCACCTACAACAGTTTCCATGCAAACAAACAAGAAAATAATTAAGCTATCGGCTTGACGGTGACATATGACGTCACAAACTCAAGAGCCAATGACCGTCGTTTTTTGCGCGTACGCCAAAACGACTAAAAAAATCCAGTGAAATATTGAACAAAAACCCACCAAAGTAACATTTATGGACGAAAATATTGTCGGAAACGTGTTTCACAGGCTGTTACACACATATTAAAACTTCGGTTTGGTAGTCGAAAAAAGAGGCTACTTGCACTTAGAAGGAATCTGGGCTTTTATATCGCATATGAAATGTCCGAGATACATGAAACCACATTATTGGCAATGAATACAAGTAAAGCTGCTAATGGCGTGGGGCTACTAATGTCGGCGTCAGATTTTTACAGATGCACAGTGGTTTAGGCAAACTAGGTGTGTTTGATTTGTCTTCAGAGTCAAATGATATTTAATACTTATGCAAAAATCCACTTAACTCTGTACCATGCACACTGCGAGAGAAATTAATTGGGTAATTGCATTATATCAAACAACCTTTGTTGTAAAACCTGTATTAACAGGAGATATGATAAACATACATTGGGCTGAGGCCAGACAATAATAAACACAGGTGGCTAGCTGGCCCCGGGCGATTGGGATGTATTCAGCGTTTTTTTCAGATGTAATGGGGACAATTTTAATGGAATAGTCCAATCACGAGGGTACGGGGTATGAAATAACAGACGTTATGACTGCAAGCATGCATGAAAGGTGACAAGTAAAGCTGCTAATATGACGTGGGGCTCGTCATAACGGTAATACTATTGTGGACCCTTAGTGACATCATAACGAATTTGGAGGTAGCTCTTTTGTCGGCTCGTTCACGCTGACAATTTCACTGGTAGACTATGAGGAACTTGGACCGTACTCCCCACGATGGGGATAACTTACTAAGCATCTAGTGCGAGTACTGAACTATGACAATGACAGTAATCACGCTTGAAGGTGGAAGACACGAAAGGTTCTGGATTAAGTTCAACTCCATATCTTTCAAGTCAAACCCGACACGTATATACGTGGCCCACGATATAAGATAACCCAAGCAGAGTGTGTGCAGCATTGTGTTATTGCGTAAGGACAAAATGCGCTCCCACCCCCACGTCTAGTGACACCGGCATGCGTGTGCTGCCCACGTAATAACAATATATCAAAGGTCATGAGGAAAGTCATATCCAGACAACACGAGAAACATTTTCGTACCACGAGGAATGGTCGGATATATATCCCTATAGCGTTGTCACCAGTATATGGGTTTTGCCTGATGGTGAAGACAAAACAACACAAGCCCATTTCCTGTGCGGGTTATGAGTGGAATCTTAAACAAAAGGGGAAAAACGAATGAGGTCATCTGCACAAGTGCAAGAGGCAGAGTGTACCAGGGCCATCTCAGTATTTGTTCCCGTCCACTTTAAGCAGATTGGTACCTTTCTCATCAAACTGATGAGAATGTAGAATACTTGACATGGAGAAAGTACAACCAGGCAGCGCAGGGAATCATACATTCAGGTTAAGTTGTGTTGCGAGAATGAGGTGACACAGGGCGAGACAGATTATATCAAACAACCTTTGTAACCTCATCGTAGAGGAAGTTCGAGCCTCTTGGTTCCAGACAATAATCCACCCGGGCGATATATTCAGCGTTTTTTTTTTTCAGATCGTTAACAGTTTTCAATCACATGGGTTGGGGGTTGTACATGACCAAAGCATGCATGTTAGAGTGATGGCGCATGATACATATGCACCTGGTGGCTGTCATAACGGTAATACTATTGTGGACCCTTAGTGACATTTAACAGAATTGGAGGTACCTTTCTCACATGAGAACGTACTTGACATGGAGAAAGTACAACCAGGCAGCGCAGGGAATCTGAAGAAGCCTACATTCAGGTTAAGTGCCTTAGGCGAGAATGATGTGTATTAATGACGTAGATATGTGCTGAAGTTCGAGCTTGCTCTCGTTCCCATCTTATATTAACCATGATTTGTACAAGTGGTTGCTGATTTAGTTCCCTTCCTCACACCTCGTGAAGACAATGTCTGCTTTCTATTTTCTCCCTTTAATACAAAAGCTTACCAGTAGATATGAGCACTTCCTGCGAACGTGCTGTCAGCTGTTTTGATCTACGCACCAGTTACTCTCTACGAAGTTAGCCGAAACCAGCAATAACACTTGTAGATATTTACTCTTTATACTAGTAATGCTAAGAGGAAGCGCAGTTGATTGCTTTCACCTGCAGCCAGGTGTGCTCGGTCGATATACGTTGGCAGAACTGGCAAGTGTTAAAATTGCCTCTTGAACTACCAGTGATTACTTTGAGCATTAATTGCGAGTTAACGACGGGAGTGGTGCTACTACCCCACAAGTGATGCTAGTTTGCCATAACAATCAGCAATTAACAGGATTGACGAGGGAGCGATACTGACTACATTGCCAAACCGATACTGACTAGTTGCTGGGGTGGATTCAGGATAGATGGCGCATGGTGACTTAATTGTATTCAGATTTACATTACCTCTGTGTAGGTTATGGCGCATGGTGACTTAATTGTATTCAGATTTACATTACCTCTGTGTAGGTTATGGCGCATGGTGACTTAATTGTATTCAGATTTACATTCCCTCTGTGTAGGTTATGGCGCATGGTGACTTAATTGTATTCAGATTTACATTACCTCTGTGTAGGTTATGGCGCATGATGACTTAATTGTATTCAGATTTACATTACCTCTGTGTAGGTTATGGCGCATGGTGACTTAATTGTATTCAGATTTACATTACCTCTGTGTAGGTTATGGCGCATGGTGACTTTATTGTATTCAGATTTACATTACCTCTGTGTAGGTTATGCTGATACCATGATTATAGATGAGAGCATAACAACACTGGCAAAGTCAATCGGCGATTCTTGATGCTCGTTCTCAGTGTTGTAATATCATCAGTTATTACCCTGTATCTATCGCTCACTAAATCGCAAATCGATGTAATGTTTTGTTTTACAATGAACACAATTGGTAACAAAATTTATAATCAGCGTGATGGTTTGTCACAGTCCAGTTATGTGGTTAATATCAGAAAATGACTATTTGGACTGCACATTTTCTTAACAGTTCTTCAACAGCGTTTTATGGATCTTTGACGTCGTTGTGATTGTGACTTGATATAATGGGCAATAAAATTCATCAATCATTTCTCTTTTGTCAACTGGATACATTTTTAGGTTTTAACCTTGAGTAGCAGAGACAATAACAATGTACATGACTCATATTATAGCATACAGTCGGCATTTTGTTGCACCGTAGGGAAAAAAGGAGGAATTTATAAGGACAGTGAATTGTGCAAGCAGCTATATTGGCAGATAGTTCACCATTTTGCCTTCCTTACAACACTGCGTACTTGTATGAAACATGCTAGTAAAGCGAGTTATTTTTATACCGGTACATTCTAAATGACTTTATCAAACAAATCAATTTGCTTGGTGCAAATTGAAATAAATGTGCTACATAATCAAACAGCTAGTATGCTTGTTGAATGAGATTAAGAATGAATTAAATGCCAAACGTACGAATAGTTACCTATTTCTTTGAACTATTGTGCTGTACTTGCCGCTGTTTTACCGTTCATACACAATGAATTGGAGATCACATTCGTTCAAAAGTATATGCCAAGTAGTGGATATTGCTGTCGCAAATGGCTTCGTGTTCGTAAAGCGCATTAAATGCCCGATAAGAAAAACGTATATTCTAAATCCTGCTTATCACGCGATGACAATTTGCCCACACTCTTACCTGTCATTCCACGAAAACCATTGGTGAGCAATCATCTATGTATCTTCATAAGCTTTATCTAGGCGAAAACTAACCACTTACGGTCTAGAGATTGTTAATATTTTAGTTCAAATACAGTTATTACTGAAAAAATGTATTCTCCATTTTGAAGATTTATGGCTAGGTAGTCAATGATACTAACGGAAAGGGCAACCACAGGAATGATATATTATACTTTTAGCGATTATTCAAGTCACAAGCAAAAACAACTGGCAATAGCTACCACTATAAGATCTACATGCTACTAAGGAGAAAATCAGATGGCCCATGCTACCGTCTACAGCGAATATCATATACAACATGTAGAATTCATCACTAATCATTCATCCAAGCTGGTGTCATTAAAAGTGCTATAAATGCATATGATCAAACTTGTTGATCATTTTCCGTCCTCACAAAATAAGCCGTATAGTGTATGCAGTATGATGCACTGCTTTAGTTATAAAATCACCTCCACAGCTGACCTACGTCATTGGAGCTCATCTAACTCATTCGATTGTTTACTTACAATACAAACCACCATTATGTGATGCAACGAACGCATCCACTAACATCAGTCCATTGATGGTGATGCAATCGTTGACATACAAGGTAGACGCATACACGAAAGAACCACGTAAAAACACTGCCAATGATGCAAATCTTAGACCCACTTTGCAATTAATAGGAAACTAATCGAGAGTAATAAAGTATTTCAGTTAATCGATTGCGCGAGCAACAATACAATCATCAAGCAGCAAAGTCCGTAGACGACATGAAAACGGTTGAAAAACAGCACAACATTTTGCTGGTCCAGTTTGATGCATTACGTCAATGGGAGGTTTGGCAGGAAGAACGGCGAGTAGCGACATTCAGCTGACACAGAGAAGCATGTCCCTGACATAAACTCGTTGCTACATCTACGTAGACATGTTGAATGTACGACTGATACCAGATAAACAGGGAGCACAACGTTACCATCTAGACCGACAACGAATGGTTTGTGCTTTTTTTGCTCCTGAAAGCCACACCAAGGCCCATTGGTATAGCAGCGGTCAGTAAAAGCGACATTTGTATATTATTTTGAACTTTTGTTAGCCTTGTGGTACTAATGACGCTTGACGGATATGTTTTCTTTAAATTGTACGGTGTGATCAGTGCTCCCACGCGAGCTGTCACCGTGAGATATTTATGTACAATAGGGGCCTTCACATTCTCGGGTTTCCGTCGCGGACCTCCATCCGACCAAGACACAACCCTAGAGTGATTTTCGTCATAGCATACTAGCTGCGGATCAGATGATAACTTGGAGCAGAAGCATTAATTACTCTGACCTTGAAACAGTTATACATTATATCAATAACAATACTTCAAGGCACGTTAGACAGCGTTTGTGAATTGTTACTGCCAAGTATGCAATGCAATACATTCATTATTACTAAATGGTGCTTTTTCAATTGATCATCAGTTTTAATCATTGTGGTACCAAACTTTCATTTGCGGTGATATCCAATGCTATAAGGAAGGTATCAAATACTATTAATATCCTAATAAAGCAATTGTAGCTCGTGGAACACCTGTGTGAATCAGACTATGGCTATTTAATCATTTTTTGCATGAAACAGCAATTCTTGTAATTATGCGTAATCATTACTTGGCAGAAACAGAAGACACGCCTGGGTCATATAAATCTTCATTTACGTAATATGTCCTCCAAATAATTAAGTTACTTGTGCAATAGTAAAAAACTAAGTTCATTGCTAAACAGGCCTTAATCATTACAAGTAGCGACATAGATACACAACGCCTGCCCCTGGTAATCTTCGCATCATCGATTTGCTGGCACTAGAGGCCTACTGGAGTGAATTAAGGAGTCATATTCAATCTATCATGCGAGCAGCCATTCATTCATCATATTTCATAATACTGAAACATTTCTCTACATTTCGTCATTGAAAAATACCTCTGCATGCATACCTTCCCTCTCAGATGCTATACATATCGTCAATATGGACAGAAACTAATCGTTAAGTGGTAATCAGATTAGATATAACATGGCTTACTCACGAGTGCTGTTCTTTTATCGATTTCATGGTCGACAAATCACAGCAAATATCGACTGCGATCCTAGCCATGCTTGCTGTCGCAAGAATAACGTAGCCTGCGGAGGCATTCGGCGTGGCGTCGATGTCGGTATGGTCAGTATGAACGGATAATGGCGGCACTTTATTGTGTACGCATATAAATTTTGGAGCGAATGGCTGAGGTGCCATATACTAGGCCTGATGGGCATGGTTTTGCTAAATTGGACATAGAGTCAGTGCTGCAACGGGAGCTGTCATCGTCAAAGCCCCGGATTTGATACTTCCCCAGGCTCTTGTCGCAGTTTTATGAATAACTAACCCCTCGTTAACGCTGCTAGCTCTTGGGATGTCATGATTCTCTTGAGACCGTCATATATGCGCGCCAAAGAGCAATGATCCAACGCATCAATGCAGATGTGAATGCATGCATTCCATAACGTTTTCATACAATCTGCTGGTTAAATTTTACCACCAGGTGTTCATATATAACAAAGATATGTTAAACTGCTCGTTTTGCCGAAAGCTGAGGGCCTTTTTAAGACAAGAACATCAACTGAAGGGCAAAAAAGGGTCACGCGTAACGCCTAGAGTGAGATATCATGCTTTGACATTGAACATATCTGCATTTATCCTTCAGGGAATGAGTAACTTCACGATATTGTCTGATATGTCATTCGATTGGTCACACGCATATATTGATGCTATGCCTGATTGGTTAATGTTTACTTTGAACCTCTGGTAAAGATAATCGACAACAGCGTAGTAAAAAAGAAAGTATGGATAGATTCTTTAAATACCCGATTTGGAAGTAATTTACCAATCATGGATAATCGTCATATCATGTTGGATATATATTTCATGCATGTTTGCTATTTGTTACTTTGCATGATAAACTGGCGTGATTGAACTATAACTAATTCAGTGTGAATCAAAAACAAACCTGTTTACTTCATAAATGATAGATGTTGATTAATTGCTGTCATCCGAGTAGCGATAAGTTTGATTTGCTTATTTATATTCACCAATCATATCGTTGTTTATATAAGCACTGCTGCTTATATAATGAAACCTAGAATGACACAATGGATAATCATGTTGGTCCATTTGAAACTCTAGGTACTTGACATTGACCAAGATGAGGTAGGACTGAGCACTTAACGCAAACGGTTTGATACCCAGACATTGTGTGCCAATCATAGCCAAAACATTGGGCTATGGCACTTTTATATTAGCCAAATCCTAGTTAAGGGATATTTCTACACAATCACAAGACATTTCAAGTTGATTTGATCAATCAGATATATGAGCTGAATTCAAATTGCAACACATGCACTATATTGTGAAATAGAGATATGTGTTGCTAAATGTGTTTCAATAAAACAAAATGATGTGCTAGAGAATATTTATATGGCTTTATTCCTCTGACCAACTTCCTTAAATGTCCAAATTCAATTGTGGTAGTTTCTTTAATGTTATTGTACGGTGTATTTTTAATTTAAGTGATTTGCCATTCCGTCAAGATTCTACGCCAAGTGAAAATTTCATTCAAACACGTATGACGTTTGCGTTGCATATGCTATGCACGATACTTCTGTCATCAGAAACGCATATTATAGACCTACATGTTCAGACCACAATGATATGAAGCAATAAATACAAATGGCATCGTTTCCAGCTATTCCACCAACCATCGCCGAAGCCTTTCATAATGCTTTTGTTTTCCATTACCTCTGTGGTGAATTATATTCATCTGTGAAACGTTGTGGGATGACATGGTTGCTATGCAAAAGATTTAACGGAGAGGAAAGCATTTTTTTATGATATTGAAGCCGGCGCGCAATTGCATTGAGCCTCGCGAATTGTATGTGCTTTATTGCCATTAAACGACTTGCCAATAACTGTAAACTTTGATAACATATTTCTGTTCTCCAGTTGATCGATCGATGATGATCGCAATATTCGTTTTCCATAGGAACCATACTTTCCAGTGCAGCTTTTGCAATAAGATAGTGTCAGTTTTGCTCATAGATATCATTGACTGCAGAATATATATATTCATAAACGCGAAATATAAGGCCAAAATATCTTTGTATCATCATTCGTACAACCCATCCATCTCTCGACAAATTGCCTGATGAAAAAAACTAGGTGACAACAAAACTTTATGGAATTTCGTGTCGATTGAATTAAGCAGATACATGAACGTGGTGCGAATTGCAACATATGCGTTATGTTTATAAATGTACGGATGTCAAGTATGCATTAAAGCAATATTGTGAAAATTCGTTCATTCCTCGGAAATTTTGCATTGTGCGATTTATATCCAATTTATATAGATTTATATAACTTTATGAACGGCATATTCAATAATAATGAAACAGAGATCATTTATGATTACAATCCAAATGGAAACAAGGATCGGCATTGCCATCGCATATCTCTTTAAATGTTCGACGAGAAAAAAGGGTAATCCACATTCCGCTTATTACGCAAAGACATGGTTCCCACCCCTAACCTAACATCTCTCGAAGCCCATTACGAGTAATCATCAATGAATCGACACCAGTGACAAGGCTAAGAATTATTCTACCATTACTATGGTATACTAGCTAATATTTGGATGACTGTGACAAGTGACAAGGCTAAGAATTATTCTACCATTACTATGGTATACTAGCTAATATTTGGATGACTGCATTCCATCTATTCATATCATATATCTAACAATGTTTTCGCTATTTTTGTTCTGCTGTTTGCCATGCACCAAACCTAGGAAAAAGTCACGCATAAGTATCTCCTGCCATTCATTTAACAATGTCAGCAAATATCCTCAAGTGACAGTATAAATGCAACGGTGGTACTCCTCTTGTAGTAGCATCTGGCGAAAATGTGACTTCTCTCGGCGATATAATTGTTTCATGAAGGCTGCCAGAATAAGAATCCCGAGCATGCAGTTTTTTGTATTGAAGCTAGTAGAGAATAATGTGCGCCTCAAGGTCAGGGTTCCTTTGACATTGGTCCCTGTGCGACATTTTGTGTCGGCTGACTGTAAAAATGAAATGACTCGCTTGGGATTCAACATTCCTACTAGAATTGGCATGAACAGACCACCAGCTACGTAATTGTCAGAAACATTGACCATTACAGTGCTGTGTTTACGGGATGGAAACCTACACCCTGGGGACACCCCATTGCAAACCAGATAATCCTACGCTTTATGCTGCGATTTTTGTCTGTAATATTCTTATAACATATCTTATACTTCTCGCTTAATCGTGTAAACTTAATTCAGAAATGGCACAGAAGCTGAAGCGTATAAAGAGACCTGACATACCTTCTGAATATTGCGATTGGAAAGCTGCAAGACATTTTATCAATAAGAATGTCTCGAAGCAATGGAACGTTAGCAGTTTCAATTTAAGGCATTGGTGGCGATAAATCCATCATATAGCCTGTATCACGGAAAAAGGGACACATACACTTGCGTGATAGCCTTTTTAGTTGCGAGGAATGCAATGCATATCCTAATTCGGCATGCATGGCTCAAAGAACTGATGATGCAATGCTTGAAAATGGTTGCTTTTGCATTCAAATGACAACCCTGAATGACAAATTATTCATGTGTAACCATTATTGAACATTGCTCATGCGCAGATGCAATCCTTGTATGCATTAGTAACGGGTTCATTGTTAATTCGGACTGCACCTGAGGTAACGCAGGTCTATATTTCATTACTTTACCATGTGTTATAAATAATATGTCCATATTGTTTTATACTGAAAATACGTGTTTGCATACACGCATGCGTCTACAAAGTTTATACAGTACCAAGCTCATCTGATATGCACTTATCCAGGTGAAAGATTATATTGAAAACGATAGAATACGTCTGGTCTTTTATGGTTGATTTCAATCTTGCCCGCGCATCAAGAGGTCAACAAAAGACACTGATTGCATCACGTTAAAAGGGCAGGGGAAGAGGGAGAGGAGTATATGTCAAAGTGAGGAAGAGGGAGGCGGCGGGGTGTTGGCGAAGGATGTTGGGGAGCGATGAGGTCTGCTTGTGATGGTGACCACATATACTCGGTTCCCCACGCCAAGCTTCCGAGAGCAAAGTTGCTGTCTCTATAATTGCCGCTCGATCTATAAAGAACGAGCGACTCGGCGCTCGGAATCTTGGTTTAGGGAACCCATGACGGTGACAATTCTTTGAAAATAGATAGCGAACTATTGATTGATGATGAGAAATTTGGCTCAGATCAGTTTAGGGACCCTTGAAAATATCTATGGACCCCAAAATTAAGGCTTGGACCCCTGGAAATGTTACTCCGAGGGATATATATGTTGATAAATTTCCGATCAAATGTTAATGTGAGTGAATGATTCGATATGCAAATATGTGAGTACGCAAGTGAGTGAGAGAGTGAATAATTCATTTAGTGAACTAATGGGCGTGTAAGTAAACGACCGATCAAGTTACGAGTTATTGAGCGAATGACGAGTGAATAAATAAGTGAACGAGTTATGACCGATGTGCGAGTGAGTGGATGGCTATGTTAGAAAATCGGCAACTCAGTAAATTTGTTGATGAGCGAGTGGGTGAGGTGGTAAATGAATGAATGCATGATGCATGAGTGGGGAATTGATGACAAAGTTCATGCGTGAGAGAGAGGATGAGCGACTGAGCGCCTGAAGGAGTGAGTGAGTAGTTGAGTGAGTGACTGAGTGGGGGAGTGAGTGCTTACGTGGATGAGTAATTGAATGAGTGAGTGCATGAGTAAGTGACTTAGTAATTAAATGGAAAGGGAAGTGAATGAATATGTCAGAGTATTCATGGGTAAGCGTTGAATGGATGAGTGATTGAACATACGAGCGAGTGAGTTGTATTACTAGTTAGTGTATGAGTGGGCTAGTGAATGCATACTTGAGTGTGTTGATGAGCGGATGTGCAATGAGTAAATAGTGTTGGTGATTACTGAGTGGATAAGCTGGCTGGAGTGAGTGAATGGGCGGGTTTGTCTACTAGAAAGTATCTGCATAAATTTGTTAGAATGCTGGTGAGTGATTAAGTGTGTGAATGATTACCTGTATTGATGACTAAATTGGTTGATTGCTTGTATGAGTTATTGGATGAATGAGTAAATTAGGGCGAGAGTGAGTAAGTACATGTCTCTCTGCCTCTGTCTCTGTCTGTCTGTCTGTCTGTCTGTCTCTCTCTCTCTCTCTCTCTCGCTCTCTCTCCTCTCTCTCTCTCTCTCTCTCTCTCTCTCTCTCTCCCTCTCTCTCCCTCTCTCTCTCTCCTCCTCTCTCTCTCTCTCTCTCTCTCTCTCTCTCTGAATCTGAGCATAGAATCGGTGTCCGGCGCAAATTTCTCTTAAACATTGGAAAATAGATACTCATGATCAGGATGTTGTACTTTTTGTTTTTGTCACTTGGCTGCTCAGAGATAAGAGTTGGCCTTCTTATTTCGGGGCACTTAGGTATGATTGCGGTATCAATGTACACATAATTACGTGTCTTATGTGCCTCTTCGGCATCATATTGAAACTGAAATGCATTCTGAACATCTTATACCAAATAATTACGGTTGCTTATAAAGTCGTCATTTGGCCAACTGTGAGAGAGCCTGACCTTGCTGATGCTGATGTTGCTGAAATTGCATTTCGGGCAACATTTCCGACGTTTCATAGGTAACATCCCTCTTGGCACGTCAGCAGAGCAAAGTGGTATGTATTATCCTGAATCTAGCGTTGATAAGGCGGTCGACGGAATATTGCAACATCAACGATTTGAGCCAAACCCGCTAAACTTGAAGAAATGTGCTAAATGGTATAATGTACAATAGAACCGCTTGATGGAGAGTGGATCAATCAGCACTTCATGATGTACTCACAAAATATATTCAACTTGAATGTATACTCGCAATAATTAACATGTTATATATGGAGCAACGTTGTAAAGTGGACGTGAATTGATGCTAACTGCGTGTCTTGATGCTATTTCATTGAAGTAGTAGGAAACATGTCCATCAATAGTAAACACACTGAATGCGTGAACTACGATAGGGAAAATTCCCGGCAGAGTTTCGTAAATCTTATTTATAGACAATAATCATTTCTTGGTCGCCATGTCAGTCTGTTAAGATATGGTCGAATAGAGCTACATATTATCAATTTCCGCGAGATGGTTATCATGGGGTACATCACTGCAGGTAAGTAACTCCTCTGGATGAAGCTGAATGCAGCTGATAAGAAAAAGCTTGCTGACTCTTTTGTAGCATACCTGTGTAGATGTGCCAACACGTTATAGCTGCTGAAATGCTGTGGACAATGCACTCATTAATTAGTCTGTGCCTCTAGATTGCAGTTACTGTAGCGTTGTAGGATTCCTAGACTGTGAATTTAGGCAGCCATTACTGCATTGGTTGCATTGCCTTTTATCAAGGATTAGTATCGGTACGTGATTGATTGATCAGTGCAGATTCATGTGCACAAAATGCCACCCTGTCAACGGGATGCTGTGGCGACAATTAAGCCACCATGCATTGCCTTTATCACGTGCACAGGGCCACCCTGTGGCGGGATATATAAGTAAGACAGCAAATGTGATATTCAAACTAGTTGGTACCGAAGTAGATATTTTTTTGAATCGTATAACATTAAGGCTGAAGTCGGAGATGAAGCCTATTTGAACCAAAGAAGCGATCCTCGGGTATCAGATAACAATGGTTATGCGGTAAATTAATTCTGGCAACCAGCAACAACCATCATATATATATATATATATATATATATATATATATATAGATATATATAGATATATATATATATATATATATATATATATATATATATATATATATACATATATATATATATATATATACATATATATATATATTTATGTATATGTATATACATATATGTGTGTGTGTACGAACATATATAGAGATACATATATACATACATACATACATATATGTATAAACACACATAGACGCATACAACATACATACATACATTCATACATTCATGCACATGCATACATACGTACATACATACATACATTCATACACACATACATACATACATACATGCATACATACACATACATACATACATACATACATACATACATACATACATACATACATACATACATACATACATACATACATACATACATACATACATACATACATACATACATACATACATACATACATACATACATACATACATACATACATACATACATACATACATACATACATACATACATACATACATACATACATACATATACATACATACATACATACATACATACATACATACATACATACATACATACATACATACATACATACATACATACATACATACATACATACATACATACATACATACATACATACATACATACATACATACATACATACATACATTCATACATACATACAGCCGAGTGTAAAAAGTTTAACGCCGGTTCCAACAACTAGGTTATATCGCGACATTAATGGATGAGGATGATTGTGGTGGCCACTTGGCACAAGCCATTCCCCCAGACCGCTGGGACGAAGGTCCAGCAAGGTACTATTGTGCTACTGGGTCGGGTTCATCCCCCATTCGAGATGGGACTGCCATTTAACGTAACCATCCGAGTCCCGGGCAACCTGTCAGGTTTTTTCACCTTGATATCGAGCCCAAAGCATTTTGGTCGATAGACGACACAGATTACTACTTCGTCACCGGAACTGGCTTTGAAGCCGAGGGGTTGGTTAGTTGATGAAATAAGGATATTGCGTTCAATAGCAGTTGGAGGGCATTGAGCTTAACACGGAACAGGAAATTCATTTGTCTTGTGATAATATCACCCTTAAGGACGGTAATTAAGTATCCATATTATTTCAATCTTTTTAATTGAAATAAGTTGTCAGGATAATGATGTTGCAGAAAACCCTGACTATATTGCCCCAGGCATATAAACACGACGGCATCGATTGTAAGTCCGTCCCACCGATCGGATAATATCGTACTTCTGAAAGGCATAAAGTGCTTCAGGAAAAACCATCTATTTGATAACCCGTGTATTAGCGTGTGATCTCTGACCACGCCCCTATCGAGCTTGTATAAGTAGATGATTCTGGAAGGAAAATGCTCGGTACAATTTGTGAGCTCTCCATTAGCATCAGAATGGAGGTAAGTCAATACTTGATTTTGTTCTTTATTGACGCCCACTTATCTTGATAGCTGGGTTGTTTGTGTTTTGCAATTTGCTATATCGAGCCAACCACATTTTTAGTAGCTAGCACATTTCACCTTACAGCTATCCCATTTTACCTTACAGCTATCACATTTCACCTTTGTCACAACACTCCTTTTTGGATGTGTTTCTGGAGAGGGACCAGCACTTTTTAAGCTTGGTCTTCTGGCGCCGTGGAACTCGTCATTTGATGATTTTAGCGCCCTCACCAGCGCTTCAGCTGTCAGCATGGCGATAGAGGCCATACATAATGATTCGACTTTGGGTGACAAAATGAGATTCAGGTGACATGTTGTTACAATAAACTCATCTTCTTGGACTGACTCTGAGAATAAAACCACCAAGCGAGTCTATATTAAAAATGCAATGCTGTTTGACAGTTTCCCACTAGACGGCTAGGTTTCTTGTTTTCTTCATTCACCAATGTATATAATGTTGCTCACAGCGTGGTTACTCGGGATTCTGCATGTACAAGCAAAGTAGCTGCTTCCAATGCGATCCTCCTCTTTATTGAAGATGGCGTGGATGCCTTCATCGGACCACCTTGCTCACAAGGTAATGGCTGGGTATTTGAAGATAAATACAGGGGTTAAGCTAAACTGATGCTGTCTTGATATGAGTATGTTTGACATTCTGCATAGCCTGCCGCCCTGCTGCCGAGCTGGCATCCTACTGGAACAAACCTATCGTGTCATGGGTGGCCATGGACCCTGAGCTGGGCGACAAGTCCATCTACACCACATTGTCCCGTACCATTGGACCGTTCGACAAAATGGGCATCTTTCTGCTGGAGGTTTTTAAGCAGTACAGGTGGCGCCGTGTAGTGGTGATCTCATCCAACTTCTTCATCTGGCTTGACGCTGGAAAAGCTATACGAAAGGAAGTGAATTATACCTTTACAGCTTAACATTACAACCACATCTATCCCCCCAAATTGCTTGTTGCAGGCGTTTCGTGAATCTATACATCGCACTGCATAAACAATTGCATCATGGTAATAGACCAATAAGTAATGCTGTGTCTCTCAGGCTTCCCTTAATTATGACGTTACTTTTCACGGTTGCAGGTGTTCCGTGAAAACAATATTACAATTGGGTACAACTCAATATTTGACCGCAACCCTTCTGATCGCTACATACTCAATGTTCTCACCAAAACCAAACTAGAAGGTCGAAGTAGGTCTTAATCTTTATCACACTACAGTTGAATAAAAACTGTTACGTATCGAGAGTGATACTTTGATTCTATTGCATCACTGTCTAGCAAAATTGATCAACCCTTTAGATAACAACATGAACGTTATCGGATAATTCCAATATTGTTCTAGTCGTGATCCTGATCGTGCCAAAGGAGGACCGGCGACGGTTTATGCTGCAGGCACACGACCTCTTGATGACCAACGGTGACTACGTCTTCTACACAATTGAACTTCTTCCCGAAGAAACGGTTCTGAATCCTGAAGATATCTGGGCGAGCAATGACGAAAGGGACGATGATGCTCGCATTGCATTTGAATCCGTCTTTCATGTAGGGCGATTATTGTAACTGTAATATCTGCCCTTTAGATTACAACGCAACATTCACTACAGCTTTAAAGTTTCTTACAGGTAACACTTGCAGCTCTATCGAATGAGAGGATCGGCAAATTTCGTATGGAGGTAGCAGAGCGCATGCGCCGCCCACCCTGGAATCAATACGTCAGCAAATACCTGGACGTTAGTGTCATTCAACTTAGTAACATTGCTGTGTCTACCAAATTCTAGCTATTGTCTCAGCCTGGTATTATCGAGATAATGATGACTAGCATTATCGTCATCGTCAATCCTTCCTCATACATCGTCTGCTATATATTCAGCCTCCTCCCTCTACTTACTTTATCTACTACAGAAACTACCGTAATCATGCATAGCATATGTGGATCTACGCAGTCCGCTATAATCCTAACCTCGTTCTGAATGTGGACGTTAAGTTGAATACGTGCTCATATAATTCAAAGATTCAATCCGCATGGACCGAGCAATGAGAGAAAGGAAAATCCTTGTTTCATAAAGCTGTGCCAAAAGTGAAATAAAAACAGATATATCTGGCCATTCATAGCTAGGACACCAGTAGTATCAGCAGACGGTTAATTCAATGATAGAATATGCACATTATTCGACTAATCATAAGCCACACAAATATGAAAGAGCGTGGTTTAAATGTTAAATATTAGCGTGTGATAGTACTGTGAGACGATTATGATGCTTCGGAAATCAACAATAAAATCTGAGCATAAGTTGGAAGTATTTCTTTTCTGTTTTAGACGGTAACATGGCGAACTTGTGATTCCTTCGCTATTTCCACCACTGACACAAATCAATCCAAAGCTTAGTGGCACAGATTAGAGGAGTCAGGTTTTGTGATCGTGCTATTTCATGCTACCATCATATATCTGTGCTTTAATAGTATTGCACGTGTTACAGATGACCAACTTTGAGAACGGTGACAAGTATGCAGCCTTCCTCTACGACGCTGTCCTGCTTTATGCCATGGCACTGAATGAAACCTTCAACAAAGGCATGGACACCCGCAGTGGTTTCGATGTCACCGCAAACATGAAAGGCAAAGTATTCTCGGGTAAGCATTGTATTGATTTCTGGCTTCTTAAGACGGGCGGTATTAAAGACTTGGTGTTTAATAAGCAAAAGCAGACGCATATAACAGGCAAGCAATGACGCAGAGCCAATATGCATGGAGGCTTGATGATACACCGGGGACAAATATGAATATCACTTGTCTGTTCAGTCAGAGTACTAACTATTTCTTGTTATTGCATGTGTTATAAAAACAACATAATGTACGCGGTTCTAATGTGCACCACAGAATCATATCCATGTGTTCGTGATATCAGCGTCGAAAACGTCCATTTCGTAAACAAATCCAGTGATGTGTATTGCGCCGATTGGCCGAATTTAACGCTATCTTCGCATATAAATGGTGTCAGAAAGTAATGCATAATTAAGGAGATTTCCCAAATGTTAACTAAGTCATTACACACACACACACACACACACACACACACACACACACACACACACACACACACACACACACACACACACACACACACACACACACACACACACACACACACACACACACACACACACATATATATATATATATATATATATATATATATATATATATATATATATATATATATATATATATATATATGTATATATGTTAATGTAGTAATTAACCACTGTATTTGCAATATGTTGGATTATGACAACCAATGAATGAGCTCACTCTTTGGATTAGTATGTTGAAAAATGCTTCAATATTTGAGTATAGCGTTAAGTGAACAGCTTCTTCAGCAAAGAGTTGCATCTCACATACGATAATCAGGATGGATTATATGTCCTAACATTACAATTCTTTCAACAGATGCGACATCGGAAATCGTCAAATGTCATCAGCCACCCAGGGAACGCCATATAGTTATTTTTCAATGTTGATAGAATTTTTATAATTGTTCAAACAAATCATTTACCCTTTTTCATCTGCTGTTCACAATAAGCTTTTTGCTTAATTATCGGACAATTTAGGTATCACGGGCAAGATAGTTCTGGATTCTAAAGGTGATAGAGAACCAGATCTATGGATAACAGACATGGTTCCAAATGGTACTTTTATTCGAATTGCTGAGACTCTCAACACTGATGCGGGGGAAAAAGTAGGTCAAATGTAAACTATTCTATGTTCAGCTGTGCATTTAAGGAACCATCACAATCGCTCTGCACCTTCAGTTCATTATGCCAAAATTGGCTTTTAGTCTGCTGTAATGCAATCCAAAACATAGAGAGATGTTAACTAATAATGGACGGTGTTTTCTATAATCGCGTGGTGCTATATGTGAAAATCTACTATGTGCATTGGCTCGTTTGTTGCTTGACAGGAATTTCGAAAGGACATTTCCCCCCCTCGTTGGCCACGCGGAAAAATTGGTCATTCCTTTGCTCCGCCAGACACGCCTGTGTGTGGATTCAGAAACGAATTCTGCAAATCTGAGGATGGTAGGTGTATGATGTAAACACAATTTTTATCTCATTACTTTCCATAAAGCCTATCCCCCATGTTTCGGCCATGTTTCAGCCATGTTTGTGCATTCCGTTGATCCAGATCTTTTTTGTCTGTGTTGAACTCTATTGCATAAATAATACAGTTGAATGGAAGTTTTATGTTATTCACCTCGATTTAAGTTGCCAGCTGGGTGATCGTACTAGCTGTTGTCCTATCATTACTCGCAGTGGGAGCTGCTTCTGGGCTAGCTGTCTATTGTGTCCGGTAATCTGACTGCCCCAGCTTAAGGGGATTTGTATGCATAATCAGATGTGAAATTTATGAATTCATATGATATTTAACATAATTGCTTTGAATCCCACCCAAAAGTCAAGAAATAATTTAAAACAATGTTTGAACTTTTCCGGATTTCGCCACTTTTGATGTACTTCGATGCAGATTGCAACGCTACGAGACCTCCCTCCTGTCACAGGCATGGAGGATAGTATGGGAAGACGTCGAAACTCTGAAGGGGAACATGGAAGCAAGCGCAGCTACCCAGCAGCAAACAAAGAGCTCTTCAGATGTTGGAAGCCAGGTTCACTTTGTATCTTGAACTAGAATTTATTTGTCAAATACAGGTAACATTTATCGGTGCGAATGATCCATAATAATTTTATTACGACAATGCAGATCTCTTGTAGCAGTGGGCACCGTTCCATTGCCAGTCAAAATTTGGAGATAATTCGCTCCAAGATCATGGCGTCATCGACCGGAAACCCTTCTACTTCATCCCGCTCAATGTACAGCGTAGCTACTGGCGCCGGTCAGGTCTTCTCTGATGTTGGGGTCTACAAAGGAATCGTAGTGACCCTGAAGAAACTCCAGAAACAGCACATCAGTCTCACGCGAACTGTGCTTCTGGAATTCAACGACGTAAGTAATGCCACTTCTTCCACCATTACACTATAAGCATTGCTGATCATTTGCAATATCACTGAATGCATTACGTCTGTAAGCATTGATTAGTATAATGCTCTGCTTGTGTGTCAGATGAAGGAAGTGGTACATGAGAATGTGAACGTTTTTGTGGGAGCATGCATTGATCCTCCCAACATATGTCTGCTGTGGCACTATGCTTCCAAAGGCAGCCTCAACGTAGGTGCTTTTTCTGTGCAGACCGGATTCACTGAAACGGCTTACCATTACACAATAGTAATGCCTCATCGGATCCGGTTTTGACTGATGGTTTGTGTCACAGGATCTGCTGATGAACGACGAAGTCAAACTTGACAATGTGTTCAAGTTTTCCTTTATGGCGGATATAGTTAAAGGCATGGGCTACCTACATAAAACTGCTATTCAATCCCATGGTAATCTGAAAAGCTCCAACTGTGTAGTGGATTCTCGATGGGCGGCCAAGGTAATCAATCAGATTATTCAACAGTTTGTATCAATACGTATCTGTTGACGGATTGCAGTTTCTGTATAGCTATGACGATTGATTCAGATCACAGATTATGGCATGCCCAGTATTCTTGCTGGACAAAGCCAAGAGGAAAATCAAAATGAATCCTACAGACGTAAGCTTACCTTGGCCATTGGTAATCGTGACATATTTGTACATACATATTTCCACCTTGTTGAACTCAAATTGATGTGGCTATAGGTAAATTGTGGACTGCCCCTGAAATACTGCGAGACAGTGCTTCTTGGCTGCGTGGCACACAGAAAGGAGACGTTTTCAGTTTTGCTATCATCGCTTACGAAATTGCTCAACGATCAGAACCCTACTTATTTGACGTAAACACGCCTAGAGGTGAGTCAGCAGAGAACTCAGTATTGCGACCTGTGCACTATACACGTGTTTGTAATGTGTACACCCCTGTGAATTTTACATTCATTCTTTACACAAACCAATAATGAAGTAATGGAATCGATTGTTCAATTATGTTACTTCAGATGTAGTAAACAGAGTGCGAAATGGTGAAAGTATCCCTTATCGTCCAACGCTTTCTGACTCTGCTGACATTGGGAGACCTATTGTACAGCTCATCCGTACGTGCTGGGCTGAAGACGCTGAAAAAAGGCCACACTTCCAGAAGATCAGTATTCTCTTGCGAAAAATTACGGGGGAGTGAGTATTAGAACAACAACTCAATCGCTGACCACCGATCCTCAGCTAACGTCATTGTTATGATAAACATGGGTCGCAATGTGGCTTATGCTATGTGTTGATAGTTTCGCAAATATTTGTAGGATCAACATTGCTGACAATGTCATTCGTATGATGGAGAAATATGCAAGTAACCTGGAGGAATTGGTTGATGAGCGAACTCAGCAGATGGTTGATGAGAAGTCGAAAACAGACCGACTTCTCTACCGCATGCTGCCATCGTAGGTTTTTGGCATCTGTCCTAACGGATTTCAAAACCATATGACATATGTCATTCAATGAATGAAGAACATTAATAATAGAAGCCCGGTGATTGTTCCACCTTTGACAGGAGTGTTGCGGAGCAGCTGAAGCTTGGAAAGTTTGTGCAACCAGAAAACTTTGAAGAGGGAACGATTTACTTTTCTGATATTATCGGGTTTACAACGTTGGCGATGGAAAGCAGTCCGATCCAGGTAGCACTAGCTGATCGAATAACAGCCAAGTTAAGACTATTTTTCAATGCTGATTAAACATTCATTCATACCCCATTGGATCTTCTTATGGCTGCTTTTTCAGATTGTGGATTTTCTCAACGATTTGTATTCCTGCTTTGATGACGTCATTGCAAAACATGACGTATATAAGGTACAAGTCGTTTGATTAAACAAATCACTAACAATAACTTCAGCCCAAACATCACAAACGAAACACTACTACTGCATGCTGTGACCACCAGGTGGAAACGATTGGTGACGCTTATATGGTGGCCAGTGGAGTTCCCACAAGAAACGGAAACCGCCATGCAGCCGAGGTGGCCAATGTCTCCCTCGACCTTCTCAGTGAAGCCATACACTTCCGCATCCGGCATCGCCCTCATCAGCAGCTTCTGATTAGAATCGGTAAATATAGCATAGGCTCTTACTTGTAATTGTCAACTGCAAAAGCCGGTGCCTTACTCGATCCACGAACGCCACTATTTCATTATCTCCAGGTGTGCATTCGGGTCCGGTAGTGGCAGGTGTGGTGGGCCTCATCATGCCCAGGTATTGTCTGTTTGGGGACACCGTCAATATGGCCGCCAGAATGGAATCCAGCGGAAAAGGTTAAGGTTTACGGATTGAAATGCCTTTGCCTTAAATTAAACATTACATTGCTAGAATGCATATTAAACATAGACTGGTAGATAGCGGTGATAAAATTCTAGACGATGACAATAATGTTCAGCAGTTCTATATTTCTTATGTACCAGCTCTTCATATCCATGTCAGTAAAATTACGTACATCATCCTGAACGAGCTTGCTCTCGGCTATGAAATGACGCTGCGTGGTGAGGTGAACATAAAAGGGAAGGGACTACAGACAACATACTGGCTACATGGCAAGAAAGGATTCTCGAAACCCCTACCTCCTGTCGAAAAGTAACCACTACTTGTACAACATTGTTGCGCCTGTGACGGTTGTATGTTCTCATACATTATGAATAGCAGCTGTGTAAACTTTGTTACCTTACAATACACAGAGACAATGCATCGACGCCTAACACACACATTTACGTTCAAAATATGTCTCGTACAGGGGCGAGCTGGGAAAGAGTGACGGGGCTCAATTACCAATGGGACATCACGGATTGATGCGTACTTTTGACCAATTACACAACGACGAAGGGATGCCAACTGAGTCAATAAGTATGCCGCAGGTGAGTTGTACAAGAAGTGATTCCAGACAAATGATATCACCTAAGCCAATTGACTGAGGACGCTTATACAGGTAAATCTCTCCGCATGAATGAGGTAAAGGTATGACATAGTTGTACCGCAGTATATTGCGCAATTGTCCCCAAAAACGACCTTTATTCAAATAAAAACGCATTTGCAATAAACACATTGCTCTGGGGAATCACGTTGCCCACATGTGTCATGTCTCGCTATGAGAGACTTTAAGACATACGTCCTTGTTTTGCTGTTGTGTACCTTTACCTCAAAAGAGCGACGTTAGAGGTCAGTCACTCTGCCAGTACAGTATGTTGGATGCTGAACTCATGAAAAGCTATACATCACTCTAAGTAAGGCCTCTATTGAACCCCAAGGCATCATGTATGCACGTAGGGAGGTAACCTGTATTGCTTCATTCTGCTTCTCAGTTAGCATCCTATCGGTACCTAAAGTTGTTGTGACACGATTTGTTGACATAATGACTCTTTGTTCGTTGGAGTTACAGGTGGTTTGATGTTATTGACATTCAAAATGGAGACGAAATTGAAGATTCGGATACCATTCGAATTCGCAGCCGCCCATAAAGTTTCGGTGTTACGCATAGCTAGTACTATTAATCTTCTAGAGCTTGTAATCCCGTAGAACCAAAGCTGTATGTTACATTGCGTTATTTAATCATGCCTGATAGAAAAATTGATCTCTATGGTCCTAACTATAAATCCCGTAGTGAGAGATTAAATATGATGGTCGATCAAGGATTTTCAACCGAATCAGGCAGAATACATATGACGAATTACACAACCAGAATGATTGTACCTTAGCCTAAGGTACACTCTCCACCAAATACACCGCTATCAATAGCATGATTCAGAATTGCATCAACAGTTAGAATATATGTTTTAACATATTCAATATATTCATCCAATATTTGTACAAGTGGTTGTCAATAAATAAATTGTAAAAAAGCTGCGGCAATATCATGATATCATTATAAATCATGAAAATATATATACACATACAGATATATAAGAACATATATATGTATAAAAATATGCATATAAATATGAGCATATATTTGAATAGATAAGCATATATATATTTATACATATGGATATATATGTAAATATACAAACATACATATATATACAAAGATATATATATACATATATATCTGCACATTTAGTATATAAATATATATGAACACATATGTATATCACCATTTACATATATACATATATAAATATATATATCAATATATGAACTTATATATATATATAATATATATATATATGCATATATATAAATATATATATATAATACATATAAATATATATATATATATAAATATAAATGTATACATATATATATATACATACATATATTAATATATATATGTGCAAATATATATTTACGTATATATGTATATATACATGTAAAAAAATCTACATATATCTATAAATAAATATATATATATACATATTTATATAAATATATAAACATATATATATATATGTATATATATATATATATATATGGATATATATATATATATATATATATATATATATATATGTTTATATATATTTATATATACATATATTAATAGGCATATATCTATATATATAATATATATATATATATATATATATATATATATATATATATATATATATATATATATATATATGGGTGGGCATTAACATATCTATTATTATATACACACAACAAAATATATGTATGTTTAAATATGAATATACTGCATATATTTAAAGATGAAAATATTTATACAGACACATATATATAAAAACACACAGATGTATATAAACATACACACCTATACAAGCATATTTTGAGATATATATGCACAGATATATTAATATATATGCACATATATTTACATATGTATATATATATACACATATATATATATGTATACATGTATATATGTATATATATGTATATGTATATATATATAGATGTGCATATATATATTTATACATATGGATATATATGTAAATATATATACATATATATACAAACATATATATACATATATATCTACACATACAGTTATATATATATATATATATATGTAAATAAATATTTATAAATATATTTATTTACATATGTTAATATATTTAAATATATTCATTATATTTACATATATGAACATATGAAAGAATATTTACACACTCACATATATATATATATAGTTTATAATCATATATATATGGATAATATATGTATATATATATATTTTCACATATATATATGTATACATAAAATATATATATATAAATTTTCAAAAATATAAATTTATATAAGCATACATATAAATGTATATTATTTTATATATATATATGTATATATATATGTATGTATATGTATACATGTATATGTATATATATATGTTTATATGTATACATTACTATATATGTAAACATATATATATATAGATATATATATGTAAAGTTTACATTTATATATATATATATATAGACAAATATATATATTTATATGTGAATATATATATATGAATATATATATATATATGGATACGTGCATATAGTTACTTAAATTCCATAAAATATGTAAATGTGGGTACGTATATCTGTTTGTATTCATATATATATATAAATATCTATATATATATATACATATATATATGTAAATATATTTAAATATAAATATACTTGTTCACATATACATACGTGTTTTTCTGTGTACGTGTCTATTGGTAAAATAATTACTTCTATATATTTAAACCTGTTATATTATGTATACATATTATATATATATATATATATATGTGTACTTAAAAATATATATGCATATATATATATAAATATCCATATATATATATAAATATATATATATGTTTATATATATAAAATACACTTTTATACATATATATATATAATATATATATATATTTATGTATACATATATTTATGAATTTATTAATATCTATATGTATATATATATACATATATATATATATAAAATATATATATATAAACACACGTATTTATAAATATAATCATCCAAATGTAAATATCTAATTCTTTATATATATATATAATCTACCCTTTATATATATATTTTTATATATTTATATATATATATTATATATATATATATGTTAATTCATAGATATTTATGCAAGTGTATATAGATATATTGTTTCATATATATGTTTATATTCATATATATATATATATATATATATATATACATATGTTAATTTATTTCTACATAAATATTAATGTTTACATATACATACGTGTTTGTCTGTATACGTGTCTATTGGTAAAATGATTACCTTGACATTTTTAAACCTGCTATATTATGTATACCTCTATATATTTATATATACTCTCCACCAAATACACCGCTATCAATAGCATAATTCAGAGTTGCATCAACAGTTAGAATATATGTGTTAACATATTCAATATATTCGTCACATATTTGCACGAGTGGTTGTCAATAAATATATTGTAAAACAGCTGCGGCAATTTCACGATATCATTATAAACCATGAAAATATATATACACACACAGATATATAAGAACATATATATGTATAAAAATATGCATATAAATATGAGCATATATTTGAATAGATATACATATATACATTTATACATATGGATATATATGTGAATATACATAGATACATATATATACAAACATATATATACATATATATCTACACATATAGATATATAAATACATATGAACATATATATATCAGTATTTACATATATAAATATATAAATATATATATCTATATATGAACTTATATATATATATACACATATTTATATATGCATATATATATAAATAAATATATATATATATAATACATACACATATATATATAAATATACATGTATACATATATATACATGTATATTAATATATATATATGTACAAATATATATTTACGTTTATATATATATATATACATGTAAAAAAATATCTACATATATCTTTAATTACGTATATATATACACATATTTATATATATATATATAACAACATATATATATACGTATATATATATATATATATATATGGATATATATATATGTTTTATACATATTTATATATACATATATTTATAGACATATATCTATATATATATAAATATACATACATATATATTTTATATATATATATATATATATATATATATATATATATATATATATATATATATATATATATATATATATATATATATATATATATATATAAATATATATGGGTTGGCATTAACATATCTATTATTATATACACACAACAAAATATATGTATGCTTAAATATGAATATACTGCATATATTTAAAAATGAAAATATCCATACAGACACATATATATAAAAACACACAGATGTATATAAACATACATATCAATACAAGCCTATTTTGAGATAAATATGCATAGATATATTAATATATATGGAAATATATTTACATATATATATATATATATATATATATATATGTATACGTGTATATTTGTATATATATGTATACATATGTATATATATAGATATGCATATATATATTTATACATATGGATATATATGTAAATATATATACATATATATACAAACATATATATACATATATATCAACACATACAGAAATATATATATCCATATGAACATATAAATATCACTATTTACATATATACATATATAAATATATATATATATATGAACTTATATATATATACATATATCTATATGCATATATATACATATATAAATATATATATATATTATACATACATATATATATATACAAATATACATGTATACACATATATATATATATATATATATATATATATATATACATGTATTTATATATATGTACAAATATACATTTACGTATATATATATTCATGTAAAAAAAATATCTACATGTATCAATAAGTACATATATATATATATACATATATTATATATATATATATATATATATAGATAAACATATATATATATACGTATATATATATATATATGTATATATGTACTTATTGATATATGTAGATATTATGAGCCCCGATGACTTAGCAGGTGATGTGGCATGTTATAACGATATGCATAGTTGAAAGGGAAGTTGAGTCGAAAAAGGCTATTTTTACTTTTACGTCCACCTCAGACGATAACCATGACGTAGGTCGCATTCGATGCCAATCAGATTATCCCGGTATATGTCTGAAACTGCAACGATGGGCGTACCAGGATTCTCAATGCCACCTGGAAATTGAGCGATGGGCAAAATCGGCGTTGGATTGGGCAATCAGCCATGGATGTAGATCCGTTTCTGAAGATTAATGTGCTCCTTCCCTAGCTTTATTCTTCTTCTATAATGGTTCGGTATTTGCGTGTCATGAATAAATTCCTATGTATGCATATTGCAGCTCTCTACCAATGGGCAGTCGTCTCAGGAACATCAAAACATAAATCAATGTTTCGATATAGAGGAAAGAGTATTTTTGGAAGGTCTACGACTACATATTTGTTCTAGATTGTCACCCTCGTTTTAATGCTGTGTACAAGTCAAATAAAATTACGCGGATTGAATTAAATGTTTAACACGTAATAACGGATAATTATCAGTTTAACAACATCGTAGAGACATTACAATGGATTTAATCCCGCTGATCATCTCTATCTCAGCATCGCAATAAAAGCGCATTGAACGTTTTCCGGCAAGATATGCGAGCCCAATTTGATTTGGTAGGCCCAGAGTTTAATCAATGACATTAGAATTTCTACACAAGCACACTACGTGAATACATCAAATTTACATTTTTGGTCCATCATATCCAGGCCTCAGGCGTCCTCTGACGGAAGTATTAGACGGATGTCATATGTACAGTGCAAAATCATACTTCTATGCGGGTGAGCCTAAGCAAAGATCTTGCTCTGCCGAATATCCGGTGCTACCGCCATGAATAAACTGGTGAGCTCATTCTCTTGTGTCTGATGCATACTGGCTATTGTTTATTCTGAAGTCTACATGATGTGTTAACATCATCATGATTTGACGGATGCAAAGTGACTTCAGTGATCCAGACACAAACAATGTGTATCTGTGTACGTTTTCCTGTGTGTCAGGGTAAACAATATGTCTCTGTGTACGTGTTCCTGTGTGTGTCAGGGTAAACAATATGTCTCTGTGTACGTGTTCCTGTGTGTGTCATGGTAAACAATGTGTTTCTGTGTTCGTGTTCCTGTGTGTGTCAGGGTAAACAACATGTCTTTGTGTACGTTTTCCTGTGTGTGTCATGGTAAACAATGTGTTTATGTGTACGTGTTACCATGTGTCAGGTTAAACAATGTGTACCTGTGTGCGTGTCAGATAAGCAATGTGTATTTGTGTACTTGTTCCCATGTGTCAGGCAAACAATGTGTATTTGTGTGCGTGCCAAGTAAACAATGTGTATCTGAGTACTTGTTCCCATGTGTCAAGATATATGGCCTTAGTCCCTGTTGACAAACGAGATGATGTACCATAGGCGATGCTACCACGAGACACAAATTGGTGCTCCTTCCGAATCCAGGTAAACAATTATAAAAACATCCGCGGCACTAGGAAACCCATAGGAATGCTAGTAGATGAATACTTCCTCATTGTATTTATCATATTAAGTCTCATAGGCTACTAAACTTATTATCGAATACATGGCGGACAAAATATCATAATAGAACCAGTGAAGTACATAACCAACCATTTGTTTACCATTAAAGTTCCAAAGGCATCTCTAATTTAATGTGAAGTACGGATGCCATAATAATGTGCTTTGTATGTCATACCTTCATCTTGCCGCAAGTTTGTTATAGACTTATACTTTTTTCGATAACATTAGTGCCAAGCTGCGTCATTCGGTGGATGTAACCATAGAAGATTCATACAGGATCACACGATTGTTTGACGGTGGCTTCTAATAATATCATTTAACGATAATCTGCTGATTTGTCGATTGCATGTTATTAATGACCATATATTCGTTAAATGTGAATAAATATTAATCCTTAGGGCCATTATGTCACATTTTATGCCATTAAGACGCTCTATTTCTCTGCGTGTTAACGACGCATTAACAAGCACACCTGTGTATTTGTCCGCTTCAATAACCAAACTTAATGATGCCGTTGTGACTGAGCTAACGGCATAAAGCAAACATCGTCTCTGACCGCATTTAGATATTGTCCAAAATTGTCCATTATAACCATAAAGTTGGGTATACTGACATTTGGCAATTCGATTTTTGTTGACTATTGACAATATTCAGTGATCGTTGTAACTTGTTAGTGTTGATAATGAATAATCCATAGCACATATAATAATAGGCAGCTAATATATGTTGATTGACTGCTTGTGCCCACTATCACACGGCACGGGTGTTTTATGTACCATAACCTTCAAAGTATCCACAATGGAAAAAATGTGGCTAATTTGTATATTTGTGTTTGTAGTAAACAGCAACCTATTGCTTCCTAATCACCAATCGCATGCTGCTCCTGGTGACAACTCGCTTCTCGTAAAAAACGAAACCACCAAATACCTATTCACAGCAGTTGCTAAGAAAGTTCTGTAATAGTTTATTGCTATTGCACAACCCGCCTATCCCATGTCGTCTGACGGTGGTAATATATAAGGTTAAGGGTGCGCTGGTGAGTGCCAGAAGGCTTCTTATTTGCCCAAGATCATCGAGCGCTTTCAATGAAATACAAGTCAATACGTAATTGTGTCACTGTGGTAATTTACCCTAACCTGGTCCAGTTTCAAAGGTCAGACAAGTCAGACATGTCTCGTAGATTGAGGTGGAATGTGCAGCAAGAAGTATAACGCAACTATTAAACATCTGAAGGCA
This sequence comes from Urechis unicinctus, assembly GCA_034190875.2. Taxonomy (NCBI): domain Eukaryota; kingdom Metazoa; phylum Annelida; class Polychaeta; order Xenopneusta; family Urechidae; genus Urechis; species Urechis unicinctus. The sequence goes on from CM067356.1 coordinate 27,245,387, forward strand.
CACGCGGATATGTTGCTACTTTTGGGCAATCAATTTCTGTTTAAACATGATTGCTGTATAGTGTCTTGTGTAAGTTAACCAGACGTTTCCTGACAAAGTGCTATTCGTGTAGTTCATCAAAATCACATGGAAACCAATAGCTCCATCCTAATCAAGAGAGCTCATATATTAGCAAGCTTTACATAAAGATACCGCTAGGTAAATGCACACCACATACATCTTCTGACCCCCAACGCTGGATAAATATCCCCATCGCTTTTAGATGAATATTCGAACATCCTCTATTTATTAAGCTCTTCATCTGTCGGAGATACTTTCCTCCATAAGGATAATATAAATTCCAGATTTCCAAGTGGCAAAAATTATGGTAACATTTGCTAGGAATTAAAAGCAGACAAGACCGGTTGTCCTGAAAACCACGTTGAGGTATCAGTCCCAATGTCCTATCAGGCTCTCGCAGAAAATACCATGTTTTCCTTCTGTGTAAATACAATGGATAATACAAGCTATACACCTAGATACTTATAAAGAAAACAACAAGTCGAGTTCTTTAAAATTGTTGATAGAGATGTGCTTATCAACGCTGGCTGTAATCCACTGTGATAACAAAATGATGTAACTGGTCAAGCATGTGCAGACTTCATTACAACGTGGATCTGATACCAATTATTGCATCAGACATCGCAGTGGTGTGATTAAAATTGTTGTGTATAGTGTTTCAGTGAAAAGGGTGGAATAAACTACATTCAGTGGGTATAATATGCACATGATATTAATTTCGGAAATTTTACCTTTAGGTTTTTAGTTGTCACTGCAAGGGAATAGCCTCAAACAGGCCGGGATTGCAAATCGCTTAGGTCACATGTTGTCCAAGCTGCACACTAATTGAACATTATCACATCGGTAATGAGAGCAACGTAAAAGCCCAACGTGTATTATTTGTTTTCCTTTAAGCACCAAATAATGAAGACTTGCATTTCATTGTGAAAATAGATCACAACACTGAGGGTTTTAATTAGCTCAAGTAACGCTACAAGGCGGCAAAGAGGCACCATGAGATTAAATATGATAGATATGATTTGGCTCTCAATACTCTACGTCTCAGTGGACAGAAACAAATGCGGATGGCGAAGGATCATCGGATCATCTACCATGATGACATAAATGAAATCAAAAGACTGAAAACGTTTCATTTGATTGTGTGTCAACCCTTGTGTTAATTTTGAAAAAGGAACAACTAGGGTCCACTTCATAGATTATGTCTCCGAACATCCACATCTTTCATATGTTTCTTCCGTCACCGTGTTGATATAAATACGTACAAACTTGCCTAGTTTTCAATTCATAGACAACGCATACTCTAGAATGTACACAGTATAAGATCATTTTGTTCATACCAGTGATTAACAATTGTGTCTGAATGTATGCTACAGACAGCTTTTGGCAGTCATAGGTGTAAATTAATCGCCATGGTCAAACGAAAGTGGAAGGATTATTGATAGTGGCCAGAGAGAAAAACAAAATGAACCGTTTTGTGCTCTTTTCGGGCAAATCAAAGAAGTATTTGTGCTCAGTGCATGGAATCAAGAATACCGAGGGATATCAGGAACCTCACGCTGGTCCAACACCGCTGACGGATCAAGATTTCAAAGAAAAAGTTCAATCATCAGTTCAGTTTGAAATGCATTGGTCTTAGACATACCGCTTGCATACTATCAAGGCGCGTCAGCGTTGGTCGATTATTTCGTTGAAGCAATCACCAACTGGAAATCGCGTACCACTCGTCCATATAAAGTATGGTTAGGATAGATAATGCAGACTCATATGTTATATAAATGGGTAGCCACTGCGGACTACGAAGTTAGGTAATAATGCCTCACTTCAACACAACAATATTGCTCATATTCCCTTGAGAGAGAAAACTGTATTAATAACGGAAGTATCACTTGAACCGACTCAATACGAACCTCCGACGGCTATCTACGTTAAGCATACATCATACTCAAACTTTTGCGACACTATAGCTGAATTGCAAGTATTGACAGAGGTTCCATGTTGATTTCAATCTCGGATGAGTCTATGTTACATGTACTGCGATACTACCTGTAGGACCCGGTTATATATTGCTTCACAGAGCAGCCGGCACTCAGGCGATGCTTTTTTTGTCGCTCATAAGCGTGTGACCATCCTAATAAATAATTTATAATCCCTAATATGTCTTAAAGCCAATAGCTAGCGTTGCATAAAAACTCGACCTATTTTATAGTGCAAATCATTTTGAATGAGTTACCATATTAATTGCTATCTCTGATAAGCGACACTATCATTACTTAACAAAGCGCATAGAAGAGACAAAAGCGCCGTGAGATAAATCATATCCATCATATTGTTCTACCATTCTCTACTGTGAGCCAATACAATGCATGGTGGTAGTCATTTGTACGGTACCCTTGTGCCACAAGTGGCTTCTATTGTGCTCCCCTGAAGATCATGAAACTCCTTTCCACGAAAAACAGATCAATGCCTATTGAAATGTCATTTTCACTACATAGTCTAGCGTATTCATATCAGTGTTTGAAAGGCTCTCGTTGATTGAGGTAGAAATGTGCAGCACAGCATATCACTTCATCGATTCCATCATGTGACATCGCATCTTGTATATCCTAAGCTTATATATATATACATATATATATATATATAATATATATATATATATATATATATATATATATATATATATATATATATATATATATATATATATATATATATATATAATAATAATAATAAAAAAACCGATGGTAATTGGGGTTCGGCGATATGCAAGTTATAAGCGCAATTGCCCTCTGCCGTCTACAGTAACTCACTCATCAGAGGGTGCATCAATCGTATGGAAAGATGATATTGAAAGGATATAATACGTCTGGTCATCATAAGTAATGAGTCGTTCTATAGCTTATCGCGCTCATCAATTGGTTATGATTAAGTAGACTACCTTTAACACTTTTCCGTCTGCCACAGCTCGTTTGGTTTAGTTTTCAACATACTTGTGGTAGCTACATTTTTGGGGATATCTTACATTTCAATAGGCTACATCAATCGCACCATACGCTGAGATATATTTGATCGCTTTTGCATTTTACAGGTGTATTATAAGAATACTATCGTCAGAAATAGCAGTATTAATAGTACTTGAATCTTGGATTTATTTGGCTTCCAATGGGCTGTCCCTAGCGAGTTGGTATCTGTCCCGTAAACACAGCTCTGTTATGGTCGATATTTCAGGCTATGACGCAGTTTGCACTCTGTTTATGCCCATTGAAGAAATAATGCCGATTCCCAAGCGAGTCATTTCATTTCTACAGTCAGCCACCACAACATGCCGATGGCAGAGGACCATGACCTTGCGGCGCACACAATTCTTTGCTAGCTTCAAAAAAATTTGCTTGCCCGGGATGCTTGATCTGGCTACTTTTGCAGAGAGAAATCATGTCTTCGCCAGATGTTATAAAAAGATAAGTACTACAGTTGAACTTATACCATGTGACTATCGCTGACATTGTTAAATGAATGGCGGGAGTACCTGGCAGTGAAGTATATTGCGTGATTTTGTTTTAGAATTCGCGCATATTTAACAGCGAAACTGAATTGCAAGGACACTGTAAGATAAATAATAGCAGTCATCAGGAAATTATCTAGTATATTATTAAATTGAAGGGATTATTTTCATTAGCCCTGTCACCATTAAATGAGGAAAACTATGTACGTTTGGTCTATCTTCTTATTTTACACCAGCAAAGCATTACCTATCGCTAAACTGTTATTGCGTAAGTAGACGTGCATGTATGTCGATTAATTGATGATTGCTCGTAATAGGCTTCGAGAGATGCGAGGTTGGGGTGGGAACCATGTGTTCGCATTATACGCAAAATGTAGTAGCCGTTTTTTCTTGTAGAACAATGCATAATGACCGTAAAATACATCGAAATTTCCCAATATTGCACTAACTCGATATTCGTAGATTTGCATTTCCTATTATAATGCATATATTGCATATATAGGCTCATCTGTTATAATCTGGCGGGCAAACTGTCATAGCACTTTTTCAATACAACCATGGAATATATATATATATATATATATATATATATATATATATATATATATATATATATATATATATATATATATATATATATATATACATACATAAATATATTCATGTAAATTTATGTATGCATATGAATAGTGCGAACTGTTTTCAATCTTTATTGATCAATCCACTGGCATCTCATTAGTTTTGCCGCCTTTCGAGTTCTACAAATATCCGTCGAGTTTCTACCTTTCATCCAATGACAGGCAGACAATGTTCTTTACAAACATCGTTTAGAAGCATTTGACGTACTATATGGCCAATACCAATAACATTCACAGCCAAATCATTCATTTCAGGTGATGGATATATGACTATCCTGAGATTAGTTATCAATGATTAAAGTTTACAGTGATTGGCATATCTTAGTAAATCATTTCATGGCAATACAGTAGATTCTATTCCCGAAGCTCGATGCATTTAAATGCAAGTTAAATCCTACAATGCATTTAAGAAAACGCCCTAGTATATATATGCGTTTGTTTCGGCAGGTCCATTTAAACCAGCAGATTGTAAATCAAGGTGCTAGGGCAAATAAATCCGGTCGTAACATATATCAAGTCAAATAAGGCGATGCCAGAAACTGTTTATTTGAGCTTTACTATCCTCTCAATTTAAGATATATCAACGTTGTATTCATACATGGCTAATCAAACATTTACTCATCTTATTTCGCTGGTAAAACACGACGAGGCAATAAGTACAATATACGCATTTATAGCTCATTACACCAAAAATATCCAAATATCCAAACCAATTGATGCTGTATCTCTTATCAGGGATTGATTAGTATGCTATTCTAAAGACGCCACATTTATTTTGCAAAACCAGCTCTTTCAATTACTCGTATCCCGTTTTGAATACTCGTGTTCCTAATAGTACAATGTATATCTGCATTATCATACATATTGTTTAAAGACATAAGACGGTACCTCTCGTGAGAAGTATGTCATTACCGTTTAGTAAATCAATTATTAGCAATAAAATCAGCATATATTTCTTTTGCAAACATTGCTATCAACTCAAACCGAATCACAGACTGGTTCAATAAAATTTCGATCATGATAATTTATCGCGCCACGTAGTAAGTTCCAAACAAATCACCTATATTTAAGATGATTTGCCATGATTGGTAATTTAATTCCATTCCATTAACAGAAAAAAGGGTTTTCAAAGAATCGATTGGTATATTGTATTTTATGACACGGTTGTAGCTTTTTTTAATCTTTTTTTTTGCCAGAGGTTCCAACAAAGCATTAACCAATAAGACATAACATAAATATATGTGTGTGACCAGTCACATGTAATATCAGACAATGTCGTCAAGTTACTCATTTTCAGAGAGCTATATACAGATATGTTCCATGTCAAGACCTGACATATTTCTCAATAGGAGTAAAGTGTGGCTCTTATTTGCCATTTGTTTTTATGCTGGTTTGTAAACGGTCACTTAGCTTACAGCCAAACGAACAGTTGGACATATCTTGGTTAAACAATAACACCTGGTGGAACGTTGTTTTTAGCAGATAGGATTATTTTCTTATTGAATAAAAATCATTCATATCTGCGTTAAGGTGTTGATTCATTGCTGTTTGGCACGCATCTATGACTAATTAATGTGACATTCGTTGTCTGTTTTTCCACGGCTTCTTGTTTATCGAATAAGCCTAGTTAAGAGAAGCAATACATCCCTAAAGCTACAAGTATTTAGCGACGCGTAAGGAAATCCTAAAACAGCGACAATGGCCTGGGGAAATATCAAATCCGGTGCTTTGATGATTACAGCTCTCATTGAAGCATTGATTCTTTTCCACGTTTGCGAAACCCTGCCCATTAGGTGTAGCATGTGGCACATCAGCAATTCGCTTCGACATTGACAACGCCATCCATCGACGGCTCATACTAACATATACTTAATACACTGCTGGGGGCAAAATAAGCATTACACCTGCTTGTAAGTATACTTTTCTTGTTATCAAGTTTCTGTCTAACAGTGAAGTATGACTATGCAGATTTTACTATCATGGCGGCAGCATGGTAGTTGGGGGTGGCGGTGGGCGGTGTATTTGCAAAGACGTACATGATAAAATGCCGCCCCTCCCAGCAGCGACGCCACGCTGAATGCCTTGACAGGCTACGTAATTCGTGAGACAGCAAACAGGGCTAGATTCACAGTTGATATTTGCTGTGATTTGTTGGCCATAGAATCGATAAAACAGCACTTAGAGGAAACGTATACACACACGTATTATCTAATGAAGAAATTAAGCGAAATGCTAACAATATAAAATATGATGATTGTATGGCTGCTCGCAGGAAAATTTGAATGACACCTTAATTCACTCCCGAAAGCAATATGATAATGCGAGGAGTGCCAGGGAATGAGCGTCGATGTCACTGTTTTAAATGATTAAGGCCGGGGTAGCAGTTAACCCAACTTAAACGCATTTGCCACTCGGTGGAGTGGAGAAAGTGGTTTGTTACTCTTGCATGATGTAGAAGTTATTTAGCGTTTGCAGTATGTAAACGAAGATGTATGTGATGCAGACATGTCTTCTTTTTATGCAAATAATGATGAAACATCATTAACAGGAATTGCCGCTTTATTCTTAAGCCTATTCAAACAACTAAATTTGGATATCCACCTATGTTCCATGAGCTACTATCGCGATATTTTGGATAAGTTTTGGCCTTAATAGTATTTCATACACTTATCATAGCACTGGATATCACCACAAATGACCGTATGTAATCACAATGATTCAAGTTGATAGTCAGATCTGCAACAACTATTATATGTTTCATATGAGGGTGCAATGCAGTTATGTGAGATAAAAGTACCGTATTTGAGACTGTCATCGATGTCCACATTTTATATGAATTATTGTGGTTTGGCCCAAAACAATTCAATAAATCTAACCATGAATATTGAATCGTCACCATTTTGTTCGCACTTCACGCTGGGTATAATGTGTGGGCAGGTAGATACATGGGTATAAACGGAGCAATAAATGTGATATCTCTTCTTGATATCTCGCTTTTAACATTAACTAAGACTTCTAAGGGATCCATAAAACTGCGATAATGGACTGCATATCTTAGTATCTCGTCACGCCTCAATGACACTGCTATCTATCCGCCTCTGAGAGTAGTAATTGAGCCAGAAGCCAACGGTCTATAGATGCTATCGTAGTGGCAACAAATGTGTTGGGTGATTTATAGTTGGATACGAAGCTATGCTGCACGTTAGTTTAATAATGTGGTGCACATGTTTTTCCTGATTTTTAACACAGCATAGAATTAGAAATTTCCATTGGCCATACTGATTCTAACGACGCCATTTTCTATTTTCTGAACATACCTGGTACCGGGCGTCACGTCAATATTCAACAATCCCGAGTAAGCTTTAAATAATCATTTATGAGTGGCACAATAACTGACTGTGCGCTTATCGTTGAAATGCAGTCATCTGCATACCATTCGGTGTCGCTTTGGAGTGACTTGATTTTATACATCGTTCGTTTATAGCACTAAATGACGACAACCGTGTACGTTTAGTCCAGCATTACTCTACCAGCCAATCTTCCTCTATTATGCACCAGGTACGCATTCGCAATCGACTGTTATTGTCGTGTTGACATCTACTTATATATGACCGGCTTGGTCATAATGGTATGAAAGCAACATGAGGTTAGAGAGTGGGACGCCATGGTGAGTGGAGTAAAAGGGATATAGATTGCCCCTATTACTCCAGCACCAAGATCAATATCTAACTTTGATTGTCACTTGACATACATTTAGGTTTATCTTTGCCTGTGAAGTGTTATTGGCTCGATTAAATGTCACCAAGCTATCGGGTACAGGTGCAATATGACCTGTTGTGGCATCATAGTAATCGTCCTGTAGATTCATTTCTGTCTAATGCTGAGAGCTCTTATTGGAGCACTGGTGCCATCGCACACTTTACAGAAACATGCACAACAAGCGTCGTGCACAAGGCCAATACCAGTGCAAAATAATACATAAATTTTATTCCGTTGGCCCGTGGCTTTCAGGAGCAGAATAAGCCTAAACCATGCGTTGTTAGTTTAGATGGTCATTATACGCGTCCCGTTTATCTGGTTTCAATCGTTGTACATTCAAACATGTCTACGTAGATGTAGCTACGAGCTAATATTTGAGACATTCTAATCTGGACACAATTAAATGTAGCCATTCGCCGTGCTTCCTGCCAACCTTCCCATTCACACAATTTGCATTAACTGGAAGCAGCAACATTTTATGCTGTCATAACTGTCATGGTGAGTTTCCATTTGCATTTTGATTTACATAAGGTCGAACGTGTCATGGTTTTGGAATAAAGTTAATTTTATGCATAATGTTTCCTTCGTGCGACTTACATTAAGCAACGGTATTATCAGCAAAGTACAACTGCAGGACCATCAACCACTATGGTCATAGGTCTGGCGTAAAAGCTTTGAAATAACATTTACACGTAGGCAAGAGCAGTAATCCATGGCACTTAATCGATGCTGAAACACTATTAAGGAGGCCAACTGATATAATATGGTAATCAATGGCATTATGACTTCCTTAAATATAATTGCAAATTACCTTTAAGGTTAATCAAGAGTGACAGAAAGTGCTCAATGGGGACAAAAGCCTCTACGTGTGGCTAATCTGCAGTGACTATACATAAAGGGACCAAACCTTTACATGTTACGCCATTCACAAGAATGAAGGACAAACATACTGCGTTCACTCTGTTTGTGCATATCAGGATCAGTTTTGTAAATGTTGACGGTAGGTAAATGTAACAAAAACGAATAACTCACATTTTTATCATGTCTTGTACAAGGATAGCGGCTATTCAGGATGTCTACGACCCGATGTTAGCTGATGAATGTATTGCTGCTTGCGCAATAGATGAACTTAAGCATCTTATCACACTAGACTAGGACTGTATCCTTGGCACTATAACGCATTTCAGTCCTGTAGGTGCCCTTTTCATAAGAAACTATTAACTATCGCTTGACCGGAAGTGCCTAGATAAAGATGGTGAATATTCGATGGTGATTGTTCACCAATGGTTTTCGTGGAACGAGAGGTAAGAGGATGGACAACATGTCATCGCGTGATAATCGGGATTTAGATTATGCATTTTTTACTACTTATGAACGGATGTGATCTCCAATTCATCGTATATGAATAGTAAAAGGGACTGCCGTCAAACAACAACCAATCAAAATATAGCAAGTACAGCTTAATCGCTCCAATAAATAGATAACTATTATTGTGTCTATCATTGTCTGGCCTCAGCCCAACTCAGGTATAGTGGACCTTATTCAACATATCTACCCTTAATACTGTTTGTAACCATGGTCTGTTAGGTACCATAGTAACATAATATATTTATTTCATTATATAAGCGTTGCAATAGTTTAACCAGCTGGTATGAGTCGGCGAACTCATCAGGGCGAGTCAAAGTGTCCGATGCACTTCCATAAAAACACACAGCAAACGTACTGTTATCCGAATGAATGAATTAACACTCGCCACAATAGCATATGTGTTCTGTGTAGCTGACAATGAAGAGCGTTAAATACGTTATCCATTCGGGGGCAATTAACGCAGCGAGGGCGAGTTTATTATCTAACATGACCATGACAACACATGATTTAAACTCATTATAGTATCACATACGACATTGATTATGAACCAATCATGTTTTAAGGTAAACGCGAATGACAAAGTGGGACAACGAAGACACGGAAAAAGGGTTAAATTAGCAAGCTAAGCTGTTACATTCACGATCACCTGCACAATCAAGATACACACTCAAGAGAAGTTATATAGTTTTCTATAACGCCTCATTCCTAATGGCATCAATAACTTAAAACAGGATAATCGCGCGAGGAACTAAGCTGAAAATCAGCATAATCTCCTACGTGGAGAGAAAATAAGTTGACAACATCGAGACTGATCCACAACCTAGCTACATCTTCTTATGTACATTTACAGGTGGCTCTCGTGTGATCATACGACCTGGAACAAACGCATGTTACATTGATGGCGTTTATCTGCTCATAATCAGCTTGATAATAAATCATTCGACGGTGTATACTAATATAGCATGAGTAATACGCATGCGTACATCGATATGATCATTTTATTATTGCGCTCGTTCAATGTGATTCTCCCAAAGTTATGTGAGGTGGCATGATGCTGTCGTTTGAGTGAAGCAACTAACCTGTGGCATGCCAGCGCTGTCTGGTGCAGAGTCGCCGTTGTTGTGGTAATGATCATAGGTGCGCATCAACCCGTGATGACCGGCTCCTATTGTCATTCTCTCATCACCTTTTTCCGTTTCCGTTCTGTAAGTACCAAATTGGGCGTTTCATTGTGGTATTATTGCATATATTCTAAAATTGACGGATCTCTATCGTGACATGCAATGGATATACTACAGTGATTTTCAAACATCTCCAACAGCCGCATATTATCACACAAGGATATGAAGGACATATAGCCAACGTAAACGTTTGCTGTACTTTCACATTTGATTGTCGTTGCAATAATGACAAAGCTATCTATTGCAGGCAATGCGGGGGTGTCTACATAACATAAATATTTTTATTTACTAAACATTTCCAAATGCGAGGATTGATAGATCAAATGATTGAGCCTACTTGTCCAAAGGTGGAAGAGGCTTGGCGAATCCTTTCTTGCCATGGAGCCAGTACGTAGTCTGCAGTCCCTTCCCTTTGACGTTCATCTCACCCCGCAGTGTCATTTCATAGCCGAGAGCAAGCTCGTTTAGGATGATGTATGTTAGCTTACTCACATGAATATGCAGAGCTGACGAACACATAGAGTCAGATAAACGCGTTATTTTCAATTGTTTTATTGCCCATGTCGGCGTAAATTTGCTTTAAATGCTATCGTTTTGTTGCTCGAATTGTCAACCTTTTCCGCTGGATTCCATTCTGGCGGCCATATTGACGGTGTCTCCAAACAGACAATACCTGGGCATGATGAGGCCCACTACACCTGCCACAACCGGACCCGAATGCAAACCTGGAGATCGGATAGTATCAGCGCTTAACTTTACAACTTTGGAATGTGTTTTGAAGCATACGTTAGATGTATTCATAGCTTGCTTGCCATGTCATTAAGTAAATTATTAACCGATTCTAAGCAGGAGCTGCTGATGAGGGCGATGCCTGATGCGGAAGTGCATGGCTGTACTGAGTAGGTCGAGGGCGACATTGGCCACTTCTGCCGCATGGCGGTTTCCGTTCCTGGTGGGAACGCCACTTGCCACCATGTAAGCGTCCCCAATCGTTTCCACCTGGCGTTTCATAAATACCAAGGATACAGTGCACGTATATGGTCATACATTGCGAAATACCTTCACTATAGAAGTTAGAAACGATTGATTTTCATTATGCATCCGATTGATGCCATACCTTGTAAACGTCATGAGTCGCAATGACGTCATCAAAGCAGGAATACAAATCGTTGAGAAAATCAACAATCTGCATTGACATCACAGAGTGGTGCCGGATAAATACGGCTGTTCAAAATTTGTAATAATATCGAATCTGTCTTTTTTAACAAATTTTCTTTATTTGAATCAAGAACCTGCATCGGGTTGCTCTCTACAGCAAAAGTGGAAAAGCCGACAATATCAGAAAAGTAAACTGTGGCTTCCTCAAAGTTCTCTGGCTGTACAAACTTTCCAAGCTTCAGCTGTTCCGTAACACCCCTGCAGTTATAATTTGCATTATCAATTAATTCATATTTGCCATTAAGAGGCATGGCGTGCACAGTAATTCGAATAACTCGTTATCTGCAAGTATAGTGTTTGCTGTGCATCCTACTGTAATGCGGATCTTACGATGGCAGCATGCGGTAGAGAAGTCGGTCTGTTTTCACCTTCTCGTCAATCATCTGCCGCGTCCGCTCCTCCACTACATCCTCCAAGTTACTGGCGTATTTCTCCATCATGCGCACCACATTGTCAGCGATGTTAATCCTGTTAACAAGAGAAAAACATCCATCCGTCGGCTCATTTGGCCATATATTCCAATCGAGATGCATCATTAAAAGATGTTTAACTTTTTCTGCACATACCTAAGTACAAGTTTGGTGTTTCTTGTGGATTTGATGAATACTAGAGTAATATCGTACATGCATTGACGCATGCCTAACAATGCGATAACTAACCAACATCAAATACATTCCTCACTCTCCAGTTATTTGACGTAACAATGTTCTAATGTGACGGAAGTTGGGTCTCTGCTCGACATCTTCGGCCCAGCATGTGCGAATGAGGTGTACGATGGACTTGCCAATGCCTGCGGCTTCTGACAGTGCAGGTCGGTACGGGATGCTTTCCCCATTACGTACACGGTTGACGATATCTGCAACACGGTATTAACGAGGCAACATTTCAAATGATCCAATGAGACCTTGGATAATTGGTATTGATCCAATTAAATGAATCAAGGCTATGGGCGTTCTATTTCATATTTTTGCTCCAGTTTGAGACCAATTAATGACAGTTTAACGTTGCGTTTTGTAACTTGGATTTGACGAAAATATGGCTAAAAAGGCCGACAGGCGTTAAGCCATGGGGTACCTCTTGGTGTGTTTACATCAAAGGAGTAGGGCTCTGAGCGCTCGGCAATCTCGTAAGCAATGATGGCGAAGCTGTAGACGTCTCCTCTCTGTGTGCCCCTTGGCCCTGCAAAGTTCTCACGGAGTATCTCAGGTGCGGTCCACAACTTACCTGTAATCGAAAATTGCATTACAATATATTACGAACACATTGTCTGACGTATAAGTGATGTTGACAGTGTGGAGGCTGGGTACTCACGTTTATACAGCTCGCTATCATCCTCTCCTTGGTCCCGCCCTGCCAGGAAACTTGGCAATCCATAGTCGGTTACCTGCATCATATTTGTAACCTATCACAACCATGGTATCAATGCTGATATACTGACGATAGCTTTGGTGCACTTCAACCGAAGCATCAGAATCATAAGTGCTTGAATCAAAACGCACTAGGCAATATCTTTCACACAAGCCGTGCCAGCATGGTTTTCACAGGTGTTAAACAGATTCATACTACGTTGTTTTTGTCAGACATCACAAACCACACCTTGACCGCCCAGCGCGAGTCCACCACGCAATTAGAGCTCTTCAAGTTGCCATGAGAATGGATGGCTGACTTGTGGAGGTAATCCATGCCTTTAACTATATCCGTCATGAAGGAGTACTTGAATACATTGTCCAGCTTAACTTCATCGTTCATCAACAGGTCCTGCAACATTCAAATAAACGTTAAGTCACTCATGGATGCGGTTAGCCTACGTTGGTATGACTTGTATGTATGATCACGTTGGATGTTGCAAGCTCAGTTGATATATGACTCACGTTAAGACTGCCCTTGGACGCGTAGTGCCAGAGGAGACAGATGTTGGGAGGGTCAACACACGCTCCAACAAACACGTTCACATTCTCGTGGACAACATCCTTCATCTGTAAAGAATCGTACTCTGGTATAGCATCTCGTCTGTGCTAATAGATATTCGCAAGGCGCTTGGTGGCCTGTCACCCATAACGTTTGAACGGCTATTTCTTGGATAAGTCTGAGTAGAAGTACTTACGTCACTAAATTCAATAAGCACTGCTCGGGTGAGGCTGATATGCTGCTTCTTGATTTTCTTCAGCGTCACCACGATTCCTTTGTAGACTCCGACATCAGAGAAGACCTGGCCGGCGCCAGTAGCCACGCTGTACATAGAGCGGGATGCACTGGATGGGTCCCCCGACGACCCGGCTTGTATCTGTGAACGAATGATGTCGAGATTCTGGCTGGCGACAGAACGATGTCCACTGCTGATCGTCACCTGCAAAATTACGCTATATGTTGCAACAGAATACAACATGGGTTATCTTATGAGATGACTAAACACATACGGTCGTACTATTGTACCTGGCTGCCTAAGTTGGATGTGTTTTTATCTGCAGCCTGGGTGCTACCGCTCGCATTGATGCTGCCTTTCACTGTTTCAATGTCGCCCCACTGCACTCTCCACGCCTGCACAAGAAGTGATGCTTCATATCTCTGCACCCTGCATAACGCCAAAACCGATTTCTTCAAAAACGAATCAAGAATATCAGATTGAAAGGTATTATACACCAGGTACATTGAGTAACCAACGTTACTTTGCGTCTTCGAGAGACTCAAAATTCAACTAACTGCTTAAATTGGTGTTTTCTAGCACAACAACTACCTGACAAGATACACGATTAGCCCCGAGGCAGCGCTGAGGGCCAACAAGACCAGACTCACAGCCAAGATAATGACCCAAGCAGCAACTGCACATCCCAAACAGGTCTACATTACACCAAACGTGGATGTCAAGTTATCACAGACAATACATAATATTGTATAAAATACAAAGATATCCAAACAATGGTTTGGACTGGAATATGTTGTGCTTTGTAATGCTTTGTAATAAGAAAGAAGCCGTCAAGCACCTTCGTCTGACGGACAAAACTCATTTTTGAAACCACATCTGGGAGTGTCGGGAGGGGCAAAGGCGTGTCCCACTTTGCCATTGGGCCAACGAGGTGGCAATATGTCTTTCCTAAATTCCTGTAAAGCCAATATAAACACGATATAGTAAAACTTATGCAGTATGGTATATGTATATTTAGCATTAGTTTTATTTATTGACGTTGATAACCGCCATTAATCGGGCTATCAGCAGAAAGAATCGCTTTAAACTTACGCCTGTTTCCAAATACAGAATGTTTATCACTTACAAGGATATTAGCAAGATTTGAGCATGACAACCTATCATTATCAAAATGTTTATAATGACCATGAAAAGTTAATAGGGACTTGTTACGTCCCGTGCCTCATTGAGATTAATCATATTGTGTAGTGATGTCGAGAGTGAGTTGATTGACGTAGAAATATATCAACGTTCTGTCATTGAACCCCACCCAATCAAACATGACGTCAAACAATGTTAAGGACGTAATATGAATTGACAAACATGACGTTGTGCTGTAGCGGCCCTCGCATCGTAGGCTGTTTACAACTGTCTATGAATACAATACATCGTCTCATGGATTGCATAACTTACTTTTACCCCGGCATCAGTGTTGAGAGTCTCAGCAATTCGAATGAAAGTACCATTAGGAACCATGTCTGTTATCCATAGATCTGGTTCTCTATCACCATTAGAATCCAGAATTATCTTGCCTGTGATGCCTTTTGTGTGGGCGGAGTTATGAAAATATATTAAAACGAGGCACGAGGCTCAAGGAAGTTATCATAGAAAGTATTGAGATTGGTCTGTTTACGATCAGAGACAAGTTGAATGCTCTGCAAAATGAAGAAATGTTTATCGTGGTAATTGCTTCACGCTGATTAAACAGCGCCATACGTTGAATATTTGGTGTCAAATCGATGATGTCCGGACACTGTATAAAGAAAGTTGATATCTGATTGCATCAATAGCCAATGGCGAAAAAGTGAAATCCCCGCATAGAACGGCCCTGATAAATGAATGCAAATTTGTGTCATTACTGCTCCACCCCACCTCAACTGCCCCGACCCCTTACACCTCCCCAAACTCATCACTCCCCCTATACACCAGGCCATTTGTTTTAAATTCAGCCTTGTGGATTTGCTTTGTTTGTATAGTGAATGATTATGCTTAAATCGGGTTATGCGATAGCATTTTCATGACTTACTTTATCGCCCGAGTCAGTATTGAGCATTTCAGCGATGCGCACAAACGTTCCGTTAGGAACCATATCTGTTATCCAAAAGTTGGGTTCCCTGTCGCCATTGAGATCCAAAACAATCTGGCCAGTCATCCCTAGATTCGGGAATAAATGTCAAAAGCAAATGGGAGTAAATTGGGATGAATAGCTATGTTTCAAAATCATTGAACAGGAAAAAAGAACTTCTTCCTGGCTGTGATCTGAATGTAGAGAAAATGGTCAGTGTCTGCACGGCGTCTGGCATTTCCACAGAGAGATCCATTGGTAGAGGGCTGGCATAAAATACAAATGACTACAAGAATAATCGCTGTAACTTATTGCTGTTCTTTGATTTCCTCAGAGCCTATCTTAAATGATACACACATTTGTGTAAAAAGCATAATATCTTTTCAATTACATATAAATGTGTGTGGAAAAGGAGATGCTGCATTGACTAAATCAACAAATCAGCAACACTGAAGCATTATGTTTCGAAGATCTTACTCATGTAGAGCCGTGGATTTTAAAGCGAGAGGGTTTTGACGCAAGTAAAGACCGGGATCTTACCTCGTATAACCAGGGATTAAACACATATAGAGATAGGGATATTACACAGGCAGTGATTCTTCACGACACAAGTTCTACAATGCAAATGAACGTCCCGTCACGAGACATATTAGTTTCCCTATTATCAGGCTCCTGGTCAAGATGGTAATTCAATGCAAACATAGCTGTCATACCTTGACAGCAGCAACACGACCAAGTAGATGCTCAGCAAACGAAACAAGACTCATCATGGATTCGCTCGAGCAATCCATTAATGGTTTCAAAAATGTACTAATCCGAGCAGGTCACACCAATGTTTCACGATCAATGGTCCAGTTATTGCACATTTTACCTGAGAATACTTTGCCTCTCATGTTTGCAGTGATGTCGAAACCACTGCGGGTGTCCATGCCTTTGTTGAAGGTTTCATTCAGTGCTACGGCATAAAGCATGACAGCGTCGTAAAGAAAGGCTGCATATTTGTCGCCGTTCGCGAAGTTTGCCATCTAAAGTACATATCATTGTTTTTAGCGATAGATAATGCTTTTTCACCAAATATCACTTTCATAAAGCCTTCGCTCACAAAACCAGTTACATCAGGAGCAAATTGCATGCGTTTAAGAATTACAGATATGTGAAAATACAAGCATATTGTCTTGGAGGCTAATTTATGTTACTTACATTTATATATTTGCTGACATACTGGTCCCAGGGCGGTCGACGCATGCGCTCGGCTACCTCTTGGCGAAATGAATTTATTCTATCATTGGCGAGAGCCGCCAGAGTTACCTATTCAACAACCAATTAATATTATTAGATAGGATGTGTAGATATTTTGTTCTTTCCTGTAACACTACCATCATATCCGAATGAACAGGCGCATCATACATGAAATACAGATTCAAACGCGACTCGAGCTTCCACATCACTCTCGTCATTGCTCGCCCAGACATCTTCAGGATTCAGGACATTTTCTTCTGGAAGAAGTTCGATTGTATAGAAGACGTAGTCGCCGTTGGTCATGGAGAGGTCGTGTGCCTGTAGCATAAACCGTCGCCGATCCTCTTTGGGCACGATCAGGATAACGACTGAAAGGTATATTCGGCGTGCAACTTACAGGTGCAATTAGGCATTATCGAAAGATGCAAACTGTGGGCAAAATAATACCTATTTATCGATTATAGCAAAATACCGGGGTGTCAGAGAACTAAATCGGAACTGAAAGATAACGTCGCCTAAGCCGGCACATAAATTCCACTTACTTCGGCCTTCGACCCTGGTTCTGATTAGTACACTCTTGATGTAGTGGTCTGGGGGGTCTCGATCAAAGTCGGACGAGAAGCTAATGGTAATGTTGTTTTCGCGGAACACCTGAGTAGGCCAGTAAAAGTCACAAATCCTGAATGAATTTAGAGATAATTTAGAATTGAAATGCATCTTTTTTGTTGCAAGCTATAGATGTTTAACAAAGACGGCATTAAATGGTCAGCAGTTCATGGCGCATAATTATTTTATCTTGATCAGGCCACGTCGTTAGTTTATAGCATGTAGAACTTTTCGATACATATTCACCTTTCGTATAGCTTTTCCTGCATCGAGCCAAATGAAGTAGTTGGATGAGATAACCACTACACGGCGCCATCCGTACTGCTTAAAGACTTCCAATAGAAAAATGCCCATTTTGTCGAACGGTCCAATGGTACGGGACAATGTGGTGTAGATGGACTTGTCCCCCAGTTCAGGGTCTGTGGCCACCCATGACACGATAGGTTTGTTCCAGTAGGATGCCATCTCGGCAGCAGGGCGACATGCTGACAGCAATTACACGCACTAAGTCGCTAACTGAGATCTAATATCATCATTGTTATATGGATTTAGTTTCGTTTGATTGTGAAGAATGAAGGCAATGTACAAAATGACCATGACAAAAATTACCTGACGAACAGGGTGGCCCGATGAACGCATCCACACCGTCCTCAATGAAGAGACGAACTGCGTTACCGGCAGCTTGCTTGCTAAGACACGCCGAGTCCCGAGTCACAACACTGGACAAACAGCTAGGCGATATTATCAAGCAATGGAACGGGGAAATGTGTGTTTTCGGGTCTGTTTATACGACAATAAGCAATATTATGCCATAGATGGTTAGCCATTGAATTCCACCATGTGGCGTGGATGCCGGGCGTCCAGCTCGTGACGTGGCCTCACCTAAATCTCATTTTGTCGCTCAGACTGGGATCATCGTGAATCGCCTCTATTGCCATGCTGACAGCTGAGGCGCTGGTGAGGGCGCTAAAATCATCAAACGACGAGTTCCATGGCGCTAGGAGACCCAGTTTGAAATAAGCCGGCCTGTCAGTGTAAACGTTGCGCGTCAACACGAGAAGTACCACCACGCTACGAAAGAGGCAACCAAGCCTCAAATTGGTCCATTGCTGAAATGTGCAAGAGACAATATGATATAAGTGTGTATTCCTGAACCCCAAACAACACAATGAACAGACATAGGTAAGGGAATTAAAGCCACACTGTTGTGGTCCGTATGATTGGCACATATATGGTGTTTGCAATGCCGAATGCAGCTTACCGGCATCGTAGCGAAGTCGGTATTGGTATCCGAGCGTTTTGCAAGAACTCCTTCATGTGTTGTGATCCCGATAGAGTTTGCTGATGGTGTACGGGTGTCTGAGGCACTGGAATATATAAATGGAATCTACCCCACAAGACGAATTTATATACAGACAGCTTATGGCTCATGGTAATATGGTAAACAGGAAATGCCAGCGGCGTAAAGTCGCTCATCTTCAGTAGACATGGCGAGCGATAAGGATGACGTCATTAATCGTGCATACCAAACGGAATCCATTAAAGCAGGTACCCACACCGGATCTCCTCCGGGTCTCTGTTTTCTAAAACCAGTTAATAGCTGGCAGCGGTACATGAAAAATGGATTAAGCTCTTAACAGAAATAATTATTTAATTAAATTTCCTTGTCATCTGCCCTCCTTGCGATTGGCCTAACATATTTTTGATATTAGCACAGATTGCTCCACGCATCATACAACATCCCATGGTGTATATTTGTTGATTCAATCCCCTTGATGATATAAACATGTTAACATAAATGCCGACTTCGTTCTGTGTCGCAGGAACATAAATGACAGTGACCTACGTGTCTACATCATTAATGAATTTATCTATTCTAAGTAAATATTATCTGCTTCTGTGTCAATAACGGCTAGAGCTCGGTACAGTTGGGTTGTTGGCGATGCGGGGTCGAGGCAGTGGGTCTGTTGGTGATGTTGGATCGAGGCAGTGGGTCTGTTGGTGATGTTGGATCGAGGCAGTGGGGCTGTTGGTGACGTGTGAACGAGGCAGTGGGGCTGTTGGTGACGTGGGAACGAGGCAGTGGGGCTGTTTGTGATGTGGATATCAGGGAGGTGGGCTTATCGGTGGTGTGAAAGCGAGGTAGTGTGGCTGTTAGTGATGTCGGATCCGGATTGTGGCGCTGATGGTGCTGAAGGTTTGGAGTAGTTGGCCCGTTGGTGATGTGTGATAGTAGTAGTGTGGTTGTTGGTGACGTAGGAGCGTGTTTCTGGGGTTGTTGGTGATGTTGCATTTAGGCAGTTAGGTTGTTGGAGATGCTTGAACGAGGTAGTGTGAGTTAGGGATACTGGATCTGTTGTTGATGTGGGGTAGGGATGTGGGTGATGATTAAATCACATGCGGGAATTAACTCCGCTCGTTGTCAAAGTGGACTTCTAATGATAAGTCGAGAGCATAACACGCTCTTCACCTGCAATATGAGGCAGTGCAGAGGATTGAGTGGAGAGCGAGTTGTGCAGTGATCTAGTCCAATGGGAAGAGCTTTGTTTTAGGTAACCATGTGCTTAGGAAATTGTCATTCCATCATTAATCAGCGTACACTTGTGCACCAAACATATTTTTTTTTAATAACATTGCATGTCAAGGTTGTTCTTTGTATTCATCATTGTTGCAGATTATCCACCGTTGCGAATTGTGACAGCTTCAATCATCTGAGATCAATTATGAATAACTTTATAGTCTGTCGCGTAATTCACTTTCCATGTTTTTGCACATAAAAAATGCAAAGTATAAAAGGTTCTCATAAACACAAATAGTGCAGTGATAGTTTGCTGCTAAGTGGCGCTTAACTCTTCCATGTACACATGTATAGTTTATAGCTTCGCTAAGAGCTCTCGTTCAGACATTCCGCCCGAGGAAATATGTGAAGACGCATCCGAAGCGCTTTGACATAGCGTCTTGCCATATCGTTTCTTAAAACCACGTAGAATTCTGTTTAATTTGGAGCCGTGGTCGCCTCGATCAATCAGATAACTCCATGTTTTCAACAGACGCCGAGCCCCGAGACACTGAATCAACAGGTCCAAGTGCTTTTGTTGATTACCTGGTATCGTCGCCTGATGATTGGGTTGTATTTCGCGTCATTTCAAAATCACCACATAGCTTGGCGTGGCTATAAACTATTTTCTTGAGACCTAACTGGTTATAGCGACTTGTTTTCATTATTCTACTGTGCTTGTACATGGTATGTCCAATGTAACGTTTCCGACTGCACTGACATGTGCAATCACCCTATGGTATTTGTACCAGTGAAATTAGGATGAAACAATATTCTTAGTATTCTTTTAGAATTTGCTCGACGTATAGAGCTGGGTGTTACACATGGTTTAGCATGTACAAAAAAAAAAAAGGTTGAATTCCGTATACAATCGGTGTTTTTCAAAAGGTTTCGTTGCAATAAGAAATATACTTGAGTTCCGGGATAACGAAAAACCTACTACTCTCGTCATTTCGTAAACAACATATCTGAGGAAGCCTGAAATAAAGAAGAAAAATGTTTAATTTTGCACCAGGTTATGTGAGAAGAATTAACAAAATGTGGTATATATTAACACTGTGATAGCATTTCATTAAGCCGGCATGTCCACAACGTTGTGCTTACTAAGACCTCTAGTAATAATAAGATTTCCGTCTCCTATTTTATGGTTACCTAAAAAAATGGCAAGATGGATTTCTCTATCATTCAGCATTTTGTCACAGAATTTGATACAAAATTGATCAGTCTTGTTAACTTCAATGGTCGGTAAATGATAATCCTGATTCATGGCTACTTTTCGTATGGTTTTTATATCCCAGAATAATCTCTGCTCAAACTGAGTTTTCGGAGAACACATAATTGCTCAGTGCAAATTTGCTTTTATCACAAGCTGTCTAACGGCGGCAGCTTGCAATATGTGATGTAATCGGAAGGGTTTGCAAGCTCAAATGAGCAACAAATGCGACAAGGGGCAATCCATGAAGGCATACATGAATGCGTGAACAAGCATAAAAATTGTCATTTGTGCGATCCCCACGCTGGTGATAAGCCCGTTTTATGGCTCCTCTTTCACAGCCTTATTCTATGACAGCAAATGGACATTGCACAAGGGAACCGTAATAGCCCACTAAGTTGTCTTGTGCTAAGCATCTGCTATAAAGCAAATAGCCTTTCAATAAAATACTTCTCAAGATCAGTCTGAGGATGCATTAGCCTTCAATATTAGCCTACACATATCGTTTAGTATGTCTTATCAAACGAATCAAGCAGCAGATGAGTTCCAACGCCTTTGTCAGTGACGATAATAAACCATTGCGCCGTGACCACATTACTCACCGGGAGTCAATGAATATCAATCGCCCAAACATTAGGCTATAAGTGATACTGAATACTCGGCTACTAATAAAACACATATTAGCATTATTATAAGCACTGTTTTATAAAGTGAATACAATTGATTGATCTTTATGACACTTATCTATTCCATGTGTTGAGCTGTTACTTAATGCTGGTGTCTACTTTTAAAGAACAAAATGATACTTTACTTTTACACAGAAATATTTCTCATACCTCTTGGAAGGATCTGCATTCCAACCATAAGTTATTCTATAAAAGTACATAACTAATGAATGAACGGATATTTCTATGATATCTCGATTCCATGTACTTAGCACAAAGGCTTCTTTGATTTGCGGTGATCTTTAGGATAAGATGACTGTCAACTGACACATGATGCTGCATAAGATACATCACTTGAAAGGTAAGTTCGCCCATATTTATGTTTGATAAGAAAAAGGTTTTGTGCTCTGATTATTAATTAATAAATTTCGAGATAAATACCTATCAATGATGTAGGTAACGAGATAAGTTTCTTTTCACAAAATGTTTCGTGCACATTTATTGCAAGGCCTCAAGATGGATTTGATCTGCGAGAATTGTTTGTCAGATATCTCGCCGTGGTCTTATCAAATATTTAGCAACTGAAGATATGAAAACGTCGGAATAAATATCCATGAACAATAAAGGGCTGGAAGATCTACACATTCAAAAATAATTCGCGAAACGCAAATCTCGAACCATTATCGCAGATAACATAGCTATTAAAGGTACAAAATAATCTCTTCTATTAGCTCTACGGGAGTTTAATGCTCATTTTCATGCTATTATTGGTATAGCTTCGCTTCCTCGTGCTTTAACAACCATTCAAAATAGGCTCATGGGATATCCTTCGTAGTTATTTCAGACTCATACTGAGATAAAATGCCAAAAGCATGACGTGATACAGTCATTGTATTGTTACCGTTTCAACTGCTTTCATGACACAGAAATGACCATGCAAAAATAGATTTACTGACAGTCCGAGAGATATTGCATACAAAGTCTTACATATAACTGCGCTATGTGTAAAACGGTGAAATGAATTACATCAGATGTAACATGTACATATGATGTATCGATTAACAACAACAATGTCAGTCAGACACAAATGCTTTAACGATGTTATATAATCACAATATTACTGATTTATTGTCATTATCGGATGGCACGTTATACATAAACCTAACATTTTTCTCGATTCCATTTCCCCTGCAACATGTGGTTAGATAATTTGCTATGCTACGCCGTACTACAAATTACGTCATTTATTTGGCAATCTCGATGCAAAATCTTCTCTGTTCCTTCATAAAGTTTTAATTTGGGACGAGTAGCGCATTCTTAAACCCCCCGAGAATCTGATGCATGTCTTCACGAGCCAATGTTATTTTGCAAATGTTACACGAATGTCGTGTACCTATTATCAATGCCTTTATTCAATGAGGATTTTAAAACGCACAGTCGATTGATTTTCGAACAATGCATCAATTAATCCATAAAGCTTTTTACATGACTACAAAGTTATTATAGTAAGTCAAACGCAACTTTACTGGCTGTGCGACTATACAATCATAGTACGATTACAATCCGATTTGTGACTGGATATTTAGTATCATTACAAACATCTAAATGGAAATTAATCAGTGCTCGCCTAAAGATTGTTATTGGTTGTACACATTAATTTCAGTATCATGCATCAAATCGCATCATTGTCATACAGATCTACTACGCTCAATGTGGTTGACGCATGACTGCATATCCACCAGAGGGTTTGGCTGATTGGAATCGCCGGTCGCATAGGTAATAAGGCACATGTATACTAGCTAACGGAGGCTGCTGCGTTTGTGATACACCATCAGTTCTACCGCAATCACATCAGTAAGCATGCTGTATAAAACAATGACGAATTGAATAAGTTTTCGAAGAGATGTTGTCTGGGATTTTCGAAGCTTTTTCCGACATGGTGTAATGTGAATATCAAAATGTCACATTACTGAAATTATTATCATCTGCTTGGTATATCCACTTAAAACAGCTGATACCACCTTATACAATTACCTTTCACACTTAAGAAATAAACACTGCATGTTAAATCACTTAACTGTGATGTCTGATGCGATAATTATTATCAGATTGATCCATGTTAACATCAAGCCTGCACCTACATGAACGTTATATCATGTTGTAATTACTTGAAACCACAGTGAATTACAACTAGCGTTGATGAAAAACATTGCTACTAACAATCGTAATGATCTCACCATGATGTTTTCTTTATTATCATGCTTATAAAGGGTAAAGATGCACATAATGGACGTGCATTGTGACCAGCCAATTGTATTGTTCATCACATTTCATACATTTGTTCCAAGTGAATCGCGTCATTCATGCCGAGGGAAATAATTTACGAGCCAACCGACCGAAACGGAAGCCATCTGGGTTCTGGGGGAAGCAAAAACTGACCCCCTGCATTCAGTATATAGGGTGTAAATGTGGAGCAAAGTTTCGGCCTGTATATTTTTGTGTCGTTTTCTCACCAACATCATCGCTGATACCTTGCCTGCAAAGAGCGTGAGATTAATATTTATGTTTGGCTTTTGTCTAGATTTTTAAACAGTTAAACCACGATGTCATTGACCGCTAGGTAGTGTTTGGGTTGTCTTCTTCTGCTCTTTAATACATTATTGGTGAGTGTAGTTTATTGAAATGGAGTTTGTGATGAGATTCGTATATGTACTCAGAGAAATACATTTTATGGCCTGTCTAATCGTGAAACTAGATGTCATACAGGTTTAAATAATTAGTTAATTTTACTAATTACAAAATCAGTGTATCTGGGTGACTGTGTGATAATTAAAAATGCAAACTCCATCTAGTTGGAGGCAAAATCTGTAGCCCTTCACAGCAACACCAACGGATTGCGAGCATACTCAATATCCTGCAGGGATCTTGAGATGCTTTTCTACGCATAACTAAGGGAATTACCAAAATAGTTCAGTAATGTAGCTATAATCTTTGCGTACTTGTAAGGGTCCGACATTAGTCTGACATAAACCTATGTTAATAAGACAAAATGTACAAATATGGCGATTAAGTAACTGTGACAACACATGCATTCCCTTTATGCGTCATAACTTTACGAGTAGCTCAAGTGAAAACGTTGCCTGTCACTGTGTGTTTATGACAGGATATATATATATATATATATATATATATATATATATATATATATATATATATATATATATATATATATTTATATATATACATATATATATATATGTTTATATATATATAAACATATTTACATTGATACATTTATAGGCGCATATGCATATTCATATGTATATTTATATTCGTATAGATATATATGCATTTATGTATATATGTTTATATACATATACATATATACATATTCATATATATATGCATATATATCATATATATACATACATACATATATACATACATATACGTATGTATATATACACATATATATATGTATCAATGTATATATTTATATATATAAATGTATAATATATATCTATATATATATACATATATATACATGAAAATATATATATATATAAATATATATATATATATAAATATATATATATATATTTGCACGAACGCGACCTTTAGTGAACAAACCGCCAACCTTTCATAGACTTTGGTCCACGGAAGGATATACCAGCATGTCCACATAAAGTCAACGCACATTTTCATCCCAAAAAATTGAAAATATTTTGGTTTGACTATTCGAATGTGATAGTCTTTGTAACGTACAACGATAATCTTTCACGCGTGATTTCCTTGGATTTTGAATAAAATAACGAAATGAAATTTTAAAAACTAACCATTCGCTGACATAACCCGCACACCTCAATATCTATATACAAACATATATACTTGGATCCAAATTGCTAAAATAATTTTAATCATGTGTGTTGGACATGTTTATTTGAAAAATTAAAATATTTGATTTATTTTTAAATTCCATTACCGAATACTCTATTTTCTCCTTATTCATCATTCTACAACATTAAATCAGATCGCAAAATGCTACCAATGGTTCATAATGATCATATCTACAATAATATTATGTTTCTTATCCCTGATGATTGAAAATGGTTTAAATATTTCGGTTTTCTGAAAATATTCGAAAATATATATGGGCACGAAAGACGGGATTTATACGTATAAATTAGTGTCTTTATCTTTCGTGGACGACCTTTCGAGGAAAGAAAGTATATGCCATGATTAAAAATCGACAAAAAGAATTTTATTCGCATTAAACTAATTCATTGTATCAATTAAAGTATGACGAATAAATAATAGCAAAAAGGTACTTTAAAAATTTGGGCCACGAATGGTTGGAGAGTACGAATGGTTGTGATCGTCACTATATATATATAGATATATATAGAGATAGAGAGATAGAGAGAGAGAGATAGATAGATATAGAGATAGAGAGAGAGAGAGAGAGAGAGAGAGAGAGAGAGAGAGAGAGAGATAGAGAGAGAGAGAGAGAGAGAGAGAGAGAGAGAGAGAGAGAGAGAGAGAGAGAGAGAGAGGAGAGAGAGAGAGAGAGAGAGATCTCTCTCTATCTATAGATCTCTCTCTCTCTATCTCTCTCTCTCTATCTCTCTCTCTCTATCTCTCTAGATCTCTATCTCTCTATCTCTAGATATATATATATATATATATATATATATATATATATATATCTATCTCTATATATCTATATCTATATATCTCTATCTATCTATCTCTATATATAAAACAACCCGCGATGTTCCATTTCTTGGAGGATTTGTTACAAATCTTGTTCGGCTGGTCTCTGTGTGATGCGTATTATTAACGTTAATATAAGCATTTTGTGTCGATACAGGCATTCTGTAAACATTCTGTTATTTTTGACAGGAACCAGTATGTTGTCTGTAGTCCCTTCCCTTTTATGTTCACCTCACCACGCAGCGTCATTTCATAGCCGAGAGCAAGCTCGTTCAGGATGATGTACGTAATACCTGGGCATGATGAGGCCGACCACATCTGCCACATGCGGCCCCGAGTGCATACCTAGAGAGGGGGATGATGACGATCATGGATCGAGTATTGCGCCGGCCTTTGCTTCTGACTATTGAAAGTAACAGCCTCTTCTATATTTACCGATTCTAAGCAGAAGCTGCTGATGATGGCGATACCGGATGCGGGAGTGCAAAGATATACTGAGAAGGTCGAGCGGGATACTGGCAACCTCGTCTGCATATATATATATAGACAAGTAGTTTCATGCCCCCTAACTTAACCCGATAGCTGTATAAAACTCACCCGAGAATAATTTGCCTTTCATGTTTGCAGTGATGTAGAAACCACCGTGGGTTTTCATGCCTTTGTTGGAGGTTTCATTCAGTGCCATGGCATAAAGCAGGATAGCGTCGTAAAGAAAGACTGCATACTTGTCACCGTTCTCAAAGTTGGTCATCTGTAACACGTGCAATACTATTAAAGCACATATATATGATGGTAGAATGGAATAGCACGATCACAAAACCTGACCCGTCTAAACTGTGTCACTAAGCTTCGCAATTCGCCGTATTACCGTATTACAGAAAATATATACTTGAGTTTAGCAGCAACGTAAGCAACTCACAGTACTATAACACACGAAATATCCAACATTTTAAACCATTCTCTATCTCTCTCTCATATTTTTGTGGCATATGATTAGTGGAATAGTGGCACATTCGTTGAATTAATCGACTACTGATACTACTGTTATCATTACCTGTAATGGCCATTGTTGGCAGAGCTATATGACAAAAATGACTTTCCTCAATTACTCATTGCGCAGTCCATTGAAATTGAACTGTAGGGGTTAAAGTATTGATCTGTTTTGCTGAACAGTGGTATAAACTCGTGCCGTGTGATGCAATACGATCAGAGAATTACACTCGATGCATAACAGTTTCTTTTCAATGGTAGTGTCGTAAAGAGTGAGGCCTACTTCGACCTGCTAGTTTACCGTCACAATCAACGGAAGCCTGATTAATTAGTTGTTAATCACAATGAATGGGCTCTATTCTGGTCAAAGTACAACAAATCGCACGTAGCTTATATTGAATTCTTATATCAACAAGATAATCAGAATAAAGCACGAGCAATCAAGAGGTGATGCAACTGTTTTTACAGTGTAGTGTATAGATTTATGAAGCTTGTGTAACAAACAAGTTCGGGGAATAGATGTGATGGAAAAATTAAAGGTATATACCACTTCCGGAACTATATACTTATACAGGCTCGTAATAGGGGAATGGTAATAGCTCACACGGTTATCAAACATACGGTTTACCTTCAAGCAGTTTATTCACTTCACATAGAAGCACCGTATTTCCCAATCGGTGGGATTGACTTCCAATCGATGTCGTCGTGTGTATATACCGGGGGCAATATGGCCAGGTTTATATGCATCAACATGATCCTTACAGCTGATATCAATTACAAGGATTGGTAAAACCCATAATAACCGTCCTTAAGAGTGTTATTGTCGCCAGGAAAGTGAATTTCCTGATCCATATTATGTTGAAAGACGCCAAACTTGTTAATTAAAGCAACGTGTACGCTTATATGCTTACTTCATGATCCAACATGCTCTTGTAGCTCTCGCCATTGCCCAGGTTCAGCAGCCTCCGGGAAGCATATCTTGTCCTAATGGTTCTCTCTTTGATTGGATATGAAGCGTGCTTGGCCTACTGTCGCACATATTCTAGATGGTCTGTTCTTTTTGCTTCTTGATTTTCTCGTGGATATTCGTAATATTTATGAGAGGGCCCTTGATTAAAACCTCGAGCAAATCAATCGGCTCTCAGAACTTCGCATAAATTCCAAATATTGTTCTGTCACGTCCTTCCACATGTTTGGCTGTGCTACATCGTGCAGTCGCATGGAGTACCCGTTTCCCTCTGTTTCACTGTCTCCCCTTTTGGCAGCTACCCAACCTAGCAAGGACAGTAGCTATATATATATATATATATATATATATATATAGATAGAGATAGATATATATATAGAGATATAGATAGATATATAGAGAGATATAGATATAGATAGATATATATAGATATATAGATATCTCTAGAGAGAGAGAGAGAGATATAGAGAGAGAGATCTCTCTCTATAGAGAGAGAGATATCTAGAGAGAGAGATCTCTCTCTAGAGAGAGAGAGATCTATCTCTCTCTCTCTCTCTCTATAGAGAGAGATCTCTCTCTCTATCTATCTCTCTATATATCTCTATAGATCTATATATATCTATCTCTCTCTCTATATATATATATCTATATATATATATATATATATATATATATATATATATATATATATATGTATGCATATATATATATATATATATTACATTAAGGCTACTAGCATCATTAAATTAACGAGGCTTATGCCCCTTCACTTGTCCGGCCGTCACTTTCTGACATTACATTTCGTCCATCGATTCGAAAGGCTCTAATTCTATTTGCGTTGGTATTTATTACTAGAAGAAATGATTTCCTCAAGTGGTTTCGTATTTTTAGGGAATATATAAACCACAACAAGGATTAATCTGCTCGATTATCACACGAGCGTCTCCGATAGCGCGTCGTTTGGGATGCAGTCCCTAAACAAATTACGCTTCCCTGCCGTTTGGGGGATCCACTTTACGGTGGCGAACGTCTGAGGCAAGCAAAACTGCGGTTGATTATCTCCCTATATAAAACCTCTGATATTAAAGTCATTTCATAACGGACGATAAAGTTTTGTGTCTTACAATTTGTATATCTATTGACTGGTGTCAACAAGGGCATCACGTCTTAAATATCCCAAATGAAGCACGCATATGGAAAGTTACCCAAACATTAACAGCCACCTTGATTTACAAATGATTGCCAGTGCCAATTGCAGTTCGTGCGACCCTCGAGAGTGTATAGAAGTAGTGGTGTCGCTGCATTAATCATCGACTGAGAGTCAGGAATCGCTGTTAATGGCTCACCAGGGCTTTGAAATAAGCAACCTATATATCTACTTTGTATGCAACGCCGGCCGTTTAGCCATAATTAAAGCAAAGCAACGATGTTAATACCACCAAAGTATTAGACAGGCTACAAACACTGTGTTTGGAGCCGATGGAAAACGAATATCAATGAGTCCCGCCCTTGCGCTCACACAGCAGCGACACGCAATTGTGTTTGTTCAAAACATACCTATTATGCAGCCATAGTGCGGATCTTTGATGGAATTCAAAAGACACTTTCAGTTAAGGAAACGCATACTTTGGTGATGGTATTCGATCGAGTTTTGGTTAAGATATGGTGATCGTCTGTCATGATTATCGGATAAACGATGTGTTCATGTAAATTTGTGGTCGTTCCTCTGGTTTATTCAAGGACTTTGCGATGATTAATGCAACTTTCCAAATTAGGATCATAACAATATTCTAGAACCGCCTATACTCCAAGATGTAAATACTGATTTGAGAATACGGAATAAGCCTTTAGGTAGGGGCAAGTAATAAATGTTGGCCAATCATCTGGGTTGTGGTAGCAATAATGAGATGTGTTTAAACTCAGAGGGTTGAAAGTTTCGCGAACCGGGACAGTCGCTCTAAGACGTCATCAAATATCTTACTTGCTTTAAATATACGAGGCACTTTAGTTGCATTGGAATATATAGAATGTCTGAATAAACAAATTGGTACATGCCAAAGTCTTTTGTTCATGTGATGCATTAGTGATAATGAACACATGAACCACTCGACTTAAGTTGTCTTCCGTCAGAGAATCATTTTATAGAGTAGCCATTTGTAATCAATTTCCAGCAGAAGAATAGCAGTTGAGGCGGTAGGAATTCTTATTTCAATGTGAACCAAATGGTAATATTGCGGTGCGGGTTGAAATATTATCAGCCATTCCTGAACCTGACGGAATATCAAACTTTTTTTGTCTCAGTTTCTTTGATATGAGCCAAGATGTATACAAAGTAAAGTTCGAGGGTCAGATGCATCACCCAATACGCAATCATACGCCGTCAAGTAGACCAGTCATATGCGATGATATTCCCACATTCATGGCGACTAATTTATCTAAGTGGTGAAAGATAAAAAATATATATTATTGCCTGCCTCCAAACCTACTAGAACGCCTCAACGAGGTTGGCGCGCGCTACAACCTGTTGCTATTGTGAGTCTATCTTTTTTACCGAGGCCCGTTGGATTAACTTACTGTTACCACATGCATTCTTTAGATGTTAACACATGTCGAAAAAATGCTCGACTGTCATTAACACCCCTCGCATCACCAGCCCCACTGTATAACCTTCCTACTCGCTCAGCCCCCTCCCATTCCCCCACGCCATCACCTTCTACCACGAACATATTTTGTGGTGTCTGTCAAGGACATGACAGGCTTTTTCAATGTTTCTTTTGAAAAGCGTTGCCTCCTTTGATAACGAAGAGTTGTTACAGAGGTCGACTCTTGCAGCAGTAACAACTGCCCGATTTATGCGGAATAGATAAAATGATGGCATTGTGCCTCTCCAATAACGGTGCAAAAGACTATTTTAGTCAGTAAATAATGCCTTGCACACCCCCACTTACGGATTCAGAACAGTATGCAAACCTGGCTTTATTAGTTATTCCCTGTCCGAAATATCCTTGCTTTTTGTTTGATCCCCGACAATGAATAGAAGCCACCATGGAATCGACTTACTAGAATGACAGTGATTAATTACTATAATCGGCTTTCCAATGCCTTAATGTAAACTACCTTAACATGTGCTTTACATGCAACCCTGGTCACTTTGTCTTAGCTAATGCAAACGAACGATCTTAGGGCCGCGTAAATATTGCTAAGAGATTGATGGTGACAACAGCTAAAAGCTGATAACAATTGGACCTAGACTGCCCTCTGATATAGTAGTGCCAAGCTACCCCGGCGTCTTACCACTTTTATACTTTTATACACAAAACCTATTAAGCGGGCACTTATCGGATTTATGAATGCACCTCAGGAGCGATGGTGTATACTTATACAAAAAGAGCCGTACTTAGTCGGTAGTATTTTTATAAGGCACTGTGCGGTCCAGACATTATTTTCACATGCTTATTGGTTATGTAATTAGTTTATGTAAAACTGTCCTTAATGAACCCGCATTAATGCTATCTAATATGAAAATGCTGGTTTATAAAAAGGGTGATCTTACAAACTGGTAGGGTTTACCTACTCAGTGGCTGATATAACTGCGGGTCTACAATGGTCTCTATCAGATATATCAAAGATACCTTCTACAAGGGAATAATGCAATGATTTTCAAATCCATTTATTGCATCAGCCGCCGTTGTATAACTCATAAGGAGGAAATTAATGCATTTGGCACTTTAAAGATAGAATTTGTGCCATCATTGCTGAGCCGGGTTGGGTAAATATACCTCTTGTGCATTTTGTGCTTTACATTGGATACGCAGCAGAGTTAGATGGTCGACAGCAACACCAAGCACCCAACTGTAATATAATTATATGCCGTAAAGTCAACTCGTCAGTTAAAGTGGCATTTGAGTTATTCCCATGTGAAGCTTCATGCGACGAATGCAAAGCTCTCTCATAACCAGTCTTGGTCCCAGATCATACCTCGAGTAATCGTACCATACACTGTCTATCCATCGCCATCACCAGGTTTTGATTGAGCAGGATAATATATTAAAGCGAATCAAGGTGAGAAATATTTCTTGGCCTATCCGCATTGTTTAACCCAAGCGTGGCTGTGCATTCTCGGTAGACTTTTTGCCAGGTGAAACATAGGTCCAAAGATGCTTAATTTGGTTGAGGGTAAAATATGAGTGCAGCATCTGGCCAATCATAAGGAATGACTTGTTTGACAACATTCCATATTTGCAGTCGGCCATCATAATTTGATTTGCGTCCTGGCTTGTTTGCCAGGGGACACAAGCCCATGTAACCGTGCATTATCCTGACTCAATCGGGATTTTGCTTGTAGTGAGAGCGTATGATTATAGTTCTGATATTCCTTCAATGCTGGTTGATTAACATGATCGGTGTTAGTACCGAGTGTAACCTGTACTTTCTAGCCGCCTGTTAACCTCATATATCGAACACAAGGTGAAATGAATGTGAGTTTTCTCCTACATTGTATTCGTCTGTTGTTGGTGTTTTATTCATGCATACAGATGAACAGATGTGCGTCCGTATATATTGTAGCAACGGTTGACAAGCATCTTCCATAGCCCACGAAATTTGACCTATAGTGAGTGATCAAACCTACGCCTCGATTACAAAGCATTTCGCTTCAGTGTATTCCTAAACAGTTGAGGTGATCCGATATTGAATTGAGCGACCATCCTCGTATGTGATCTACAATATTTGGCTTTAAACATTGATAGGGTTTTGGACATATTAAAAATACAAAGGGCCAACTAGATAGCGTCATTTCAGACTTAATCAGAATTGATCTGAGGTAACATTGGACCAAAACGGCTGTAACTTCAGATAAGTTTCAGACGTTATCTAGAGACCCGCAAATACCGTTTGCTTACGATACAACACTGCATATAATACATATTTTGGTCACAATATTTCCCACTGTGTAAATGCAGTGCTTACAAGATAATATGCTTTATCCCTCAGATGTTATTGTGTAGAGAAGGCGATGCATTGCTTTTATGTAGTGTCAGGGCTAATAATTAGTGTTTTTACTACCAATATAACTGCTACAGTATTGAAATCAGCAGCATCCTATTACTATGCAGTATAATCTATTACAATCAGGCATTCTAGTTCTTGAAAGCACTGAATAATGCTGTATATGTGTATGGGTAGTACGATAAACACAGATGGGTATAAACAAAGGACACTTTTTCATTTTTGCTGAGTTATGGTTTGCTGGGAGATAGAAAGAGCACATTGAACACTGATGTACGCAACTATCTCATAAGAAGAAGGATCGGAGCACATTTTACCGGGGTTAGGGTTAACCCTAGGACTTGGGCATTAATGTGGGTTAGCACACGGGTTCAACCATCATATTATTCTTATAGTCTTAAGAATTTTCATCTCCGATAATTCTTCCTTAATATACATACGCGCCCCAACAATCCCAGGTACATGATTATATGAAACAAAATGCAGTCAGCCTCTACATTGAGATCGCCAATGTACACAAGAACAATGTTCTTGCATTGTTCTTGTGTACATTGGTTTAGCCGTAAACGTATTTAGTTATTTTAAACGGTATATGTTGACTTGGTAGGAACACGGGGACACGTCCAGACCTAAAAGCACTGTATAATGCCCTCGACAGAAAATAGTGTGCTGAAAACCGTGATGTTACAATAATTGTACTTCTTCGTAACATGCCTATTTGCATCAATGACAAAAAGTGTCCGAGTGTGCTTCAGATGGAGCGTGTCAATCACATTAATGACGGTAAGCCCCGAGAGAATCAAGCAGTAAGAGGCTAACGAAGATGCGTTATTAGCGCACACAATAC
Organism: Urechis unicinctus; assembly: GCA_034190875.2. Lineage (NCBI taxonomy): Eukaryota > Metazoa > Annelida > Polychaeta > Xenopneusta > Urechidae > Urechis > Urechis unicinctus. The sequence goes on from CM067356.1 coordinate 27,280,161, forward strand.
GCCTGTATTAGTATCCATGGTACACGCATCTGATAATACTATTTGCATTAGGTCTTGACGTCACTCGCAAAACGTCACGAACGGTACGAGAAACCAAATGCAGATGCACAATTTGATAATGGCCAGCAGTTTTTTCTTCCATACACAGGACCGCCAAAAGGGCGACATGGCTTGACATTCCTAGCATCCGTATTAACACGGACTCCATTTATCCATTTCTGATGGGGTGTAGTCGTTCAGATGTTCGACTGAATACTGATGGACCTCCTAAAGCACTTAAAATTCCGCATGGGTCACTTTACCTAAGATCAATACCACTCTTGTCTTCCAAACGAAATAAGGGCTTCCATTCACCAAACCTAGCAACAGGCTTTGACAGTTCAATTATTACATAGACATCGCAGCAGTTCTTCACGACAAAACAACTCAGGGTCATTGTTATGCTTTTACGACTACCTTCAGATTCCTTTGCAGATGTTATGGAATCAACTAGTATATTGTGAGATGTCTGTCAATGATATGATAGGAGTTTTATAACCTTTTTTCATCCTTTATCCAATTAACCTCCTGGTGATTATGGGTTTCTGTGACTATTGTCAGCCAAAAAACAATCCACTGCATGTCACCATGTGACGTCCGCGTACCGTCGTCAAATAAGAAAGACTCTGGCAAACAGGATATTGCTATCCATGGATAAATTCACTGTAGCCTGTTCTCTACCGCAGTGGGGTATTCAGAGCCACATGTTTGATCCTCAAACGTTTGGAATGTATCGATTGTATCGATGTGTATGTGCCATAGCACTAGTGCATCAGCCTCTCGGATTTATATCCCACATTATAGTAATTGTGCGTTTCAAATTTAATTCATCTCCACCGCTACAACTCTAAAGTGGTTATTTAGAAGCTGGTGTGCTACTTTACACGAATGAGCGCGTCCCCATACTGCATCTAGCTAGACAAAAAGGATGTCATGAGACATTGTACACAATTATCGATGTAATGGAGCTGTATATTATGCCTCTTTTTTTACATCCTGAACGACCATCACAAAACCTGGTTTATCAACTCTACTGAAACTGTTTAGCACATTTAAGAGCGACAATTAATATATGCCATGCAAGCCCCATACACCCTCTGCTTTTCTGGGATAAAATACACTAGGAGGTTGTGCAACCAAAAAAAAACCAGCGTAAGATGAAAGCATGTGCTATTAGGGTAATGTTGTATTTTTGACTTCCAACAGAAAGTAACCTCACTTTCATTTATGGCGTCACTTTTATATATTATGACATACAATCAATACATGCGGTATCTACAAAGAAATCAACACGAAATGGAACAAGGCTAATGTTATTTTTATTGCGTACGCGTCAATGTTAAATTTAAGGTACGCGTAAAGTAACAAAGAAACTCAGATGAAGCGTTTCAACCACAATACGCATATATGATATATCTCCGAAAAACGCTTGAACATCGACGAGCGGAGGACATTACGTCTTTGATTGATGCACGGTATCAAATCGGTCAGAGATCAAAGGTCATCCGAGCTGGTAGCAGATCTCACAGCGGAACTAACGCATGTTGTAATCTTGATAAAAGACATATCGTGCTGGTACATCAGTCTTTACTGGATTGCTTATTACCTGGCAGAAATAAATCATATCGTGTTCAGTAACATCGTGGCAATTATTTTGTAATATGAGTTTGAGTATTTCTGTAGTTACATAGAGAATAACTTACTGAATTGCAGCGAAATCTCATATACTTCAGATACATATACTCTTAGTGCTGCAAGTGTACACAGAAACGCTGAGATTGGATGAATAATTGTTGGTAGCCAGCTACAGAGGTATAATATCATACCATGAAGAGCCGCCAATGGTATACATATACAATTCATGAGATAGTTCTGCCTACTACACAAAGGTACAAATTTATCGTACAGCGGAACACTAGCAGTGAGCAGTACCACATGTACACATTAATCGATCCACTCTCACTGAGTAACTGTGTCGTTGTTCAATTTCCTTCTACACACAAATTATCATCAATGGCAGTGTCTATTACAGCCTTAATAATCCCTGCTATTATCTTCTTTACGCTCAGCCATTTTGTATTGAATGAATAGTTAGCCACTTACATTACAACATAGCTTGAAACCTTCTAAACTGTATCGTTTCTTAATGTTGCTGGTCTGGTTCGTGAATATTAAGGCTACTGTAGGTTTAGAACAGAAAACGCTCTGGCTTTCAATGAAATCCACATATTCGACAGTATATCATAACCTCACGATTATCCAAATTACATTCATTAGGTTAACTTTCATGACATCATTGTCAATGCTACCTGTACATTTTGCCGGCTACTATAACCATATGATCTAATGATATCGCGGTTATATTCGTATCATGTTAGCTCATTAGGGGGTTCGAGTTATAAGTAAGGCGCTTAATTATATTGTTTTGATTTTAGGATAACCGATAATCGAAATCTCGTTTCTATCTATCTTGGTTATGTTGGGTTTGCGCCTCGTTTTCAATTGAATTCACCACATCGTAGTCATCGTGTCACAATCAACAGTCGCTCGTACGCTTGCTGAAATGAACCCGTTTTATTTTTGTCATCAACCAATCGCATTCAGTGACACGCATTACGACAGTATAGGAGCTGATAACTATGACAGATGACTGTTGATTCAGTCAAACCTAATTAGGACCAAGGTAGTAGGCGTTTAAAGACGACAGAAATAGTCCGCGAAGGTTACAATAAATAACTGAAATGCTTTCGACGTTTTGCAAACAGGTTCCATCAGTTACGTCAGTTACATCATTTACGTAAACCTTACATTTGTCTGTACATATACATGTAGTTGATTTTTGATGCGTGGGCTACTGCAATAAAATGGGGCTCTAATGTCTTTATTATGGTTGTGGTATATTTGCGGAGCAATTAGCTATGCCCGTTCTTACCAATCCGTTTATACCAGGCTTAGCCTTCCACGCTGTCTTAGTGATGATGAGCTACATCATACAGAATTGCGGATACCGACTTGCTACTGCACGTACGGGATTAAAGATAAAATCCTTGGTGCATGTTTCATGTATGGTGATGTTTCAGCCATTTGGCAATATACTTAAAAGTTGTGAATAAATATTCATAAACTATCGACTCAAGCTTATTACATACGTGACCAGGGGGCTCGATTTACTCATAATCTACAAGAGGAGGTAAAACGTGCAATCATTGGTTTTTGGCCGTGGTGATAGTTTTGCCTTGACTGCTTTGTATGATACCATTCTAAGGTCGCTACAGCGAACAAAGTTGGTATTTCTTTCAATGACGAACTGTTGTTACTCCTTTGCGATTTTATTTATGTGCTACATTTCCAACATCTATCCTTCATTCTAATAGTGTCCGCCAGCGCTTAACAAGGGAATCACATGACCGCGCTTTGTCCTCAGTCTCATCATCCGCATGGTCGATTTTGCTTTGAGCCTACAAGACGACACATATTGCTTTCTATATCAGTCAGACAATCTGCTGACCTATATGATCTCTGACCATCTTATCCATGGTGTTAATTTGCGTTTTGCATACATACAACTATGAATCGTTGCTAAATATCCTATATGACAGTCGAAATTTTTATGTACTAAAAAGCAAGCGTACGTAAAGGAGGATATCTAATTTCCACATTTAGGTTGAAGCACATGGTGCCTAAGCAAGTATCCTCGCTGCACAGATAAAGCCTTTTCTAGTGCATGCCGGTAATAATGACTCAAAATTATCGGCTTGCTCTATGTTAGCGATTACTCTATTTGAAGAACCAAGCAGGGCAAAGAATGAGTGCAGTACGTTTTGACCTGGCATCTCATCGCAGCAAAATAGCAATCCAGAAATCACTTTTCAGACAGAGCAACCTGTACTCTGAATAATTGAACAAATTTAGAACAATTTGGAAGTTTGTCTTCATGTTCAAAACTACAGACACCGTTTGTCTCCAACATTGCAATAAAACGGCATGTGCGGTTGACCAAAACGACTCGCCGTACTTAGACCGTACTACTACGATATCAAAATGACGTGGAATGCGCAAAACAATGCTGTTAAAAAGTTATGTAAAGAAAATTTGTAAAGAGCGAGTTCCGTGCAACATGCTCACTATCGATCTGATAAATCAACATTTGCTGTAATGATGCCAACAAGCAGATGACACTGAGATCAACCTAACTGTCACTCCTGCTCGTGGACGTGAAATCGTGGACGATGCAAAGGACATACTCGCCGTATGCATCCGACATATATGATCACGATTGGAAAAAGATCTAGTGAACATAAAACCGCCTTAGAAGAAATGTACACACACGGAAAAGAGCATTACACTCACGGAAAAGAGCAATACACACACGGCTACGATCGCTTTCTGTGGTTATCGTGCCGTTATCAAACATAAAGGATTTATCCGCGTTCTTGAAAGTGGGTGACCATACAGTTTGAAATTAACTAGGGTATAATATATACCGTCCTCCTTAGATGCCTCGACTTGCTACTGCTTCATGTGGTCTTACTCTGGGCCGAAACTAAAGCTAGCTAATCTGCCTATATGTTCCGTAGGAAGTGGCTGTCTGAGCCTTGTTAGTTGTATTGACGGCAACTCGGGCAAGTTTTAGGGCACACGTGACGAATCACCGCAACTCCGTGACCTCACACTAATCATATCTCTGGTGACTGCTCAACAAATACAGGGTAAAAGGGTTATCCAAATGTTTTCTAACGAGCTTGGTAAATTTTTGGGGGTTCATATTTGTGATTTTAGGGCCATGCTTTTACCTGAGACTCAAAACAATCACTTTTTATTATCAATGCCGTGTTGTCACCTTCTTGCAATGAATGGTTCTCACGTCTGGAAAACTGCTGTTGAAATATTGTTAAAGACGTAAATTGGTAGTACGAGTAAGTCGGATTCGCATGTTATTCCGGTATTACGTACAGAGGTCAAAGTTTTAAATGATCTACAGTGGTGATATTGGCTGTTTCGGTGGCTCAAGGTGTTAATCACAATTAAGGCATTGGGCAATCTACTCTTGTTTTAAACCCTCTTCCTTTAGTACTATAACTTTGTTCCCGTCAAGAGGGCTAAGAGCTATCTAGATAATAAATGAGGCACGGCAAATTGCAAAATTGGCAATAGAAGGTTAGATGAACCATATAACGTTGCGTTGAGCTGATTACAAATCATTTACAAGAGTTAATTTTTGTGTAGGCTTTAAACTCAGTTAGTACCTCCCCCTCTGGTTAATCCGATTTTGTATAATGCTGAAAGTATCAGCCATTAGTCGCGCCGCGGTGCTATAACGTGGGTTTGGTAACTACATTGACCAGACATGTGTTTGATTGTGTAAAATTGGCAGATACAGGTGTTGAGCACCCGTACCCGAGGTTGAAAATATCTTCAACAGCCATGGTTGTTATTGCAATTTTTAACCATTATATGCCCTGAATATACGCATATATACAACGAAGGTAAAAAAGAATACCTTCTCAATACCTGCCATACACACAATGCTATAATAATAGCATAATAACTATTAGAAAAATAATATTTAAGTTTCACCAGCACACAACATTATGTTACACGCACTCAGACGTACAAGAGCAAAGACAAAATTCTGCAGGTGATGACCAAAAAATTGTATGGACATCAATAACACCTGTTTTACCATTGACAAAACATATTTAGCCAGAGTAGAAACTACATTTTGGTCCATGTGTGTCCTACCAAGAGTTACAAACAATCGATAACAATATCCACTTTGTATTTTTTAACTAGAGCATTTCTTAAAACCATAGTCCTTACAAATCACTTGTTTTAAAAAGGGACCAATGAAGTGAATGGAACTCTCATGGCCAGTAACATGTTCCATGGGTTTACATCTCGATTGGTAAAGTCATTCCTTTTTAGTTCTGTCCTAGTAATAGTTTTTTCCCAGGTGAATAACATTCTCAAGAGAATAAAATCAACACTACTATTAACTAACCCACTGAAAATATTGCATAGCTGTATAAGATACCTACAGAAACGTCGCGGCAACCTTATAGCTTCAATCGTTTTTTCGTAACTTGAATAAGGCATACCGGGTATAAGCTGTATACCACACCTTTGTCCTCGTTCTAATGTATTTATGTAATGCCTGAACTGCATATTCTTCATGGAGCCTAACAATGACCTAGTATAAGTCGGTTTTATCATAACGGCTGCTGCGCTGCATTGAATTGTATTTGCATGGCTCATTAGTTATGACAACCGAGCCATACTCTTAAAACAAATGGCCCATTGGGTACTCTATGAATTATGTTTGACCGACCTTTTATTTTTTTTGGTTAAAAAGCATTTGAGAATTATTACCCTATTATAACGCGTTATGTAAGCATACAAGTAAGAAATGAAGCTGCTTGTTCTTTCCCTAGCGTAGCACTTGTGCCCTTTGGATGTTAATTTAGCATTATGTCACCAGTACAGTGTAGACGTAAACACATCTCGCTCTGTAAAAGTTGTGCCCAACAATTGACACCAGTAGCAGGACTTATTCGGGTTGAGAATGCATTTAATTCAATAATGGATTCGGGCAGAGCATGCTTTATCATCAGAGGCTGTTCCACGACGGAGTTAGTTGGAATCCACCGTAGTTTGGCTACGTTGCGGTCCTGTCGTTTATTTTACAGAAGAAAAACGCAGTAATTTCCGCCAGAGCACGGCTCATTTTTACTCCAAATTGAGTAATCAATAATTTGTACGCTCGATAAACATGGTGGTTTTGTACTATCCAACCTCGAGGAGAGTCATCTCGCTGTTGCGTTTGTGTATGGTAGTATGTTGTCGCCCTCAGAGTGTCATGTCGGTCAAGCATCAGCAGGCATCAGGAATTGAAGATATCTCAGATTAGCGATGACCAATATTCTTTGCGTCTACTGATTGACTATTCGTATAATGCTCTATGTTTTCGTCAACACTTCAGTAAATACGTCATGATTAAGACACTGAGATGATATCGGCATTCCAGAACTGCCAAGTGATGGATGATGCAGACATTGCTTGGCGTCGTATTACATATAATATAGCAGCACATTAAATGATACAGCCTTTTGATCTTTTCTATGACATGTTACCTTTGAAGGGCGTTATTAACATATTTATTTGCATGGACGCGTGGCTTGTGATTATGATAAAGACGAGTGGGCAAGCCTTGTGTGCTTACTAGCCAATATATCGGCAACGATCTTCTGAATAAATTATCTCACACCTCGCCGCAAGCTTGAATGTGTGAATATAGCAATGCTAAGAGAAATCCATCCGACTAGCTATGCGATGAAAATGCAAATGGGTGAATTACCTGCTCGTATTCAGATGACTACCACAAAATCTACAAAAGTATTTGGGTCTGTTGAATCAAAGTCTGAGAGATCAGCGACTTGAGTTGCTGATTGATAGAGGCGAACGCCCTCCCCCGACCCCGAATCAATCAGAAAATTACAAATGGCAAAGCAGTGCGCTGCTCGTAGGTGGCGTGTTCGCATATTTTGTCGGACGGAGGTGCGATAAATCCTTCCTGGTGTAGCTTTAAGCTGTAAGGAATCATCACTATAAACTGAATGTACGACTGTAAATGCAATGCATAAAATGCTATGTATCCAATGAGTTCATCCGATTTAACCATGTTTACAAGTCTACCTCTCACTTGTAAATTGTTGCGATAGCCTAGGTCGATTCTCTTGATTAGTTTTGCTTAAACGGCGCCCAGGGGTCATATAAAAAGACGGTAGCTCGACGCCTTAATTGTGATTGACGTTTATTGCTGCAGTAGCAGAGGCAAGACCACTATGAATAACACAACACAATCGACCGTAATCGACGAGAATTTCACCATAAACACTGCATATTCACGTGTTCTCATCTACATTATAAGCAAACAGGAGATCTCCTAAGCTGACTGTTTTGCTCTGGCACACAACCAATTGTTGCAACTAAACTAATCAAAGTCGACCGACAAAGAGCGCTGCCTATAATGTCAACCATATCAGTTAATGTCATATTTTTACCATCGCGTTAAGCACTACATTCGGTCAGTAAATGTTAATCATATGGATACCACATAAGAACACATATAACAGCTAGGATATCAGAAGTCAGCCATCGGGAATCTTGGGTATATGGACTATTTTGACTTATTTCGCGAGAATGGTTGCTCTCTGCTGCCGTGGACTACGCTCTCCGGAAACAAAAACTAACAAGCATTGACTTCGGCCATTGTACGTGATGGCGTGCTATAACTTAGAACAATCCTTGTACAATGTAATTAACAGTTCCCTTGTGCAACTTTCACTTGCTAAGTTGAAGCCATTACCGATTTGCTTTATAAGAGCCGGATGCAAATAATGAGTAAAAAATGTTTTCTGCCCCATTAAGTTATCGCAAACCAAACTCTACAGTGCAGACGACCATCTTGCACAAAGCATTAACAAACTGGTTGCGTCGCGTACCCTGATACAAATGTCTTTGGACTCCATCTTTTATATATGAAGAAGGATTCTCAGCAAAGAATTGTTGGTCATTTACACAAATGACGAATGGAGTGATCGCATGACTCAACAAAAGCTAATTGAATACTGAAAAATGGATTCAATATTTGTTCATAAAGTTTCTTTCTCTCGGAATTATGACTGGAGTAGGGTCTCAGAGTAATCCATTGGTTAAAACTTTTGAGTCTGTCTTTTACCATTGACTACTTGACTGATGTGGATCCATTTGAGGGTGTGACGTTTTGTCAATTGCCTTGGAAAACATTAATGTGCAAGTATTTCGTCAAGTGACGTAAAACTATCCTTAGATGTTAGAATTGCGAAGCTTTGCAATCTACTGAATATGTGTAGTCTGTGTGAAGCCGATAACTCCGCATTGGTAATGATGGAGGGTGAAAGTCTACACCCAAATCAAATTGCTGCAATTCCGCATAAACCAAACGCACAGTGATGCCCAACATTAAATGTTATTATTTAGATGTTTATCTCACAGAAAAGTATATCAGCATGATTATTGAAATGAAATGCCCTGTGGTTCCGTCTATTACGAGCTATTAACACCTCTATAGCGACTGTCGCTGTAGCGGCCGACACAAGCACCGAATGACTCGATTGTTTGAGCTCTCTCTATTTGTGCATTATATTGGCGTTAGTTTGCTAGCTTTAGAAGTGCAGTCAGGTAATGTTCCAGTTACGTTAACGTATAGAGACACTAAGTGATAGCATCAGAAAATACGTCCGCTTGTGACAAGATCAACTTCTACGGCTGGGACACTCATGGTTGGTCACCTTGTCGAAATCGTCGCAAGACCATTCAAGTGCTTATTTAATAACCCCAAACGGCCTGTTTTACACGGCAGTTGTGAAATTGGTTGCCCTAATAGTGTCCGAAATGTGGCGTCATGGGTCAGCTTGCCACATTATCATATATTTGAGTGCAATGAAAACAATGAAATGACATGTTGTTGTCTTAATTCTGTTGGCAACTCGGCATGTTGCATTGAGTGGTGTATTGTCATTGTGATGAGCAGCGAATTGTACTTGCAAGAGTGTACATGTCCCAGTGTTCATGGCAGATATGGCTGTATTGTAACTTATATGACGTTGTTTAATCATTCTAAAGCGCTTTAATTTTACAAGTCAATTAATCAGGTCGCTGTGGAAACCACAATCAGGTGCGTCAATTACCTCGTACATAACCTACGTTATTCACAACAGCCGAATAAGAAACGTCTGGAGTGTTGACATTTCAATCAAATACGTAAATAGATGATAAAGAAAATCGCAGTAGTACCAGTTAACAACTTAGTTACAGAGATTAATTTAGTCTGCCTTCTAAAGTCCACTTGTTTTATTCTCGTCCCCTGGTCACGTTTTGATGCAAAACGCAACTTGCGACAATTTGTGTACAATTTATCAGGGAATATATGAGGCACATTGCGATTGCAATGCTGGCAGCGGTAGTAATAGGTTTCCGATTTATAGCTGTCTAGAGATTGTTTCGCCCTATTGCGCATCATGTCAGAAGATCGCACAGTTTTGCTATAATAAGGATATATTTTCCTCATTGCTGGTGTTCAATTGTAGCCACCTACAAAGACAAACCAGTTCAATTATTGCAAAACATCACAAGGGACACAATCAGGTTCTTTTGAATAACACTCTACAACGTAATGCTTTATCAATTGTGATATATTGACTAAAACATCTTTAGATCGTCATATCTTGGTCAAAAAGGGTATGCGTGAGTATATGAGTGCATTATTTCAGTTTTCCATTTAAATGCTTACCAAAATGTTGTGAAAATAGCTGGAAATGGCGAATGGAGTGAGGACTGGTCAGAACGATAATCTGAAATATGCCAAGACTTTATGACATTAGGAATTGTACAATTATAACAAGATATTTAAGGGAATGACATCTCGGGGAAAATATCGTTAAATCATATGTCATCGCATATAGAACCACGTTATCAATTACAGCATTGGCCTTTAATTTCCTTCCAACGTGTTGAAAACACCCGACTTCAATTGGAAGTGAACATGGGTATCATCTGTGTTTGAGTACATTCGGTCTTCAGTAACTACAACCAGTTGATGGATTATCTAGACAAATCTGAGCGGAACTCTTAATTAGCATCAACTACTCTCATATATGGGACAATAAACAGCAGTGCAAACATTGATGTGATTGGATCTTTAGTTTATGCACCACCCCACAGCAATCCACTACTGATCACCGACGCTTGTATCAGCCTTCTATCAGCGTAGTAATGAGTATGTATGTTCATAAGCTTAAGGCACTCAATGCCTAATTTACGATATTAAGAAGCCTGCAGTTTGAGCCACTGATAACCACACAGATTACGTGTCCTTCCATTCATGTTATTATCGTTCTACAATGTAAGCCCTGTTGATTTGTAAAGCATCGCTTGCACCACAACGCCTCGTTGAACCATCCATACTGATGATTCTCATTCGACCCCAGATTGCTGTGTATTGCTGAGGTTAAATGCGACGTCTATGCTGATTCCGCGAGTATATTGCACACTCTTTGATTGATTTCATGCCTCACCAGCGTTAATGTACTTAATCAGATCTACTGTTGAGTGTGTAGAAACAATGCACAACTCTAAAACAGCAGCCAAGCAATATCATTGGCATAGCACTGTATTTGCGCTAAGCTTTAAAACGTTGACTTTACCCTTTAGTAGTATGTTCGTCGAATCCTCAGGGTCGAAAATATGTCTTCACTAATTAACGTAATGATTAATTTACAAACACAGAGCAAAGGCAATGCTTATCATCTGTCAGCTGCATGAAGCGGGCTTCATATGGAGATATTGAATTCGGCTCATAAGCAAGGCTCGTACTATCAAACGTTCGACCACTTTCTTATACACGATCGAATAATCAGGTCCCGAACAATAATTGACACAACATTGGTTCCACCATCGGCTTAATTACTGGAATGGATTGCCTGAATGGAAGAGCAACCAATTATATATTTGTAACGTTATCTAACATAAATGAGGGCATTGCGCATAGGATGCTCTCGATATTGTCGATAAGTTGATTGCTATGTACTTTGTGTCCACCTCAGACGCTTTGGTGCGCATGTTTAACACGTAATTGAATAAGCAATCGAAGGTATTAATTTGAGTATATTTTGTGGCTGGGCATACGTTCGTCGAATGGGGATGTCTTAAACTAATCTTCTTTGCGCGAAAAAGCAAAATTGCCATGCGCCCGTGCGTGGCATCAAAGACTAAGATGCTAGTGGATATTACATATGTATTACGTGTTGGTGAATAGTTCTTAATCGTCTAGCAGCGGTGGTAATTTAGATATTATTGTAATGAAAACCCATGGCCATGATTTTGTTCGATGTGAACCGACACCATTATGTTAGGGCAGCAATCGGCCTCGTCTTCTGAAGGGTAATTTAAATATGAGCTATAATTTCATTGGTAACACCCAGTCAACAGTTATCCATATATATATTCATATATATTCATATATATGTAAGCATGTAATATCTATATATCGATATATATTCAAATATATATATAGATTTATATATATTTACATTATTTATATATATATATATTTAAATATATAATATATATATATATATATATATATATATTATTTATATATATATATATTTATATATGTATATATTATTTGTCCGTATTTTTTTTCGAAACCTACTTTAGCAACACGAGAGACGGGTGCACATGCACATAGACAGGGACACACTGGATGCAAAGTCCTGTTGTGTTTTTGGTAGTACTATGTGAAGGTGAATTTTGCCTTTGCATAGCCAGTAACAAAAGCAATGATACTCGTGGAATCCCCCTCAATAGCCGACATATTATGTATTAAATTAGAGACAGATTATGTTTTCAACCAATGTACCACAACAATTGATTCCTGTTGATATTAATGCAGCTATAGAGTAAACCTAGCATTTCGTTATTGCTCTGCGTGAGAGCTGAACAGCTGCTGTGAGCCGAACGTCTGTGTTTTGCGAATTGAAAGGTTTTATATCATTGGCTTGGATTCTCAAGGGATTAAGGTGAAAACTTGCCAATAAAGTGGGTTCTGGGCGAGAACGAAACGAAGGGAAGTGAGCAATAAACTGAATGAATGATAATTCGTTGATTGTTTGATATCCAACCATTAGAAGATTACAGCTTTTTGTTTTTTCCCATATAGTTTCATAACCACAATTCATTATTAACTTGCAAGGTGACATTATATGCGCAATTAGACAGCGTTTTTGACGAACTGACCACTAGACGCCAATCACACGAGCACCAGGGTCAAACTTAAGTGATAGATGTATGCTTTTCGTGAAGAAACAAACTGGATTAACTATGAACCAATTGATTGGCACATATAAGTCAGTCGCAATCAACATATATCTACTTTTATCCATGCCCGCTGCCCCTATCCCATATCTTAAGTATACCAGTTGCCCCGAAACCTCCACACCAACAACCACAAAACCCCCATCCCCACGTCACCAACATACTGCCCCACTACCCGGAGCCAACATCACCAACATCCTCCCCACTTCCCCGTTCCAACATCTCCACCAGCCCTTATACATCTTTCAAATGTCCCAAATAACCCCACTCCCCAATTAAACACCACCTACAACTCCAGGATCCCGATCCCACAACACAAAAACCCCACCGTCCCGATCAAACATAACCAACAATCCCAATACCTCGATCCTACATCGCCGATACGACTTCACCAACAGATCAATTAACCCGATACTATTACACCAACAGCCCCATCCCCCGATCCAACATCACTAACAATCCCTCTACCCCGTTCCCATATCCCCAACAGCCTCATTGCTGAGATGTCACATCAACGACAACTCCACTACCTCGATCCGACATTACCAACAAACTAATTACACCGATCCCAAATCACTAACAAATTGATTATGCCGATTCCGAATAATCAACAGCACCGCTGCCCCATCACACATAACCAATAACTCCAGTCTCCCAAATTACAGCATCAATGACCCTCTACCCTGCTGAAGAATCACCACCAACCCCACTGCCTCGATCCCACAACACCTGCAGCGCCACTGCCATGATCCAACATCACAAACACCCCCCACTCTCCCGATCCCGCATCACCAGCAACCCAACTGTCCCGATTTCATGCCATCATTGTAACAGAAGCCGATATAATGCCTCACATTGATGGGATCAATTCATAAATGATGTAGACACGTAGGCCACTGCGCGTGGCATTTAGGTATCAAATCTATGGCCCCGCGACACAGAACGAAATCAGCATTGATGTAACATGTTTATATCGTCAAAGAGATCGAATCCTTCAAAATGCACCATGTGATACTGTATGAAGCATGGTGCAATCTGTGCTAATGTCAAAAGCATGTTGGGCCAATCGCAAGGAGGGCTGATGGCGAGGAACTGTAATTATATAACTATTTCTGTAAAGAGCTATAATTCATTTTACCTGTTCCGCTGCAAGCTATTAACTGGTTTTAGAAAGCAGAAACCAGAGAAGATTTAGGGTGGGTACAAGAACTAATAGATTCAGTTTGGTAAAACACGATTAATGACGGCATCCTTTTCTCTCGCCTCCAAAAGATGAGCGACTTCACGCCGCTTGCATTTCCTGATAACCATATTACCATGAGCCATAAGCTGTCTGTATATAAATTCGTCTTGTCGGGTAGATTCCATAAATACATTGCAGTGTCTCAGACACCCGTACACCATCAGCGAAATTTATTGGGTTCACAACACATAAAGGAGTTCTTGCAAATCTCCCGGATACCAATACAGACTTCGCTACGATGCTGGTAAGCTGCATTCGGCATTGCAAACACCATATATGTGTCAATCATACGGACGATAACAGTGTGGCTTTAATTCCCTTACCTATGTTTGTTCATTGTGTTGCTGGAGGTTCAGGAAAACACACTTATATCATATTGTCTCTTGCGCCTTTCAGGTATCGACCAGTTTGAGGTTTGGTTGGCTCTTTCGTAGCGTGGTGGTACTTCTCGTGTTGACGCGCAACGTTTACACTGACAGGCCGGCTTATTTCAAACTGGGTCTCCTGGCGCCATGGAACTCGTCGTTTGATGATTTTAGCGCCCTCACCAGCGCCTCAGCTGTCAGCATGGCAATAGAGGCGATTCACGATGATCCCAGTCTGAGCGACAAAATGAGATTTAGGTGAGGCGACGTCACGAGCTCGACGCCCGGCATCCACGCCACATGGTGGAATTGAATGGCTAACCATCTATGGCATAATATTGCTTATTGTCGTATAAACAGACCCGAAAACACACATTTCCCCGTTCCATTGCCTTGATAATATCGCCTAGCTGTTTGTCCAGTGTTGTGACTCGGGACTCGGCGTGTGTAAGCAAGCAAGCTGCCGGTAATCACAGTTCGTCTCTTCATCGAAGACGGCGTGGATGCGTTCATCGGACCACCCTGTTCATCAGGTAATTTTCGTCATGGCCATTTTGTACATTGCCTCCATTCTTCGCAATCAGACGTCACTAAGCTAATATAACAATGATGATATAAGATCACAGGGTGAGACTTAGTGCGTATGATTGCTGTCAGCATGTCGCCCTGCTGCCGAGCTGGCATCGTACTGGAACAAACCTATCGTGTCATGGGTGGCCAAGGACCCTGATCTGGGCGACAAGTCCATCTACACCACATTGTCCCGTACCATTGGACCGTTCAACAAAATGGGCATCTTCCTACTGGAAGTCTTTAAGCAGTACGGATGGCGCCGTGTAGTGGTTATCTCATCCAACTACTTCATTTGGCTCGATGCAGGAAAAGCTATACAAAAGGTGAATTTGTATCGACAAGCAAGTACTGTTTTATATGCTATGAACTAATTATGTAGCATGATCAAGATAAAATAATAACGCGACATGCACTGCAATCCATTTAATGCCGTCTTTGTTAAACACAAATAGCTTGCTACAAGAATGATGCATTTCCATTATACCCCATAAATGATTCTAAATTATGTCTAAATTCATTCAGGATTTGTGACTTTTACTGGCCTTCTCAGGTGTTCCGCGAAAACAACATTACCATTAGCTTCTCGTCCGACTTTGATCGAGACCCCCCAGACCACTACATCAAGAGTGTACTAATCAGAACCAGGGTCGAAGGCCGAAGTAAGTGGAATTTATGTGCCGGCTTAGGCGACGTTATCTTTCAGTTCCTATTTAGTTCTCTGACACCCCGGTATTTTGCTATAATCGATAAATAAGTATTATTTTGCCCACAGTTTGCATCTTTCGATAATGCCCGCCGAATATACCTTTCAGTCGTTATCCTGATCGTGCCCAAAGAGGATCGGCGACGGTTTATGCTACAGGCACACGACCTCTCCATGACCAACGGCGACTACGTCTTCTATACAATCGAACTTCTTCCAGAAGAAAATGTCCTGAAACCTGAAAATGTCTGGGCAAGCAACGACGAGAGTGATGTGGAAGCTCGAGTCGCGTTTGAATCTGTATTTCATGTATGCTGCGGCTGTTCATTCGGATATGATGGTAGTGTTACAGGAAAGAACAAAATATCTACACATCCTATCTAATAATATTAATTGGTTGTTGAATAGGTAACTCTGGCGGCTCTCGCCAATGATAGAATAAATTCATTTCGCCAAGAGGTAGCCGAGCGCATGCGTCGACCGCCCTGGGACCAGTATGTCAGCAAATATATATATGTAAGTAACATAAATTAGCCTCCAAGACAATATGCTTGTATTTTCACATATCCGTAATTCTCAAACGCATGCAATTTGCTCTTGATGTAACTGGTTTTGTGAGCGAAGGCTTTATGAAAGTGCTATTTGGTGAAAAAGCATTATCTGCCGCTAAAAACAATGATATGTACTTTAGATGGCAAACTTCGCGAACGGCGACAAATATGCAGCCTTTCTTTACGACGCTGTCATGCTTTATGCCGTAGCACTGAATGAAACCTTCAACAAAGGCATGGACACCCGCAGTGGTTTCGACATCACTGCAAACATGAGAGGCAAAGTATTCTCAGGTAAAATGTGCAATAGCTGGACGATAGATCGTGAACCATTGGCTTGACATTTGTTTGGGCTGATGATTTTGTGCATGCAGTAGGCATGGATTTAAGCACCCAAACTTTGCAATCAGAAAACGTCTTGTTTCGTTTGCTGAGCATCTACTTCATTCCTTTCCACATTGACTGACACGTTGGTCCTGTTGCTGCTGTCAAGGTATTACAGCTATATTTGCATTGGATGACCATCTATGTCTCGTAACGGGACGTTTATTTACATTGTAGAACTTGTGTCGGTGGAGAGTTGCTGGCACAACTGTAAGAACCCTGGCACCTCCTGTGTATGATCCCTGGCTTTTCCTGTGTAAGATTTATAGCTCTACTTGTGTAGGTTCTCTGACTATACATGAGTGAGATCCTTGGCTTTACCTCTGTAAGATCTCTGGCTCTACCTGTGTAAGATCCATGGCTTTACCTGTGTAAGATCCCAAGTGCGTACACATTGTATGCGATAAAAGACACGGTGCTTCAGTGTTTACTGAGCATGTGACTGATTCGTTGACTGATTCTTTGGCATCTTCCCCTCCCCAAGCATTTATATGTAATTGAAAAGATTCTATTCTTGTTACACAAATGTGTGTATCATTTAAGATATGCTCTGCAGAAATCAAAGACCGGCAATATGATATTGGGATTATACTTGTAGTCGTTTGGGTTAAAAGCCCCCCCCCCCCCCCAAGATGGCGCCTCATCTCTCGGTTGTAATGCCATGCTCCGTGCAGACACTGACCATTTGCTCTCCCTTCGGATCACCCTTGGTACACCTCTTTTTCCTGTTGAATGATTCTTAAACATAACTATTCATCCTAATTTACTCTCATTTGCTTTTGACATCTATTCCCGAATCTAGGGATGACTGGCCAGATTGTTTTGGACCTCAATGGCGACAGGGAACCCGACTTTTGGATTACAGATATGGTTCCTAACGGAACGTTTGTGCGCATCGCTGAAATGCTCAATACTGACTCTGGCGATAAAGTAAGTCATGAAAAGGACATTGAATAACCCAAATTAAGCATAATCATTCACTTAATAAACAAAGCCAATCCACAAGGCTGAATTAAAAACAAATGGCCTGGGGTATAGGGGGAGTGGTGGATGTGGGGAGGTGTTAGGAGTTGGGGCAGTTAGGGTGGAGTAGAGCAGAAATATCAAAACGAAGCATTAATTTATCATGGGCGTTTTTTGCGGGGATTTTATCATGCCAAAATATTCGCTATTGGTTATTGATGAAAACCAACTATTCAGCGAATGGCGCTGTATAAGCAGAGTGAAACAATTACCACGATAAACATTTTTTCATTTTGCAGACCGTTCAACTTGACTGTGATCACGTACAGATCAAACTTAATACTTTCTATGATAACTTCCTTGAACCTCGTTTTAATATATTTTCATAACTCCGCCCACACAAAAGGCATCACAGGCAAGATAGTTCTGGATTATAATGGCGATAGAGAACCAGATCTATGGATAACAAACATGGTTCCTAATGGTACTTTCATTCGAATTGCTGAGACTATCAACACTGATGCCGGGGTAAAAGTAAGTCATGCAATCCATGAGACGAGGTATTGTATTCATAGACAATTGAAAACAGCCTACGATGCGAGGGCCGCTACAGCACAACGTCATCCTTGTTAATCCATAATACGTCCTGAACATTGTTGGACGTCATGTTTGATTGGGTGGGGTTCAATGACAGAACTTTTATGAATTTCTACGTTAATCAACTCACTCTCGACATCACTACACAATATAATCAATCACAATGAGACATGGGACGTAACACATCCCAGTTAGTTTTTTTATGATTATTATAAACATTTTGATAATAGGTTGACATACTCAATACTTGCTTAATTTCCTTGTAAGTGATAAACATTCTGTATTTGGAAACAGGCGTAAGTTTAAAGCGATCTTCTGTATCCCGATTAATGGGGGTTATCAACGTCAATAAATAAAACTAATGCTAAATATGCATATACCATACTGCATAAGTTTTATACTATCGTGTTTATATTAATTTTACAGGAATTTAGGAAAGACATATTGCCACCTCGTTGGCCCAATGGCAAAGTGGGACACGCCTTTGCCCCTCCCGACACTCCCAGATGTGGTTTCAGAAATGAGTTTTGTCCGTCCGACGAAGGTGATTGACAATTTCTTCCTTATTATTCCAGCATTACAAAGCACAACAATTTCCAGTATGAACTTATGTTTGGATTTCTTTGAAATTGATATAATATGAAGCATTTTCCAACTTCGCAAGTTGCATTCCCGTTTGGTGTAATGTAGAATGTTTGCGGTTTGCAGTTGCCAGTTGGGTCATTAGCTTGGCAGTGAGTCTGGTCTTGTTGGCCCTCGGCGCTGCCTCGGGGCTGATTGTTTTTCTTGTCAGGTAGTTTTTACGCTTGCATACGCCAATTAAAGCAGTTAGTTGGATTCCGAGATGTATTGAGATTAGTGCTCCGGCCTTATTGGTCAGCAAGTCCCTCGGAGATGCAAAGTAACACTGGCTACTCCATGTACCTGGTATATAGTACCTTTCAATCTGATATTCGTGATTCGTTTTTTTAAGAACTCGGTTTCGGCGTTATGCAGGGTGCAGCGATATGAAGCATCGCTTCTTGTGCAGGCGTGGAAAGAGTGCAGTGGGGCGACATTGAAACAGTGAAAGGCAGCATCAATGCAAGCGGTAGCTCCCAGGCTCCAGATAAAAACACATTCAATTTAGGCAGCCAGGTACATTATTACGACGTATGTGGTTAATCATTTAATAAGATAACTCATGTTGTATTCTGCTGTGACATATACTGTAATTGTGCAGGTGACGATCAGCAGTGTACACCGTTCTTTTGCCAGCCAGAATCTCGACATCATTGGTTCGCAGATACAAGCCGGGTCTTCAGGGAACTCATCTAGTCCATCCCGCTCTATGTACAGTGTGGCTACTGGCGTCGGCCAGGTCTTCTCTGATGTCGGAATCTACAAAGGAATCGTGGTGACGCTGAAGAAAATTAAGAAACAGCACCTCCGCAACACCCGAGAAGTGCTTGTGGAATTTAATGACGTACGTACTTCTACTCAGACTTATCGAAGTAATAGCCATTCTAATGAAGTGGGTGACAGGCCACCAACTGTCTTATCAATATGCACGGACGAGATGCTATACTAGAGCACGATGCTTGACAGATGAAGGATATTGTCCACGAGAATGTGAACGTGTTTGTTGGAGCATGTGTTGACCCTACCAACATTTGCCTCCTATGGCACTACGCGTCCAAGGGCAGTCTCAACGTGAGTCATGTGTCATCTGAGCTGGCAACATCCAAGTGATCTTACATGCAATCCATACCAAAAGTAGGCTAACCGCATCCATGAGTGACTTAACGTTTATTTGAATGTTACAGGACCTGCTGATGAACGATGAAGTTAAGCTGGACAATGTATTCAAGTACTCCTTCATGACGGATATAGTTAAAGGCATGGATTACCTCCACAAGTCAGCCATCCATTCTCATGGCAACTTAAAGAGCTCTAATTGCGTGGTGGACTCGCGCTGGGCGGTCAAGGTGTGGTTTGTGATGTCTGACAAAAACAACGTAGTATGAATCTGTTTAACATCTGTGAAAACCATGCTGGCACGGCTTGTGTGAAAGATATTGCCTAGTGCGTTTTGATTCAAGCACTTATGATTCTGATGCTTCGGTTGAAGTGCACCAAAGCTATCGTCAGTATATCAGCATTGATACCATGGTTGTGATAGGTTACAAATATGATGCAGGTAACCGACTATGGATTGCCAAGTTTCCTGGCAGGGCGGGACCAAGGAGAGGATGATAGCGAGCTGTATAAGCGTGATTACCCAGCCTCCACACTGTCAACAACACTTATACGTCAGACAATGTGTTCGTAATATATTGTAAAACAATTTTCGATTACAGGTAAGTTGTGGACCGCACCTGAGATACTCCGTGAGAACTTTGCAGGGCTAAGGGGCACACAGAGAGGAGACGTCTACAGCTTCGCCATCATTGCTTACGAGATTGTCGAGCGCTCAGAGCCCTACTCCTTTGATGTAAACACACCAAGAGGTACGCCATGGCTTAACGCCTGTCGGCCTTTCGATCCTTGTTCTCCCCGAATACACGATACAAAACGCCGTTAAAAACTGCCATGAGTTGGTCTCAGACCTGATCAAAAATTGGAAATAGAACACTCATTTCCTTTGTTCATTAACTCGAATCAATTTCACTTTTTCAATGTCTCATTGGATGATATGAGAAATTGTCTCGTTAATACCGTAGATATCGTCAACCGTGTACGTAATGGAGAAAGCATCCCGTACCGACCTGCACTGTCAGAAGCCGCAGACATTGGCAAGTCTATCGTACACCTCATTCGCACATGCTGGGCCGAAGATGTCGAGCAGAGACACAACTTCCGTCACATTAGAACATTGTTACGTCAAATAACTGGAGAGTGAGGAATACATTTGATGTTGGTTAGTTATCGCATTGTTAGGCATGCGTCAATGCATGTACGATATTACTCTGGTATCATTCAAATCCACAAGAAAAAAAACAATTGTACCTTGATTTGTGCTGCAAAAGTTAAACATCTTGACGGCTGGATATTTCTCTATTGTCAACAGGATTAACATTGCTGACAATGTGGTGCGCATGATGGAGAAATACGCCAGTAACTTGGAGGATGTTGTGGAGGAGCGGACGCGGCTTATGGTGAACGAGAAGGCGAAAACAGACCGACTTCTATACCGCATGCTGCCATCGTAAGATCAACACTACAGTAGGATGCACAGCAAAGATTGTTCTTTAAGATAGCGGGTGGAAACTCTACAGTTATTCGAAACACTGTGCACACTGTGCCTCTCTTTGTTCAATGTGAATTAATTATTATAAGCTGAATACATATTAAAACTGCAGGGGTGTTGCCGAACAGCTGAAGCTCGGAAAGTTTGTACAGCCAGAGAACTTCGAGGAAACCACTGTTTACTTTTCTGATATTCTCGATTTTTCCACTCTAACTGTGGAGAGCAACCCGATGCAGGTTCTTAATTCAAATAAAGACATTTGTATGACAGATTTGATACTATAATGAGCTGAGAATAGCCATATTTATCCGGCATTGATATGTGATGTCAATGCAGATTGTAGATTTTCTCAATGATTTGTATTCCTGCTTTGATGACGTCATTGCGACTTATGACGTTTATAAGGTATGGTATCAGTCGGATGCATAACGAAAGTCAATCGTTTGCAAGAATTTCTGACTTCACTGTATGGTGAAGGTATTTCTTAATGTAAGATTATATACCTTCACTGTATGCCTGGTATTTGTGAAACGCCAGGTGGAAACGATTGGGGACGCTTACATGGTGGCCAGTGGCGTTCCCGCCAGAAACGGAAACCGCCATGCGGCCGAGGTGGCCAATGTCGCCCTCGACCTACTTAGTACAGCCATGCACTTCCGCATCAGGCATCGTCCTCGTCAGCAGCTCCTGCTAAGAATCGGTAAATATTTTATTTCATAATATGGCAAGTAAGATATGAATGTAGCTTATATGTGCTTCATAACACATTCCAATGTCGTAAAGTTGAGCACTGATACCATCCAATTTTTAGGAGTGCACTCGGGTCCGGTTGTGGCAGGTGTTGTGGGCCTCATCATGCCCAGGTATTGTCTGTTTGGAGACACCGTCAATATGGCAGCCAGAATGGAAACCAGCGGAAAAGGTCGACAATTGGAGCAACAAAATGATAGCATTTAATGCGAATTTACGCCGACATGGACAATAAAGCTATCGAGAATAACGCGTTTATCTGGCTCTATGTTTTTTTCAGCTCTGCACATTCATGTGAGTAAGTTAACCTACATCATCCTCAACGAGCTTGCTCTCGGCTATGAAATGACACTCCGGGGTGAGATGAACGTCAAAGGGAAGGGACTGCAGACTACGTACTGGCTCCATGGCAAGCAAGGATTCGACAAGCCTCTTCCACCTTTGGACAAGTAGGTTCAATCATTTGATCAAGCAATCCTCGCAGTTGGTTATAGTTAATAAATCAAAATATTTATAATATGTAGACACCCCCACATGGCCTGCACCAGATATCTTTGTCATGATCGCAGCGACAATAAAACGTGAAAGTACACCAAACGTTTACGTTGGCTATATGTCCTACATATCCTTGTGTGCTTATAAGCGGCTGTTGGAGATGATTGACAATCACTGTAGTTTTTCTATTGCATGTCACGATGGAGATCCGTCAATGTCTGTAATATATGTAATAATACCACAATGGAACGCCCATATTTGGTACTTACAGAACGGAAACGGAAAAAGGTGATGAGAGAATGACAATAGGAGCCGGTCATCAAGAGTTGATGCGCACCTATGATCACTACCACAACTGCGGCGACTCTACATCAGACAGCGCTGGCATGCCACAGGTTAGTTGCTTTAATCAAACGACTGCATCACGCCACAAATAGCTCATATAACTTTCAGAGAATCACATTGAACAAGCGCAATAACAAAATGATCATATCGATGTACGCATGCGTATGCACTCATGCAATCTTACGATACAAAGAAAATATACTATGCTACATTAGTCACGGACCACTGCTGTATGATTTATCATCAAACTGATTATGAGAAGATAAACGCCTCAATGTAACATGCGTTTTTAACAGGTCGTGTGATCACACGTGAGCCCCCGTAAATGTACAGAAGAAGATGTAGCTAGGTTGTGGATAAGTCTCGATGTTGTTGACTTATTTGCTCTCAACGTTGGATATTATTCAGATTTAGTGCTTGATTCCTCGCGTCATGTCATGTTTGTAGTTATAGATACCTTTTGGAATGAGGCAATATAGTAAACTGTACAACTTTTCTTGAATGTGCATCTTGATTGTGCAGGTGATCGTGAATGTAACAGCTTTACCTCACATTTGAACCCTGTCGTATCGTGTCTCCTTTGGCCCACTTTGTTGCTTACGTTTACCGTAAAGCATGATTGGTTCATAATCAATATCGCTAATGCTACTATTGGGAATTTAAATCATGCGTTGAAATGTGTCGGTCATGTCAGATGATAAACACGCTCTCTTTGAGTTAATTCCTTCCGAATGGATAGCCTTATTAACGTTCTACATTGTCAGCTGCACGAAGCACATATGGCGTAGTGACGAGAGTTAATTCATTGATTTGGGTTAACAATACGTTTGCGGCATGTTTTTCAGTGATTTCTATTGAGTTTCATCTGGCACTTAGACTCGCCCTGATGCGTCCGCAGACTCACATCCGCATGTTGAACTATTGCAAATGTTATACAATTCAATAAATATGTTATGTGATTATGGGATCAAACAGACCATGGTTAGCAAACAGTATTAACGGTAGTTATGTTGAATTAAGTCCAATATACCTGGGTTTGAAGTTAGTGCGACGTCACGTTAATGCATACGTTCCGATGGCTATAGAGAGACGCGAAAAGTCGCTCTACGCGGTACCATCCGTTGCTCAATATTCGCAGTGACATGCCAAACCGATACTGACTACGTTGCTGGGGTGTATTCAGGATATATCGCGCATGGTTACTTAATTGTATTAACATTTACATACCCCGTGTATATGTCAGGCTGATACCATGATTATAGATGAGAGAATGACAACACCTGCTACTTTCATACTTATAATATACGATCGGCGCTTCTTTGTGCTTGTTCTCAATAATGTAGCCCATCAATTTAGGAGGGATTGGTCAATAATGAAGCTAAAGGTCATTGGAACGCGTACGTAAGGTAAGTTTTGGGGTTTTGCCACACACCAGCACTGGCGTGTTATATAGTGTCTATAAAACACCTAGGATATATGAACCTCGTACGGCGTCATGGGTATTAGAATCAGTTAAGTAAAATTACCATGCTTAAAGTTTTATACTGTAGCTAGTTGAAACATAGGCGCGACAAGCTGCAACAAACATGCTGCAGAGTTTCGGATTAAACTTTCAAGATTCTTTGCTTTTAAACCAGTGCGGTGGTATCTAAAGAACGTTGGTGTATGGTGTAATTAAGACTATCAGAGGCTGACTAAGAGCAGTGCTATTTAGGACAAGACGCATGGAAATCAAGTCCTGTTGTAGCATTAAGACTTCCCTCTGAGTCACTAAATGTTGTAATACTCCAGGATTGCAATTGTTCTATATATATATATATATAAGCGATAGGTTAGAATGCTTGGAAAAGGTTTACATACCACGGCAGTCATGTGTTTTTCACTGATGGGTTTAGAGTAATTAATCAACCTTACAATACTGATTTGAATGACGTGAATTCAATGATTGACGACAAACTTTACTCTATCGAATAGTGTGTTTTGTTTTTGTTAAAGTTAACATCATATATCATATTTGGATTAATGTCATTAGGATTGTATTTTCGTTGGTCAAACCTCTGATTTGTAACTTTTATTCATGTGGATACAGTTTCATGTTTCAACCGTGAGTAGTAAGCACTGAGTATATAGACACTGTACACGACTCACATCATAGCATTAAGTCGACATTTTGTTGCGCCGTAGGGGGGGAAAAGAGTATTTTATAAGGACATTTTGTTGAGCGCGCACACAGATTGTCTAGATAGTTCACCATTTAATCTTCCTCACAATACTGCGTACTGATCAGGCGATGCCGATACTTGTATAATAAGTATCCTAATTAGGCCAGTTACTTTCATGCTGGTACATTTTAGGTTATTTTATTAAACAAATAAATACAAAACTGATTCTGTTATGCGCAAACTGAGTGAACGCAGTATGGTTGTCCGTTAATTGATGTTCCATTAACGTCATGGTCAATAAATCACAGGACATGGACAGTTTGGTCCCTTTATGTATCGTCACTGCAGATCAGCCACACGCTAAGGGCTTATGTCCGCATTGAGCACATTCAATCACTCTTGATTAACCTTAAAGGTTATGTTTAAGGAAGTCTTAATGCCAATGAGCACCGCTTTATATCAGTGGGTCTACTTAATGGTGTTTCCGCATCTATTAAGTGCCACGGGTAACTTATCTTGTCTACGTGTAAATGTTATTTCAAAGCTTTTCGCCAGACCGAAGACCATAGTGGTTGATATTCTTGCAATTGCTGATTATACTGTTGTTTAATGTAAGTCAGCACCAGGAAACATTATGCATATAATCAACTATATTCCCAAACCATGAAACATTAGACCTTATGTAAATCAAAATGCAAATGAAATTTCACCATGACAGTTATGACAGCAAAAAATGTTGCTGCGTCCGGCCAATGCACATTGATTAAATGGGAAATTGGCAGGAAACACGGCGAATGGCTACATTTAATTGTGTACAGATTAGCATGTCTCTCATAGATGAACTAGTTTGAGCTGTACATTAAGATAATGAAACAAAAAGGTAAAATCCATATCCCACTGACCACAAGAAGACGTCGCTCTCACCCCTGGCCTCTCATCAATCCGCTGCCTTGATAAGCAATCATCTATGAATCGATGGTAGCCAAATCTAGGTCAAAATACCAATCCACATCATATTCAGCGATACATGATACTTGGGTGATTTGATGTCAGAGCATGGATTAATATCATCAGTTTAATAAGGCAGCAAAGAATTCTATATGTAAACACATCAGGACACTCAAGGTCGGATGTAAAGTACTTATCATGACAATTCAAATCATTGTGGACATAGATGTCAGTCTCGAATACGAAAGTTTCATCTGACATTACTGCACTGCACACTCAAGTGTTTATAAAAGTAGCAGTCGGCTTACTGTCTGCATTGGTAAAAACAGTTACTATCAAATCTACCGATGAGATTAATAACCCGTAGGATATGTCGTACGATTGTCCGGTGCTTTTCGGCATTATGTTCTTTGAGGTTTCATAAACTCTTTAGCTGTCAGGGGGTTTTGGAGAGACTGTCATGCGTAGCGCCAATTAATCTAGCGATTAAATGTAAACAGGAATGTTCCATTTGTAGCACTTATATTACTCAAGAAATCATTGGTGTCAAAGAAGATAATCCATCAAATGAGGCCGAATAGA
>CM067356.1:27312004-27324504 GCA_034190875.2 Urechis unicinctus
TATGAAAGTCGAATTAGAATTCATTATTTATGTTTCCGTACTGATTTTGAAAACAGAATTTGCACTCGCCCGTTGAAAAAATTGACATGGCCGGTAGTGATCAGTGTGGGACAGCTCTAAATTTAATAAGGCTGTTTCACAGGTTACATATAAATTTGTCTAGTCAGGCTGCCATATGTAGATGTAGGCTAGCCTGACAGTAGCTTACACTTGTCCTAAACAATCATCGGGCGATACCCAGTGCTCAGTGAGTCAATCCTGGCCTACTGTCAAATTTGCTTCATATAACTTTAACCTTATGTCTTCCAGTCTGTATAATCATGGTGCGAATATGTGAGGCCCAGTACTGCAATATTTCGCAGCTAGGGCCTCAAACGAAGCATGTCATTTCTTTTGGATGATCAAGGACTCCAATTGAACTGCATCATCACCGACAGGCACAAGAGTATCAATAAGTATATCCGTGATGAACAATGAACCAGGAGCACTTGCTGAAATGTATGACTACCCTGACAAGGAGGAGGCTGAGAGGCAGCATATGGAGAGGTTTCTTCTTTAGATGAGTTATGTAGTAAGGTATCTAAAGGTGATGATGAATGATGGTGGTGGTAGTGCTGGGATAGAGGAGGGGTGGTGATGGGGTTGATGACGGTGGTCTAAGCATTATATTGCTGGTTGGCCGATTGGTACTTGCCTGTTTACAAGTAATATCTATGCTCTGTTTATTTTTCAGCTTTGACTTCAGCTAAGTCAAGCTTGTAACATTAATTTTACCTTTCAACTGCACAAGGACATGGGGTGGTGATGGAGTTGATGATGGTGGTCTAAGCATTATATTGGTGGTTGGCCGATTAATATTTGCTTGTTTACAAGTAATATCTAAGCTCTGTTTATTTTTCAGCTTTGGCTTCAGCTAAGTCAAGCTTGTAACATTTAATTTTACCTGTCAACTGCACAAGGACATAACTATTCCTTATCACATACTTACAAAATAAATTGTAAATATTGGGGTTAAAATTCACTTTGAACATCAAAGGTCATTTCAAACTGGTGGTGTAAGATGACGAACAGACATTGGAGTTTAAGATGCTATCGCCCAAATGGCACCACCGTGCATAGCACCCAGTGCCATTTAAACTTGCCACATTTGGGCAACTAGACAAACACCCACCCTGCTAGACCACTGCTGTCAGCCTATCATCTTAAACATCATTGGTGAGGTAACCGCCACAATATGACCTCGGATTTTGCAAGTGATGTTAAACAACAATATTAACCATCATCCAGCATGTGTATGGCTTTAAGACTTAATATGAAAGTTAAATGGGTCTAAGGTAAGCTAAACTGTGGTGAAACTCAAAAACTGCTATTTGCTTCCTCTTTGTGGCTTGCTGAGAACTAATCTTGTAAATATATATGTTGGACTGGTGTATATATTTTGCCATTTCTATTATCACAGACAAGTGAATAATAACCGGACATTGTTGGTATTTGTGAGCAGAATTGTATAAGCATTACTTGTATAATGTGCCCGTGAAATTTAATCATGATGATTGATGTGCAATTACACAGGATAGATAAAATATCCTGCAAAAATTATTGAACGACCGTTAATATACTGTTGTTTGAGTGATACAACAGATGCAGGATACAGTAACAAGATGTCCTGCAGATATGTCATGATTTTGGAATTGATGCTTACTATCATTTTAGTATATGGTATAATAAATTGGGTGGACTGCCCTTAACTGAATTTTGTTGCTGGTTGTCATCAGCGTGCAGTATCATCTATAGATTCTAATATATTTGAGCAAAGCTTAATGTAAATAACAGAATAAGACACATAATGCTTCTTTGTCCCTTTATTATTTTAATGCTGGCAGTGTGAAACCACCATTAACTGATTCACCCTTGGGAAAAACATCTGTAGTTTTTAGTACAGCACAAGCTGGCAGTGGTACTCTATGTCTGCCTAGATACCCCCAGCACCACTGTACCAACTGCTGATATGCAGTGAATCGGAATAACCTGCAATATAAAGAGATTTGTACAACTTTTCATTCAGTACATGGATATTTGTAATCAGTTATCATCTGAACCAGACCATTCTTAAGTATACTCACTCATGCTGAGTAGCATGCTTCTTCTTGTACGTGTGGATATAAGCACTATATGCTATTTCTAGTGTCCAGGGACACAGGCACCCTGAGACAAATCCTGGGTGTGCTGTAATACAGGACACGCCCATAGATTGTACTTTCTCGAGAACTTGTGGAATTTCCTGACAGCTTTTACTCTCTGCTACTGTAACCATTGGCCTACATGAGCACCTAGTACAGGGCATAAATATCATGAAAAACTAGTTTTTCAGCAAACAAATAATTGACATAAAACAGGAAAGAGAAGATGATTTGAAGCAACACTCTAAGAACAACTGTAAAATAAAAATATTTGCAAACGGTTGGAGATTGTTTGGACTGAAATGTGCCAATACCAAGTGCTGTTACCCAGTCGGCTCAAGTCCTCTTCTTTTTGAGGAGAATTTGCAGACCTTGTCTTAGCTGGAGGTTCAAATATGCATGGCTGTATGCCCCCCTTAGGCTTCTAGTTCCTCTTCTTTGTGAGATGAACACTCACTGCTCTAATCCAGATAATCGCTTCCGGAGTTGTCTGTATATGAGGAAGATGAGGACATTTCGCTCCCTTGACATATAATAAAGGGAAAGTATGACGGCAGTTATGCACTGTACTAGGTGTAAGTAATGAATATAGAACTAATAAGGACAGGATAAAGTATCTATGGACAGACACATGGTGAATCAATCATTGATAATCATTAAACGGGCCTGAAATCGAGGTGCAGACCTGTGTTCCAGTACTGCTTGTACTATCGCTCGGTCCTCTTTGGTTGACGTTTTCACACTACATAATAGAAGTTTATCACAAATATCGAGTGAAATCCCCATTTAATGTAGTATCAGTTTTCATTTTTGGTAACGTTTAACCATTAAATCAAATAACAGTACAAGAAAAGATATTCTCCGTAACAGTTCAGGTCCCCTTTAGTTGACGTTTTCACACTACACAATAGAAGTTTATCACAAATTAATGTATTCTAGGCGGACAGGTACTCCAAGCCACATGAAATGATGTGATTCGTTGCGATATATGATGTACATGATGAAGGTATGAAATACGATTATGCTCAAACCTACCACAGATCCCATGTAAACAAACGAGGAAAGGACCGTGCTATCCGGCTAGACGGTGACATATGACGTCACAAACTCATGAGCCAATGACCGTCGTTTTTGGCTCATATGACAAAACGGTCCAAAATGTTGATGGAAATATTCAGAAAAAAACCCCACAAAACGACATCTATGGACGAAAATATTGTCGGAAACGTCTTTCACAGGCTGAAATTCAACTTTAACAACTTTGAATAGGGATTTGAAAATAGACGTTACTTGCACTTTAATGGTCAGTGCGCCGAATTCAATAAGCGCATATTTTCAGCAGTATAATGTATTATAGAATGGAAAGAAGAGGCTTGCGGGGTGAGAAAAATGTAAGGTATTTGAAATGCGAGAACCAATGAGGCACATAATGGGCTAGACAATGATAGTTGAAATCCTTCGGTAATATTCATTTGATCTTAAGCTGCAAACAGATGTTTAATTACATTTTGTCCAACTTCGACGATGGACGGCGCGCAATAGGTCCCTTAACTTTGATATCTGTTGGGATATTTTGTCACGAGTTATGTTATGCATCATTAATTCAGTCCTTGTTGCACTGTTTTCTTTCTTCGACACTTTGACGTACGCTTAATTGGAAGATATCTATAAACTGGTAAGTTTTTTGTAATGCTTACTTTCTGTTGGTTTTATTCGTTGCAAATTACAACAATGGCAAATTAGATGTATATTCCAATTTGTATGGCAGCTTTATGTTATTTGAAGACATAAGTTGGTAAGCGATCTTGTTTCATTCAGATCTCACAGCATCATGCTGATGCATTCCAAATGCTAACTGGTTACCCGACTCCTATAATCACTACAAATAAAATCAATTCATGATCTGTTGAATATTATGTACCATGCTTACAATAGATTTATGTCTAAGAAAGCCAAGTAATCGACGCTTTGGCGAGAGCGACGTAATTATATCTTGCGCTCAATCATTAACAGTTAGACTAATTAGACACAGGTATCTTGTTTTCCATTCTTACAGACTGGGTAACTCAATCGACCTGCAATCCTCTTGGTCAATGTTGATGACAATGGGAATGGGAAAAACGCACTAATGACATTGTTTGCTAAACGGTAGCTGTAAAGTTATGCAAAGAATGAAAGGTTCTCGTAAACATAAAACATGCAGCGATAGCATGGCGCGCTTGTTCAGTCGTGCGAAACACGTAAATGGTACTTGGGCTTTCATTTGCTTCTGTTGGGACAAGCATTTACATGCAATATATTCTAGGAAGGTATAAATGCAGTTCAACGAGGCATCTATTTTTTTCGATGAAATGGTAGTTCCGACATTGATCACTGTCCACTTAGCAGAGAATTTGGAACGACGTTGCACGTCAATGCTTTTATTTTATTCACCATTGTTGCAGGTTATCAATCGTTTTGGTTTTTAACAGTTTCCATCATATGCAATCACCTATGATAAAAGTCTCATAACACACTAAAGATATGGTTTGCTGATGTTGATAGGGTTAACTTTGTCCTAAACGCTAGCTGTAAACCATTGAAAATCATAACACGTTCTCATAAACCCAAATAGTGATTTGATAGTTGGCTACCAAGTAAGCAGATTGTAGTGATCCCGGCTATGCAGCGTTGTGTTGAGGCTAACAAAGAGTAATATGCACCCCAAGGTCATTATCCTCCGACTACCGGCCACTGAGGATGATGAAAACTCAAATAAACTTCCGGTGGCAGACTGGAATGAGTGAAATGCAGTAAACTCATCATAGCCAGTCAGAACCAGCTAGAGTTTGTAGTTTTCTCAACGCACATTGATTTTAACTTGAATGTAGTAAAAACATGAAGAATTTTAATATAGACTTTCCCTCGAAATGGAAACAACATTCCATTGCTAGTGGATTCGATTAAGTATACAATCGTGATAAATGCGCTGCCTTCAGATTATACGCTTGGTAATTAAATTTGAGTAAAAACAAGTTAAGCTGAGTAAATGTAACTAGTTCGGTTGTTCTTGTGTTGTCGGTGTGTTTTATATTCACTGCAAGTTTTTTTGCTGTTTTATATCCAAAGATTTTCGTTTCATGTTTACTAAATTAGATATTGCATTCCTGCAAGAATAAACTCTAAATGGCAAATATGAGGTAACAATCATGCTTTTCACGATTGAACATTGTACCCATATTCTGACCTATAAGTGGTCAAGTACCATTGCGAGCAACCATCCATCCATCGCCACCAGTCCTATTTGACCAAGTAACAGCATGCGAAGAATTCAACGAATGCCCATGCGTTGTTATTGCAACTGAATGTCCTGCGCTAGTATCGGCATGTGCCATTGGAGTTATGTGTCCGAACGTACAATATCTCGTAATATTGTTTTCAATACTCTACTATAAGTTGTACATTTCCATTTTAGACATTTCCGACGACTACACCGAGAGCTGCAATCAACCTTTGGTGCACCTGTATAATTAGGGCGAAATAATAATCCGAGCATTCTTTGAACATTTGCTCGCCACCTAAACTCAATGTGCAACCTTGATGTTACACATGGTTAGACATATGCAAAGTTATATGCCGAATTTCTAATACAATCGGTGCTTCTTCAAAGGTTTTGTTTAAATATCAAGAAAAAGTTTTTTCAGGTATTGACAAATATTTCTCCATGCTGTATGTTGTCGCGTTGGTCAGTACCAAACAACGAAAAAACTCGACATCGTCATCTCGGGTAGCCTCTGACGAAGCATCACATTTGAAAAGAAAATTCATATTTCACAACTGCTGATATGAGCAGAATACATAAAGTTTTGAAAATATTAACGGTGTAATAGTATTTCATGTTGCTGGCTATATCAACTACAGTGAGCTTACGACCAACTTTAATGATATTAAGATTACCATCTCGTATTTTATGTTCAACTTGACAATCTCTAAGATAGGTTAGATGTAAGGGTCGATTTGGCAAGATGAATTTCTCTATTATTCGACCTCAATCAGATGGATAGATTTCAATAACAGATAAAGCTTTAATAGCTGGAGAAATCAGGACAGAATTCTTTGCATTGCTAATCGAGAAGGGCTTTAAGGCTTAATCTAGCGTTTGCTTATCTTCACTTCTGGGTTCGTGTCTTGTTATCATGCTTATCATTCCGCAGGTTTTTGTTGTTCCAAGCGGTTGCTACTCAAAATGCAAGCAGGAATGTGGCTTGTTTTTCTAAGAATACTGAACTACTCAGCAAAAATTAGCATTCATGGCTAACTATTTGACAGCGACTGCTTGCATTAGTAAGTGTTATCGGAAAGTCTAGCGAGCTCAAATGAGTAACAAATGCGACATGGATGGTAAAAGCAATTCATTGCTTCATACCCGCATGCGTGAACAAGCATATTAATTTGGTTATTTGTGCGATCCCCCGCCGGTGCAATGACATCGCTCTCAAGCCTTATTTGTTACCGTGCACCCTAATTTCTAATCTTGCTTGACTGGGACAATATCGGGAGCGTCATTATAAACTTGGGTGATAATAGCGTTATGCTCTTTGCTCGGTTCCGTTAATCTGACGGAAGTATCGACCCCCAAAAGCGTCAAATGATTTTGTTGAATATCAGACGATTAGCGGTTGACTCATATTGCCTATAATCTTGTATGACATGATATTTACTAACAACTGCGTTTCGCTCAGTGATATCAGTCAAAAGTACATGCAACCACATTTAGTCTTGCTGGCTCGTCACGTGAACTACCAACATTGTCAAGTCCGATGAGCGCCGACCCTATAGGTCAAGTGCATTACCCAAAATTTAGAGACTTGGTACTCTGTTGACAATTTATCCTATGAAGATATTTTAAATATTAGTCTTTGCGAATTATATGCCGATATTTACGCTTTTATGCCCTGAAAAACGGCTTTTGATTAATAACGAGATATTTTTGCAGACATGTAAACTTCTTGGTTGGCACGCAATAGCCACCTGATTCCAAAATACTGTGTTTGTGCAGAAAGCTTTGTAGGTACCGAATCACAACGAGAATGCGTTTCTTGTTACCAAACGTTGATGCATATTTCTTGCAAGGTCCAAATCTGGGGTTGATCAGTGGTCTTATCAAAACAATCAGTAAGTGAAGTCTAGATATCCCCGGACAAAATATACATGATCAATAAAGGGCTGGAAGATCGTAATTGAAAGATAATTCTAGACACGCAAATCCCAAACCATTATCGAAGATAACATCGGTAGAAAAGGTAAAAAATAATATCCTCGAACAGCTCGACGAGAGTTAATTGCTCCATTTCATACTTTTATTGGGTATTGCTTATTTTTCCTTATGCTTTTGCAGCTGTTCAAGGTAGACTCATTGGATGTCCTTCCTTTTTGTTGCAGACAAGTGCTTGACGATACAGTGACCTAGTGTTACCATATATTTTCATGACACAAAATGACCACGCTTCACGGACTAATGTTGTAGTTAACATTGGTACTGGTGATGTATATTGATGGAAAGCAATACCGACTGAATTATCTTAGTTTTGCGTTTATTATCTGAGCCTTTATTCATGTGGAATTTACAAACTCTGAGTCGATAGCTTTCAGTGCATGAATAAATTAACATACAGCTACCCCGCTTCCCGTGACAATAAGGTATAAAGTACTTCAACGGCATATAGAGCATATGACAACAAAGCATTTGTGAGTGCTATAGTGAGCGTGTTTACTATTCGGTCATAGTAAAGAGAAGCACGATGGATCCGATCTAGTGCTGACGTCAAGGAGACAATAGCGTTTTCATATAGCAGTCGCGACGAGACAGTGAACTTGCCGGTAAACTTTTGAGCTAATTTCAATGAAGCTTATGGGATTTGATTGTCCCTGTCAGATCTTGTCATACCACTCTGATGAAATTCGACGTCAGCTACCAATTGATAGTTACGCAAAAACCACTCAATTGGTTATGCAACAGTACAATTGCATTAAGTGCATACACTATTGTCGATTCCGTTCATTCCTGTTTGACCTGGTTACAGCATTTTGTTACCACTTGAGACTACAGTGGATTATAACCAGCGTTGATGAAGCTCATCGTTATTAACAATTTAAAAGAACTCAACAAGTTATTGTATAGATTTTATCATCCATTGCATTCACACAGAAGGAAAGCATTATATTTTCTGTGAGAGCCTGATAGGACCTTAGGACTGGTGATCGTGCTAATCATACCTCAACGTGGTTTTCTGTCCAACCGATCTTGCCCAGTAAACTTTTATTAATTCCTAGCGAATGTTACCGAAATATAAGGCACTAGAAAATCGTGAATTTATATCATCCTTATGGTGGAAAGCATTCTCAACAGAAAAAGCGCTTAGTAAATAGAAGATATTGGGCAAAGGCTTAATATTCATCTAAAGTAGATAGACATGTCTTGGGTTTTGGTTAAGGGAGGGCAGATGTAGGTGGTGTAGAATGATACTTGGAGGTATCTTTATGTAAAGCCTGTTAATACACGAGCTCCCTCGATTAGGATGGATATATTGATTACGACAGCTTCTTGATTTTGATGATCTACGCGAATACCACTTCGAGAAACGCCAGGAAACGTCTAGTAAACCTACACCAGCCGTTGTACAGCAATCACGTTAAAACAGCAATAAATTGCCCAAAAGTAGCAACTGATGTTGAGCAGTTGCGTTATACTTCTGGCTGCACATACCATCTTAATCAGAGAGACTGATAGGGTTTGTCTAATACCTTACTCGAACCCTTTTACCACTCACCCTAACCTTAAATGCTACCACTGTAAGTTGACGGTATAGGCGGGTTGTGCAATAGCAATAAACGAACTTTCTTAGCAACTGCTCTGAAAAGGTATTTGGTGCTTTCGTTTGTACGAGAAGCGAGTTGTCACCAGGCAGCAGCATGCGATTGGTGATTAGGAAGCGATAGGTTGCTGCTTACTACATATACAAATAGACAAAAGAGCCACATTTGCGGATTAATTGTATTCGTGGTATAAAAGAAACCCGTGCCATGAGATAGTGAGCACAAGCGTTCAATCAACATATATTAGCTACCCATTATTATATTTGAAATTTAGTATTCACTTTCAACCCTAACCAGTTGCAGCAATCATCAAATATTGTCAAAAGTCAACATAGATCGATGTGCCAAATGTCGCTATACCCGACTTCACGGTTATAATGGACAATTTTAGACAATCTCTAAATGCGGTCAGAGACGATGCTTTTTGCCATTATTTCAGTCACAATGGCATCGTTAAAGTTTGTTATTGAAGTGCACAAATACACAGGTGTGCTTGTCAATCCGTCGCCATAGCGGTAATGTAATCATTTATGAGCTGCTAGGGTGTTGTTCATGATATATGGGCCACGTTAAAATTCCATTATATTCACATTTACATATAAGCCAATCAATCAAAATGAATATGGTCATATGGAAAGGTCTTTTTGATCTGTATCGTTACATAAGAATACGATTTGAAGTACGCCTTTGCGTGATGCTGTTCAGCCAGTTTCTTTATTTTCTCAAAGCAAAATATTTTGATGGCTTCCCTTACTGTAGCTGTAAATTTGATGCTCCTAGCATAGTTATTGCTTAGTTATCAAACGATCTTAAATCGGTCAATATGACTGCGCTTAAGAGTGTCAGTGCTCTTCAAAAATGGGCAGTTTGATAATCACATACTTAAGCAAATGACATATCTTTCGGTTTTCATATAGTCCGAGACGCTATCGATAGTAATGACAGTGTGTAGCCTGTCCGTAGATCCTGAATGCATGCGCCTCATGTGTTTGACATTCATGGTTACGGTGGCAATGCATATTCTAGACGTGCTTCAGGGCCAGCATTAACAATTTTAATCACGTTTCCCACATATGATCTAAGTGAATTGCGTTATTGATGCGTAAGGAATCAATATTAGAGCCAACTGATTCATGTAATCTAGGGAAAGCCTTTGTGAATTCAGTGCATTCGGTGCAAATGTTTAGGCGCGCATATTATCGGTCATTTTCTCACCAACATTTTCGCTGGTACCTTCCCTGTGAGAAGCGTGATATGAAATTTATATTTGTCTTCCGTATAGATTTTTACAATCGGCAATGGGCGAGAGTCAGGTAAACCACACTGGGATCGACCCCTATGTCGTCTTCTGCTCTTTAATACAGTCTTGGTAAATGTAGTGTATTGGGATTGCGTTTCTGAAGAGATTCGGCGTATCTCTCACCTTGGGTGGTCCTGCAACTGGGGCCAGATGAGTATACCCTGCTAGGTTAACCAACCATCCTGTATTAGGTAAATATCAATGTGCTTGGCTCTCGATAAAGCCGCAACAGTGGTATTCAGAAATGCCCCATGGCATAAATTATGACATAATGGCCCTGAGGATTAATATTTATTCACATTAAACGAATATTTGATCATTACCAACCTGCAATCGACAAATCAGCAGAGAAATTGATAACACAGGATGACAACCACGTCATGAATCATACGATTCATATTTCGGTCCCATACGGTCCGAGCTTTGGGGTTGTTGATTTGAGAAGGGACTTTGATTATGTGCAATGGAAGCCAAGGATTGATGCATCTATATAAGATAAGACATACACGTCCCTCCACTAAACATATTAAATGTTGTAAGATGAATGATCTTCCCAGCGACGTTAATGCATGATGTGGCACACGTGAATAATGGTTTATTTGGAAGATTCATTCTAAGCAATTACCAGCGTATGTATCAGTATGAGTTATTGGCAGATTCTACAACGTCTCGAATCTTGAAATGTGTGCTTAATATAGATGGGTGCATTATGCAACAACTGAGCAGAGGCAAGAAATCGTAGACAACCACATATAAAGCGTATGAATTTATTCTGAACATCACGCATACACTATCTATGGACTTATAATTTTGCAAACATTTTGTCTCATCTTGTTAATTAGCAATTACATGAAAATAGAAACTTACGTTCGCGTTACGAAATGTACTAATGCGGACATTAAGCAACTGTGAGAAAAGATTCCAATCGTAGAGGATAAGTTGCATGTATTTGCGACAGAAATGATTTTGCTTAGTAATGGATAGGATTTTATTTCCCGTTCAATAATTGAATCTCTCATCATCGGTAGACTTGGATAAGATAGCATCACCAAACGGCTGTGATAACTGAACCAGATAACAATAGTTCGTCAAGCCGGTGTAGAGTTGAGTTATCCCAGCTGTACGTTATGATACAACATTTGGCGGTTCTTGATGCTGCATTCAGATACAAAAGACCTGCCAAAGACTGCGATACCATGTCAGTTTTGCGTTTGGGCATCCTAGACCTTGACATATGTTTCTTCGATGTTTGTACCTTGTTAGCTAGATGTATGAGTTCGCAGAGTTGAGGGGTTTACCGGACGTTTTTGGTCATCTGTACCTGAATTACCGTAAAATAATATTATTATCATGTATCGCGGTAGCATCGTCTATCATACAACATCTCGTTTGTCCGCAGAGAAGTATGGTTTGCGCTGTACATATGACATCGGCTTAATACTCCCGTCGGAGGTCGAATGAGGCCCGGATATGATAGACCACAAATATCAATCAGGAGAATAGTTCCTAAAGATGTTCGTTAATCATAAAGACCGATTTTGTGCTCGGACAAAACAGGGGGCATATGCCAATCGTCTAATGTATTTACGTAGTGTGCTTGTTTAGAAATCCTACTGTCGTTGATTAACCTCTGTGACTAACGAATCAAATCGGGCACGCATATCCTGCTCCCAAACGTTCTTTGCACTTTTATTGCGATGCCGAGATTGGGGTGATCAATGGGATTAATTTTATCTGCTCTCACGATGCCAAAATAACCATGCTTTACGCCACGAAGGTGCTGCTTGCCTCAATACCTTTGTCATTGTTATCATTTTTATAGAAAACTTAGCCTTTTGCACTACATAACGACTTTTCTCTAACAAATGACATCACATGCTTAGTCACCTGGGCATATAATTATCCTTGTTCTTACACATCCTCGTCACTCAATGTGTTTGATTTAGGTATGACGTCATGTCCACTAGTGGATTTCGTTTAAATCTGCAGATTACGATGGTCTATTACTAGCACAAGAATCTTAAACTGTATGTCAAACCAAGTTTTGCATTGATAGCTCAATGTTAAGGTAAGCGTAGTTGACATCCACTTACCATGCCTCGTCTCATCGTAATCGCCGTGTATCTCCCGGGCACGCACCTAGACGGCGACTGTGACGCTGCTGA
>CM067356.1:27329504-27472004 GCA_034190875.2 Urechis unicinctus
CACATAAACATTTATTAACCCCACATATCATCAATATATGCGTGCGACCAATCGAATGATAATAGATATTTATCGTGAAAATACTCGCTTCCCGAGAGATAGATACATATATATTCAATATCAAATCATGACAATACATTGGATGAATACGATTGCGATTCGTTGAATGCATGTCATTCATATCTGCATTGATGCGTTGGTTCATTGCTCTTTGGCACGCATATATGACGGTCTTAAGAGAATCATGACATCTCTATAGCTACCAGCGTTTATCAGGCGTTAGGAAATCATAAAACTGCGACAATGGCTTCGGTAAATATCAAACCCGGGGCTTTGACGATAACAGCTTTCGTTGGAGCACTGATTATTTGTCCACTTTAGCGAAACCATGCCCATCAGGCGTAGCATATGGTATCTCGGCCATGCGCTTCGATATTGCAAAATAAAATGCCGCGATAAGCCGTTTATACTGACCATCCCAACATCGCTGAATACATTGACAGGCTACGTTATTTTGGAGACAGCAAGCAGGGCGGGGATCACAGTCGATGTTTGCTATGATTTGTCGACCATGAAATCGATAAAACCACAGGACTGTAAGCCATGCTATATCTAACCTGTTTTCTCACTCCACGATTAGTTTTTGTTAATGTTGACAAAAGGTATATAATCCTATAGGGGAAATGTACATGTATATGTATTATTTTATTGCGATATATAGCAAAATGTTTAAGAAGTATGATGGCTGTATGTCTGCTCGCATGATAGATTGAACATGACACCTTAATTCACCTAGTGGGCATCTAGTACCTGCAAAATATTAATGCGAAGATAACCAGGGACAAGCGTTGTGTATCCATTTCGCTATTTGTAATGATTAAGGCCTCTGTAGCAGTGAACTTCAATACATGTTCCACTCGGTGGAGAAAGCGGTTTGCTACTATTGCACAAGATATCAAGCAGAGCTAAATAATTTGGAGGGAACAT
Source organism: Urechis unicinctus (assembly GCA_034190875.2). Lineage (NCBI taxonomy): Eukaryota > Metazoa > Annelida > Polychaeta > Xenopneusta > Urechidae > Urechis > Urechis unicinctus. The sequence continues at coordinate 27,330,492 of CM067356.1, forward strand.
TATGTAAATGAAGATTCATGTGATGCAGACATATTTACTCTGTCTGCTAAATAATGATAAAGCAAAATTAGTAGCAATCACTGTTTCATCCTTAAAACAGTCATATATCAATAATGTGATTCACACATGTGTTCCACCAGCTACAATCGCGTAATTGGGATATTTTTTGGCCTTGATAGTATTTTATTTACTTATTATAGTATTGAACATCACCACAAATGACAGTTTGGGTATAACAATGATTCAAACTGAAAATAAACTGGAAAAACAATATTCAGTAGTGAAGAATGTTTTGCATGGCATTCTTAGCAGTAACAATACATAAAAACTGTAAAACTTACATTTAGATATTGTTATTAATATGATTTATGACTGTTTCAAGGTGAGAATAATAAATGCTTCTGCTCCAAGTTATGATCTGATTTTCAGCTAGTATGCTACTGTTCGGAAAATGACTCGAGGGTTGTGTCTTGGTAGGAAGGGGATTAATTGTGGCTTCATTGGGAGCCTAATTCTTGGCCGTGAGTCTGATGTGACGGATTCTTTTTCTGTAAGTTTTCTTAAATAATAATTTAGTGTCGGCATTAAGTGAAAGTTCGTTCTACTGGAGAACGACAACAGCTACAATATTTCTAAGTTGGTCGTAGGTCATTGGATCAATGAGAGACCAGGGAGTGGGAACGACGTCGTCTTGTGATAAGCAAATGTAGATTTATCCTTTTTGTTCAGACAACGTGATGTACTGCACCAACCCTGTGCCATTTGCAGCAGCAATCCATATTTGGTATATATTCTCGGCGAAATGTCATCTCAGATTTATACATTATGAACAGTACCACGGTTTAATACAAACCAGCCACATATCAGTGATAAACGTACAACACCGAAGTGTCCAAAATGAAGCCATATTCATACCTAAGGTAATTAATTTGTTGAATAAAATCCTCTTGCATATCCTGATACAGCGTTTTGCAGATAACTCTCTTTCCCGGTATTTGTTTGATTTCGAATTCCTCATTGCCAGATTGGCACACAGTGTCTGAGTTTCAGTGAAGTAAGCACGGTGAAATCAATTATCTTCACATTAGGGAATAATTCTGGGTACTTATTGTTTTGAATGGTATCGACAACCATAATCATGCCTTTTGAATGCGCATAATCTCACCTCTTTTTGGCAACATCCATCATTGATGTTTTGGTGGGGTTACTTTAGGTATAAACAAGGCAATTAGAGAAGTTTTTCAATAACGAACAATGTCATTTATCCCTTACAAACTCTTATGGCAGTACTTGACCAACTCGATGCATAAAAAAGCATTGAACGACATAACGATTGATTCAGTTGAATGCTTCCCCAACATTAAGTGAATATGAATGGATTAAGCCACGTTCAAAATCTACATACGATGATTAGTAACTATTTGTAATGCACGAACAGCGGTTCAGCCATTTGCAAAATCCATCGATTGTTGGTTTCGTGCAATGCTATATGTTTAAACGCCCCGTATGAATTTTATCTACTGGCCGAGTTAAAAACAATCAAACTGACCAAGAATAAGAAATCGGCAGCATTTTGTTAGCATTACACGCGTTGTATGAACAGGTAGATATATGGGTACAAACGGATAAATAAATTTTTTTATCTCCTTCTTGATATCTTGCTTTTAACATTAACAATGACTCCAACGGGATCCATAATACAACAACAATGCACTGCATATCTAAGTATCGGGTCACGCCGCTCCGACACTGCTCTCACTGCCATGGGATGTCATCGTAATAGCAACAAATGTGTTTGGTGATTTGTAAATTGGATCACTTAAGTGTTTGATTCGAAGCGGCACTGTACGTTTGTTTCAGTCTTTTACCTGATTGCTATGACATCATAAAACAATGACAATAATAGACTTATCCATTGGCTACACTAATTCTAATGTCTGTAAACGACGCCATTCCCATCTTTTATGGCATATCTAGGACCGGGGCCGTTGTCATCAATTGTGAACACTTAGATAATAACTGCTGAGTAGCCGAGACATGAGTATGCTACCATACTGTGTACTGGCATCACGATTCGCTGATTATACATTCGTGGTATTAGCATGCTTTAAATGTTAATGCATTTAAAGCGAGATAATCAATGTGGCTTTGGCACAGCAAATATCTATCAAATCTCCTGACCGTGGGGCGTCTTGCCTTTTGCATTAAATGACCGATTCTTGTATACTACGCAAGGGATTCCCAAGCTCCCCTTTCGTTTTGATAGTCATCTGTCAGAATACATAGAATATTCTGAGATAAAAGATCTGATCGATAGAATGCTATCATCTGTATAGTATTCGTTGTCGCTTTGTTAGCACTAAATGGAGAACACCGTGTACGTTTTGTCTAGTATTACTGCATATATGTTCACATATTTCTGATCAGGAACACATACACCATCGCTTGCCTGTTTTTGTTCGGTTTTCATCTAGTCAGGTTTTACCAGCGTGGTCATAATGGTACGGAAGCAACAAGAGGCCAGAGGTTGGTAACCATGCTGAGTGGGGTAAATGGGACATAGATTGCCCCTATTATTTCAGTACCAAGTTCAATATCCAGATCTTACGTCTCTTTCTTGATACAGATTTAGGTTTATCTTTGCCCGTGAGGTGCTGTTGGCTCCATTGAGTAACACAAATCTTTCGGGTGCAGGTACAATAGGACATGTTCTTACGAATCCCTTGTGGAATAATACCTTCTGTGGATTAAGTTGTTGGTATCAGTTATTAGAACAATGGCAGGCACACTTGTCTATCTATTGCGTCATCCAATCCTTTTGCCTATCCCCTGGCACAGTGGTGACCACTGTCTCATTTGCTTGTCGTGGCTTATTGTGTATATTAGGGTTCGGTGTCTTTAGATAACTATTACATCCCTTAACCCACCAGATAATTAATGACGCAAAAAGGAGTTATGAAATTGCAACAATTGCATAGATATATCAAACTGTGACAGCACTCATGGGAGCACTGATCATATCGTACACTTCAATGATGTCCATCAAGCGTCTAGAGTACCGCAAGGCTAACAGCAGCCCAAAATAGTATATGATTGTCGTTTTAACTGACCGCAGTTGTATCATTGGGCCTTCAGGAGCAAAATTAGCTTATATAATGTGTTGTAATTCTGCACTCCCTGCTCATCTGGTATCAACTATTGTACATTCAAGCATGTCTACGTAGATGTAGCGACGAGTTTATAAGTGTGACATACTAATCTGGATACAATTAAATATCGCAATTAGTCGTTCTTCCCGCCAAGACTCCCACAGGCACAATGTATTTAACTGGACTAGCAATAATGTTTGGTGGTTTGTTCAATTGTGTGTCTGCTAATGGGTTGGAGTACACGTTCGATGGGGTGCGTGTTTGCGGGTTGGGTGGTCGGGTTCGTTGGCTTGTGTTGGGCGAAAAGTCCGGTGGTGGGTCGTGACCTAGGCTGGAGCGGATGGTTCGTGGACAAACATGTGTACAAGACTGGCGCAGTGCCTATGTGTACAAGAGTGTATCCAAGTATGTATCCCGTTCCAAGTATACATACCACGACCTGCCTTTCCTTGTATGCCTGTGTGTGTGTGTGTGTACAAGACGGTTTTCTATATGTGCATCTAAAAATGGGGATTCCCCTGTTGGCTGGCTAGTGCTGTATATATGTATGTGGCTGGAGGTGGTATATGCATGTGTGGCGCTGCTGCGCCCGAGGACGTTGGGGATTCCCTGTTGGCTGTATATTTGGTGGGCCTGTACAAAGCACAGATTGGGCCAAATCCCACTTCTAGGTGGTGTCCAGAACCGTAGCCCGCTGGCACAGAACCGCCACTCTTTATACTACTCCTTTAAGGTATATCAAGAGCGATTGCAGCTTCTCATCGCGGTCAAAAGCCGTCTACGTGTGGCAAGTCTGCAATAAGGATACAAGAGAATAGCCTCGACATGCTATACCATTCACAAGAATGAAGGCATCACCGTCGCTATTTGCTGTGATTTATCAACCATGACATTAATATAACAACGCATCTTTACGGAAATAGACTATTCTGTTTGTGTATTACAGGATCAGTTTTGTAATGTGAAAAGGGATATGCAATAATTATTCATCATATTTCGGATAGCAGCTATTCATGTCGTCTACGGACCTTTGCTGCGTGATGATTGTATCGTCTCTCGCGTAATAGAGGAACTGATATACCTTATTACACTACATAAGTTTCCAGGTATTAGTAAAATAATTAAGAAGTGCATAGTTGACAGTGTTTCCATTGGTTCTTTGGTATATGCATCTCCCTATTATGTCAACAAACCCATCATGACCAGCTGGACTGGAGTTAGTAGATGCGTTCGTAACATCACATAATTGGTGGTTACTTAATGGTGAGTCAAGAATCGAGTGAGGTAGATGAGCTCCAATGACGTAGGTCAGCTGTGGCGGTGATTTTATAACTAAAGCAGTGCATCATACTGCATACCCTATACAGCTTATTCTGTGAAGACGGAAATGATCAACAAGTTTGATCATCTGCAATTATTGTAATGACACAAGCTGGAATGAATGTTTTGTGATGAATTCTACGTGTTGCATATGATATTCGCTGTAGATGGTATCAGACATCATCTGTTTATTTTAGAATAATCGTATTTTATACCGTCATCATGTTCATCATATATCACAATTAATCGCATAAATTAATGTGGCTTGGAGTGCTTGTTTGCCTAGAATATATTACATTGTGAAACTATTATGTAGCGTGAAAACGTCAACCAAAGGGGACCGAGAGATATTACAGGCGGTGCAACACGAATTCAGACTTGTTTCATGGTTATCAATAACTGATTAACAATTTGCCTGTCCTGTAAAAACAGTATCCTTTCTTGTGCTTTTATTTTGATTAATGATAAAACGTTATCCCAAATGAAATCTGCCACTGTTTTCAATGGATATTTTGTTTTCGCAACAAATCGAATACAATTTCAGCAATTTGTATTTTCCTCGTCAGTGGATTGGTAGATATTAATTTGATTAGCATTTAGGTACTGCCTTTGGGAGCCAAGTACATTTCAGGTAGTAGCTTTTACAATTAAATGTACCTTTCAAGCAAGTTATACAGAGGGACTTCTAGCCCGGAATCCAAGTAAGGTGACGTATGTGTCTGGCTACATATATCCTGAGCCTTTAACGAGTTTTTGGCCTTACACTAGTTCTTTGCCTTACCTGGGGTACCAACCTCAATAATATATACCATATCTTGTCCTTATTATGTCTATACTGATTTCTGACATATAGTAAGTGCATAACTGCCATCATATTTTGCTTTTGTTTTATATGTCAATGGAGCGAAATGTCCTCATCTTTGTCATATACAGACAACTCTGAAAGCGATGACCTGGATTATATCAGTGAGTGTATGTCTCACCAATAAGAAGAAGTAGAAGCCAATGGGGGCATACAACAATACAGGTTTAGCCTCCAGCTAGGACAAGGCCAGCAGATTCTTCTTAGATAGAACAGACCTTTGGCCGACAGAACTTGGGACCCAAATAATTTCTTTGAGATTTTTTGCTCATTGTTCTTATTGAAGTCTTCTTATTCATGTTTTATGTCAATTTCAATTTGTTCTTAAAACAACTTTCTCATTGTTTTTATGCCCCGTACTAGGTTCTTACGTCGGTCATGTGGGCCAATGCTAACAGTGGCAGAAAGCAAATGCTGTCAAGACATTCCTCAAGTTCTTGATAGAGTGCAGGTTATGCTTGTGGCCTGATAACAGTACTTCCAGGATCGGTTCCTTGGTATCTGTGTCGCTTGACACTAGAAATAGCACACAGTGCTTATCGTCAGAGGTACAAGAAGAAACATGCAACTCAGCATAAGTGAGTATATTAAAAATTGGTCTGGTTCTGATAAAACTCATTTGATACCCGATGAAAAATATTCATATAGTGACGGAAAAGTTGTAAAGATCTCTTTATATTGCAGGTTAATCCGTTTCATGGCATGTCAGCAGCTGGAACAATGGTGTTGGGGGTATCGATACAGACATCACAGGGTGCCATTGCCAGTCTGTGCTGTATTAAAAATTAGAATACAGTCTTTCTCAAGAGACAGTTCAGTTGACCTTGGTTTAAAATTGCCAGCGTTAACATAATAATAAAGGGACAAAAAAGATTAATGTGTGTCTTATTTTGTTATTAATATTAAGCCGTGCTCACAAATATTGGAATCTATGGATGACAACCGGCTTTGTGCAATGCTTTGTGTGGCGCCATTTAGGTAGTAGCATATTCAACTCAGATGCCTGAGCGTCCTCATCTTTTACCCGTACGATATGACCTTTGATGTAGAAAGTGAAGCTCAACCCCAATATTTACCATTTAGTTTGTAAGTGGATGAAAAGGAATAGTTACGTCATTGTGCATCTGTTAACTGACAGGTCAAATGGAATGTAAAAAGATGTACTTAGCGGAAAAAATTAACAGAGTTTAGATATGACTATAAAGAATGAAATATCAATAGACCAGCCACCTGTATAATTCTTCCATTACCACAATCAACTCCATCACCACATCCACTATCATTCATCATCACTTACTTACTACATGTTGCCTTTCGGCCTCTTGCTTGTCATAAATTTCAGCAAGTGCTTCTGGTTCAATAGCCCTGAGTTCTGCAATGGAATTCTAGAGCTGAGTAGGACTAGCTGAGTATTGTACAAAGATGTTCATTCCCTCTACATATCCTGCATAAACATGCAATTCACATAATTGCTGTTGTCTAGTTTATTTCACCGGAATGTACAATGAGTGAAGACCTATTTTTCGTACAATAATGGATTATTGAATAAGCAAACCATATGTAAATGGAGCGTTGCCATAATTAGCATAGAAGCAAAATGGAGTTAGATTTTTCTTAGGCGAGGTTTGCTGCACACACCCAACCGGTGTATCCTTCCCCTGCGATTGCTGACTTTTACCTTTCACTAATCACGGTGATGTTTATTAATACCAGAGGGTGGGAAGAGTAGACACCCACGACGATTCATTTGAATCAATGCGATCGACTGAGGGTCTGAATATCTCTATGCAGCATTATCAACTTCCTTGCATCATCGCCTGATGTCGAGTTTATGAACCCAACGTAAATATAGTTATCGCAGTTAGGGAGCAATTTCCGCCATTTTGGCGTAAATGTATACACAGCACACTAAAACGAAGATAAAGATCTATCAATCAAATGCCAGATCATTTGTTCGGTGTTAGAGATCAATTTTATGTATCTCTGGGACACAATATTCGATAGTGAAGGATTCAAATGCACGGCGTCTGAAACCTATTTTCTTATCACTAGTCCTAACTTTCACTCCATGCTCCTTTGATTGACGGAGGTCACTGTATTCATTTGATTGATGCTGACTTGCAGCTTTTTTTGCTAAGTTTTGGGTCCAGTTGATAGATCAAAATATCCGGCCGTAACACATGAAACACTGCAGTTGAGCCTAAGTCAACGTGTGTTAATGTAATTTTCTGGTGAATGCTGTATATCTTTCAGCAGCATATTGATTTAACCGTCTCATAGCAATTGCCGATATTGCTTTCGTCTGATGTGCGATTTACGTGGAAGCAAACCTTCTGTCACAGCAAGTGATACAAATTCGTTTATTCTAAGATATCAGAAGCAGATATTTCACTGCATGTGAGTTTCGATGACTGCGAGGCATTTCCTTTCAAAATTTGTTTGCTCATACGTAGATATAGCTCAAAATCGTAGTTAGGTAACTGGTTATATTCAGGAACAGGTAACTTAATCAAATCAAATGGCTGAAACGTCTTAAATTTCAGTATCTTTGCCTCACTACCGGCAGGATTATACGGTGTAAATTGGCAAATGCTAAATCCTGACATAAATTTGTGCTTATCCATGGTCATCATTTGAACTGACATTATTGAGTCCAATAATAGTCACAAAACGTGGCCTAGGGTTCTAATCCGCAATATAAGTAAGTTAGTGTTTCAAACAGGTTCACTGATGCACCATAGTAACATACGGCGACTATTACCTACAACGGGTTGAGGTATGGATCACTTTAAGAGGTCAACTCTGTGGCATGAATGCCCCCAGTCGCGGAAAGTGGAGGAAGCAACCAGGCTGGCAATAGTCATACAGTTGATAGTACTATATATTGTGTGCATTCTTATTGTCTAAATTTAAAATATTTGTGGAACAAGAGTTGACCTAATGGTTGCTTGTAATTTGCCACACAATGTTCGCTTTAGGTATGATATTGAAATTGTTATCCATGCTAGCTATCTCCAGCTTTACGATACTAGCTATATGGCTTATGAATGTATATGACACTCCGTTTGGCGCATTATTTTACGTGTTCTCCCTTCTACAGACTATGATTTGCAGACCCATCATGGATGAAATGACAAGGGAATGACAATGCAAACTATTCTTCCTTTAACGATGCGGTTCTTTATCTAGACAGCCAGAGGTCAGTGCCTTGTGAGAAGTATATGCTGCTCGAGTTAACGTAGCGCAATAGATAAGTGATTAAGTCGGACGGCTCGTCAATCAGTGAGCAAGCTAAACGAAAGGCTGCCGGGAATTTACGGTAATAGTGTCGCCACTTGTCATCAATACAGAATATTGTGGACTGTAGCGTCAATACTGATTGTTTTCGATCACCAGAAAACTGCCTCCGAAAAGAAAGTGACAATGCAGAAACTTTAAATAGTGAGAACATACTTTGATGCTTAAATTCTGACAGCTTTGGTTTTTTATGCTCATCGTTTACTCTCATACATAAAAATCGTTTCCGAGTTAATATCTGAGAATGTTGTTTTGCTTAAACGGCGCCTTAGTGTAAGAGAAAAAATTAGTTGCACGACTTAATTGTGATTGTCATTCATAGCGAGAAAATTAGCTAGGGAGACAACAGTAAAGAGCAGAACTCAGCAGACATGATCGTGTTCGATTAATACTAAAAGCAAATGATCGTATTATTTTTAGTTTTTTGTATCGGGTGCGCTTGATGGTCCGACTAATGGTTTGCCAGCGCCTGTATCTATTAAATCGATAAATTGGCCGTCGCAAATATGATACAAACAGAGCAGGGGCCTTCACGCACGCTGACATATTCTATATGTTAAAAGCCCGATACAGTGTTTATAGTGGTAAGCAGCAACCACCTTTTCACTTCAATGTTTCGACGCCAATGTTTAAGAGCCAGGCTGGTTCTTTGTGACCCGAATGATTTGGTAAATTAGCAACCCCATCACTGAAAGCGGATGCATCAGCCTATCAGCTATATGGCATTGTGATGGGCATTCGTCCCAGCGGCATGGGTTTCATAGACCCGCCTAATCAACGGGTTAGTGCCAAGACGGCGTTGACAAGCATCACAATCATCCTCATTCATCATCATCATAATAAAAAATCTCGTCGTTTAAAATAACGCAAATACCGAATACAACTGGCGTAACCTTTATCTGTACGTTCATAGGATGTATCATAAAATGATCAGCGTGGATCATGGTCATGATGGACGTAACATATCTAATGGCCACATCACAAGGGAGAAGTGTAAACCGTTACTTTATGTTAATGTGCACGCATTAAGCCTCCATAAGCGATTTATGTAGTGCTTTACATGCAACGCAGGCGGCAAGATTACATTTAACAAAGTGCACGATGTTGAAAGGTCGAATATAAGAAGAACGAATTTCCAACACCACGGTCACCAGCAGTGCAACTGAATGCAAAATAGGCTTAACCACTTAGGTTTAGCATCATAAAATGCGTTTTGTATAAGAGATATTGTTACATTGGAAATACCAATTTTGCGGAGAGCAGTGGTATAAAGTTGTCCGAATCTGATCGTGACCTTCTGTTTAAAAGCGAACATTTGTTAATGCAATTTGTATTCAGTCAGGCCGTCTGGCATCACCTCTGAATACCATTCTATCGGGTCAGAGACAGCTTTTCAACAATAAGTGAACCGAAAGGCTCCACATGAATTTGGTTGCGAGGCTACATTTTGTCGAATCGTGAAATTTTGAGAGATATATTTGTAAGTGACATCCCCTCAACGGTTGGGCTGACTATCTTAATTTTCCCCGGACTGGACAGTCGACAGGGCCGCGAAGGCAGGCGTTTACTTGACTAGGCAGGTGTGTGGACCGCAGGTACTCGGTATTAGTCTTCGGGGCAAGGAAACAGCCCCATTTGTCATGGCAAGAGGGCGATGGGGTATGGTATGTGTTGGACACATGGGTTAACTGTAAATGTTGGTAAGGAGATTCGTAACGATAGAATTACAATTTTATTAAACCTCCTAAATAGCGAAAAAGTGGGTAGCCTTAGAATACCCTTTTGATTATATGCACTGCTGATGTGGAAAATTGCAACATTATTGCTAATATTTGCTGTTGACGTTTTATATTGGGACATACAGTTATATTATGTATGCATGATATGTAACGCCGCTCTGTGTATTTCTACAAGGTTGGCTACCTTGGCGGTTTGCAATAACCGCACAGTGTCCCAGCTAGACTCCCAGAAACGGCATTCTTCGGAATTCAAGACGGAGCACAGTAGCGTTATCATTTGAGTTGTGGACGTGAAATAACTGAGCTAAATAAGATTAATAAATCTTTGTAAAGCTCTGTAAAAAGCCTGTGCGTATCAGTTGACAGAGTTCAGGTTTATGTTTACTGACGCCTGGGTTTATAATCATGCCTCATTGCTTAGCAACTATACGATACGTGCTTCATTTTCGAAGTCTTTGATAACAATTGATCAAAGATGGACCTCTCCTGCATTGCGAAAGCTGTATAGATTATTTTGATACTGTGCAGCAAGATATTTGCTACTGGGCCTCTTATATATGGGCAGATTGCTTTCATACCCCGTCCATTTTGCCCTATATTGTGATCTATAACGTCAACAGAGCTAATTGGTGAATTGTATTCGCAATGTATACAAAAATGTAAGAAATATAAACCATTTTTGTCGCTACAAATAAAGACAATAAATTTGCACCAACATAAATATGCTGGCAACTGTAACTATATTTAGCATAACTGAACGAATGATGTGTGACCTTGTAAGTATTAAGAGCGTGATACGTAAGACAAGACATTGCGTTTTGTCTACCTTCATTCTCGCAAAGTGTTTGAAGTTACGTGCATTTATCTGACGTAAAAATCAAATAAACACCATTGACGCATTAAAACATTGATTAAACATACACATGAGTCAGGCAGTCTTCATGGCAACATCTCACTTTCAATTGTACCGCCAGCATACCACATATGATATCGCGGTAAACTAGAGAAATGTTTGTAGATTGCATCAGGAATCATGTGTTATTTGCCCCGAATATTCATTTGTATGCAAAAATATTGAGGTCGAGGATTTGGCAGTATTTATTAAGATTCGTAGGATGGTACCCAGATATGTATGCACGAGAAATATGCAACTAGCACTGTGTTGCATAAATACTCACATATCAAACTCAACGTAAATCACAACATGTAATACAGTCACATGTATCCGGTTCAACGATCATGTGCATCTGGTTATTGTCATGAGCAATTTAGGAAATACCCTAAAGGTAACATTGCAATAATATATCCTGCTGGCATACATCACTGATGCCAATGAAATTATGAAGACGCACTGTAGAAAAGACATATTCATATATCCTTCGTAATAGGCCCAGCTACGCCCCTGGTATGTTCGCATATTTAAGCAATGAGCCCTGTCGTGACGGCATTCGTATCATGAAGCTTTTCATTGAATTAAGTTAGAATGAGTCTTTCTTACAATATGCATGCATGTAAAATCTTAATGCAAAACATTTGATGAATGCTGGGTCACTTTGCAGTCAACTGCACATTAATTTACAGCAATCGAACCTAATCCTTTGAGCTTGCATGATTGACGTATAAACAACGCGATAACAAGTCTAAATTTTGTTAGTGAGCATAACAGGCAGTAAATGCTCACCGGCCTCCTAGCAGTTTGGTTTTCATGTAGTTTTATGCCCAGTAATGTATACACAGATCAGCTGCTAGCCATACTTACCTATCCTCATAGACTCAAACTTCTGCTTATTGCCAGATATGTTATTCTGGAATGATGACTTATTCTTTCGTTAGCAACAGCTGTGGGTAAGGGCAGGGCATATTCCCCGGTGTTCTGCCTTTGATGGATCAGATGATTTTATGTTATGTTTTTACGGTGTACTGTGTTACCATTTTACTCCTCGTCATGATGTACCAACCGATATGTCAATAATGTGATCGTTTACTAAGTGGATTACAGCATAACATTAGGGCATTATATTTTGTTCTTTGAGATGTCCAACCAACTAGCTCTGTACATATTAAATTGATATATACTTCGAACACATGCCGCACACATCCTTAGGTAATGCTTTACATCCACATCTCTAGCATTACGGCACATAGTACCAAAATGTTATATCAATCTGTTATATAATTACAAAGCATTTATTTTACTAATGAATACCTTTCCTGTGCAGTTTTGGATCAAGTAGATAGGGGGAAATCTCCGACCAAATCTCTTAAGCAAATATTGTGGTTCAAGTTTAGTAAGCGTGAGTTAATGCAACTTCCTCGCGAATGCCACATAGTTCATGTTTGGTAACCACTCTGGCTGACGGTTCGATTTTCACGAATGGTTTCTGGATTACATTGCATATGTAACTTACATGGGCAAAATTGGCTAGGGGGATCTCGCACAACCACTGATCAGCATCGCCAATAGCCACAGTAAATACACGCAACAAGTGGACGGAACTGACTATATTTCTCTAACGTAACCACAACAACAGCAATTAAATGTATAATCATAAAAGGAATGACGAGAATCGCCAGCTATATATCAAGTGTTATTAATTTGAATCATTTTATTCGATGCAGTTAATGGTTGAGCACTTTGACCATTGCCTGTACCGAGGTGTTTCTCGAGTCGAACGTGAGTTTATTGGTGGTGTGGAACTGCTAAGTGATAACTGCTTTGAGAAAGATTTGCGGCATTCGATTCTTTAGGATTATGATACATGGTAAAAGCAAACTCCCAGAGTGTGCAAGCTTGTCATCCAGTAGAATAGACAGCGGCATATACAGTACCAACATAAGTCGCGGTCAATCGTGTTCTAGGCGTAAACATTGTGTTGGTCTTTTGTTGGACTGCTATATTTGTGTCCAGGAAACCTCAGTCATACGCTGCTTACAGCGACGCATTATTTCCGGTGTCGATTTTATTCTGAGACTAAAAAATAAGAAATGCAATTACTGGCTGCTTACCTTTATATAACGCGAAATAACATATCAAATTTGAATAGACAGTGGGTTATACATTGCAATAGTTGCGCAGACTTTTGACAAAAATACACAAGTGATGTGATCCAGCTATGGATCCCTGGACAAACTTAATGGCGTAGACCAACCTAATTAACGGTCCAATATAAACCTGCCGTTTACCATCGACGAAATACAACACTGTTAATTGCTAGTAGATAGATTCATGTACACAATTAGCATAAAAGCAAAATTAATTTTTCCAAGGCGAGGTTTGTCGCACAGACCAATCAAGTGTATCTCTTCCCTGCGATCGCTGACCTTTACCTTTCACTAATTACGGTGTTGTTTATTGATACCAGTAGGCGGTGAGAGAAGACACCCCCGACGATTTCTTTGAATCAATGCGATCGACTGAGAGCCCGAAGTATATCTCTAAGCAGCAATATCAGCTTCATTGCTTCATCGCCTTATGTCGAACTCATGAACAAAACGTAAATATCGTTATCACAGTTGGGGAGTAATATCAGCCATGTAATGAATTTAGGTTTAGTAGTTCATTGCGCTAAACATACATTTGTTCATTTGTTCATGATTTCCCGACTCTGTATGTACGCGTTCAAATAGTTTGCGGCGTATAATCGCTTTCCTGTACCTTGTTGTAGCGTGCTCATATGAATTGTGGCATTGCAGTTTCCTTCTCAATATATTGGTGTAAATGTATACTCAAAACATATCTGACACACACCGAGCTCCATCAGTCAGATGCCAGATGTTAGACAGTGAAATGTTTTATCTCTGGGAAGCCATATTCGATTGCGAAGGAATTGAATGCACGGATTCTAAAGCCTCTTTCCAAATAATGTTTCGCAACTTGTACATCATTCATCTTATTCCTGGGCAGTTTAGGCTCCAGTGGACAAAACAAATATCCCGTCGCAATAAAAAAAAATTCAGTTCAACATCAACGTGTAATGTAACTTTCTGCTGAATCATCACATGGTTTGAACAGGCGCATATCAGTTACCATTGGTTTTTCGTCCCAGTTGATCATTGGTGTGTTACTCGCGCGCGCGGGGGTGGGGGGGATTTATATTTTCTTATTCGTAGATGGTAATCAGAATTGTATCTAGGTAATTAGTTATATTCTTGAGCAGCAAATCACACAAATGACCCAAAAATGGACCGTAATGGTCCTTCACATCAGTAGCATTGATCCTTCCATGAGAGTTGGAGAACAACTCATTAAGTGTCTTATATGCTTCTCCTACATCAATACTCTTCTTGCTTCACTAGAGGCAGAATGCAAGTACGCAAATATTCACATGCTGAATCCTGCCATTAATGTGTGCTTTTCCATTGACTAACATGCACTAATAGTCCTTAAATTAGTCTTTCTCTCCTTATTCTTATAAATACCAAACAGCGGGATTTTGTTCTTCTACGGGTTAGCAATATATCGCAATATGCGGTGTTTTGCGTTAATGACGATATTTTTTCTAGGTGAACCTCTGATTATCTTTCACTGATGCAGCACTCTGTTTGTCACTTAAGTCGTAATTGTGCATTTTGCTTTCCATCCATCATGCAAACATCATAAAAACAAACCGTCAAGTTCTCATCAGTAACACCGTCAATAGATTATCTACCGGCATATTTGTGGGTAGTAATGTCGTTTGTATCCCATTTCTATCTGACTGTATGTTGTTGGTATCAGAATTCCAATACCCCTGGGATATTACCCATTGATAATTTTAGAGATCTCATTGGAAAATAGCTGGGAGTTCACATACCCCGACAGTATAACTGATACTTTGTGGCAAGGACCTACCCGACTTCTCATCCTTCATAGCTTGCCAATTCTACGATTAAATGCTGATTATTTTATTACTGCTAATGAGACTCGTAATGTTCAGTTTACTGCCGATTATCAGTGAGGCGCATTAAAATATAGCGGTAGCCGACCAAAATACAATATGTCATAAAAATAGGACACCAAGGAACGGCTACCTCTCGTCATTCTTCACCACTCTTGCCCGTCTGATCATGATCCCACTACGTCGCTGTCCATAATGGCACAGTGAAATGGGTACTACTCATGTATATATGGTGTTTTTGTCGGAATATATTGAGTATGCCTCTATACATCGGCGTTGTGAGTATCACATCGTTACCAGTCATTACTGCTCATTGTTGATTTGATATTTTCTACGACATAGAATCATTCATTGCAATGTCATTTTTTTATTTGCAGACATTGATGAAAAAAACCAACGTCGCAACGATGAAATTGCGTGCAATTCAGGGCAACACACATTGTGGTTCGTGCTCTTGTAGATGAATAGTGGAATAAAATTCGTAATCATATATAGGCATTGCGTCTTTGCGATATTGGACAAGTAAAATAACGAACACGTGTCATGCTATTGTTAATTCCCTTTTTGTGAAGAAGGCCATATTTCGCCGCCTCTACCTGATACTAGCCTATAGGGGGCCGATGTCAGAGTTCATTGCGTGCACCGAACATGTTTACGAATTTGCAGTGTAGCTGCCTATCCTCAAGCAAGCAGAGTGTATGTTGGATTCATGTTATTTTAGTAATTCAGCCTATTCACAGCAGGAAACGCAAATGTGAATAATAGGACGCGTGATCAAATGTATGACCGATCAAATTCATGATTGAATATGCGAATGCATGCCTGTAAGTATGTATGCATCCATGAAAATATATACTAATGTTCGTTTATTGTAAGTGGAAGTTCTGTTCTATACGATAGGATGTCAGCACCCAGTGTTTGTTTTTGTCCAAATTATTACACTTAACATAACTTTTGAATGGATTGCTAACTGAGACTTGTCATATCAACTCGAGGATGGTTTAAAAAAAGCACTGACCGTTGGATACTTAACAGCCAAAAACTACACGCGGTGTTGTCCTTGAAGCTTGGTGTATGAAAAGAAGCTGGCCGACTTAACATTGGTTAAAGCGGGACGATTTACTTCGTCAGCATTAATTTCTACGAGCTTGTTGCCTGCATAGAGCACCTCCTACTTGATGGTCAATAGGGAGTGGTTGACTGTTTCCCTTGGTCAGTTAATCAATGGCTTACTATGATGTTAGTGATGCCACTTGTGGATGTTACGAAAACCATTTGTCGCCTCCGAGCTGATGGTTGCACACATTCTTGCATGTAGCAGAAAAGACTTGTATCAGTTAGTCGTCACGCAAATTATCATTGCACTTCCTAGTGCAATTCAAGATGCGCCGTAAAGTAGGAGCATGGTTGAGAATCCGCAGGGGTCAACCATGCATATAAATATAGTGTGTCCAGCCATAGAGCTCAGGTGCGCACGCTAGGTTTTTGTTCAGAGTGTGATGTCCATCTGCACGTGAATGCCCCAGCAGGGTGCAGACTATTGGTAAGACCTGCGACTGATGCTTTGTCAGATTGTCAATTGACAAAACGCTATGTTTTCAACGATACGAGTGCTGTGGGAGTAAAAGACACATGGATACACTTACAAAACATTGGCCCCAATCACCAAATACACACACACGCCTGTTTACAAATTGACACTCATTTCCTTGAGATTTTTATCCGAGGGTCTGCCATTTTAGCACAGCGCTAATTCACATTTTGCATGATAACAGCTTAATGTTTTATGCAAGCCTTTGTATTTCTCCAACTTCCAACTGAACGTGTTGTACGCGATGGCACAGTCGGTGATGTAACAACGGTAATTTAGATACCAATGATGATCGTGATATCATTGGCAATGGTATGTAGTTATCCTGTAGCGTCGACGGTGTGGTGACACCAGACCATGTTAGTATGAAGTTGCTGCCACAAAACAAAAGTTACTCGACCAAAACTACTACATGATTTTCACCTTTGAATCTAGAGTCAAATGCATAGTCAATAATTAAGCAGATATATATGCAAGGAATCAATTGAAAACAACAACTTGAATGAACGAATAGATATCGAGCCGAGAAATCGAGAGCTATGGAACGATTAGAATCGTGTTGAAATTGCGGTTGAAATTACTCCAACTGCGAGAACTAAATTTACTATTCTTTCATCAACCAAGAAATGGTATTTAAGCTGATACTGCTGCTGCTTAGATATATTGTTGAGTCTCTCAGTCAATTGCGTCGATGCAAAGAAATCAACTAGGGTGTCTACTTTCCTCGACTTCTAGTAGCAATGAGCAAGCAATAAACGCTCGTCATCGAGGGGCAAGATAAAAAGTTGGGGTCTGTGCGGCAAAATTTTGTTCGTATGTTGATTATCTAGAATTATTTCAAGTATTTATAAACAGTGTTGTATTTCGATACAGGTCAAAGTTATATAGGACTGATATTGGGCTGGCCTATATCACACAGTTTCTTTTGGGTTCCTTTAGCTATAGAACATGGCTATTTCAAAGCATAATCGTCCACTGACGTCCCAACTATTGCAACGTTTGGCCCACTGTCTATTGACATATGATATTATCTTTCTTGGTCGGGGTGTAGATAGGCCAGCATCCAGTGATTGCATGTCTTATGTCTTAGTGTTTAACCTGCACTCTCATGATAAGATAGACACAGGAGATAATGCTTCACAGTGAACAGAGTATGTCCGTTATTCTAACTGGTTTATCCACATGACGATCATAATGATAATGAATTATGCCCCGGCTTTTATATACATCCAATTATAACTGGTATTACGCTTCATGAAGAAGATTACCTGTTAGACCACTGTTTCCCGGTCATGTCAAATTAAGTAAATAACTTCGGTAAGAATAGTAGTGCATGTGCCGAGAAAACGATTAATTGCGGCTTCTGTTGATACAGTTAGCACCGCTGGTGATTCTTCTGGATGACAAGCTTGTACACTCTGGGGGTTTGTTTTCAACACATAACATAATCAACATAAACTTTTAGCAATTTGTACGGCGAATAAAGTGCACTGATTACAATGCTAATTCACAATTATACATATCTAAAATTATTATAAATCGACAAACCAGACATTCAATCTTACGTTATGCATCTAACTTTATTAATAGCTTTTGATGCATTATAGTTTAAACTCAGCTGTATCATACCACAAACAAAAGCACGTTCGAAGCGCCGAGCAGCTCGCCGCACGCAATGGTCAAAGTACCCAACAATTAACTTCATGGAATAGAATAATTAAGATTCAGTAACCCACGATGGTTTGATAGTAATTCCCGTCATCATTCTTGTGACAACCCGTTTTGGGGGCGTAAGAGAATTTGAATGTTGAATTTGCCTGCCTTACTGATCGTAGCATTTACTGTGGTTAGTGGCGATGCTTCTCCGACATTGTGCAATAACTCCTTTGCAAATTTATGTAAATAGCTACGCGTTTGTAATCCAGCATTACTTCTCTAGACCAATCGTGCAAAAGCAACCATCAGCGTGATGGTTAATCAATTATGAAATATGCGTCATTCACCAGAAAGCTACATTAACTCGCTAAATCATGCATGACTGCACGTATGACTGCATCAGCTAGTGTTGAGAGCGGCAAATGTTCGATTCATATATCAATCCAATATGTACAGAGTTGAATTATCCGTTGTTAAACAATATACGCCGGCTAAAGGAACGGGTTGTTGTTTCACTTAGTAAACATCGCATTAGCGACATATAGGTACAGCTGTTCATAATGTGTATGCTTACATTTGACTGTAAGAATGCTAACTCACAATATCTTTTATCAATTCCACAAAAACGTTAAGGTGCAAATGCCAAACCCGGCAAACTTTGCACATATCCCCGCGCGATCAACCAAAGTAGACATTTATATATCGCACAAGTAGAGGCACCCCAATCATATTTGCAATTATCAATGTAAATCTGCGCATCTTACTGGCAACTCTAGTATATAATGGGTCTACAGTACCGGGGCATGAACCGTATTTTTAATAGGGGCACAATTCAGGACAAAATTTTCCCCGCAATGTGATGACTTAAATCCGATAGTTATTCCGTTGTTAAATGCAAATTACGCCGGCTCAAAGGAACGGGTTCAATTGTTGTCTATTTATGTGCAGTTGGCTGTGAGGTAACCAGCCTGTCATAATGTGTTTGCAGTAAGATTTTACTTTAAGGAATGTGACTCCTTTAGTCTGACTTCCACGAAAACGTTCAAGGAGCAAATGCCGACACGGACAGCGTATAGCTGCAACGTTTAAACATATCCCTGCTAGATTAACACGAGAAGACATTTATATTTCGCGCAAGAAGATGCAGCGCAATCATATTTGCAATTATAACTGTAAATCTGGACAAAATACTGGCAACACTAGTATCTGAAGTTAGTATTTTGAATAGGGGCAATGTCAGGACAAAATGATCGGCAATCGCAATAATCACGTTATATGTGATAGTGATCAATATTCCCTGCTTCAACTGAAGCCATCAGTGCGCCATCACAATCTCATTCGCAGTGATCGGTATATGTCAGCGGGAGATATCATTGCAATGCTAGCGTAAGGGTATTTCCTAAATTGTAGCTTAATCTAGATACAATTGCCAGGATAGCTTTCTTTATGATGGTTTTTATTTTTCCTGACTTTTGCAGCGACAGCGATAGCCTACGTTTCGTAAATAAGCGTTATACATGACCAATTGAAAATCTGAATTAACATTAATGTAGTATTGTGTGGATACACATCTCTGCGGGTATTCGTGTTCAGGATGCAAACTTTGCAGTAGCTTAAGATCTCCGGGTAGACGGTGTAGGACAGTTAATAAAATGCCTGGGATAAACGTCTTCTGGGAGCAGCGGAGGAGCCTTCAAAGGGGAACTAGAATTATTATCGCTTTGGTTCATATTTACGTTATTCAATCTTCGCGTCTATGCTGTCAGCCAAATATTTGTCATAATCAAATAGTTCAGTATGTATTTCAAAAAGAAATACATAAGGCCCTGCTAAGTAGTAAAATGTGCAATGTTCAAGCTTATTACATTTATCTGTTGAAGAGTTGATATTGGTATAAGCTCATAAACCAAACGGAATAAGGACACATCTCACATCATAAAGTTGATGGATAACCTATAAGCCGTTAGCCCTTGTCACCTGAGTTGTGGAATGTGAAACCATAGCCATTTAGTACCATCATGTTCTTGCTAGTAGCTGGTGTGCCTTCCACTTATATTTGATAGTAAAAATGGTAAATGGCTCTCTCCCAATCGATGTTTACAGTATACATAGGGGTGATTAACATACGTATTCTTGTTCACTGCAATGTTGCTAGATAATTTGCAAGATGGTGTTAACACAGAAACTAAATTGAAGATTTTTTTGATGGCGCTTGCATGATGAATTGAAGCATAATTATACTAAAACGACAAGATGAGTATTAATTTATTTACGCATATTGAGAGATTCGCTTAAATAAAATTCGTCCTTAATGTAAATTCCTTCTGTTTACCTTATCTTGGTAATCCGTTAAAGAAGAACATAATCCTACTGATGGTATTCATATAAATAGCTGCAGCAACACCACCATGGTGGGGATAAAATTGTAATATTGCTCAACTGTAGCAAAAGACATACACATTGATGCAAACAGGTTTTATTGATGTTATTTTCGTTGAGGTTTATTGTGGTTAATTATCCGTCATGAATGGCCAATAAATACTGATTCAATGTGAAACATTGATTGTTTTCAAGGTGTCGCAACTGCGTGAAAACCCACCCCTCTTAACATTACACAGTGAGCATCTTTCGATTTGCCGTTTATTTGAACCATTTTCATCATCATAGCATTATCATTATGTGCATCGTCTTTACCATTTTCATTTTACAATGCAAGGTGGTTCCAGTATGATTCGACGCATAGATTGTTGACAGATTGGCGGACTTCCTGAGAGCTTCTTATCCTTAAACCATGCACTAAAGCAGTAGTAACCATGTAGTGGCTAAAGGAACAATTTTACGATAGGCAATCAATAATGCAGCACACTAGGCTGCTCTGATGGAATATTCTCTTTTATTTTTTTACGCAATTCATCAAAGTTAAAATGAACAGGTGCTTCCTGGAGTTTAGGCAATATTACGGCTGGTTTTAATGTATGCGTACCTAAGTAAAATTGTTTGATGATCGAACTGTTGATTGATTATATTGAATCAATTAATGTTAATGCATCGTTAATGCTTGGTGGTGCGCTTGACTTCAGCTGTTACTATTGCTCAAAAGGCTCCGCTAACTCTTACACATTGTATCTTTGCCTGGTTGAAGTACCAGGTCCTATTATGGTAAAGAGTTCATCGTCAGTTCACCCAAGAATTGCAATGAAGTTTCATAAATGCGAAGAACGTACGTCGATGTTGGGTTTACTAGGAGTGTTATATATCCTCTAATGCGATTTGTCATGAGCAATAATGCAAGAGTAATTATTTAACATACACAGGCGGCAACTACAAGTCCGGGTAACGGAGAACTAATGTAATAGCATGGGTGTTTAGCAAATGCGATAGCATGATAACTTGCACCTTATCTGCTAATTTTCTTTTGTTATTTGCTAAAATAGTTAGCGCAGACATAATACCAATCCTATTCGACAAATTGATATTTTCATCCAACGTAACATGATTTCTTATGCTGGAATCATTTGATGATACTAAACCTTAATGGCAAAACGCTAGCCTCTCTTGCATTCAGTAACAGTGCTGGTTGCAAGCAACCTCGGTGTCGAGCCCCCTGGGTCGAAAGGCGTCGCTACTTACCACTATTAACATTGCATGGGCTTATAACGTACCACATATGTCAGCACAAGGAAAACAAGTTAAATTTGCATCTAATTCACGTTAGATGGCATATCAACGTTACGTGAGAATCTAGCTACTGGTTACTGGCCACTGTTTAATAGCTGTTTGTATCATATGTACGGTGGCCTCAGTTGATCATTGCAAAGAGATTTATCTATTTAATTGATCCAAGAGCTCGCAAACTATTAGTCGAACATGCTCACCTACGAGCACACCCGACAAAAAAACAAAATAATACGATGAGGTGTTTTTAGCATTGATCGTCCACCTTAGGGATCTCACGCCACATGAAGTGAGATATCTGTTGATTGTTTAATTTATTTTTAACCTTTCCGCACACCTTTGTCCCTGGTTCACTTCAGGCTACGAATCTAACGAAACGATAACAATGGTCGATGAAGACGTCAAAAGAGGAATCGACAGAACATGTGACTGCAAAGTGTTGAACGAGGGATTGGCGTCACGTTACGGACATGTCTGCTGAGTTCGGCATTCTACTCTTGACTCACTTGAAGCGGCTCTCGCTATAAACGTCGATCACAATTAAGGCGTCATGTGCCTAATTTTTGCTATGACCCTAAGGCGACGTATAAGCAAAACTACATACTCAGAAATTGACCTGGAAGGCCATTATGGATATTTATGAGCCGCAGGCAAATTGGCAACCATGCTCTAAAAGGATGATCCCACTGGGTGCGTCGTACGTCATACTGTTTTTCGGGACAAGCCTTCCAATAAACAAAGTGAAGCTCACCTCATGCGCCATGATAATCTCCCTTGTTTGACTTTGACCTCACAGAACAAGCAGGCTGATCACGATAATAATCATGATGACTTTTTTGTCCCTCATTCGTTACTTTTGTATTGCATTTACAATAGTATATTCAGTTGATGGTAATAATACACCGGATGCCAGTTAACTTACCCTCGTGTTAGCTATTCGTTGTTGGAATGTTTCCTCAAAAACTGATACCACAACTAATTCCGTGTGTGATCAGGTTGCCTGACACTGCCGAAAAGTGCAAACCAGTCGATGTTGGAGTTATGTAGAATAACATGAATGTTTCCGCAGCCGAATTGCGAATGCTTAATGAATACACAACTAGAGTTTTTGAACGCTTTCTCCAACAAGCATCACGAAGTTTACATATTGCATTTCGTACCTCATCATCGAGCCGGTTTTTTTTATTTTTGGACAGTTAGGAAAACTTCAACCAGTTGTCATCGAAATGATACCTAAACGAAAATAAAACCACATTAAGTCTATAGCACCCGAGAAACATAGTTCGATGCAATGGCTCAGATGCAGATGGATTGTGTGAGACGATATGAGGCATCTATTCGCTTGCATTTAAAGTATAACGACAAGTTTGGAAAGTCATAGGACCCGTAATGGCTTCACCAGATCAGCCGAAGTGGTGCACTTAGACCACCCCAGACCGTACATCTACTTAGACAGGCATAGGGACAAGTAGGGCTGACTAAGCAAACGCTGTAGCATCAAAGTTGCAGCACGGAGTGTGACGTAAGTTAGTTACTTAATATAGCCATTCAGAAACTAGATTGGCTATGTATGGGCGGGGTCACATAACGTAACGGGCGCACATAGGTTATATTGACTGATGAATCAGCGACGTGTTATCATATTGCCACTCATGAAATTATTGGCTAGGTATTAGAATCAATAATGACTATCTTATCACACTCTGGTCAATACTGACAGGAGATCATTGGTTTTTAATCAGCAATTAATTATTTTATTTGAGAGGGGGTAACTTTGCCAGCGCCACTTAACGATCTAATGGGTAATTATATCAAACTGTGTCTACTTAACGCCAGCGACAACAAGGCTGCCTTTCGTCTTCTGTTTGTTTGCCGAATAGTGCTCCAAAGCATAAACGACGACGGTTGGTTTGATTCATTCTTGGGAAGCAAGCTATTGTTAACTTATTTAATGGCACATGAGAAACTAAGCAAATGACAATAGTTTAGCATGCATCCCAGCCAAACTGCTGAGAACACCTCCAGCCAATAGCGCGTCGGCAGCAATGGTCTGGATATGCCTCGTCGAATTCCTGAGTGCGGCGTAGTGGATAAAAACACATTCGGTAGTCAGTGACAATACGATTAAGTTAAGGCCGAAAAAATAAGCTTTCACATGTCTAAAAACACTTGAGCCAGAGAGATGGGGTGTTTTCTGACTCAAATGCTTGTGATACCAGCGTTGTCAGATCCATTGACTTCAAAACATACAAGCAATACATATGGCCGTTGTGCAACTAGGATCTGCATCCGCATTATTTAATAGACACCAGGAGAATTCCATTCCATTTGGTATTACCGAGACTACGTGTTTTGTTTTTCATTTCTCCGCGTACATTAAATCTTCGCTTATAAATCAATGATGGCGTGTAGCCCACTGATAAAACTAGTGTCCCTTTCAACGACATCTGGTATTATATAGTAGGCCCATGAGGCGGGAGACATCGTATATAATTGAAGCGTCAAAGAGCCGTCATCAAAGATGCAGTCACGGCCTAGTCTGCTGCCGGAAACGCTTACATCCATAGCGCCGTAGATCTGTGCGGTTTTATTCACGATAATGCGTGTCACGTGTTGTTAGGTAAGCAATGGATGCCAACCTGTCATCCATTTTATAGTTATGTCATTGATAATCAGTCAAGTAAGACGAAATGTTATCCGCACGAGAAAACTGTGTTTTTAGCAGAGAGGTTCGGTGTGGTGTTCACGTGATATCACTGCTCATGATTCCGTGCTTTAGCAGCTGTTATACAGAAAACATCCCCCATTCAATAGGTGGACATTGTGCAGTTGAGTTTTGTCATCAATACACCTTCACCTTTAAAAAAGGGGAATGTTTTTTCCCCACGATAGCTACCTCACCACAGTAAAGTGCAGATGTACAGGATATAGTAATGTATTGTTAATTACATATCCCTCTTTTGCCACAGAAGTACTTGCGACCTTGGATATCAAACGGATACGAATGATTGAAGAATACAGCTGATAATAAACTAGTCCCTTTTTATAGTGAATATAGTAACAGATGGAAGATAGAATAGTATTCTGATAAGCTTATGTAATATAGCTTTATCTAAACGTTATGACAGACGTTCTGTTAGTTAGTCCCTAACCTCATGGTAAAATTGTGATATATTTGAAGCGAATTCCTACGACACATTACGATTGGCATGGTCAGTTACGTAAACAAACTTAACACCGGGGCCGGGTGGGTACGACCGTTAGCAAAGCACTGCGATTAACACAGCAACGTGTCAACAGCCAGTGTTGTGGTCACTAGGCGAAGCATATTGCCCAGAAATCTGATTAAATGCATTGCAGTCCTCATGTGTGTGAGTTTCGTCAAATCTCTCAAAGCAGAGTTAACCAGGACCCGATCGTTATGCAATTGAATTGCACATCACTGGATATCTCTAAACTAATTTCACTAATACAGCAGCTAATATACAATGGTTGGATGCTTGACTAATAAAGCGTGTGCGAATTGATTGGTTCAACCGATGATCATTACCGTTGATGTAATTCGCCATTATTACACTTTTCAAACATCATTCTTAGCTGAATGATCACAGTGAAACGACAAGCCCGGGGATATGATATGTGCATCATATCAATACTGACAAAGTTCATTACTGACCTCAGTAAATGGCGTGGCCTAAGGCAAATTCATATGCGGGCTTTGGTCGTTTATATATGTGACTGAATACTAATGGACTTCCATATGCACTTAACATTCTACGCGGGATCCAAGCCTGAAGGTCAATCACACCCATAGCACATCACCCCCTAGGTGGTAAAAACGACATCAGTGCCAGTATGTAACTTAATTGTCAGCGGACGGGTCGATTATTCTCGTAATATAATAGTAGAGGCTCACAGTTCAGAAGCGTTCAAATCTTGTGTTTTGACGATAATTCTGATTGCCTTTGCAATCAATTCGTAACTACTGTTGCATTCCTGCTAATCGAATTAAATAATGCGTTGGACACTTTTAATTGCAGTGACAGCAACTTTCTATGGTTTGAAGTTTAAATTCTTGCATTATTGAATGGTATTGCAACGAGTCCATATAAGATATGGTGCATTTGCCTGGTACAATGGTGATGGTCGCTTATCAAAGCAAGCAAGAATCGCCGCACCGATGCTCTATATACGACCGGCTAGGTTTTATATAAGTCAGTACACTTAGTGTTCGCAAATGGCAAATTTATCATTTGTTTTTCGTGCAATAGAGAAATGATATTATGTATGATGTTTCAAATACTAGGTACATAATAGTCATGACACCGACAAATGTTGAACACTGACGGTCAAGGCATTACGACTATATAATTCAATCAGATTGTAAATATGGTCCTGAATGTCTCAAATGCTTTGTCAAGGTATGAACATGTATAGTTGAACTTTGTTGTCAATGTGCTTCTGAATAGCCGAAGACATTCTATCATGGTAGCGATTACTTAGTGTGTGTCTTTCCATAGCGTACACAACATCATGGTGTTATATAGAAGGAACCTGATAGTGTCTCTTGTGGATATTGGCGATCATGGAAACGGTTTGTCTTTGCAAGTGGCTTTGTTAATGGAATTGAACACAAGCCTTTTAGACGAGGGAAATATATCCTCATTATAGCATAACTGTGTGATTTATGTCTGACATTTTGGACAAATTAATGAGACGCTTATTCTAAGACGAAACAACCACCAGACGGGTATAAATCGGAAAACTAGTACTACTGCAGCCAGCTTTGCACTCGGAATGTGCCTCATACATTTCCTTAATGGCCTGCTACATTAATTATTGTAAGCCAAGTTTTGCATCAAAACGTAGACTGTGGGTAAAAAGAAAACAATGTGGGCCGTCGAGTGCTATAATTGCGATTGACGCCCGGAACCGAAGAAACAGCAACGCAGCTATAGAAGACACACAACTTCGATCTTTAAAATTTTGTTAAAGCGATTCTTCCATGGACTACTTCGCATCTCAATCACAATGTGCCCTACAGTTTGTCTAGGTAAAGTCTTTATTCGATTTATACAACCTGCTGCAAAATGCCAACGCTCAAACATTATCGGCACAAACATACCCGTTACATTACAAACAAAAACCCATTTGTAAACCAGCAGTTAGTAAGAAAACCATTTGTTTAAAACACATCCGCCGGATTCATTGCAACGCAACCAAATTTATGATAAATGTGAGGTCAATGTCACGCAGTGATTCATCGCAGACATATTCGACAGTCGCAATAGGCAGAAATGTTTTGCTGGACAGTAAAGCTAGTGAATCAAATACATTTTTGAGTAATAGTGCCGGGGACATCTACAGTGGATCATTAATGTGACGCCAAAGTTAATATCTAACTGTTTTGTCACTTAGTGTCAAGTATACAAACGCTACAAAAAATACTCATGTGGGGTGAGCATCGATACTTACAGAAGCCTAATACTTACCTATAATTAATGATCTATTCCTTTCTTGATTTGGAAGTATTTTGCTCGAATTAATGCAAACATGAGTCACAACACAATAGTCATTGCCCATTGACCGATTACAAGCAATATCATTTTAACTCTACATTGGCAAGACGTGACGTGAATTGATACGGTTTCCTATTATTTGTCACACACCAGGATCGTTTCAGCCAAAACACCTTAGATGAGGCGGTTTTAAAAATGTATTGCATGTAAACTTTTGCGCAGTGACAGTATGTTTTAGCGCCATTACGTTTTTTCTCTGGGTAAAGATATGGTCATTCTTAGTAAGAGATTCTGACTTGACTGATGCCCAACATCCATGTTAACTAACCGCATGTCACATGGATTAGATCCGTAATAACCCAGTAAGAGATATCAAACTTTCCTCTGATCTTATAGCCAATATACATTACTTAAGCCAAGCAGATTAAAAGCGAACTGTTGGGAGCAGTTGCACTAATATTAACAGAAAGCAGTTTTTAAGGTGCAGTGGTTGCCCACATTATCGCCCGCTAATTTGAATACTTTCAAAATGCAGGCTGCGGAGGGTGAATTGCGAGAATATATATGCATTTGTTATTAACAATGCGCAGGTCTTTGGCCGTTGGTGTCGCAGCAGCATTTACGTTGATACAAACGAATGGTAGTGCGACTACAGACAGTTATGCACATTGCTAAAGCAGAAACATGATTCACGCATCAGAAGACGACGTTGTTATTGTATTTTGACAGCATAGCCATGTTTGAGTGGGGCTAAGGCTGTTAATCTGTAAGTGGACGATTGCTTTACTAAACAATAGCGTCATCAACCGTATGTTGCTGTTGCTTGCTAGTTCTTTTGTGCTTCCAGTCTAAACACATGCAGTACATACAACTCTGGTATCTACACCTCACAACTCATTTTCTTTTAACCGAACGAACTATCCAAGATTGGCGTATTTTGAAAAATAAAATCATTCCTGACTTGCGAACCATTAATGAATTAGTTGATAGAAAACATTAGCAACTCGTTCAATAAATTACGAACAAGCAACAAACTTTTTTTCAACAAGAGGTAGTTTGAGTGGACAGACGCGTGCTTCTCTGCAAACCGGTAATGGATGATGCAGTTGTCATGGTAGCATGTAGTGTATATCATGGAATCCTTTAATGGTCCCAGATATATGAAAAAGCAGTTAACTAGATATAACTTTCCTACTTATCACAGACCAGCATTTTGTTTCAGCTTAGATGCCAATTGGTCAGCATTTGGACGACTGTACATTTACCAAGTGATTGTATTCTTTGCATAATTTAGTCACATTACTTGCTGCAGTTGAGCTACTAGATATCGTTGGGTTAATTAGCCCATCAGCAATTGCTCGTGAGACTTCAGCTCCAATACAAACGTTAGCAGTGTATCGAGCAGTGACAGAAAACGCAGCATGCAGGGTTTTTAGTATGCACTTCAGCAATTTTCACTTTCATCATAAAACGTTGTCATGGAATATGGCTCACAATATTATGTATACATACTCCCGACAGAAGAGATGCCTGTTACAATTATTATGACCTCAGTCTAATTAAATCGGGGATTCTATTTACAGAATCAAATTGACAATCGCTATTTGATTGTATGATTGCTGCATGTTGAGCTTAACAAATATTTACAAACACACACAGGGATGCCAGGTCAAAATATACTTCGCTGATTCGTTGCGCTTCAAATGCAATAAGCGCTCACATTGGGCAGGCTGATATTTGGAAGACATCACAGCTCAGATATCAACAACAAATACAGAGTTTGTACATCATAAAGGATTTCGTCGCAATGGAATGATGACACTTTATTAATCGCCATTTATTAGGCCTAAGAGATGGACCTATAAGATGTTCTAATTTAATGCGTATTCTATTTACAGTTTAATCACATTGACAATCGCATGTCATTTATGGTCCTAACAATAACATTAACAAAAGATTTACAATACTGAAAGCTGAAGCCATCAAAGTATACTTCGCTGATCGATCGATTCAAATGCAATAAGCGCTCACATCGGGCATATATGCTCAAAGCAAATTGGTACCAAAGATATGATCATCAGAGATCTTAAGACTGTTGCACATGTGCTTGATTGATTTACGATCTGCAATGCAATGTCGACACTTTCTTAATCGCCATTTTGTTAGGCCTAAAGGTGGAAATAAGATGTTTGCCTTTGCGTAAACTTGCAGTTTAACACATGTCTCGCATGTCCCTTAGGAAAGGCCTTGTACGCAATATTCTCTGTGATGCTTAACCGTTACATATGGTGCAGAAGCGCATGCATATTAGAATGATATCATTAAGTTCACAAGTACATTACAGACACATCAATACTTGTATGTATGCTGTAAGCATTTGGTATACTGATAAAGATCATCATAGTACGCAGTGGGTCAGCACATTTACATGACTTGATGTACGATGCCCCAAAGATTTTGACATTGATACCTTGGATCCCAAAGCAAAGTCGACCATGCGGATAATGAGACAGCGGACAGTATCTAACACGGTCACGTTATTCCCTTAGGAAAGGCCTTGTACGCTTTATTCTCTGTCATTTAATCATTATAGCTATGGTGCAGCAGCGCAAAATATTAGAATGATGCATTAAGTCCACAACGTAGCACATTAATCAATCACTTTATAAATCTGTATTCATGAGTATACTGCCAAAGACTTCATAGTACGCAGTGCATGGTAATTTACATCACTATTTATTAAACGTGCCCCAAAGATTTTGACATTGATACCATACTCTCAATAGCAAATCGTATCTCATAATTATCTTCTTCATTGCCGCTATTTTTATATGATGTAGCTCAGCTTAACCAAGACGGGGGAAAATGCATTGTCTAGTAAACCTGATATAAGCTGATAGTCAAGAATGTGCCCCGCTTCTTGATCCGAAGATGTACCACAACTATAATACACACATTAGGTAAAATTTATTGAAGTGAGCAAAGTATCAAAAATAAACTATACGTATATATTCCGAAATAGCTAGGATTTACGTAAATAATGCAACTTACGTAACTGATAGAACCTATTTATCCCCCAAAAATAGACAAGCAGCGTCGTTTGAGATAATACGAGCATTTTTCTGAGATCTATCATATTATGCGTAGAGAAAAGACAAAGAAGAGCTTCATCTCGATTTATATGCTATTTTATACATATCTTAAATTTAACTTTGACACGTATGTAATGAATCTACCACTAGCCTTTTCCGTTTTGATTGGATTCTTCACATATATTCATTCTATGTAAACATTAATAAGAGTGAGGTAACATTCGACTGGGTGCCACCAATGAAAAATTACCGGCAAAACCTGCCATCACACTCGGCAGCTTTTTCCGTTTTAAAACCACCGTAGTGTATCTTGTCCCAGAAAATCAGAGGTTTTATATCTGTGGCCTACATTGCCTATATTGTTTGTCGCTCTGAAATGTTCTTAGTTGTTCCAGTTGAGTTGCGATGCAAATGTTTGAGATGCTCGTTTAGCATGTTAAAAATAAAAAGGAGCATATTTTTTACTGCACCAATTACTCGATGTTTGTGAGCTATTTATCATGGCATCTTTTTGTCCAGCTAAATGCGGAATGGTGACGCGCTCATTCATGCAAAGTAGCCCAGTAGGCTAAATGAAACAAAGTTAGAGCTGGAACGGTGGAGAAAATTGAAAGTTGAAACACATTATTACAATCTTGTGGTATGTGAACCCGGGATATAAGGGATGGAAACAGGCCGAGGTACCTGGGTACAGGTAACGTGAATTTATCATAGCATTGAGTAGCGTAGATACGTGACGGATCCAAGAGATCCCGTCTGCCAACTGACCTGCTAATTTAAGAGAGTGTGAATAGTTATTAACCCAGCGTGAGATAGTGCCGAGACCAACAGTGACGACAAATTATCCAAACGGATACACGTGTCCATAGCATATTATTCAAAATAGGAATTAAATATGCAGACGATGAAAATCTAACATAACATTCTCTGTTATATTCAATCCATATACGTGTGACTAAACTTTGGCTACTGGCTCTAGATTTGGGGCGCGGTTCCTAGATAGAAAAATCCAGAAAGTCGCCCACTCATAGGGCTTGTTTCTGCACCTGGATTTGTCACACTGATAATTAAATGAGAGTGATGTTATATATACTACTAAAGTTAAAAAGAAATATAACCCAATGCGATTTGTTATCATGAATATCAATACCAGTCTGAACCCAAGAGAAACAGTGAATTACATAGCTGTATATAAGGTAGTAAAAATCAGTGTCAGATACGATATTTAAAGTTTCGGGCATTGGAACAATTTAAGGAAACCAAGGACCACAATTTGCATCCAACGTCTTCATAAAGCAAGATAACTAGCGGCTTAGGCATTTATTCGAATGGCGCACTTTTTAATTAGGTTTCATCATTCTCATAAAGCCCAGATAATACAAGGGCGTCGCTTCCTCGTAGTCATTTACCCTACCTGCATACTCGGAATCAATTGTGTATGATATTTGCAAATGACTTTCGAACAACGCGGACTTTATATTAAACATTTGACAGTTGCCTTATATGACCTCACGGTCGCGGCTAGATTTGCTGCCTCTTGGCAATTGGAATACATTGGTTTACGTCAAGCGTAACTGCCTTTAAGTGATTCACCAATCTGCTAACATTGACTCATATTTTACCATCACCTCTCAAGCTCTATCTGGTTGAGAGACTAGGGACGGTATCTTGATGACTTTACACCAAAATACATCATCAATTTACATGAGGTTTACAAATGCGGTGTAGGATAACGATAAAAATCAGTCAGGATAATTGAACGAGCAACGAACATGATTGAATAAGAACTTGATGCGCTTGCATAGAAAAACGTTACATACTAAGTCCAACGAAGTCTGTCAATGCTAAAACCTTTAATAGAAATTAGAAGTAATAACGACGTAATATTGTATCTTACCGCGATACAACATAGTGCAGCGTAAAACATCTTAATCATTTTAATGTTCCTTCCGAGTTGGATGAGCATCGCAGTATGGTCGTTACTCGCGCGGTTTGGGCTATTGAGCAGTTATGTCACTTGCTGCGCAGACCGTCATTCACAATTAAGGCGTCGGGTGTTCCACTTTTCTCGGAACGCTCGCTGTCGTTAAAGTAAAACTTTGCTTACCGAAATTGAGTTGGGAGGCCCTTTAGTGAATGCATGAGTCGCAGACAAATAAGCCAACGTGCAGCACAAGGGTCACGTTACTAGCATTGATGCATCGTATGTAAGATCCGTTTTATAAGGATGACCCTACGGTAGATACAGAAGACCTGAAGTACCATCTGGTGCTTTGCACTGATTAACAAATGCTGCGCCATAGATCTAGCTGTATGCCAAATATGACTGTAATAATGGTGCCTATATAGATGATCCAGTAGGTCAATATTTCATTGCTGTTTCGTTAACGATCTGACATTGAGTATACTCAGCTAGTAATGTATAGCGTTGCATCTACTCAATTCATGCTCGCTATGCAAACGAAGATGGCTAACAATGTGTGCAAAGCTTGGTCGTACTGTCCGTATTCGACGTCAATATGGGAGTGTCCCGCCATCGATATTAAACATTCACAGATTTGAATTCATCAGCGACCAAACTTCCTTGCCTCTGTATAACTTTTCGTCTCATAGATTTAATAATCGTGGTGACAGTCCAATACCCAGCCCCTTTCAGCGTTTGACTACTCTTGTAATTGCATTTTGGTGTAGATTACTCGCTATAGACAAGTAACATAACTCACTATCATCACCAACGATGATGTTAGCAAAGTTTCATTTGTGGAATGGCTAAAGGCGTCAATCCATCAATGCGCTGGAGTGATTTTTAATTGGTGAAATATTATGTGTCTAATTGCCAATGCAAAGCAAGGTGACGCAGCAGTATATCAGTTGCGTCCAAAACTCTCCCACGTTCATATAATGTTTGATATTTAACGCCACTTGCAGCCATAAGAAGACTATATGATTATACATCATGTTTAAATCGACAATAAAACTAATCGTGTTGCCGACGGACCTTACAAGGACAAACTGGCCCTTAGTTACCTTGTAATGAGAGACTGCTGTATGTCGTTACAACAATCAAATCATGTACGATAGATAAACCAACTGTTTAGTATGTTTAAAAGTAAGCACTGATTTCATTTGTAACATCAGAACCAGGAACGCGAGTGCTGTTGACCTTGAGCATGGTGTCTTAGGATACATATTTGTTGCATTCGGAGGTTCAGCAGCTTTCATTCTGAATCAATAGATGGAAATGATTAGATAGTCGTAATAGAAGGAGTCAACATCTGCTGATGTGTGTCTACACAACCGTGTACTGAATAGTATAGAAAACCAAAATGCTTTAAGGCCTGTTCGCATTTTTTGCGTGGAATGTGATGCTGACGAATGTTATTGAGTTTTTTATTGTGTTGTTTATGCATCAAATATACAGGGTCAAAACTAAGAATTTCATGTTAGGATATACGCTGCTTTTTATATTTGATGCATGATTCCCTTGCATACATATTTTGATTGCCATCTTGCAAATTTAATTAAACACTGACAAAGTCTCGACTTAAGTATTTGTGTATAAAACAATGAATATTGAGCGCAAATTGCATGGGATTTTAAATGCAAAGCATTGGCATTTTCTCAAATTTACCGCGATATGATGACTGTAAAATTCAATGGGAAATGTATCCATTCAGTCTGCCTGACAAACGTGTATGTTGAATAATGTCCCTATAAATGATAGCTACTTATATTTGCTGTGTCAATGATGTTTATTTGTTTTTTACGTCTGATAATTGCACTTCCCATCATAAGGTTGATAGATATCCGATGAGCTGGCCAACTTTCCTTGCATGAGAAGGCAATGTATTTATCGAAATTTTACTGATAAGTTAGGAATCATTTAACATGATTCTAATATCTTAAGCCCATTGCTAAGTGATTTTTGTTAGTGATTGCAGATCCCTTGGATGTTGTCGTAGGCCGCCGAAGCATTATTGTGTTAAATCAATTGGTGTTTAGCACGTCAGCAACGATACCGAATTTCGTTTTGATTTAACCGAACAATATCCATCCTTTACACATCAGCCCAATAAACTCAAGCTGCGCCTGTCTCTAAATTGTGGAATCGAAATCTCTAGCCATTAAGTAACGCACTTTTCATGCTGTCTACGCGTGTTCCCGTCACTTAAACGTGATAATAAAAATGTGCTTCTCTCCCCGCTATATGTTACGTGTGGGTGATTAATATACTATGACATTTCACAAGCAAGCAGTGATGATGTTTTCCATCTTAGAGCTCAAGTATTCACATTTGTGTTTTGTTGTGTCTTAATACGTTCTCTGCTAGGCAACATATATATTGTAGCATGTTAGCTGAGTATTTAAATTCAGTAAAATAACCTTTTGGCAAAGCAAATATTTCGTGACAAATAATAAACAAATATTGGCCCTCCTCATGTCCAAGTAATATTTTTAAATTGGACAATAAGAATGCACAATCTACAGTCACTACAACTTTATTATGACCATTCAAGACCTAGTTGCTTCTTCAACCTCCTTCGACTGGAGGGTATTTATTTATCCGTTTTCCTCTTTAGATGATCCATACCGTAACCCGTTGTACATGGTGGTCGCTGTATTCTTCTATGGTGCAAATGTGAAGCTGTTGGATATAATGACTTAAATTCATGAAGTTATGGAGAACGAAACAACTGAGCAACGATATGCCACACTAAGTGACTTATTGAACTCAATGTCATTACACGACTGATAAGACTCCCCGAAAGCATTAGTAGCGCATGTGAACTTGAAATGAGGTCAAAGTAATTATGATGCTATGACATAACATGATGAAATATATATTGTTTGCAGTCAAGGGTTCCATAATTATACGCTTACTAGAAACGTCTGTTTTTGTTTTCATTAAGACGCCACAGACCACGCAATCGCACATTTACAACGAGCTAAAGAAATTGTTCGTTTCTCTCTCTTGCTTGAGTATCATGTTTCTGTTGGATGGTTAGCTAATCCACAAACTAGCCTGATTAGATGCTTATCGTCAGTTGCTGATATGCATTGGCAGACACGGACCATTGCTTGTCACGTGCGTGCTTTACTTAGGCTAGATATGCGTCTTTAAGGATTGTTTGATAAAAAAAAAACCTATTAGGCTACGTATGATTCGGGATCCCTATACTGTATCATCTCATTCCTAGCACAGATCATTCCAGCAGTTGCAATCACGTATAATATAAAACATGAGACATTAACAGCAGCAGAACTGCAGAACCATAGGCGGAGAAACTATATGTAGAGTTATATCATAACAGACACTTGTAGGCACATGTGTGCGGAATATAGTATGGAATACATTATGCAACTCGTTTGCTTGTACATGCCTAATATTTCTCAACCACAACATTTGTCACAGGGTCTTAAAATCGGCATCTAAAGTACATCCGTTACCGGAAGCGAAAGCCATCAGAACGGTTCAATGTAATATAGTATTGCATGGGTAAAATGTGTGTAGTACAAAAAACTTATTGGATCTATTTAACAACTGCTTCTCTGATGGCGGTTTTTATGCTATCTGTTAGATAAAGGTGTGGCAATACTGCAGCATGTGTATATTTAGGCACGTAAATACGACTCGTTACACATTCGCATTGCAATCCCCTCAGATAATTTTTTTTCCGATCAGAAGCGAAACACGTTTGATGATGACCCTTAGTGGTAAATGAGGTTCATTGTGTCACGTTCATGACGAACGTAACTATGACATGACAATAACGCAGCTAAATACGTGTTTTGAAAGAAGTAGACGTAGGTGTGATGTCTGCAATCGATTAATATACGTATAAAAGAGCAACTAGAGGTCTACGGGCTAAGTAACCCGGAAGCCTGTTGGCAAACTTGTTAAGTGTGTTCATTTCAGTAAAAGAGACCACGAGAGACTGGTATGTGTTTTAGTCGATGGGGTTAACTGTTCTACCCAGTTGCTTTGCATAATTCACTTTGTGGATGCAAATATGTCTGAATATGTTTGTCTACCACTGGCTAACCAAAAAGAAAGAAATGTTGACGGATTTTATTTACGATATGAGATGAAAGGCAATACCTACATCATCATACTTCTGTGTTATTCAGGAATAACATAATAGTGTATGTGCTTTGTTTTAGATGAATTGCTTATGATGCTTAAAACCAAAAACACTGTTCCTGGGCAACAAACCTCCAACTATTAAAGTCGGACTGCTTTAAAGGGAAAGTTTAGCACACGCTATTGTGGTAAATGCAAAATCGCCTGAGTGGTAAATTGCCATCCAAGCGCTCACATTATGCCAGTTAATATGAACGCAAGCAGCTATATATCACAGAAGAAGTACGGAAAAACTGACACACACACAAAAGACTCTGAGAATAGGGAGCTTGAAAATGGTAATAATGTCCGCTGTTCTACCGCATTCTTCCTATCTTCCTATAATATGGTGACAGTGATACTCGTATGGTTATAACCCAGTGATTACGGCTATTGGTACAGCTGGGCTATATCACCATTATAACAACATTCGGTATAAAAACAATTTTATATGGCCATGTTAATCAAACATATACACGAAAGCAACCGTTGAACTAAAATTTTCTCTAACTTTGCATTAGAAGTGGTATTTTAGAGTTGGTCGAAGAGTTCGCATAATAACCGAATTAGCAGAACCATTGACCGACGTCATTAGGTTGTATTTGAACCCTTTTCCGTAAATAACGTACAAAACGTAGGTTCAGAAATGACCATGTGGATATCTTGCACACATATACACTTGCATGCATACTCTATGTGTATAAATGGCGCTTCCAAAATCGATCGGTGCATATAATGTCTGTTATTTGATTGCCATTGCTGGACCAGCTGAGTGCTTTATTTATCTGTGACCCCAACTTTGGCATAGCTGACAGCCGATATCGAGATGGCTTGAGGTGCTGAGCTTAAAACCTCTTTGAACAGTACGCCCAGGGCCTGGTGTGGATATCAACTCGGAAATAAGCATTTACCAGGAAGATGGGTTGGTTATTTACTGTTGTTATTAAGCCAGGGTTTTTTTCTGACTGCAATAGGAGGCAGTAACATTTACCTCAGGAGTAAATCTGTATGCTTTTCTACCGTAATCGTTTATCGTTTTGCACGCAATGACCAGTAACAGATATTTGATTGAGAAGATGCGCTTTCATTGATACTATTGCTGTTCATTGCACGATGTAGATACAGTAGGATCCATGTTGCCTTCGATAATGTTTTGCTCACTATCTTAATCGTTAACAGGAGTCATGGCGCCTGAGGAATACTGATTAGCAGTCTGCGACTAGTTGCGGATGCTATCGATAGCATGGACATTGGCCAGTGATATGAATTCAAAGGAGGTGTTTGTCGAATTCATAAGCAGTCCATATTAGCAATCAAGTGGTGAATAACCAACGTCGCTATACCCTACAGGACCCAAATATATTTCCTAGATAACAACAGCAGTACTTCGACACTACTTCAGGTCGGCGATCATGTGGATATTGGGGAAATTTGTTGAAGCGTTTTGCTAGATGCATGGTACAAGGCCCATTAAATACTGTGCAATTAAGGAGGTCACAGTATTATTGACGCGAAGATGTCATCACCATTACAAATACGCAGACTGGGGGTGCGGCATGCAAGTAGACAGGTCTTTGAACGGTCATGCCATGCAGACTCTGAATCGCATTGAATCATTAGTCAATTGATACCTTCAAGTGTTGCATTAGGCCAATTAGTTACGAAGTAACAAATGCCATATACGATTCAGCTGTGATCTATTTGCTCATTGCGGCAGCTTTGTCACAATATTGGCTCAATTTGTTTCAAAAGTTACAATTTACTTAGATTAATAGCAATATTGTTGATTTCTATTCATTGTTTAGGGGACATAAAAAACAACAATGACAAAAGTTTCCTTACGTTCAAGGCATGGGTGCGAATGCGATAATGTTCTTGTGTCGTAATATGTTGACATACTTTTAAATGCTGTTCATTTCGAGCTAACTTTCGCAAACTCATTTACCATTGGGTTCATCACTATTAGTGTCATCATAGATTCGTCATGCTACATATATTTCCGCATATATCGTTGTCGTCGTCGTCATCATCATCATCATCATCATCTTAATAATTTTTGTCATTGCAATCATTGTGGACTAGCGGATTTTAATGGTGCTTCGACGAATTTATGAATCTAACGCTATTGCTTTTACAGTATGCAAGCTTAATACAATGGTATGAAACATGCACTCCCTGATTTTATGGGACGGCCGGAAGTAAGGGGCATAAGACAAATTCAGCTATAATTGATTTGGACTTATATCAAGATATCCAGTGAATGAGTGGTAATGGTCTATGGAAAGGCAAATGCTGATATTGCTTTCGGCTAGGGATATAACAAAATGATCAGGTTGTCGTTGTACGAATTGGTTAATATGTGCGTCGTGGGTGTTCCAAGTGACGAATTAAGTAATCTATGTCTTTAAAAGCGCACTTGTTTATAAATGTGAACAACAAACCCCCGTCCAAGGCACATGAGAATGCCTAACATTATTTAATTGAATTTATCTGTTCACAGAAATGTTATCAATATTCTTCCCGACGTCGAATGAAAAAGTAATGTTAAGTACATCCGATACTTGCTAGTCGAACTAAATGAACCGCCGGAAAGATGCAGTAGGATGTATGTGGCTTAAAGTTGTAACTAATGGGGTAGCGGGAATTTATCATTAAAGACCCAACTTTAATAGAAGACGACATATAAAACGATGATCTTATCCCGCAAAGCGCATAGTAAAACCTTTCAGAATTAGTTTACCTGCCTAATGCTGAATTCTGAGAATTGATTACTCTTCGTATTTCAATCACTCTAAATGGAATCATCTCTATAACTCGATTACTTCCTGAGTGCGAATCGCATGCTTGAACATGACGTGGTTGTCAGTCATTTGACTGATATAACCACGGCATATATTCGAGATCCGAAGGCTTGATCAGGCATTAATGGCGCATATTGGAAGATATGTAAGTGCCATCTTTCTGAATGATGATCGCTGAGTGTGATGTTGTAATAGAATGGGTATGTGGGTGGAATGGAAATCGATGAGTGCGAGGTACAACGCCTCTAGTTGGTGTTTATACAGTAATGATATCCACTTGCTCAAAGTAATCGTTTAACGACAGTGAACTGATCAAAGATACTGGGACCCGAGTTGGTGATGATATTGCAGTTCTTAGATGATCGCTGTCCTTCTCCTTAAAATACCGCAGTTGGTACAGCGGCAGCCTGACTGGAATAAGTATCAAATATTTTAAGGCTGTCTGCGAAAAGCATTTGCTGGGGCACATAATGGATGGTTACCATAAAGCATTAACCAGTTAGCAATTTGTACCGGTGCTGACTATCCACTTATATCCCAATTGATTCTCTTTTGTACGATCGTTTAATATTGATACCGAGGACAAACCATCCTATAGTTATGACAACCGAAAAAGCTGCATACTAACGTTCCAGCGAAGTCCTCGTCTATTATCCGGCATACACCAAATCAAATCATAACAATATTTACAGTGAAATCTAATCAATATCCTCTTTTCGTCACTGCTTAAACTAACAGCTTGGTATATGAGTGGTCTACATAATGATATCTTTAAGCAGATGCTAGCTTTGCCCCCCAGTAAGGTTACCGAGTCACAGCATATGACAATCGCATAACTCTTACCTATCTCAGCAGGTATAATACTCTTATTCAGATACCAACACAAGGGCCTATTGCGAAGGTGCGATGTTAATGATAAAACATTTTAAAGAGAATGTTCGATGAGGATCGGGAAAAGTTAAATACGCTGATATGAAAATCGGATGTATGAATAAATGAATATATATAAACGTTATTTCACACTTTAAGGAAACATTCATCTCAAAGTGAAATTGGCGAAGAAAAAGCTCATGGCCAAACATGCCATAGTGTTTCTCGGTATTATTGTATCATATCTGATAACGTATATTACAAGTCCTATAAATGAACATAGTGACGTGTAATGGTGGAAGCGTCGCTTTAGACAGTGGTTGCAACAGGAAAATATCAAGTCCATAATTTATAGCTTAATGCCAATAGTTTGTTTCCAATCTGAAACTTTGCGAGCCATTACATACCAACGAACAACGTTAGTATGCGCCTGATTGGCGACTTTATTTTATACCTTTGTCGCTGCGTTGATCTCAGCCGAGTAATAGTGGATAAGGACATAACAATGTCCACATCGGACCAAGGTATCAAAAACCGAGATGTCAGGATGAAAAGCAATTGCTAGTTAGGCTCTACGTAGACACAATGGAGACAAAAGGCGGTGAATATCTAATGATAAACAATGATTCAATGTGAATGAATTGAAATAACAATATGACATAACCACATCATTGCCTATCACCGCTCTAATCGAATTTGGCATCAAATCAGCTTTGAACTGCGTTGATTGGACTTGACTGCACTGACATCCGCGATGCGAAGCACTGTTGTTCTACGTCAATGATGTAAACGACGGTCGTATTATGCAAAAATCGATGATCTTTCTCGCTACTTTTGCCAACGCTCATATAAGGAAAGATCCCACTACATCATTATGCACCCTCTTTGATAATTGTTAAGGTTTATGATACTGGCAATAAACGTGTAGCTGAAGTGAATGGAGAACAATAGCATTTGCTTAGTGCTGAATATACGGTGTTATAGCATAGGATGATATTTGTCATGATTGGTGTCCGCAAGAACAACAGCCCTAGAACCAATATATGTTTTTCGGCATTCATCTTTATCAATGACAATTTCAGGTTAAAGTTCTTAAGTATATAAGCTATCTCAGCGAGTTCCAACTATTCGTGAAAGTTATGTCTAAATGCATAGATTCAATCATAGCTTGCTCTTCCATTCAGTGTTGGCTTAACCAGCACTTTCGAACTCAATCGCAGATAATCTCTAAATTTGAGCCTAAAATATGTAAGTTAAACCCTTCAATGAAACACGGTCACATCATAAAAGAATTTAATGTGCTACTGCAAAAACCTAGAAGTATTTTAAAGGGCGTATTTCCTTAAAACAATATAATGAAAACGATGAATTGTTCAATTCTGAACGGTAAAGTCGGAGACCTTTTGAGTTTCGCCTGCAAATTATTGCTTCCATTCTAACTTGCCAAATTACCTCCCCACCTCACTAAAAATATTGTCTTTATTTATCGCTGCGTCATAATATTCTGCGATATTACTATAACACATAAACAGAGATAAACTCTAAGTAACCTGGTCAGAGAGTCGGCCTTGGTCCCTCGCTTGATAAACTTGAGATACGAGAGGGCTTTATTTAAGATGTAATAATCCTCTTAAGCGCGGGATACCGCATCGAGTGGAGCACATTTGGTTCCATCTCGCCGACTCTTGATGACATTATCTTTAATGGATTACTGATAAGCCTCAACAGCACGTGACCAGCAAGGCGAACAGCAATGAGGCTGTCCAGGTGCAGAGCATACGTTCTTAGTTGTCACGATATCTACCCAAATGGCACCAGTTGAGGAAGGCATATTGCCTGGAAATTGACCAGGGACAGAGCATAGGCAGTCATATGAAACACCCCTGTACTCAGAAATGCCTGCACAATGACAGTCACTGAGCGATGATTTTACTTTCACTCAGAACCCGTTCATGAAAGACCAGACATACTTTCAATAGCGTAAACCTATACTCTTCAATAAAATTGTCAGTATGCTATGTTAAGGACGTGGAATCGAAACAAATCACACAAGTGTAGTAGAGCCTGCTATAACCTATTTTCAGCTTTGGGTATATAATAGCGTCAATCATATGCAATATGTGGGCTCAAATTCACGTCCGTCCCAAAAAGGCATCTGCATTTAACAAGGCAATAAAAGCTGGGGTCAAGGATTGGACTTAATGGATAGCAATTAAGAAATTTGTAGGGATTCGGCCAATCAAATTGTGATAATGTTGCTTACAGCACTTAATAGATTGTAGTTTAACGTTGGGCAATGCTGTCAAATTCTGCATAAATGTATGGACTGGTACATCAGACATGGGGTAGGCAAATTTACTTTATACAGCATAAACCATCTTAAACTTTTACAGCATGAAATACTATGATATTTCGCTGAAACACTTGATACAATTGAACACCCGCTATCAAAATCATAATGGGGTAAATATACTAGGGACGAAGAGCATGCCGTTTGAGGATGTTCTACATAGGGCATTGTTGGTTGATTATCGAGAAGTTGTATTTTCAATATAGACGCATATACCCTACAATTTGCTCTTAGGTAGCACATATCGTACAGCATGAATGGTCATCATATTAATTTCCTATTAAAATGGAGGTTGTGTTTTAGCATAACATTAAATAAACAAGCCGGACGGTAAAGTAAACTTGCAACGTAATTAGTCTTTAACATGTAAACTGCATCCGACACATTGACTTTAACAAAGATGGCAGAGTTATAACACGTCCTAAATGCCAAGTTTCATCATTACATCGCAAAAATAAATGATTTTTTTTACCCTAAGAAAGGTTATAAACACACAAATACACACACACATATTTAATGTACATATATGCTCATATATATATGTATATTTATATGAATATATAAATATATATGTGCGTGTGTATACATATGTTCATACATATATATATATAAATAATAAATATCTCTCTCCCTCTCTCTCTCTCTCTCTCTCTATATATATATATATATAGTTATATTTATATATATATATGCCGATATATGTATGTGTATATACATATTTATATGTTTAAATATATATAAAAAATATATATTGACATATATTTGTTTACTAAATGCTATATATATATGTATATATATATATTTATATATATATATTTACATATATATATATTCATATATATATTGTTTATGTATATATACATATATATATATATATATTCATATATATATATATATATATATATGTATGTATATATATATATATATATATATATATATATATATATATATATCTATATATATATATATATCTATATATATCTCTATATATATCTATATCTATATATATATAT
Source organism: Urechis unicinctus (assembly GCA_034190875.2). Classification (NCBI taxonomy): domain Eukaryota; kingdom Metazoa; phylum Annelida; class Polychaeta; order Xenopneusta; family Urechidae; genus Urechis; species Urechis unicinctus. The sequence goes on from CM067356.1 coordinate 27,374,424, forward strand.
ATCTCTATCTCTCTATATATATCTATATATATATATCTATATATACTGCAACATGCGTGTCCGTGAAACTGTTAACTTTAGATAGGACTTATTTATTGTTAGGGCGACTTATGACATAATTCAAGCACCCAGATATCACGGCGCATGAATGTTATTACTTTATGTTTACATTAGAAAATATAATGTCATTCTAAATACAACATCGGTCAGTTATTTAATTGATACGATCTGCTAAAAGACAAGCCAAATCAAATGATTTTCGTTTGTGGCCCGCATTATTAATGTTCCGAGTGTTTGAATGTCTAATACTTCTGCACAACTGCATATTCTATTAATCATCGCGACCGTGTAAGTGCTGCTTACAAAGAGATGCGATTTCAGGCGCAATTTACTTGCGCTATCTAAAGCGCTTTGATTGCCAAGATACTATAATTCTAAGATAATGATAAGTCCATTAATTAATTGGTGCCGCAATATTGTGTTGTGCTGTCGGAATGGGGGTGGGGGTAGGGGTGGGGTCCTGATTTGAATGCCGACACTCTCACCAACATCACTTTCTTCATGTACGACATTAACGAAGCGTAAACCTGTCGGACGTTTGCTCCTACAGCAACGGGTTAGCAGGATCATCACATGGGCATCACTAGCTCGGGGTTTTGTATTCTGCATTGGACAAAAAACCACTTTCAAGCATCTTGCTAAGTGGATCGTTCCAAATACATTGCGGAAGCATGGATTACACTCCTTGGTATATATATATATATATAAAAATTCGTTGTATAAACCTTTATTGAGCGAAGCTAAGCACCAAATGCCTGCCACGTGAGATGCAACATCTGCCCAATCGGTTCGTGTCGGCATTATCTTAGACTACTGATCACCAAATGATTGACACTTAAGCGTCAAGAAAATATAACCCGGCTTTATGGGATAACATTATTCCTCCTAATCCACTTTTACCCGTTCACCCTCTGTGTTCATCGCTCAAAATCCTTAGCCTACGTTAGAATATTAGGCCCTGTACTCCTCCTAACCCTCAGGACCGTCCAGATGTGCTGAAGACGTGAGCATCGCACATCACAGTATTTTATCAGGCTAAATTCACTGCGTAGCCGTAATTGACATGTTCGTAGCGCTGTCTATTGCATGTCGGCTGCATCTAGTAGTAACGAATATCGAATGTCATACTACCGGTATTGCTTATACCAAAGACTGCGGGTTCTCTTTGACCCAACATGCATGGTCCAGCAGTGTGACAGCTGGATACGCCGTTGCATAATGGAATGAAGCGGTTATGCATATTATACTGGCGTTTGAATTTTAAGATATCTGCTACGGTTTTGCCTTGCGTGATCATCTCATAACAATGTGATGTAGAACGCCCTGATTCCCAAACTGTGAGCTAACAACTTGCTGAATGATCCGTTGATCAAAGTGTAATTGTTGTGCATGTCCTACCCATAGTGAGAAAGTTGCAGCGAGGTAGGCGCAAACTGAATTTATCAATGCTTGAATCGCGATGCAGAGTTCTGCCAAGCACCGTAAGGGCAAAATATATTATACAATTTGATGAATAGCGCGTCTATGAGATATCTGCAAATTATTCACTCAGTCCTTTTTATATTTACAGTTAACTCAACAAAACCTTACTCCCCGAGATAACTATGTGATTAGCTGCGATTATTATATCCCGAGCGCGCTTTCATAATATGCCCCCCCCACCTGCTTGACAAATGTTCACCGACGAGAGCAATCGCTGCAGCGTATATGAATAATGCCAGTTTATTATTGGTTAAATCTTTGAGGTCATCTAAAAAGGTTGGAGGATAGTTTGACCCAGTAGCAAATAAGTCTCCTCTATTTGGACACTGCGGATGCTTGCAGATTTGTTTGTCTCCCAATCAGCAAATATACAAATATTTGTTCCAATAAAAATAGCCCTGTATATGATGTAGTGAATGGTTTTAGTTATGGTTCAATACTCCTGTCAATTGCTATACAGTCTTTCACAAAACCAATACATTAAACGAAGCACAATGGCGAAATTATATTTTAATGGTAGTGAATCAAGCAGGAAGGGATGAGTACTCCACCAATACATACCGTATTGAAAAAGATGATAGTGATGTTAATGATGATTATGATGATGATGACGACTTATATTGCTATTATGCGCTTCTGCCGAGGAGTGAATTTGGCGCCGCAGCCGAATCGTAGACAATCAAATACATATTGCATACTGTGCGGGGCCGATGTTTTTGTTTGCTTATCATACAACACTCAACTCGCCAATATAACATGCTTCGTTTTTTATTGAACCTTAACTCTTAGTCACATTCCCTCAAGCAGTCGGTGACCTGGTCGTTAGAGTGATTTGGTCATATGAAATTCACTTTAACTTTTAGACCATACAAGCGATCTATATATGCACAACACCACTGCAGATACTCAATAACTGCTTCAACGCTCTGGTACATATTAAACAGCACTTATGGTACATGTAGCTCTCTAGTGGACGCTATGTTCACAAATCATGTCCACATCAGGCAATTAATTGCACAACCCAGCGCATGGCGCAGTCAAATGGATCTCGTCGTATCCAGGAGAGCCAATGCTGACACCCAATACAAATCATGGATTAACTGACAAGAGTACGCAAAAAGCCCCTGTATTAACCATCGAACGAGGCGGTGCTTTATAGAGACAACAAGCTCGTAGAATAGGCTAGCGACGCTTTGTGAGACATGAATGAAAACGGGTTAAAACGTTCCACATTTATACGTGGTTTACTCGGTCAGCTCGTAAAATAGAAAACAGCCTAATACAAAACTCTGCCTAAAGTCTTGGTTAACAAAATTTGCACCGATTTATATTCATTGTTAAGGAGAAGAGTGTCGTGGCTGCTTGGTCTTATCAAATTACTGCATTTATGGACAATGAAAAGGAGAAATACAGAAATGTAAGCAATTTCGGACACTAAATCATGTGAAATACTATGTGTAGTATTTTATTCACTTGATGCTATTTTACCTAAGTTAGATCGGTTAGACTGTACAGTTGTGGCAGGGTGCTGCTGTTCTAAGCGGCGTTGATTAATGGACAGTATTATTAACGCAGTCAGACCCCTTGCAACCTCTTCAATGTAGGTCTTATACTATATCTACTACGCACAATTTGGTAAATTCCCATGCATCTCATTACCCGCTCAAAATATCGCACACCATATGTTGTAAAGTAACATTCTACCATTTAAGCGGCTGTACTATAACCATAATTAAGCGGACCCTGTGCCTTAATTGGTTGGCCAATCCTGGCAATCAGGAATATTACTTTACAACACACACACCTTGGCACGCGTGTAACCAACCTTTTTTTTATAATAACTACATGAATCTAAGGTAAGCTACTTCAGATAGATTTAGTGGCGCAAAAGGCGATCTTTAAAAACTGCTGCCGTATCAAACAACATTGTTGATTTTGCACACTGATATAGGACACGCTATGTTATCACACTGGATTGACAGGTGCATGTGCAGTTTGCAAACAAACTTACGTTTCTCTAGCTTCAGATACCAAGTACATATCGCCTTCTACTTAAAATGCGGTTTAATAAACAATAAGGCTTTCCGGTTGTTTTGCGTCATGAAAGACAGACGATCTTCATTGTACACGTATGTACGACGCCCTGGATATAACACTGGTTGGCTATCATATTGCAGTGCATAAATGTCAGTGGAAGTTCATCACGGGGAGAGGCCAAAAAGTGCACTTGTCATCATAGATAATATTCGTCGTGCTAAACATTATATCTGCTTTTGATCACGGTTAAAACAACAAGTAGTATTGGAAGTTGCGCAGCTCATCTAATTCGAGTTTTAACGCGTAGGAAGCCTCTGAGAGCATTCAAAAGTACACCCAAACATGATCGTTCAGAATCCAGAGTTTCAGAAAAAGATCGTTCAGTGTGCATACAAAACATTTGATGATCATATGGCGCGAGGAACCAATAATATCAACGAGACCCAACTCCCATCGGGGTCGACTTATTACAGGCGGTATAGTGACGTGTCAATGCACCAAGGTGGCTACTCCATTTGATGCGATATATCTCTTTGAGTCATACGGGGAAAGATATATTTTATTTACGCATGACCATCATTCCTTAACATATCAACAGGCAGTGCGTCCCTAGATAGACCTGGGCTGGTGTAGTAGCCGGATCAAGTCCATACTGTTTGAATCAAGTTTTCCAAAATATTTCAAACACGTCTGCTAGCTGCAGCACGACTGTTCTCGAATATAGGTCGTGATATTCACCCGTGTTCCTACACCCGAATGTTTTCCGTGTGGTCTAAGCGTGATTGTAATCACTGTCACCGATACTCTGATTGTTGAGCTTACTATAATACTTTTTCAGGCAGTTTGGACTCAAACTTAATTCAACTATCGGTGCACTCATATCGATGCACACACTGTCAAAGTACAAGATTTCTTGTTTCTTTATCAGTGTCGTAACGTGATGCAACCAAATAGGGAAGACCGTAGGCTACTGTTAACGTTTTCAATTGCTTTCTGGTTTGCTAGCTTATTGAGTAGTGGTATGTAGGAGCATCAAACTATTACGTTTTTTCTTCCTCCGACTCCCAGCCCGACCCTATATCGGTAAACTTTTCCTATCGTTGATTGATCCTGTTATCTGCAGGTGGCAGCATCTCCTGATCATGGCGTAAGATGGGTTCAAGGTACTCAACTACCCGTGCATGCATGCGTGCTATATACGACTGCCCAGCCAGTGCCGAATCATCTCAGCGCAAAGCACTAATTGACAGCGACCCCGCGTCAAGAACGATTCATAATTATCAACAAAAGACGTTATTGTAGTTTGTCAATGTATTTTGTCTTGAACGACAAATATACACATGCACATGCATTGCGTAAACAATTTGTCATCCAAGGATTACATAGCGTTTTATTCTGTTTGTTTGTGCGAAATGTTTTGGTTAGGATTGTTTCATTATATATTTCAATAAGTTGCGTCTTACATTTGTCATACGCTTGACTTGCTTCAGTTTATGTGAACATTATGTCCAATGATAATGAAGCTAGCCTCTGCTGAAGTGCAAATATATTATCATCAGTTAAGGATGCTTTATATGATTTTTCACATGAGTTCTAATCACGTAATAATTTAGAATGATGCAAAAAGTTAATCGGCGACCTTTCGGGCTGCAATATTCGAATATCAGGGTAGGACCACGAATGCCTTGACAAGATATGCCAGCACCGAATATTTGACAGGCAGCATCCTTATCGCGACGGGAGGCATTATGTAACATAGTTAGTTAGGTATATTGGAATGATTTACTGGAAATAAAATGAGCTTACATTCTCTTTCGAGAAAGAAATGCTGACAATGCGACCCTAATAATCTTTGCCATCCGAATATGACAGTCGTACCTATTAGCTTTAAAAAGGAGTTGCTCCAAATATTTAAACTTTGTTTAGATTAATCTGGTCACGCATATTTGATGATGCATGTGCCTTTTTTACCCGAAAAAAACTTGTTTCTCTCTCTCTCTGACGACACCTGAACGTTTTACCTTTCCCCACTTATAATTCTCTTATAACACCATTATTAGACAGGTGTGGCAGTGGATCACTTGTACATGTCACTGGTTATCCAACGTATCAGAATCTGGTTCAGCAATGCAAAAGGGTGAAATAAAACCCTGTTACCAAGAACTAGTTACTAATGATAAATAAATGCAGAAAGTTCTAGATGTCACATATGGATACCGTGCACACATACATACTCACACACATGCACACATACACATACTAACACGCGCGCATACGCACACACAAACGCACATACACAAATGAATTACACATTCGACTGATATGAGTTTAAATAATGTAGATAATGATTGTCTTCAACTTCTTTTGATGAATCCATGCCCTTGTATGGTTGACAGCCAGTGAAGGATGAGATGCCGCTATACATGGATTTATAGAACCGTAGAAACTTTTAGTGCGAGGGACAGTACAGTGTTAATGGACCATACGGATATCCGACCTGAAATGACGGTGTGATATCTGCATCAAACACCGAGAAACGTTCGTCATACACTGGTGTTAACTAGCCAACAGGAGGTATTCCGAACGCGTCCATAGCCAGTGACATGCACCATAGGATACAGTGACATAAACCTTAGTAATATGCACCCTAGGAAGCAATGACGAACACCTTAGCAGGCAGTGACATACACATTAGGAGGCAACAGCGTACACTTAAGCAGGCAGTGACATAAACTAATGAGGCACTGACATTGATAAGAAAGAGTCAAGTTTTGCAGTATAAGTGTTCCAACAGACGGCGGAAAAACATAATGACTGGCCGTGCTGAGCAAAACAGATGAACAACTTTATTACCATGCACGTGAGGCAGAGCTCTGTACATATTTCTTATTACCTTCTTGTATTTGAGACAACACTCACATAAACTTTCAAAAAAACATTCGAAACCGATATCAGATAAAGCCTACCGTCCTGGGAGCTTGTATTGTGTTGAGTCGCATGTTAACTAAGACGCTGTTGCATACAACGATACAAATGATTATTGACACATTTTAATGCTGTTGTTGCGTAAAATAGATATTATATTTTAGTTATTCAGTCCATTGGGTGTCAGTTATCGGTATATGGGGCATCAATTGAAGTCCATCTTGTATCGTTAAGTTAGATAAATATATATATACTCTTATTGTTGGGGTGGTGGAGGGGGGGGGGGGTGTCTGCATATTGTGGTTGTATTGTGAGACAGGACGTGATCATTAACTGTTCTAGATTGCTTAATCGATGTATCCACCAATTTTATAAGTCCTGAATTAATATAGTAGTGGGTTCGTAAGATTTTGATTATATCGGTGATTGAACGACAGTCAATGAGTTAGTATGGACTGCCTCTGTCTCTGTCGCATATCATAATTTGATTTACATGGCTGCGCAGTACCACAAGCTAGTTATGGTTACCGAGATGCAGTACTTTAATTGATCAAGAACTAAGTACGCTGCATCATATTTGGAATAAATTTAACCTCAAGGGGTATCTTTATGCGCAGTTAAGAGTTGCCATGCTAAATTGGGGATATAATCTCGCATTGATCGCTTCACACCCAATGAAGGTGATTCCAATCAGGATAGGTAATGGCATACTGTTAATGTTCAGCTTTACAAACGTAAACTTGTGGGATATACAACGATTGGAATGACGAATACCTGAGGGGGTGTGACAGGTGGCGCTTGGCTCACTCGTGGATCTGGAAAGCTGATTTTTAATTATCTAAAACAGCTGTGGGGTTTTCTTTGTGAAACTAATGACTCATAGGGGCGAGTAATGATGATGGGTAGATATGATGTCAAAAAGTTAATTTGGCATATGATAAAATTATAATCACTACATGACAGCACAAAGTGCACATGTCTGTTAATGTACAGTCTGCTTATAACCCGGAACAGAACAGAACAAAAAGCGACAGGACATGCGTTTATTTGTCAATATTATAAGACTACATAGCGGCGCGAACAGTCGGCCCTCTGGAACATCAATTTGATCACTGACCTCGCGCGTTCTTGGGGACCAACTGCTAGTCCTAGAGAGAACGGCGGTGGCGCATGTGATACGAGGCAGTTGCTTCGTCAGGTAGACTCCCGGCGCACCCCTGTACAGATTGGCTTTGAAATTCTACAGACTTAGCTGTGATTTGGGTCAAATTGGTTATAAACGCATCATTCAAACTGTAGACCATTCTTTCGTGAATGGTACCTGAAATGCAGGCTATGCTTTTTACGAAACTCTTCAATTATGCGACCCTTTATGGCCAGCATTGGAGCTTCACATAATGATTCCCAGGTCATATAGACTGCGTACGCTGACAAAGCAGCCCTTGGTTACTCTCCACGGAAGACAAATTATGTAATTAATCTAATCATTGATATATCATCGTTAAATAGTGTATTTGGAGTTTGGAGTGCTGTATACATAATATGGGGATTATATAGATCGACCATTGCGGAGAAATAGTTTATATCAAATTCTAGACCCTACATCTAAATACATTTATATCAAACTAGAGCTGTACTCAAGTGGCATAAAGTATTTAACGAGACGAATGTCGAGGGAAGATGCGAGGCTCTAAGTCAGAGGCTTGGTGGTTTGGTTGAAATACGAGAGCGTATAAATCCTTCAATAAGTGCCACATATCTCGGGATTTTACTCCCTTCAGACGAATAAAAGCTATCATATTCGGAGTGATGGTCCATTAAATGTGAGATATATTGAGAGTGGACTGCTGATACCATTTTGCTATTAATATGTGTCCCCGTGATGGATTTTCAAATAAAGAATATCGCCACGTGAACGGTATAGTCACTTAACCATATGCGTCGATTCGAGCAAATGTTGTACGGTGCTACGAGGGTTTATTCACACAACACACAACTTATTTACTTCTTTGGCTTCTTGTCCGAGCTCTTAGTGCATCAAAAGCTTATTATGATGTACAATCAACGGGTATTAAATACAATTCGCCGTAGTTTTATGACATCGCTTGCAATTTGGAACGGTTAATCACCGACTTGCACCTAGGGTTGTAGTTCCTGTAATAATGATCAATCTGCGATGTTTAATACCAACTATGAGAACTATGATTGATGTTTACCGTAGTTGATTTCAACGTGAAACGCATTAAACTGTTTGATTAATTGGCACTGTCATTGGCTAGCACATAACAATGGTTGTTCGAGCTTTGCCCCTCGTAGTCGATATTTAAATGAAACCGTTCGGTCAGGGCGGTCTGCTACTCAGGCTATGTTCGATCTCATAAGGGGAGCATCGATGTACCAACCAACTACATGCCTTTCATCAACGAAAACCACATCTTTACCAAACCAATGATGAAAACGATTACGGGCATCACCATAAATGTTATCGGGTTAATGATGCGGTCGCTCACTGTTTCATCATAATTATTTGATCACAGACTACTCTGTTAAGCTCACTGTGCACGTGTATACCTGTCTAGTGTAGGTCAAACAGAATTATCTAGATGCGTTGGCTCTTAATTGGTTTGACTACAAATGGTGATTTATTTGACCCATATAATTTCAGTCTTAAGCACTGCGTACGTACAACCGACAGAGGGAGGTGAGCCACTAGAACAGGTGGGTCTTGAGATTAACCCATGGAATGTAAAGCGGGATGACTTATGTACATCGTAAATACAATGCAACGCACCATGTATTATTATGTGCGTTTTTTTATGATCAGGTCATTGTTAACAAGAACGCGGTATGTTACACTATGTAGCACTGCAGACGAATATTACTGCTATATAGATCAATGTTGCTTGTGATACTAGGAATTGGCTTATGAATTATTCTGAATACAAACAAACTATAACATTATTTGAGCATATTACCCCGCGTTTATGCTGACTGATGAATTCGGTGGCAATATCATACATTCACGCACATGTGCAGCGTACAAGCAAACGATGGCATCTATGTATTTCTATTACACATATCAGAAGGAAGCAGGAGCTAAAGATTCTGCAACTTAAGATGTAAACTAAGTATCGTATTCTACAAAACCATGCTTACAGCCGCGGGGTAAATTGATCATTCGTACAGCTGCGGTTTGTTTTTCAATTCATATGAATGACAGAAGCAGCAAATAACAGCAAAAGCAATGTGTTTAACTATTTTTAAACTTCATAAACAAAGGAAATGGGGCTGTTGTACAAGGCTTTGTGGTGCCGTCGATTTTTTTGGGTCTCATAATTGTCTCGAACCTATATTATGAATTCCCGGTTGGCCGTAGGCTGACTGCTGAGCTATTACTATTATATAGATGTATATATATATATATATATATATATATATATATATATATATATATATATATATATATATATATATATATATATATATATATATATATATATATATATATATATATATATATATATATATATATATATATATATATATATATATATATATATATATATATATATATATATGTATGTATATATTTATATTATTGGAAGCAAAAATCTGGACATGAAACATAAGACTTGTTGCAGGTTAAGTCGTCCATCATTTCGTCCTATCGTTATGCAGCGACTGGCGTAATGTATGGATCATGTTTTTCTTATGCCAGAGAGGCTAGGGTGAAATCGCTTTACTTATTGATGATGATGCCTCTCCAAAAACTGTTTTCAGTATTTTCAATCGCCTAGTTATCGAATTTTCCAACAGTTGCCCTATGCACTTCTGGTAGTGAACCTCCCGGGATATGATTAATCAGACAGCATTACGTATTGTCAGTAGGTAACCTCTGGGATAAAATATAGCTTTAAGCACCATCGGCTCTGGGATACGTGATGTGATTGACCACAATTAGCGGCACATTTCATGTAATTAAGACACCTGCAAGTTACAAAACACGATCTATATTACTCTGCCACCGCTGGGAGTTCGTAACATACGCCATGTCAATAGGAGGATGCAAATTACTGATCTCTTGGAACAACCAAATATTTTTGCTTGAATTAAATGAATGTGTACTCACTCGATCTGCAGGAGTATACGTTTACGTATCGCAGTAGATAGTATAGCGGACACGCAATGATAGTGCGAGCTTGTATTGAGAAAAGGGTGGTGAAATTAATGCAACATGACGCTTACAATATTCGTCGTTCTTGCAATGCATTTCTATCAATGCGTAATGTGGTGTCAATACGTGGCGGCGTCGAGCAGTATACTGATAACTGTATCTGGCACGCAGCAGTTAATGCGGTTTGGTAGCATTCCGGTGCTTTTCTTCCCTTGGGATGACAGCATTAGATGACGGAATTGCTTTGAGAAAATAGAGATATTTTGATAGCCATTTTCTGCAACAACATTCTACTTGGCTGGGATTTCAATCTACATTAACGAGAGCAATCGCACTGCAGTTGGCGCGTTACATAGAAAAATGTGCGCTGTGGTGGCACAGAAATCCCATTCCAGTTGTTTTGATGATGTTTTGCTCTATCACAAGGGTTATGAAATGGCCAAATCAACGAGCTGATTGAGTCGGATTTTTTTCAAACGTTATCGTCTTTTATAAAATGTAAAATAATAGACTGCCAGATTGTCATATTGACAGTATCATGTCAACCTGAAATTCCGTATTATATCTGGCTCGTTTTTGTCGACATGCTGAACTATCTACAATAAATTGATGATATTACGCAATTGGTGATAGCAACGCCTTTTCAAAGCCGTAAAATTACTGGATTTAAGTTCGTAGATACGAATCGTCCATAAAGATGAACGATTGAGGTTGTTAATGGCCACTAAATGATTAAACTTTATGTGTTAATTTTATTTTGCACGGAATCCTGCATGAAAACATTATCTGGAATCTTCCTTGGTAATAAAGATCCATATTTCGCCGGCCAGATAAATGAAATGACTGCTGGTCTCGAATGTATCCAGATAATACCAATAAAGCTCAACAACATACATCGCAATTAAATCGTCTTGTATTTTAACAAAACTACATTACTTAAATGCCCGTATCACTGATTCAATCACGGCGCCTGAATGCATTGTGGAGTTATCTGGCATTCACATTGTTTTCCGGAACGGTCATTGACAACCCAGATTCATAGGTTGCTTGTTTTTGGTTTGACATTTATCGTATCAATTTGATACAAGGTTCAAACATCACTCCGCATATCCAAAGTAAAAAAAGTTCGAAGCATGTTTGTGGCAAACGATCGTATTGTTTTACAGCCTGGTTAACTAACAAGGATACAGTTGACAACTGAGATGTGGAATGGCCGTTGTCAATATTATATACTATGCCAATATACCAGGTGAAAATGCGAAATAGCGATCATTCGGAATGCCGTACAGCCTTGATCACGGGGTATGTGATAAACAAGCAAAGAGTACGATGATTTTTTATGGATGTTCTCGATGAAACGTAAATACATGCTTCATTTTCCACAAGTCAGGTTAAATCGGATGCTCTATGGGTAGTTGCAAAGTTCCAGCTTAAACGTCTGCCTCCAACTGAAAAACTAGTAAACGGAAAGTATATGATATATATTGATATAGCCATTAATAATTTTGACAGCGTCTTTGGATAGAGGTTTGTAAAGCATCTTGTGTAAATAATGCTGGCTGCAATTCGACTTGACAACAATAAATCAAACACTATTCCGTAAATGGTATGTCCTACCTCATTACCATATTATACGCATCAACCGGGTATGTGCAAGTTTAATGCATGCAGACCATATATAATGTACGGGAACATGACTTAATGTGCTTTACTTTCAATTTTCCGGTTAAATCGGGTGAAAATACGTTGCAAAGCTGCGATTAACGGCCTTTCATTTAACATCATTTTTGTAGAGAAAGCAGTGGCTTATCAACAACTATATGGAAGTCTGTCCTAAGCAAGCATGAACGAAACGTTGCAATATAAATGGCAGCATCTGGTAATAAAGTGGGGTTGCGTACTAATATATTGGCAGAGTGAATTGATGCTATATCCGCACATTAAAAACAACCACCAGCAGAAGACGCAATATTAGAACGTCCCTAAGCTGGTAGCCGCTAAAAGGGCTCAACATCGCGCCGTTTAGAGGACATAATATATGCAATACGAACATCTAATATACCGGTTTAGGAGTTAAAAACCCAATGATTAGCGCACCTGGTACTTTGTTTACCGGAAGCTAAAAGTTTTCCATTAAATCTAGTGCCAAACGTTCATTGTAGTGACATCAACAGAGCAACATATATGTCTACCTCTTATGGAGTCAAACTCTTGTGATTCATATATGACTAAAACTCAATGTTGGGAGTGGATTAAAAGAATGATTTCTGCAATTTAAGTCTAATTTGCGTGCATTTTGATATTTTGTCTATCGCAGGGGGCTGGGGAAAACAAATAGCATGATCGAAGCAAACAAACGAAGCCCTGAAACGCTTATTGTGGCGCAATGACCAACCACTAATTAACAAACGCCCTTCGCCCCCTGCCTGATGAAATCCACCTTTAATTGTGTCGATTACCTGCTTATCTACTTATCAACACTATACGAACATGCTTGCATTTAAGCTATTTTGGTATTTGATCGGGTCATTTGGCCATTTTTACAGGCACGAAACATTGCTGATATCTATTAAAAAATGGCTACGAATGAATGCATAGCGCAAAGGGTACGACTGGTACAAAAGGGAGACGAGTATGTGGGAGAGAAGCTGATGCTGATGTACTGAACAAAACATAGAACGATGACCATGGCGATGACCATGGCTTTTAAGCTAAATGACATTGTTCAAAACTGTCAGAACGTTCTTTGGATAAGATGACTTTCAAGCAGTTAAATTATCCGTCAATTTGAGATATTTTGGGTGATATTGTCGGGCATATTGTAACAATAAAGGCTATCAATATGTATATATATATAGATATATATATAGATATATAGAGAGAGAGAGAGAGATAGAGAGAGAGATAGAGATAGAGAGAGAGAGAGATAGAGAGAGAGAGAGAGAGAGAGAGAGAGAGAGAGAGAGAGAGAGAGAGAGAGATCTTCTAGAGAGAGAGAGAGAGATAGAGAGAGAGATATACAGATAGAGAGAGAGGTAGAGAGAGATATTAGAGAGATCATATATAGATATCTATAGAGATATATAGATAGATATAGAGGTAGATATAGATATATATCTATAGAGATGATATATAGAGAGATCTATATATAGAGAGATAGAGATATATATCTATATATATATATATAGATATCTCTCTCTATCTATATATATCTATATATATATATATATATATATATATATATATCTATATATATATATATATATATATATATATATATATATATATATATATTTCTCTACATGCAGCCCACAACCTGAAGATAATGATTCTTATCTCTTAGCGATAAGAGGGGTGGCTGGGCAAATATAATGAGAGAGAACCTAAGGCATGGCATGCTGATTATTACAGATGTGGGGAGTACCATAACGTATACGATAACGTTAATGAGTATGCTAACGATGTGCGATTATATGAGTGCAGGGCTCTAGCTAAAGCAATTTGCGTCGAAATCCTAAAAGACGAAGTTCAATTTTATAGCTGTGCGCATTCTGGTTCCTCTGGGAACAAGGAGTGCCTACTTTGTTTAACTGAATTCCGTATTGCGATAAGGCTCGGTATGAAGGGCTAATTGCGATGTATGCGATCGATCTTCATGATAACGAAAGTGACTATATACACTGTAAATGTATAGCAGGGCCTTGGCCTATCTTTCAGTAATCTTGCCGTTAATACGATGCATATTCATTTCAATGACTACCTTTCATTATTTCCACTATCCATTAGAAATGTCAGTAGAAAAACGGCGGTTTTTTATCTGTTAAGTGCACATATCTGACACTGACAGACTTGTGTTAATACCGCTCAGCTGCTTTTAGCACGGGATGAATAAGAATCATTTACGAACACTCGATCAATCCACGTGATATGCCAGCCAATCACTTGAATGCGTCCGGATTATTGGGCTTATATGCAGATAGCGACATTAGCTAATTCTGTCTGAGATTGCTAAAAACAAATTGAATTCAAATCGCACCGTCTTCCCCTCAAAAAGAAAGACTGAATGACTCGATAAGCCGGAGTGATACGAACGTCGTAAAGGTAAAAGGATCGTGCTTGCTGTTTGCTTGTATGGTTCGCGCTTTAACGTTAGGAGTGTTCTGATATATTGCGAATAACCGAAAGGGGATGCACCCAACCCGGTCGATCAATAGTACTGTGCTAGAAGTTTGTCCCAGCGGCGTGGGTTTTACAGCCAAGTCTGGGCAGAGGGTTATTGCCAAGAGGGCGCTGGCACTTAAATGGAGCTGTCCAAGCATCAAAATCATACTCATCCATCACTGTTGCGATATCATCTCGATGTTAAAAGTGACGTTAACCCTCAATATTACCATTACCATTCCAATTGGGACTATGCGTGTTATTGCTTTACATTGTGTATAATCTACCGTATATTATGAGCCTTGTGAGCGCTCTGCCATGTCAAAACGCAGATTTTTAGTAAAACGGTCATGATAGGAATCGATCAAATCTTTCGAAAAAACAATGTCTTCAGGAGATGAATTGTAGCTTGCTTAAATGAAACGATCTATGCTCATGAGTTTATTTAACAAGAAAGGAGAGGAATATCAATCTGTGCATCAGCATGGAGATTCCGAGGCAAAGAGATGCATACAAATTCACCTTGGTTTTATTTTAGAACCTGTCTAGCAGCAGTTTTATAACGCCACGTCAATCAATGTATTCATATAAACTGTTTTCCATTTATAGATACGAGTGGTTCACAAACTGAGTGTATGCTGAATTCACTCACATTTATCCGATTCAACCATTATGTTTACTTCAGTAGGATATTATTGCAAGCTTACAATCTAGAAATATATGTTTGCTAGTATATTTTAGGGAGGTACAAATATGTGAAGTCACGACATAGGTGCCACACAGATTGATAGGTGAACTGTTATATAGGGCCATCCTGCCTAACTTTGTGAGAAGTTATATCATTGATAGTCATATTTTTAAGGCTTATATGTTGACGGGTCTAGTTTTTGGACTCTTCATTGTCGGATTAATGATTGAAATTATACGCTAGAATTCGGTTATTCAACTGCAAATAAAATCCCAATGTACAACTACCACTGCAGTCTAAAAAGCAAGTTAAAAATAGAGGGAAATGAAATAGCCAACATAGAATCACCACTCCATTTCTGCAATAGCTCACAAAGTGTTGAAATTGAACCAAAATATTTAATAATCTTATACAACACCCTGTGGTGATCCTGAACCGGGTGTATATAAGAGAAGATAACGGAAGTTATAGACCAGGCAGATCAGAGATTACCGATGTAAGAAAGAGTGTTATGAACCGTGTTAATAATGATGGGGCACAATAGGATCAATCAGTTTTCGAGAATTGGAAGACGGGGTAAATATTTCATTGGTGCTGATAAATTATCCATTAAATAAACACATTGGTTGTGCTCATATTAATGACATCAACCATTGAGCTAAAAGCTACCCTTCTAAAAGACACACCATCACCCGACATTACAGGCAACATGCGTCTAAGTTGTTTATTGATAGAAGCTACATGCAAACTGTGAGCATCCAGAACGAAGCTGTTAATACAAAAATCTGTGTTAATTCGGTGCATTCTATTGGTGGCTGATTATGCCTCAAATTGCTAGGCCGGAAAAGCTCTGGAGACAGACGTGGTTGTGTGTTCATTGAACCTTATCACCAGGTGATATCGCCCACTCATGGGCATTTCATACTTGATTAGTTTAATGCGAAAATAGTATTGGGGCATGCAATGCTAAATCAATACTAACGTTATACAGACCAAGGTACAACGCATATATTGATATGTGAGGGTGGCGACCATATTGCCCCACAGGACACATAACCTGCCACAAGACGCAAGTCGTAATTTGATGTTTTTTCATCGCCGCAAAATTGTTATTTTGGCTCGATTTATGAGCTAACTAAAAACTACCTGTGCACGCAGTAGTGTTATTCTAGGGTTCGGTAATTTACCACACCACTGTCACCCACATTGGGTCACGGCATGTAATATTTATGGTCTATTAGACTTGTTATAAGTGCATTGAACAATAAGCGGCATGAGCCAAATGCTGGCTTAAGACAGATTATGGAGGTATGTTGTGTCGTGCTGTGTTCGACGACAGCACCAATGCACAACTAACAAGCCTACTTGAATGCCATATTATATTTTGCAACGCGATTCCGCGTTACAAGACCTCTCTATGTCTCCGGACTGCTGGTTTGGAAAATTGCTTTGCCACGGTATTTATGTATCTAACTTATGACAGTGATGCAGCGGATTCCTGTCGTACAACAGTTTGATATCTTACCAAGTAGAACAACAACGTATTGATGTAAGCTAGAACTCTCATTTTCTAATTACTGAGAATCATTCTGCACACACATGACAGTATTATCTGTTTCACGCTCAAAATCGAAATCTTTCCGTCGTAACTAAATGTTAACATCGTCATCCATATCTGTGTCTCTTATTCGATGCAATGCTGATTATACGACCTGCTGGAACGGAAGCTGGAGTAGCTCGCGGGATAGCGGTAGCCTTTCATTCGTTGCGCTTTTTATTATGTTTCGTCAATTAAATTGGTTATTTGGTCAGCGTGTAAGGAAAGGCAGATAAAGCCCTTGTTACTTACAAGTTATGTCAGAAGATGAAAGCTTTTACTCAAAACATCTGATTAATTACTACATTTCAGCACTAAGTAAAGACATTCAACATAATAAAAACGGAATTCATCACAGTATTTTGCAGTATCACCTTCCGTCATTACTGTCACATTGCTGTTTTAACAATAGGACAATTCACGTCTTATAGATATTACGGTTTTCGCTGTTATGGTTGTCGTCAGAAACCATTTACATACTTTCCTCTGTGTCATACCATTTACTGCGGACAAGAGCGTTGCATGGTTTATCGTTGCATGGTGTATCGTTTCATCCAGTTATGATAATATGTAGTCTGCAAATGAAACCCGTTTGTGTATTCCATATGTATTGGTGGTAGTGGTGGATCGGTCTGGAAAACATGTGTACGAGTGCAGGGGTTACTTCTGGCAACTAACGTCTGCAGATGCCTATCGTGCAAATATTAACATTATTAAGAAGGTGTCTACTAACCGATAGAAACGAAGACAATGTCACCGTATTAACATATGTGTAACAGACACACATTTGTACACATGAGCCGCTGTATTTGACTTGGAAGGAAAAAGATTCATTTACAAACATCATGAAATGCTGAGTGATTTGCACATACATAATTAAACATAAAGCATATAGAAAAAGCTTTTTGTGCACCCGGCTTGTTCTGAACGCATTGTATGAAAAGAGACTTGTCGGCTTTCATATACATTTTCAAGATAGTGATTGCTTTTCTGATTGTCTCTGGTCTCTGACATCACAGAGTAGATATCGCCATTAGCCAATTCTGTCTCAGATTGCAGATAACACTCTTGTTAATTGAATTAGTACTTGCCCAGTCATTCGTCCAGAAGAAACATACAACGTCGAATAACTCAACAAACAAGAGAGCTAGGAATAGGCCAAAAACAGTACTAAGCAGATTATACCGATTGTACAACATAAGTAGAACCAGAATAGGCAGAATCAATCAATGTGTAACAAGTGAAGTGTAACATAACGGCACGCGTATTCAGAGGAAATTTTCTCCTAGTTATCCATGGCATGCATATCGGGCGTTGCAACCTGACCTTACTGTAGATAAAGCGAATTAATCCAACTGTTTGTCCCCTCCGCACAAAATAAAGTAAGCATTGCACCTTTATTCGCTCTGGGCACTGAATATGTAAATGGATGATGACGGTCATAAGCTGAATTCTTACAATCCAGAAACCCTAAGGCACATTGTCGCTTGATTCTGTGTTTATCATACTGCTCGGTCGCGTATTTAAGTTGATAAGTTCGGTTAAGAATTATTTTATGGGGGCTTTGGAAAATATGTTACATTCGTAAATTCATCCTCGCGTGTCTATAAATTGTAAACTCTGGAATCTGGATGTGTCCGAATACGCCGATAAATCCTTCCGTCTTCCTCCGTCACAACATCTCATGCTGATCATCGTGTTCAAGGGGTGTTATAGCAATAGATAACTTAACCACAAGTCACTTTGTCAGGTGCTTTTTCTTAGGGCACTACGTGATATTTCTTGATGCCTTATCTACTCTACCGTATATTATGCGCCTGATGTGCGCTTTGTATAGACACAATACCGATTTTTGGTGAAGAGATCATGATAGCAATCGATTGAATCTCGAGGTAGAAACGTCTGCAGGCGATGCAAGGTGTAAATCTATATGAAACCAACAATGCATGTGAGCTAATAGAAACACTAGAAGACAGGCATTATAATCCAATGGTATATCAACATGGCCGATTGGAGGTTATTGCTGCAAAAAGACGCATACAATTTTACTCGGATTTGATTGAGAGCCTGCAATTTATAAATTGAAAAATATCTCTTCAATTGATATATTCGCATTTATAATTAAGTGCAATCGAGCACAGATGCTCAAAACACTCCGTTTACGCTTAATATGCATAAATTCATCCGGTTTGTTTGTGTATAGAAATAATTGCAAACTATGAATCTAGCAAATATACGGCGTTAGTAATGAGTGTTTGCATTATGATCGTTTGCACTGCATTGATCGGTAAGTGCAAGGTATAATGTTAGCTGCGCCTTTTCACAGCTGTAGAATTCCTGTAATTGAGCTCGTAGATACGAACCGTTTAAATACATGAACGGAAGAGGTTGTTAATGGCCCCTAAATGACTAAACTTGATCGGAGAATCATATTATGCATGATATTATGCTTGAAAATATTGACTGGAATCTCCTTTGATATAGAAGATCCATATTTCGCCAGCCGGATCAATGACATGACTGCTGGTCTCAATTATCAGCGACGCAGAAGGTATCCCAATAATCCCAATCATACATAAACATTCAATCGTCATGTATTCGATCACAAAAACATTACCCACATGCCCGTATCATTGATTCAATCTAGACGCTTGGATGCATTGTTGACTTATCTGGCAAAACGACGATTAGGTGCATTCGCTTTGTTTTTCTGAGTGGTCATTGACAAGACACGCGGATGTACTTGGATGAATTGCTTTTGCGATGACTAAGCAAGCCTGTTATATTTAGCTGCTCACTGCATTATACAGGTAGACTATTCTATGAATATATGTACCTATTGTCTATTTCAAAGTCATTGTACCTTTAATCTATCATATCAACTGGTACACGATGAAAGACTAGGTGCTTTCGGGTGAATGGTTGGTTTGCTGAGCAATGTTAACAGTTGGCTTTTTTAACGCACAAGTGCAAGGATAAACTAAATGGCATTATACGCGTTGCTGTTTGGGGACAATCATTTATCGAATATGCCCGGGAATAGGGTTTCTTCTTCTACACAAATTCCACACAATCATGTTTGTACAGAGGTTCTCTCAGAACCAAAGGATGACATATGTTACACCTTTCTCCGAGAATACAAACTCGCAACAGACGGTGCTTGAGTTCGGCATGTTTCTTCCCATCTATGATGATAAAGCCATGGTAACTGGCCAATCTTGTCTGCTTGCATGTACGTCACATATTAGTACATATAGTTGCATGTTAGCTACGCTGTTCAAACTATGTGCAAAAGTGTTGATCATATTCATGCAAAATTTCTGAATAAACATTATCCGGATATTTGTATGATTTAAAGTAGTTATCCAGGGGGTGAATTCAGCGCTGGTGCTCACTAGAATTGCAGACAAACACATGCCCTCATCCTTCTACTTCATTGGCCTCGTGCAGCAGTCGCGTACAATATATCAACACCGACGTAAGCCCCAGTTCAAAGCAATGTCGGCTTCGGACAGGATCGGAAACTGGCTACAGTTTTGGTGCCGCTAGTGTTTTTATGCTTAACTGGAGTTGTAATATCTTATTAGTGTTGTAATATCTTATTAGTTGTTGGCAAAAGCAGATCCATTAAAGATTGAGTGCAGTAGCTTGCGCGTTGCTGCATGCGGTCAGAAATTGCATGCCTGATATATTAAGTCCCTAAAAGGAATGTTTAGTTGGTTGCTGATAACCACAAATAAACGCTTTATAGTTCTTATATAATATCTTCTTTGTCAATATCGAGCATGCAGGCATGTATGATTGGTTTGTGTGATAATTGATGACGTGAAACGTAAATCAACGTTAACTGACCCACGCGATTAAGGATCTGGTTCAATAAAGGGTAGAGCAGAGAGAACATTGTGTAACTGCACATCACTTGTGTTCGTTTGTTGAGACGAGTTCATGTGTCCACCTTCATCCCACCATCGGTCCATGCAAACGATGCAAATAATCTCATGCAGACACCTTTTATTATCTCACTGGCATCATTAAACTGTTTGAATATGCATCATTGTTGGTTGTATATTATCGACTTCCAGCGTTGCGCCCTTCATCGACATACAATTCAAAGGGAGGGTTTGTACTAAATTGCACATGAGGATGTTACAAGAGGAAAGATTGCACCACATCTCAGTCTAAATATATACTACATGGTACCAATTCGCGGATGCACAGACATTTTCAATCACCTTAGGGGTGCATTTGTATTGAATTTAGTACATTTCCAGATCCAACATTTTAAATACTATATTCCATTATCCCTACCCATGAAAAAATATTGTGTGAAATAGTGCAATTAAAATGGGGTTTATTTTTTTTCATTTTTTCATAGTTCTTGGAACACACATAACAATAGTATTTCGTGAATGAGATCAGTCCCATTCATGAGGGCATTAACGATTTCTTGTAATGTACTATCATTCGTCTGTGTAGGGATGTCACTGTCACTTCAAGTATTTTTGACCAAATATATTGAATTCATACCCCAAATTATTGATGCTCGATTTGCGCACAAGGCGTTGAAGCATGGTGTATTGCCAACGCAGCGTTGGGAAGTTTCCATAAATGCCCGACAAATATTAGCGCGATATATATGTTGCGATGGTTTCACGTTCGCTATATTCCCTCAACTTAGGTAAATGTATGATGTATCAACGAAAAAATACATTTGGCTTGCAGACAAACTTGTTAGAATTCATGTTACCCATAGTCACATAGCGAATGTCAATAGATCAACGTTGTGCTCATAGGATGTTAACGATGTGGAGCTGCTGGGTTCTCTTGGCACTTACTCCAATTAATCTCAGGTAGCTTTGCAATATTACATTGACGGCACAGAACGGCAGCTGACAACATGTGCGTTATTCTGAGACACACGTATCAACGCCTTTAATGTGCTTGTTCGGAACGAATCGATGATCAATTGAAAAAGGCAATACGAAAAATGACCAAGTGCTTGTCCTTTTTTCCAAGCATTAAATTCGTAATTATGTTTCACGAGGAGGAGGTTTTGCCAGATCCAGAAACCCTTGAGGTCATCTCCGATTGATGCACAGCCGTGCCATGAATAACAACGACTACAATTAACTGGTTCGACCTATTGTTGAGTGATCTTTTTGTCTTGGTAAGATCCTGAGGCGTGCACCAACCGGCCAGCAGAGGCGATTCTACTGGCGCTGGTATGTTTTTTTGTGACGTGAGAGTTATAACAGCATGTTGCATATGCAATTACATACTGTGAAAGAATGGGGCAGATATAAGTTGGGACCACACTGAATGCCGCGAAAGGAATTTATAGCTTAAACAACACCGCAAATACATAAAACTGCTTGCTTTTCTATGACTTCCAATTTTTTGTGTGGGTAAGATTTCGACTGTCTGCACATTATAAACATGTTGTATTTGAGCATTGATTTTATTTAAGAAACCAAAATATCCAAAATTACCGCATATTGTCAGTCGAGCAGTAATCAAATCTGTGGGTTTATTGCTTGGTGAGATTTTAACATAATCATATTCAGTACTCCATGAGGCATTTGATTGCGTTGCTTACGTCAACAGTGAAATGCAGTCACTTTGATGTATAAATATGACATCGCTCTTTTCCCCCTAATTTTAATAGAATATACCCTGGGAATGCAAAAGGAAAATTGAATTCTTACTCGCACCGTCTTCCGCTCAAAAAGAAGGCTGAATGACTTAGCTGGAGTGACAAGAGTACCGCTAAGTTAAAAGGATCGTACTTGCTGTTTGCTGTCAGGTTTTTCGCTTCAACGTTAGGAGTGTTTTAATATATTGTAAAATAACATTTTTATTCAGTGTTAGTTGAGGCGATTGATACAATTCTACATGACGAAGAACCTGAGTCTACTCTATACCACGATACATTGGATATGTTATGTATTGTTTCGTTTATCAACGCATCTGCTTCAGTTAAGTTTAGACATAAATTACATCAACCTTGTTTTTATGATCTGCTAGCGAACCCCCCACTACCCCCCCCCCCATCCCACGCACAAACACCCACGCAACCACATATTGTTGAAGTCGTAACTACCTAGACTAATACCTACCTACACTACGGCCTTTTATTCATTTATGTACCTCATCTGAGAACAATGACTAGAGCAAGTTCATGCCTCCGTAAAATGACCATAATTTGGCTCCACTTGCATATGGTGGAAACGCAAAAGTTGTTTTGAATATCCTCGTCGTTGAGCCTCCTGGCCTACTTTATCCGTTAATTTCTGACAGTCTGCATTCCACGTCCCCAATTCTTCTTCCTTCGCATTACTCATCCCATAATCTGACGAAAAATCACCCCGTTCTTTTTCTTTCACAACAGTTTTATGCCGATGGATATGCGCAATGAATGTAACAGCGAAAACAAAATCACCAAATCACAATTTGCGTTGTCTGATAGTTCCATTTCGGACAATAGCTCAACAAATATTGAAATTGACCTAAAAATATTGACTCACCTCATACACCATCTAGTGGCAATGGTTTGATCCTGAACCGGGTGCAGGTAAGAGAGAGATAGGAGAAGTAAAAGACCAGGCAGATCCGAGATTACCTGGTGGCCCAAGGGTTTGAAGTGAAAACTATCCACAAGAATTGAGCCAGGCACGCACATGGGATGGACGATGCAATGCATGAAAAAGTGTTACAAACGATGGGGTACAATAGGGTCAATCAGTATTCACAAATTGGAGAACGGGGTAAATATTTTCGGTGATGCTGATAAATCATGTCATTCGATAATCACATATCTGCCATGTTGTTGTTCTGATATTAAAGAAATCAACCATTGAGCTAAAAGATACCCTTATAAAAGACACATCATTATCCGACATTACAGACAACATGCGTCGCACTTGTTTATTGATTGGAGGAACTTGCAAGCTGTGTGTGCGTCCAGTCATCACCAGCTCTACCTTGATGGATGCATAGAAGATTTTAAACGGAACTGACTATGCAAACACCTGTGTTTATTCATCGCGTTCTATTGATAGCTGATTATGTCTCACTTTGTTAGGACGACAAAGGGCTCTAGTGACGGACGTGGGTGTGTGTTTATTGAACCTAATGAACCTCTTTTCCCATCAGTGATACATACCCTACAAAAATACCCGGCGAACTTGCAATTCTTGTCAGATGTAAGTTATTAAGAATTAACTGTGCATGCATCGGTGTAATGGTACGGTTTGGCAATTTACCACACATGTAATATATATGCTCTTTTAGAATTCTAATACGTGCACTGAGCAATAAATGTATGGAGCCCAATGTCGATTAAACATTCTGATAGTATCATAAGAAGCAGAAAGGATGCATGTCGTGTCGTGTTGTGCTCGATGAAAGTCCCAATTGCACTAATGGCTTCCCAACATGAATTCCATATTATATTTTGCGTCGCGATTCCGCGTTACAAGACACCTCTATGTCTCCGGTCTGCTGGTTTGGAAAATTGCTTTGCCATAGTATTGATGTATCTAATTTATAACAATGCTGCAGCGGATTCCTGTCGTAAAACAATTTTGTCTAATACCTTAACATTAGAGCAACAAACATTAATGTTAGCTGGAACTTTTTGACCTCTCCGTTTCTAATTACTGAGAATCATCCTCTGGGAGCAAGATGATTTACATCATACAAACGCAAGATCGTCGGCATCGCGATCCCCCGTGGCATCATCCATACATGTATCTCTTATTCGATGCAGAGCTGATTATACGACATGCTGGTACGGAAACTGGCTGCACGGAGTAGTTCGTGGGGTAGCGGTAGCTTTTCATTCGTTGCGCGTTTAGTCAATTGAATTGGTTATTTGGTCAGTGTCAAACAAATAAGCAGATAATCCAAGCAGATAATCTAATTCCTTGATTATGTTGGAAGATGAAAGCATACACTCAAAGCATCTGATTAGTTACTACAATTCAGCACTAAGTAAAGACATTCAACATTATAAAAATTCATCACAGTATTTTGCCATATCACGCGCATCCTCTTGTCAATAACATCCCATTGCTGTTCGAACAATAGGAATAATTCACGCTTTAAAGATATTATAGATTTCTGTGTTATGGCCGTCCCTCAGAAACCGTTGACATACGTTCCTCTGTGTAGTCCCATTTACTGTGGTCAAGAGCGTTGTATGGTTTGTTGTTTCATCCAAATATGATGGGATGTAGTCTCCGTAAATGGCACCCATTTTGTGTATTACCATACCAGTTAAATATTTTGATATTCCAGTGGTATTGTAGATCGGTCCTTTAAAGCGTCTGCTGAGTTATGTGTGTACGAGTGCAGTGGTTACTCTTGACAACTATCGTCCGCAGATGAATATCGTGCAAATATAAATATTGTTAGAGAGGCGTCCTCTAACCAATAGAAATGAAGAGAATGTCACAGTAGGATCATATGTGAAGCAGGCATTTGTACATATGAGCCCTTGTATTAGGTTTGGAAGATTCATTTACGAACAACTATGAAATGCTGTGTGATTTGTTAGGTACACAGGTAATCAAATATATAGCATATAGAAAACAGTCTTTCCTACCGGCTTGTTCCATCCGTATTGTATGCAAAGAGATTCGTCGGCTTACATCGTCAAGTCCGTGATCGCTGTTCTGATTGTCTGTGACAACACGGAGTAGACATCGCCATTAGCCAATTCCTTCTAAGAATGCAGAAAGCACTCTTGCAAATTGAATTAGTATTGGAGGTTCCGAGGTCTTCACTGCAGCAGGACGCATAAAATTTTACTCATATTTGATTTGAGAGCCTGTAATTCACAAATTGAAAAATAACTTTACTATTAATACATTTACATTAATGATTCAGTACAATCCGACATGCATGTTAAACACACTCAGTATAAAAGGTATATATTGACCCGTTTCAGATAAATTATTGTAAACTATTTATCTAGCGATTTATACTGTTTTAATTATAAATGTTTGCATTAGGATCACTTGCACTGATTGATTGGTAAGTGCTAGGTTTTCTTGAGCATATGAGAAAGCAGCATTCACCTGAAGTAACAACCGAGTTACCTAGCGAGTCAATAGGCATATGGTTGTATTACATCCTCCGGCCTAGCGGTGCCACTTATAGTTGCCTGGATAATCATTCCCATAGAGCAAGTATGGGAGCGAGGTTAGCTTCAGGGCGCTTAATTGTTAGATTTATAGCCGAAGTCGCTTGCTTAGCTGTAAATAAAATATAAATATACAGCCCCTATCCCACTCCTCAACGATTTGAGAAAATGATCATCCTTGTCAATTAAGACGGAGAGGAATTGTTCACCTAAGAGGGACCACTTCATTACTGCAGTGCCTAACAACGTATTCATAATATATGTGTGAATTGTGGATAATATCCAACGAAAAACAGGTTAGGCTCAAAGGTTGAACGTGAGCCGCGCGTTAGCGATACATATATATACATATATATATATATATATATATATATATATATAGAGATATATATATATATATATAGAGAGATATATATATAGAGAGATATATATATATATATATATATATCTATCAGATATATATACATATAGATATAGAGAGATATTTAGATATATATACATATATATATATATATATATATATATATATATATATATCTATATACATATATATCTATATATATCTCTCTATCTCTCTCTATATCTCTATATATATATATATATCTCTATCTATATATATATCTATATATCTCTCTCTATATATCTATATATATATATATATATATATCGGGTGTGTGATAGAGAACAAGTAAGAAATCCCCTTGGCGAGTCACCAGGGTGTGAAATGGAAACTATCCAGCGGATATCAAAGGATTACAGGTAATATCATTTGACAATTACATACATGCCATTCTGCTGCGGTGATTGCTATTAACGTCATACACTAATGAGCTATGACATACCGTTCAACGGAACAAATCCTGTTCAAACAAAATGGGCGACATGCTGCACATATGTTTGTTGATAGAAGGTACATGCATTCGTTGTTGACTGTATTTACGCCGTTGGATGCATCGCCAACCCGTTGTGGGTGGTTTATATAGGCATATTATTGAATGGCTTAAACCTGTTACACCTGGGACACCTGTTAATAGTAAGTGATGTCAAAAAGAGGCGTGCACATGATGAACAATTGTTTAGATGATGCATATATGTGCTCAACTCTCATAGGATAACGTTTAAACAAATAAGCCAATTGAAGTAACTCGTAAACTCAATGTAAATAATCCAATACTGTCACTCAATCGATTCCGTGATATATGAATACAGTGTGCACCCACTTGCATGATATATATATATATATATATATATATATATATATATATATATATATATATATATATATATATATATATATATATATATATATATATATATATATATATATATATATATATATATATATATATATATATATATATATATAGCACGAACGCGACCTTTAGTGGACAAACCGCCAACCTTTCGTAGACTTGGGTCCACGAAAGGATATACCAGTATACTAATAAAGTCAACGGACAATTTCGTTTAAAATCATTGAAAATACTTTGGTGTGACTATTTGAATATGATAGTCTAGTCTTTGTAACGTACAAAAATAATCTTTCACGAGTAATTTCTTTCGATTTTGAATATAATAGCGAAATAAATTTTAACAACTAACCATTCATTGACATAACCCGCAAACCTCAATATCTTCCATACAACCATATATACTTCGATTCAAATTGCCGAAATAATGTTAAACCATGTTTGTTGTATATGTTAAGATTAAATTAAAATATTGGATTTTTTTTTAAATTTCTTTACCGAAAACTATATTTTTCTCTTAATTCATCAATCTACGACATTAAATATGATCGCAAAATGCTACCAATGGTTCATAATAATCACATTTACAACAAATATTATGCTTCTAATCCATGATGACGAAAAATTTAAGTTTTCGGAAATATCCGAAAATATATATGGGCACGAAAGGTTGGATTTATACGTATAAATTAGTGTCTTGACCTTTCGTGGACGACCTTTCGAGGACCAAAAGTATATACCAGGAATAAAAAGTGACAAAAAAATTTTATTCGCATTAAACTATTTTATTGTAACAATTAAAATATGCCTAATAAATAATTGATAATTAATAATAGCAAAAACGTACTATAAAAATTTGGTCCAAGAATGGCTGGAGTCTGCGAATGGTTGTAATCGTCACGAGAGATATATAGATATATATATATATATATATATATATATATATATATATATATATAGATATATATATATATATATATATATATCTATATATATATAGATAGAGATATATATATAGATAGAGAGAGATATAGAAAGAGATATATATATATATCCATATATATATATATAAATACATGTATATAAATATATAGATAAAAATAGATATATATTTACTTATAGATATATTGATATATAAAGATATATATATAGGGACTTAGAGATAGATATATTGATATATATCTCTATATATATATAAAAATATAAATATATATATATGTCCATATATATATTTTTATATTTATAGGAAAATATTTATGCATAGATATATAGAGGTAATTATATTTATGTACATATATATATACATATATATATACATATAAGTATATATACATAAAGATATATATATATATCCAGGGATATATAGAGATATAAAGATATATATATAGAAATAAATATATATATATATATAGAGCCATATATTTATGTATATAAATTTATATATAGATATACATGCATATAAATATATATATAAAATATATATATACATATATTTACTTGTTTATATATTTATATATATATTTATATATATCTATATATATTATATATATAAAAATAAATCTAAATATATATATATATATGCATATATATATATTAATATTTATATTTATATATTTATGCATATATATATGTGTCTATATTTATGTATATATATACATATATATACATATATAATATATATATATATATATATATATATATATATATATATTCATTTATATATATATATATGTATATATAGATATATATATATATATATATAAATGTATAGATATATATATAAATACATACATCCGCACATATATCTCATGACATGAATAACGCATACGACAGAAACTGAACGGCGTTCCCTATTATCCAGCTTTAGTGGCGATTTTCCAAGTGAGAACGCTCGATTAATCATGATATAATTATAATCAAGATACTCATGTGCTGTGACTGCGATAATGTGAATATGTCCCAGGATTCATTGACACCTTCCATGACCACTCTGCTTATTGCACTCGTTTATTTGCATGTTTACCTAGCACGATCCAAATTTAAAGCTGTACATCAAGCACGTATTGACAGTGTTGTTTATAATGCTACATACCAAGTGTTATTATTGGTGTGAGATCGGTATCCTACCGTAATCATTGTTCAAACATGTGGATGATTTTTTATCGAAGGAATATCAGATGGCTCAAATCTGTCAAACTGATAGCCGCATTCTACGAACAACGGATGCTGAGGTCAGCTTATGAATTCCAATAAAATCTCTTTGCGTAAACATCAGTGCTCTGGTAAAAACATTTTCAACGATTTGTAACAAAAGGAATTGCAGCCTACCGGATATTTCGTGGATATAATGCCCCTGCCACTTACTTATCTTTTGCTTTCGTTACAGGGTAATAGTGATATACTCAACGCCATAGATCAGCATTAACAGAACATTCAGCTGTCAAACATTGCCGCCCATTAGAGTGCGTTTGCAAAATGGCGTGCAATCGTCTGTCAATGATGTAACATTGCTGCTTAAAACAGTAGGTACAATTGATCCGCTCTGCGTTTCTTATGTTATGGCCTGAATCATTAACCATAGTTCCTTCTTGTTTTTCTATTTAAAAAAACAAGTACCTCGCATGGTTCTGCCTCACTTCAATTTGTGATAGAAAATAATCTCAATAACTGACACCATTTTTGCGCGTAGTTTTACTAGTTAAACAATTTATGGGGTCTGACATTCGTTGCATTACAGTTTAGCTGGCGTTGGCAGCACTACAATCAATTCATATTAACAAATCCAAAAACTAACAATCACTTTGCAATGAGAGCTGAACACACTATTTATAAAATTATCTGCTGGTTCTTGTATCCAATAGATAAAAGGTATCATCGTAACGCTAGTTTTAATGTGATCGAATGAAGGGTCATTGCGCGGCAGCGAAATGCAAATAACATGCACAGAATATGACTCAATGTCAGTTGAAATATCATGGCGGATATCGCAAAAATATCAGCAAGGTTCATCTTTCAAGACTTCAAACACCTCGTAAAATATTACGCAAACTCCAGTTTAGTTTTATTTTAGGTTAATATCAAACACAAAGCAAATTTTGCCAAGTTACTATATATCCATGCTCTGGTACAGCCTTTATCGGTAGGTAATCGACTGCAGAATGCGACAGCTGTAAAATTAGATGATAATAATAAACTGATAATCGTAAATGTTGTAATTTGGGATATACCAAATGCAAGATCGAACATTAAAAGCAAGATATTTTATACTGCTCTAATTGTACAAACTCCAAAATTTTTCGTCATATGCCCAAGCGTCAATGGGCTGACGCTTGTCTAAGCATCACCGTGTATTATCTGCTGTCGATATTTAAGTTAACAAAACGCTGCTTTTATTACCACAATAACTCTCGCATGCAATGGCACCGATCATTATATGAAGCCTTCCACACGACATAAACTAGCGAATCCAGTGGGCAAGGGCCTGCCTCTACCATACATCGTCGTATAATGCGCACAGCACTGGAAACAAGGCTATTAGGCTGTGCCATAATCATGTTAATCCAAACATTATTTAGTACAAGAATGTTTGCTTTTCTTGACGTGCAAGGTAGCGATCTATATACTAGGACCAGTTACGACCGACATCATGGATTGATGCCAAATGCAGCTACGTTAGCTGCTCGTGTCATCTTGGAACCGTTGTGCGCATCGAGGAATTTCTATTAGGGTGGTTACACATGCACCCGTTTGTCCTGAGTTGGTGCCGTTTAATGAGTTTAGTTTATGCTCATGACCTAGTGCGATAACATCTGCCCTGCTATATCTTGATCTGTCTGGATATACAACGCAAGCACAGATACGATTGCGAGGGGTTATTGCCATTCATTCAATAAAACAACACAAAAAGTACATTTTCCTGTTTTTATCCATCCAAATATATGTCGACCGATCACCCAGTTACACATTAAACGTTATCATTGATTGCAGAAGGCTAGGATATCGGATTATGGCACATGTACTGATGAACAAATACTAGAAAGAAGAATGAGTAGGTGCTGTGAGGCAACTAATGGATAAAGGCATTAGTCTATTTCCTTGGTGCACAGTCTTTTGGGTGTCCCGTTGATGTTGCTTAATCTTTTATTATATATATATATATTATATATATCTGTGCGCGTTCGTTAGAGAAATCGCATAGACCCGATTGAAGGCAGTTTGAATAGCGTTCAAATCATCGGGAACATTCAGAATGAGTCAATTAACAAAATATGACAGCTAGGCATCTGTTAAGGATAGGATAAGATATGATAGGAATATATTCAGAAGAATAATTAATCCCTATTACCTTCTTGTATTTTATACAACACTCGCATTCACTTTCAAAAAGACATTCGGAGCCGATATCAGAAAAAGCATACCGTACTGAGAGCTCGTATTGTGTTGTGTCGTGAACTTACCACGCACGCATGTTAACTAAGACGCCTTCTGTTGTGTTGAATACAACGATAGTAAAGATTGCTGACACAAACTAATGTTCTTGTCGTTTCAGACAGCTATAACGCGCTAGTTATTTAACCCGTTAGGCGTCAGCTATCCGTCCATGGGGCATCTAATATCTGTAACATAGTTAAATATGTATTTTTTTTAGTGTTGGGGTGGAGGGGGGGGAGGGGTTGGCGTCTGCATATAGTATTTGTATTGCGAGCCAGGATATGATAATTAACTGTTCTAGATGGCTACATTGATGTATCCACCAAATGTAGAAGCGTATATAGTAGTGGGTTTATTAGATTTTGATTATATCGAATGAAATGATTGAACAACATTCAGTGAGTTAGCATTGACTCTCTCTGTGTCCTCTGTCCGTTGTATTATCATATGACACGCTCTTTGCATGAGTTAATATCAATGTAACCTTAAAGATACGCTGGATGTTTTAACGTAATTATACCACGTCAGTATTATCCTCGCTTGCAAAGGATATCAGAGCTGCTAAATAAAAGCTACTGTAGAATAACAAGCGGTTGAATGGATGTAATCAACAACGAGAGAAAGGGGATTCGACCGTTCAAGCGCTCGCAATTTGCCAGTTATCACAGAAAGCAGAATTCACAAACGCGTAAAAAAACGTCATTCTACCTTCATAAATGTGTAAAACCGATGAAAACATCTTTATCTTCTCCCTCTATGTTATTGCCCCTTATTGCCGCCATTACCGGGATCGGCGTCAGATCTCTTTGGCCATAAACATAACGGAAACGCGAAACTTGCACGGAAAACTGTCGTTCCTTTGTCACATGCAGCTATAATAAATAAATAAGATAAAGGCTGGGAATCTGACAATGATAATAACAATGGTGACGACAATACTGATAATGATGGTAATGGTGGTATTGATGGCGATGAATATTGAGTGTTCCCCTAGTCAACGACACAAACTTAGAACAGCTCTAATTATTGAATATGCTCTAAATTAGAGGTGCAAAAGCATTATTGAATGTGCCGCAATTACAGCGTTATTTTACCATCAATATGTGTCCCCGTGATGGGTTTTCCAATAAAGCATTTTGTCACTTAACCCTAAGCATCGATACGAGCAAATGTTGTATGATGCTACGAGGGTTTACTAACGCAACAGACAACTTTTTAACTACTAAGTGTATCGAAAGCGTATTATGATGTACAATCACCAGGTATTCGATACAATTAGCAATAGTTTTATTATATCGCTGATAATTTGGCAGGTCGTAACATGGAAGGCTTAGTTTAGTGACTTGACTGGGTTTGAAGGTAACATAATTTATTAAGCTTAAGCACTTCGTTTCAGGATTGCCATATCACAATAAATTGACATGGTGTGCAGTCAATATTTTCATGTTTGTGTCTTAAAATAATATTAAGGCAAATGATGTACTGCCTACGAGATGCGCCCTAGCTATCGGTGAGATACTCAAATTGTTTGCGGACTGTGATTGATGTTTCCCGTAATCGATTTCAACAGGAAACGCATTAAACTGTTTGATTAATTGACACTGTCATGTCGCAATTGATTGCGTAATGCCTTTGCGGTCAATAATGCGATAATGTCGCTGCTGTCCTATTTAAATGTAACGTCTCGTCTGCTTTACCGTCTATGCAAATAGCAAAAAATATGAAAATATGGGCATAAATAAATCTGCACGTATAGATTAGATACGTGGAACGCAGATACTGTAAACATTCGGAAGTCGGTGCTGGCATTGATTCTCTTTGGCTGCATCTTCTATAGTAGCTGATTAACGAGAAAGATTTTGTGCAATAAAGCTAAACTTTTGTCAATAAAGTAAATGCTAACTTATTGCTATTCTAGATTCATCTAAACAAGCTGCTGGGTCAAGATGATAAACTGCGCTCTACAGTTATTCGTGTTGTTTGTGTCGATTAACAGAATCTGTATATGTGTAGAATGGCATTTAAGCTAGCGCACAACAATGGTTGTTCGAGCTTATCCCCTCGTGGTCGATATATAAATGAGACCGTTGGGTCAGGGCGGCCTGTTGCAGTGCTTTGCCGCCAAAAATGCTACTTAGCCAAAGTTCGATCTCATTAGGGGATTATCGATGTACGAACCGACTACATGCTTTGCAACAACGCAAACAGCATCAATTACAAAACCAGTGATGAAAACGATGACGAGCATCACCATGAAATGCTATCGGGTTATTGATTCGGACGCTCACTATTACATCTTAATTACTTGATCATGTCATGAGTGAAGGAGGCTCTTTAGCGTGGCGCGACATGTTTATTCCAACTCTAACTCGTTCCACATAGTAATACGCATCATAACGTACACCACGACATCTCCCTTCGAACTTAAAGTTAAACAGTAGTATTTGACTAACATCTGCAAAAAGTATAAGTTGCAAATATATGCCATTATCACACAAGTACTAAAACACAGAACCATTAAAAAATATAAACGTCAGTCTACACGTTAGAGAGTCATATTCACTCAGTCTACACCATGTAGAGTTACATTTCCTCTATTATTCTTTTGGGGGGTTTTATGTTGCGTTGAAGTTCGCGGCTGCAATGATATTCTGATTGAGAGGGGAGTTCAGGAGATTTATCTTGCTGCGAAGTAAGTGGTTCGGTCTGCGATGGCAAATGTACCTGAGTACCAGCATGACTGAGAGTGTTAGTCTTGTCTGCAGACTTATTCGGACTGGCATAAGTTGTGTCCTCGCGTACGTCTTGCTGATTGCGTCTCACTACTTTTCCTGAGTCCATTCGAAGAGTGTACGAACGCATTGATGGGTTATTTTCTGAATGAATTATTGTAGCACGTTGTGACCAATCGGGATCTTTGTTTGTTCGGACGCGAACTGTGCTTCCTTGCTCGATATTAGCATGTGGTCTAGTAGAATACCGGCGGTTGTAGAAGTAGCGGTATGATGACTTAGCATTGTCGTCATTGTTCCTGACTTCCTTGTCGTCGGGCCAAAATGGTGCGAGATTGCGAGATAGTATTGGTAGTGTTGTTCTGATGTTGCGTCCCATTATCAGCTGTGCAGGGCTGTAACCAGTTGCGGCGTTAGGGGTAGATCGACATGCCATTAAACCAATGAAAGGATCAGCTTTTTCAAAGATTCCTTTTGCAATGTGGACTGCTTGTTCTGGTGTTCCATTGGCACGAGGTTGATGTGGACTTGATGTCACGTGAAAGAATCCAAACGCATGTGAAAATTCTGCAAACACCCTCGAGTTGAACTGTGGTCCGTTATCCTTAATCACTTCTGTAGGAATCCTCCATCTTGCGAACAAATTTTTCATTGCGAATACTACAGCATGGCTTGTCGTTTGGCTCAAGTGTATTATTTCGAGGTATCTGGAGTAGTAGTCTGTAACAATTAAGTACTCCTGGTTTCTGAAGGTACACATGTCTGCTGCTATTTTCTCCCACGGACCATCTGGTAAGTCCGTTGTGATAAGTGGTTGCCTTCGTTGAGTGAGTCGATGTGTCTAACAATGTACACAAGAGTCAACCATTGTTTGAATATCTCTGCCGATTCCTTTCCACCATACACTGCCTGCGGCGCGTTCTCGACACTGTTACGTCCAAGCGTCCAGCGTGTATTTTCTGTAGGACACTCGTCTGCAGTGATTTCGGAATAACAATGCGGTTGTCATACAGCACAAGTCTATTAGCGACAGATAAATGCGATCGGACGCTGTGGAAGTACTTGTATTGCTCTGGTACATCTTGTACATATTTTGGCCATCCATGCAGGGTATATTTAGCTACAGCAGTCAGTAGTTCATCCTTCTCAGTAGCCTCACGGAAAGTCGGTCGTCCGAGGCTGGCCACGTGCTAATGACTTCACTGATGTACAATTCGACTTCCTGAGTAAGCTGTTCGTCATTTGAGTTTGACTCATCCACTGGGTGTCTCGACAATGTGTGAGCAAGCAATAAGAAGTGTGCTTCCAGGTACGTATTCAGCATTTGGGCAAAACGCATTAGTCGCAGTAATAATCGTTGGCAACGTACTGGTGCCTTATCCAAGTCACGATTATTGATGAGTGGTACTAGTGGCTTGTGATCTGTTTGGAGTGTGAAAGATGGAAGACCTAAGAGGTAACGCTCAAATTTTTCGCAAGCCCATACTCCGGCAAGACACTCTTTTTCTATTTGTGCGTATCTTATTTCACTGTCGAGTAGAGTACGCGATGCGTAGGCGATAGGATGTCTGACTCCGTCCTGGACTTGATAGATAACTGCTCCTAACCCATAGCTGCTAGCATCGGCTGCTACTATCACAGGTAAGTTCGGAACATAGTAATGGAGAACTGGTGCATCTGTAACCAGCTGTTTCACTTTCAAGAATGCTTGCGCTTGTGCTGCGTCCCAGCACCACTGTGAGTCTTTGCACACACGCGCATGTCTTGGTTGCACGTGTTCAGATTGATCACGCTTAAAGGTGCATTTCATCAAAAAATCACTCAATTTTGAATCGAAAAAAAAAGTTGCTAACTGTAAGAGTACCCTAAATGGTGCTGATATTCGGATTCCAAAGTTGGAATGGCCGTATATATTTCTTGTTGTTCTTAAATAAACTTTCAATTCCTTATTTTTCACTTCCAGCCAAAAATAGACCATATTTGGAAGCTCATGTATTATTAATTCCGGAAGCGCAGAAACGTCACTCTGTGCCGATCGCCGCCGGCGGGTGTTTAGTTAGCGCTATTTTCATTGCGATAATGGACGATCAAACCAAGAAACAAAGAAAAGGTGGAGGGAGAAAAAGCTGTTAATAGATTCAACAACTAAGAGTAGAAAGCGGGAGCTAGACCAGCTGCGGTCTAACACGAGGGTGTCTTAAGATAGGCATTCAGGGAAGTGAGGAGTGTGACCAACGAAGAAGCTGCAAAGTTTTTGCTGGACAAGTAAGTAATCTCGTTGTATTATGAATACCCTGCTATCGAATCGGTCTGTATTGAATCGACTTGTGTAAATGTCACCGATTAAATAAAATCTAAGGGCCTATTGCGAGTCCATTGCACCATTTAGATTTGTAAATTGTTGTTGCAAACATACCGTACTTACTTTGTAAATTTCAGGTAGAGAAATTATCGCATCCTCTTGACCCCAATTCAATGGCTGGTGATCAGGTGTTCGTCATACCTTGCCTGCAGTCAAGTGGTGACAATGGACCACAACAGGCATAGGGATAGGACATATGCACTCAAGTAGGGTTGGTCAGCCAATGTAAGTCTCTCATGACCACTCAACTACGCACTGACTAAATGTCCTATTAGAAAACAAAATACTGATGCTGCACATGTAATGTGTTCTAGCTATTTGGCCATATAATGCCATTTGTTGTGTTACAGGTACAGCACTCGCTTCAACAAGCAGTCAAAGACGTGGTCATCGGTTTAGAGGCCAAGACTTACGCCAATATACCAGATATAATGACAGAAATGTTAAGGCCCAAGCAATGCGACAGCAATCACAACAACACCCACAATGCTCTGCTGATGACCCCGCAAAATCAGTTTGAACATTGCTCCTGTGTGCAGGCCATATACCCAAGAAACAGAACAATGTGATATTTCTTGATTGAAATTAAAAATTAAAACATTTAAGCGTAGTATATTACCAAAACCTATTTTGTATTAAGCCTGTATACTGTCAATACTTGTTAAGGAAGAGGTCTCTGATCTTCCTTACACAACCGGAGAGAGTTACCCTCCTGTTGCACTCCTCCAAACATCCACGAATCCACAGAACCAATTGCTGATAGGCGCCGTGTCTAAACATCTTTTTTTTTGGTCCTCGACAACCGCATCCCATAGCAAGTCCACCCGGTATCTGTTAATAACCTCAATGACCATCGGGTCAAGCACAACTCCTTCCATCTGAGGTAGTGCATATGTGCAAAAGTCTGGGCTGTTAGTGCAACATTGCCGCTCCACAGGGGGAGGCATTTCCCTACATTGAAGGCAGATGCAATAGTCTGGTGAAGTGGTAGTTGATGGAGGGTGGAATCCTTCTTTGGTGTGGGTTGTCGGGTGATTGTAAGTGCAAACTGTGGCTCTCTTTCTAACCAGCAACTGCCGCACCCCATCCAAATCCAGCCACCGCACTAAATTCTGAAGAGCTGAAGAGTGCTAACTGTTGAGTTGTACAATACCTTAAATTTCTCCTTTTGTGACTGCTCTTAAGATTTAGCAGCCACTATACTCTGCTGTAGGGTCTGGTTAGTTATTGGTGTGTGCAAATGTAGCCTCTGCGAACAAGATTGACTCGCTTTCGGCCTGTCGAGGTCTACAAACAAATGAGAACCAATGGAAATTTATGGTTCGATAAGTCCAACATTAGACCTATTTACTGACAAAGTGATTCCATTAGGTAAGGCAAGCCCAAAAGTACCTTGTTTGAAGAAGGTTGGGCTCCTCTGCCACCTCTTAAGACTGGTCTGCAACCTCCACCAACTTGAACACCTGTATCATGGTGAACAATTTCAAACCATTAAACACATCCTTCCCAATCATAATGAATGTATTCAGTTCAATAAAATACCCTTGATAAGAATCAAATAAAAAAACAACCAACCTCAGTTCCACACACGTTGTCAGAATATGTATCATGACCCCTTCCACTGCCTCTTCTTGTACGTGATCCCCTCCTTGGCGTTTTGATTTCCTTTAAATTTGAAAGTGGGTTGGTTCAATTTAATTAATGAATGAACATGACAAGAATAATTCAATCAATAATGTTACAGTGTTTGAGCCAAAAGCCTGCAAATGTCAGCCAAACCCATACATACCACCCCAAACTCCGTGCGCGGACGTCTCAGTACACAGGGAATTGCATTGGCTGGTCGCTATCTTCTCTGTAGGGTTTATGTATGCATAGAAGATAGTGACCGGCCAGCCAATTTAAATCCCTGTTTCAGTTCACTGTAACCAGATAACGTAGACGTCCCGAGGGAGACCCCAGTCCTTTGATTTATAATACGATTTATAATACAATTCATTCAGGAATATTCCAATAGTTTGCTATGAAAAAGCACCGATAATTGCATATGAAATAATCAAACTTCGAACAAGTGTCATGGCTTTACGTGACACAGACTAGTCAAAAATATCGTTTTTATTACGCTTGAACATGCGCAGCCTCAGGGAACTGGTCGAACGGTAGTATAAATCTGTAAATATAATATACTAAGTCTAAGGGCTACCTTAGGGATTGTTCGCAGGTGTAACGCTATCTATTGTTAGATTTACGGTAATCTATTGAACCAATAGTGTCTTTTTTTTATATGACATTCGAAAACTCCAATCAAAGAAGAGTCATACAAGAAATGTAGGAATCAAAACACTCACCATTTCGGCTGCATGCGTTTCCACCTTCTGTCGAATCTGCGCTGCGCATGACGTCACGACTATGTGTTGTAAACAAATGACCCTTCAATACGCATGCGTCATTTTCCCATCGACATGTGCTCATGTTTGTAAACTAGGGTGTGACCGACAGATTTCGATACGGTGTAATCGACGATATAGTGTTAAACTAGTCCGCAAAATGGTTTATTTGGGTTCTAAAAGAGTTGTTCAAATAAATGGAGCAAAAAAAACATTTTTTTAAAAAAAATGCACCTTTAAATCGTGTCCGCGACACTTCTTCCAATGCTGAATGTGATGATTTTGTTTGTGCCGCAACATTTGTTTTTATGAGTTCGGTTCGATGACATTCTGATATGTTCTCCTCCAGTGACATTTCTTTTCGTTGTAGCTCGACGCTTAATTGCCTATCTGTGATGCCCATAAGCAATCTGTCACGAATATGATCATTCTTCGCGTCTCCAAAATCGCAATTATCAGCGTGCTCATACAGGCGGGGATAAATATTTCGACCGGCTCATTCCCAGCTTGCACCAGCGTGTTAAAAATTGCTCGCTCATGAACAATGTTTCTCTTTGGTGTAAAATAGGCATCTAATTTACTCAGGACTGGTGCAAAGTTATCTGCATCCCCTTCACTTGTAAAGGAGAACGATTTAAAAATGTTTTCGGCTTCAGGCCCCATTGAGTAAATCAAATCGTTCACCTGAACCGTTTCTTCATCTTTGTTCAACTTCGTGGCTCTCCGGTACCTCGAGAAACGGGCTTTCTATTCCGGCCATGTGCTCGGACGGGTGAAGTCAAACGAATCAACAGGAGCATACTTAGCCATGATGCCTCTTCGTTACTTTCTTTTCATATACGACTTCGGATATTCACGCACCTTTTTCTTCCATTTCTTTTCTAGTGTTGAACAGGTTTTCACCGCTGCCACCATGTCATGAGTGAAGGAGGCTCTTTAGCGTGGCGGCGACATGTTTATTCCAACTGTAACTCGTTCCACATAGTTATGCACATCATAACGTATACCATGACAGCTCATAGGCTACTTGTTAAGCTCACTGTGCATGCGTATACAGCAATCGATATACATGTGCAATCGCAGCAGTAACTAAAACTTATACCTCTGCGGATGCACATTAACTGCTCTAACTTTACTACAAAGAACACGGCATTATAATTGCTCGGCCAAGGTCAATGGTGTACAAAACCCGTCATTGATAACCGGCTTCTACGCAAAGCAATGCTGCCTATTTCGCATTTAGTTATTCCGCATACAGTCAACAGGCATATAGACTTGGACAACGGTGCCTAATTAGCTATCTATTCGGAAGGAATAAAATGCTCGACGATTTAGTCGGCCAGTTTGTAAAATAGAAAACGAGCTAACAGATGACATTGCCGGCGATTTGTGGCAATTATGTCGCCACTAGTCATCAATACCAAGACACTAAACATAAAACTCGTGCTCTTTTACCTGAATGATAATCGATTAGACTTGAAAGCTGTGTTTGAAGGTATGTTCACAAGTGGTGATATATTTACAGCGATAGGTAACGGCTGGCTCGACCTGTCTAGTGTAGGTCTAACAGAATCATCTAAATGCGTTGGCCCTCAATTGATCGGATTACAAATAGTGATATATTTGACCCACATAAGATAGCTTTCGAATTAGTTATAATAATGATGTTGATAATCAACCAATATGGCGCCTTATCTAACAATAATGTCACTCTAAAGCACTGTGTACATACAACCGACAGAGGGAGGTGAGCCACTAGAACAGCTGTGTCCTAATATTAACCCTTGGATTGTGAAGCGGGGCGACTGTTTTATGTACAGCGTAAATACAATGCAACGCACGATGTATTACCATGTGCGTTTTCTATGATCATTTCATCATTAACATGTATACGGTACGCTACATTATTTAGAATCAGTAGTAATGCAGATGAATGATACTGCCATATAAAACAATGTTGTTTGCAATACAATGAATGGGCATTATTCCGAATACAAACAAACTATGACCAATATTTGAGCATATTACTCCGCGTTCATGCTGACTGATATATGCGGTAGCATTATCAAACATTCACGTTTGCTAGGCGCCATCATGACAATCGACAAACACATTTGCATACATATACCGCATCAATGATTCTTGGCAGCAATATTTGACAAGATAAGAATCATATATGATTGTCACGCTTATGTGCAGCCGACAAGCACACCTATGTATTTCCATATCACATGTCAGAAGCAAGCAGGTGATAGAAATTGTCTGCACATGGCTTCAACTAAAGATTCTGCAACTTAAGATGTAAACAAAGTATCGTATTCTACAAAACAATGCGTACAGCCGCGGGGAGTATTGATCATATGGACACCTTCGGTTTGTTTTACAATTGAAATGAATGACAGAAGCAGCACACAACAGCAACACCAATGTGCTTTATTTCTTAACTTCATAATCAAAGGAAAGGGACTTTTGAACAAGGCATTGTGGTGCCGTCGGTTTCTTGATCTCTAAATTGTATCGAACCTATATTATAAATGCCCGATAGGCCACATGCTGACTTGGAAACATTTGTCATCGCTGTGCGATCATTTAAGTGATTGAGAATAATGATATCGCTAGTCGTCAACGAGAACATAAATCATTTAAATGATTGAGAATAATGTTATAGTCCGCTAGTCTTCAACGAAAATCAACATAAACAGTTATTTCTTCCATTTCTGAAAAGTGATTATTGCATATATATCAATTTATAGAGTACACATTGATTAGTCCGCCTATGTTTAGTTGCATTTATAATATAAATTGAAAGAAAACACTGGAAAATGCGAAAGTTTAAAGTTATTTCTTCCAACTCTGATTGAAAGTTCAATATCTGTAGATATGTAATGCTGTTCGCTCTTGTCTGATATTGCTTGTAATTTATATATCAATTTATATATATATATATATATATATATATATATATATATATTTATATATATATATATATATACATATATATCTAGATATAGATAGATATATATATATATATATATTATTTCTAGAATCCAAATATATATAAAATATTTCTATAATATTATATATCTCTGATATATATATAATATATATAGAGAGATCTCTATATATCTCTAGATAGATATATATATATATCTATATATCTATATAGATATCTCTATATATATATATATATATCTCTATCTCTCTATCTATATATATATATCTATATATATATCTATATATATATATATCTCTATATATATATATCTCCCTATGGCAGTGTTGGCATATAAGTTAACAAGAAATTTATTGAATGTTGTCGATTTTAACACCATGATGATGACAGAATGCTCTCTCTCTCTGTCCTCTGCGATCTCTCTCTCTCTCTCTCTCTCCTCTCTCTCTTCTATCTCTCTCTCTCTCTCTCTCTCTCTCTCTCTGACTCAGTCCTCTTGATAAATGCTTACCTACCCTACCAATGTGACGCTAACACGGAGTCTTTACCAGCAAAGTAGCTAATATAGGTGATTTTAACGCGAATGTAAACCCTAAGTTTCAGTCGGAACTGCGCAAAATGTGTTCACACTCTAATCGTGTGATATCAGACTATGAATGTCTAGGTTAATTGTCTGGTACATTTACATATGTCAGTGATGCACACTCGTCGACGTCATGGCTTGATCACTGTATCTGCAGTCATGACATGCATAACATTTTGTCCGATCTGTACATTGTAGACAAATTACCATGTTCGGATCATTTGCCAATTGCTGCTTCGTTTCGCTTTGATGTAAGCTCACAAATGGCTGCTGGTAATGTACAACTTAAAGAACCCCTTAAGACATTCAAATGGGCTGGCTCCTCACCGGATGTGGCGCTTCCGGATACAGTTACCTGTACCGATGCAAAATGTTCCTCTGCTGATCATAAGGCGCAGACCGATCGTTTGTATTGCGAGATATCGAAAGCGGTATGCAAGGCCAGTACTAAATGCATTGATATATGTACAGTTAGGTCTGTCGCGATTTTATGGTCCGTGGCTTTAATGACTATATTGAAGATCTGCATACGCAGGCGAGGCGGGCGTATATAAGCTGGCGCAATGAGGGCAAGCCACGACATGGTCCTACATTTGAGCTGATGAGGTCTACGCATCTTAACTTTAAATACTCTCTACGTCAATGTAAATATCAGGAGATGTCTGCCTGTGCAGATGCCATGGCAAGCTCATTGGATGAAGGTAATACTGCCTCGTTTTGGAAAGGAGTAAAATGTGCCAAAATATCGGTCGATACCACTGGCGTCAGCAGTTAACGGCTGTAGTGGGGCTGAAAACATCGCCGACATGTGGCATAACCATCATTCTGCACTACTCAACTGTGCGAGCGAGTGTCGGGAGAAGATCGAGGTGACGGAAACGGTGAAATGTAAACCTGACACCAATAGTACTGTAATCTCCCCTGCTCACATTCGTCGAGCATTACGGATACTTAAACGAAGAAAATCCTGCGGGGTAGATGGTCTTGCCGCTGAATATTTTATT
Organism: Urechis unicinctus; assembly: GCA_034190875.2. Classification (NCBI taxonomy): domain Eukaryota; kingdom Metazoa; phylum Annelida; class Polychaeta; order Xenopneusta; family Urechidae; genus Urechis; species Urechis unicinctus. The sequence continues at coordinate 27,418,395 of CM067356.1, forward strand.
AATGCTGACGGCAGCATATGTGTCTATGTGTCACTGCTGTTCTCATGTTTTTGTAAAGCATGGGTATCTTCCAGTTTCTTTCATGAAGTCTGCTATTATACCAATAATCAAAAATAAGAATGGGGATACTAGCGATACAAATAACTACCGCCCCATTGCTCTCGTTACATCTTGTTCAAAACGTTTCGAATTAGTTCTACTCGATATCGCAGACGGGTATCTACCTGCGACAATCAATTAGGTTTAAAGGCTGGTCACTCAACGGATTTCTGTAATTACACTGCCAAGAGCATTTAACCATACTATAAAGATCTTGGCAGCCCTGGGTACACATGTTTTTTTAGATGCTCGAAGGCCTTTGACAATGTCAATCATAGGTTGCTGTTTAAAAAGCTTATCAACCGTGCCATGCTATTGGTTTTAGTCAAAATTGTAATGTTTTGGTATCAGAAACAGTTAATCTGTGTTAAGTGGGATGGTGAATCGTCTCGATATTTTACTGTATCTAATGGCATTCGACAAGGTTGAATTTTATCCCCTAAATTATTTAATGTGTATGTCGATGATCTTTCAAGTTTGTTGTAGAAATCCTGCACCGGCTGTTACATTAATGATATTTGTATCAATCATGTATTTTATGAGGACGATCTATGTCTGATGTCGCCAAGTGCTAATGGATTGCAAAAACTTCTGGACCTTTGTTCTCGATTCGGAGCTCAACGTGATATAGTGTTCAATCTATCGAAATCTGTTTGCTTTGTGACCAAACAGTCGGTCGGTCAAACAGTCTTAAACAAAATTTCTCCAATGCTCATTGCATGTAAAACTTAAAAAAACCTAATGCAGCACACTATATTGTCCATATCTATGGGTTATTAATCCGCAAATATATATATATATATATATATATATATATATATATATATATATATATATATATATATATATATATATATATATATATATATATATATGTATACATACATATCTCATCCGCACATATATCCTCCGCACATATATCTCATAACATGAATAATGCATACGACAGAAACTAAAAGGCGTTCCCTGTTATCCAGTCTTAGTGGAAGTATTCCATGTGAGAACGCTTGCTTAAACATGATATAATTAAAATCAGGATACTCATGTGCTGTGGGTTCTGTGAATATGTCCCAGGATTTATTCACACCTTGAATGACCACTCTGCTTATTGTACTCGTTTATTTTCAGACTGCATGTTTACCTAGCACGATCCAAATTTATAGCTGAACATCAGCACGTATTTACGATGTTGTTTATTATATTACGCAAATAAAAGGGTTATTATTAGTGTTTGGTCGTTATCCAACCATAATCATTGTTCAAACATGTGGATAATACTTTATTGAAGGGTTTCAAAGGGCTCAAATCTATTAAATTGATAGTCGCATTCTATGAACAACGGATGGTAAGGTCAGCTTATGAATTCCAATAAAATCTCTTTGCGTAAACATCATTGCTTAGGTGAAAAAACATTTTCAATAATTTGTAACAAAAGGAATTGCAGCCTACCGGATATTTTGTAATTATAATCCCCCTGCCACTTACTTATCCTTTGCTTTTGTTAGAGGGTAAAAATCATATACTCAACGCCATAGCTCAGCATTAACAGGACATTAAGCAGTCTAACATTGCCGCCCATTAGAGTGCGTTTACAAAATGGCGTGCAATCATCTACCAATGATGTAACATTGGTGCTTAAAATAGTAGGTACAATTCGCCCGAACTAAAACAAGCTGTGCGTTTCTTACGTTATGGCCTGAATCACTAACCATAGTTCGTTCTTGCGCCTTGCATGGTTCTGCCTCGCTTCAATTTATCATAGAAAATAATCTCAATAACTGACACCATTTTTGCGCATAGTTTTATCAGTTAACATATTTATGGTGTCTGACATTCGTTACATTACAGTTTAGCTGGCTCTGGCAGCACTACAATGTATCAATGTTAACACATCCAAAAACTAAAAATCACTTTGAAATGAGAGCTGAACCATTTATAAAAGTAACTGCTGGTTTTGTATCCAATTGATAAAAGGCATCATCGTAACGATAGTTTTGATGTGATCGAATGAAAGGTCGTTGCCCAAAAGCAAAATGGACAGAATATGACCTAATGTCAGCTGAAATATAGGGTTCATCGCAAACTCCAATTTAGTGTTATTTTAGGTTAATGTCAAACACAAAGTGAATAATAGCATGTTGCTATTTATCCATGCTCTGGTACAGCATTCGTAGGTAGGTGTTTGATTGCAGAGTGCGACAGCTGCATAATTAGTTGATAATAGTGAACTGATAATCGTAACCGACGTCATGGACTGATGCCCAATGCATCTAAGTTATCATGTCATCTTGGAACCGTTGAGTGCATCGATGAATTTCTATTGGGGTAGTTACACATGCATCCGTTTGCCCTGCTGTTTAATGAGTTTAGTTTATGCTCATGACCTAGTGCGATAACATCTGCCCTGCTATTTCTAGGTCTGCCCGGATGAACGACGCAAGCGCAGATAATATTGCGAGGGGTTATTGCCAATAATTCAAATAAAACAACAAAAAACGTACATTTTTCTGTTTTTATCCATCCAAATATATGTCGTCCAATCACCCAGTTTCACATAAAACGTTATCATTGATTGCAGAAGACTGGGATATCTGATTAAGGCACATGTATACTGATGAACAAATACTCGTAGGATGTGGTTATACTGTAATGTTGAATACTGGCGCTGACCCCTTACAATTGCTGTGAAAATGTCATCATAAATGAAGCATAACACACAAAATCCAAAAATCAATGAATAAGCCATTTGTCATTTATACTTATGACGATTATAGCTTGCAGTAACAAGCGCTGCTATCCTATGACCACTTAAGCGAATATATAGTATTACGACAATTGATCTTGGAAATTGGGGTTAGGTTGTCGCGTTTCCCATTGACGGTTTAATATAAGATTTATGTTTATTAATCAATTTCACATAGTAGTCTTTTTTTGTTGCCGTTTTATTTGGTTTTACGTGTAATTGTATTGTTTATATTTGTTTGTGTTATGAATGTCTAGTTTGATTCTCATCAATTTGTAAGGCTTTTACGTCTGGACGTTTCGATTAAGCCAGGGGTCATTCAAGGTTCATGAATGACTTTTGTATTTGTCGTTGTTTTAGGTTTTACTGGAAAGGCTTGATTGTAAGCTGATTTATATTCTTGCAGGAAATGATCATATGCTTATGACGGATATTCGTGTTGATAAACTCTGCAAAAATCAATATTTGCCCGGGAATTCTTAAACGCGCTTATTCCTCTCGGCGTAAAGGTCCGCCACATTGTTTGTGAATTAGCCGTGCCAAGTTTCAAAGTGGTCAGCTAAGTCGGTGATGATAATTCCTGACTTACTTTGGGTTGAAAACACGTTTCAGTTACCTCTGTTGGTTTAGTAATCGTTGGTACAAAGCCATTGCAAAGACATTGTCCACGTAGTACTGTATTGAAGAAAATCGATGTTCAAGTCACCCATTATTATACATTTGTTTGTGTTCAGCATCGATTATTACCATTAATTCAAGGATGGTTTTGGCGGATACATCTAAGTTAGCTTTAAGGGTAGAGTTTGGCCTATATATCAAACCAAGTATTGCTTTTGTTTTGAAGGCAGTTTCATTTTCTACAAAGAGCGTTTCGATGGCATGAGGAATAAATACCGACATCCCCAGTCTAGCAAGCAGAGATGCCAAACATTAATATATATCACCCCTGACCCCCGGCCCTTAAATTCTGAAGGATGTGCTTTTTAATGATCTTAAACACAAATCGCACCGTATTTGTGCTGAACAATTTCACTATGATGTGACGATCCTTTTCACTCTTGCGCCCTGTTCTATGTGCAACTTCTCTGATCTTGGAGATGGCGTCGCGTGAACCCTCGATAGCAGTTTGTAACATGTAATCATGTCAAGAGCCAAATAAATTTGTGATTGCCCTTGTTTTTCCGGGATTCCTTTAAATCGAAGATTGTAGCTAATATTGCGACGATCATTTGCTTCTTGGGCGACTTTTATGACGGTGATTTCCTGCTCAAGCAACGTCGCGCGAGAATTCCCTGTTGATTGCCCTCTTTCAAGTCGAGCAGGAATCGGCATTGGCCTGCAACAATTCTGGCAGTCAACTGATATTTACCGGCATCAAACAGGTCTGACAGTCCGCCAACCATTGCGTGGAACACATTAACAGATTTTTCAAGAGATGTATCGGTCTGTAACTCTGCTACCATAGACTTCTGCAATTCTGTTGAGGTACTTGCACGGGTATTATGCGCCATTTCTTGTTCCCATACATACATACATACATACATACATACATACATACATACATACATACATACATACATACATACATACATACATACATACATACATACATACATACATACATACATACATACATACATACATACATACATACATACATACATACATACATACATACACATACATACATACATACATACATACATACATACATACATACATACATACATACATACATACATACATACATACATACATACATACATACATACATGCATGCATGCATGCATACATACATACGCACGCACGCACGCACGCACGCACGCACGCACGCACGCACGCACATACACATACGCACGCATACATACATACATACATACATACATACATACATACATACATACATACATTCATACATACATACATACATACATACATGCATACATACATACATACATACATACATACACACATACATACATACACATACATACATACATACATACATACATACATACATACATACATGCATACATACATATACATACATACATACATACATACATACATACATACATACATACATACATACATACATACATACATACACACACAGACACACACATACATACATACATACATACATACATACATACATACATACATACATACATACATACATACATACATACATACATACATACATACATACATACATACAACATACATACATACATACATACGCATACGCACGTGCATACATACATACATACATACATACATACATACATACATACATACATACATACATACATACATACAGCATACATACATACATACACACATACATACATACATACATACATACATACATACATACATACATACATACATACATACATACATACATACATACATACATACAGACATACATACATACACACACATACATACATACTTACACTACATACTTACCTACCGACCTACCTACCGACCGACCGACCTACCTACCTACCTACCTACCTACCTACCTACCTACCGACCTACCTACCCGACCTACCTACCTACCTACCTACCTACCTACCGACCTACCTACCTACCTACCTACCTACCTACCCACCTACCTACTTACCTATGTACCTACCTACCTACCAACCTACCTACCTACCTACCTACATACATACATACATACATACATACATACATACATACATACATACATACATACATACATACATACATACATACATACATACATACATACATACATACATACATACATACATACATACATACATACATACATACATACATACATACATACATACATACATACATACATACATACATACATACATACATACATACATACATACATACACATATACATACATACATGCGTACATACATACACACATACATACCGTTGAGTGTAATATGTTTAATGTCGGTTTCAACAACTAGGTGATATCGCGACTGTGATAGATGAGGATGATTGTAGGGCCCACTCGGCACAAACCCTTCTCCCAGACCGCTGGGACGAAGGTCCAGCAAGGTACTATTGAGCTACCGGCTTGGGTTACTCCTCCATCCGAGGTGGGACTGCCATTTGACGCCCCGGGCAACCAGTCAGGTTTTCACACCTTGATATCGAACCCAACGCGTTCTGGTCGACAGGCGACACAGTTTACTACTTCGCCTCCGGAACCGGCTTTGGAACAGGGGTTGGTTAGTTGATGAAATAAGGATATTAGCGTACTAGTGGCGTTCATTAGCAGTTGGAGGGCATTGAGCTTAACACGGAACCGGAAATTCATTTGTCTTGTGATCATATCACCCTTAAGGACGTAATTAAGTATCCATATTTTTTCAATCCTTTTAATTGAAATACGTTGTAAGGATAATGTTGATGCAGAAAGACCTGACTATATCACCCCGGGTATAGATATACAAAGGCAGCGATTGTAAGTCAATCCCATCGATCGGATAACATCGTACTTCTATGTGAAAGGCATAAACTGCTTGCGGGTAAACAATCTATTTGATAATCCGTGCATTAGCGTGTGATCTCTGACCACGCCCCTATCAAGCTTGTATAAGTAGATGATTCCGAAAGGAAAACAATCAGTGCAATTGTTGAGCTCTCGATTAGCATCAGAATGGAGGTAAGTCAATACTTGATCTTGTTCTTTATTGACGCCCATTTCTCTTGATTGCTGGGTCGTTTGTGGATTGCAATTTGTTAAATCGAGCCAATCGCATTTTTAGCAGCTATAGCATTTCACTTTACAGATATCACATTTCACCTATGTCACAACACTCCTTTTTGGGTGTGGTTCTGGAGAGAGACCAGCACTTTTCAAGCTTGGTCTCCTGGCGCCCTGGAACTCTTCGTTTGATGATTTTAGCGCCCTAACCAGCGCCTCAGCTGTCAGCATGGCAATTGAGGCCATACATAATGATTCGACTTTGGGTGACAAAATGAGATTCAGGTGACATGTTGTTATAACAGACTCATCAGCTAAGACTGACTCTGAGAATAAAACCACCAAGCAAGTCTATATTTACAACGCAATGCTGTTTGACAGTTTCCCATTGCTTGTTGTCTTCAATTACCAACGTATATAATGTTGTCCACAGCGTTGTTACTCGGGATTCTGCATGTACAAGCAAAGTTGCTGCTTCCAATGCGATCCTCCTCTTTATTGAAGATGGCGTGGATGCCTTCATCGGACCACCTTGCTCACAAGGTAATGGCTGGTGTTTGAAGATAAATACAGGGGTTAAGCTACGCTGATGCTGTCTTGATATGAGTATGTTTGACATCCTGAATAGCCTGCCGCCCTGTTGCTGAGCTGGCATCCTACTGGAACAAACCTATCGTGTCATGGGTGGCCACGGACCCTGAACTGGGCGACAAGTCCATCTACACCACATTGTCCCGTACCATAGGGCCGTTTGACAAAATGGGCATCTTTCTGCTGGAAGTCTTTAAGCAGTACAGGTGGCGCCGTGTTGTGGTGATCTCATCCAACTTCTTCATCTGGCTTGACGCTGGAAAAGCTATACGAAAGGAAGTGAATTATACCTTTACATTTTAATATTTCAACCACATATATCCCCAAAATTGCTTCATGCACACGTTTCGTGAATCTATACATCGCACTGCGTAAACAATTGCATCATGGTAATAGACGAATAAGTAATGCTGTGACTCTCAGCTTCCCTTAATTATGACGTTACTCTTCATGGTTGCAGGTGTTCCGTGAAAACAATATTACAATTGGGTACAGCTCAATTTTTGACCGCAACCCTTCCGATCGCTACATACTCAATGTTCTCACCAAAACCAAAGAAGAAGGTCGAAGTAGGTCATACTCTTTATGACACTACAGTTGAATAGAAACTGTTACGTATCGAGAGTGATACTTGGATCGCATTGCATCACACTACACGCAATTTTACACCACTGTCTAGCAAAATTGATCAACACTTTAGATAACGACAAGAACATTATAGAATAATTCCAATATTGTTCTAGTCGTGATCCTGATCGTGCCAAAGGAGGATCGGCGACGGTTTATGCTACAGGCACACGACCTCTCCATGACCAACGGCGACTACGTCTTCTACACAATTGAACTTCTTCCCGACGAATTGGTCCTGAATCCTGAAGATATCTGGGCGAGCAATGACGAAAGGGACGATGATGCTCGCACTGCATTTGAATCCGTCTTTCACGTATGGCTATTTTTGTAAGTGTAATATATACTCTTCAGATTACAACACAATATTTCACTACAGCCTTAAAATTTCTAACAGGTATCACTTGCTGCTCTATCGAATGAAAGGATCGGCAAATTTCGTAAGGAGGTAGCAGAGCGCATGCGCCGCCCACCATGGAATCAATACGTCAGCAAATACCTGGATGTAAGTGTCATTAAACTTAGTAACATTGCTGTCTACCAAATTCTAGCTATTATCTCAGCCTGCTTTTATCGAAGTAAAGGTGACTAGCATTATCGTCAGCGTCCATCTTTCCTCATACATCGTCTGCTATATATTATGCCTCCTCTTTCTACTAACTATTCCTATCACAGCAACTACCGTTATCATGAATAGCATATGTTGATCTACGCAGTCCGCTATAATCCTGACCTCGTTCTACATGTGGACGTTAAGTTGAATACGTGCTCATAAAATTCAAAGATTTAATCCACATGGACCGAGCAATGAGAAAGAGAGGAAAATCATTGTTTCATAACGCTGTTCCAACAGTGAAGTCAAAACAGATATGTCTGGCCATTAGAGGTGCCATTCATAGCCAGGACAGCTGCAGTATCGGCAGGCGGTTAATTCAACGGTAGAATATGCACATTATCCGACTAATCATGAGCCACACAAATATGAGAGAGAGTGGTTTAAATGTTGGATATTTGAGTGTGATAGTACTGTGAGACGATTATGATGCTTCACAAATCAACAATAATATCTGAGCATAAGTTGGAAGTATTTCTTATCTGTTTTAGACGGTAACATGGCGAACTCGTGATTCCTTCGCTATTTCCACCACTGACACAAATCAATCCAACTCTTAGTGGCACAGATTAGAGGAGTCAGGTTTTGTGATCGTGCTATTTCATGCTACCATCATATATATGTGCTTAACAAGTATTGCACGTGTTGCAGATGACACACTTTGAGAACGGTGACAAGTATGCAGCCTTCCTTTACGACGCTGTCCTGGCTTATGCCATGGCACTGAATGAAACCTTCAACAAAGGCATGGACACCCGTAGTGGTTTCGACGTCACTGCAAACATGAAAGGCAAAGTATTTTCGGGTAAGCATTGTATAGATTTATGCCTTCTTCAGGCGGCCGGCATTAAAGACTTGTTTAGATAGCAAAAGCAGACGCATATAACAGGCAAGCAATGAAGCAGAGCCAATATGCATTAAAGAAAAATGTCACATTTTGGACAAATATAAATATATATATATATATATATATATATATATATATATATATATATATATATATATATATATATATATATATCTATATATATATATATATATATATATATATATATATATATATATATATATATATATAAAAAAATATGTGTATATATGTTAGCACAAGCGCGAGCTTTAGTTGACAAACCGCCAACCTTTCATAGACTTGGGTCCACGAATGGATAGACTACTAAGTCCACATAAAGTCAATGCGCTTTTTCTTAGTGGACTCCAACCATTCGTGGACACATTTTTGCTATCATTAATTATCAATTATTCATTCGGCATATTTGTATTGATAACATGAAATAGTTTTAGGCAAATAAAAATCTTTTAGTCACTTTATATTCCTGGTATATACTTTTGGTCCTCGAATGTTAACACACTAATTAATACGTATAAATCCAACCTTTCGTTCACGTATACATTTTCGAATATTTGCGGAATACGGAAGTTTTTTAATCATTTTCAGTGATCATGGATTAGAAACATAAGGTTTGTTGTGGGTGTGATCATTATGAACCATTGGTAGCATTTCACGATCTAATTTAATGTTGTAGATTGAAGAATCAGGAGAAAAATTAAGTTTTCGGTAATGAAATTCTTTAAAAAATCAAATATTTTAATTTTTCAAATAAACATATCCAACACACATGATTAAACATTATTTCGGTAATTTGGGTCGAAGTATATATGGTTGTAGGGATGATATTGAGGTTTGCGGGTTTTGTCAACGAATGGTTAGTTGTTAAAATTTTATTTCGCTATTATATTCAAAACCCAAAGAAAACACCCGTGAAAAATTATCTTTGTACGTTAATAACATTAGATTATCATATTCGAATGGTCCAACCATAATATTTTCAATTATCTTTAAAGGAAATGTGCGTTGACTTTATGTGGACATACTGGTATATCCTTTCGTGGAACCAAGTCTACTAAAGGTTTGCGGTTCGTCCACTAAAGGTCGCGTTCGTGCTAATATATATATATATATATATATATATATATATAGATAGAGATATATATATATATATATATATATATATATATATATATATACAATATATATATATATTCAATATATATATAAAATATATATATGTATGTAAATATATATATATCTGAATATATATATATATATATATATATATATATATATATATATATATATATATATATATATCTATATATATATAGAGAGATAGAGATATCAATATCTCTATAGAGGATATCTCATAAATATATAGGTCTATAGAGAGAAAAGAGAGATAGATCTCTATATATATATATAATATATATATATATATATATATTTATATATACATATACTCCCTACATATATATACTCTATATATACATACTAGATATATATATATATATATAGATATATATTTATATATATATATACATATATAGATACACATTTATATAGATATATATATATCTCTATATATATAGATATATATATCTATATATATATATATATCTATATATATATCTCTATATATATATATATATATATATATATCTATATATATCCATATGTTGAGGTAGTAATTAACCACTGTATTTGCGATATGTGGGATAGAGACATCCAATGATTCTTCGGATAAATATGTTTAACAATGCTTCAGTACTGGAGTATAGCTTTAAGTGAACAGCTTCTTCAGCAGAGTACTGCATATCACTTTCAATAATGAGGATGGCTTATCAATAGATGCGACATCGGAAATCGTCAAATGTCAGAACGCCATATAATTATTTTTCTATGTTGCAGAAACGAGTTGACAGGATTCTTTAATTGTTCCGACAAATCATATACCCTATTGCATCTACTGTACGCAACAATAATTTTTCTGAATTATATAACAATTAAGGTATCACGGGCAAGATAGTTCTGGATTCTAAAGGTGATAGAGAACCAGATCTATGGATAACAGACATGGTTCCAAATGGTACTTTCATTCGAATTGCTGAGACTCTCAACACGGATGCGGGGGGAAAAGTAGGTCATATATGATCTTTGCTATGTTCAGCTGTGCATTTAAGGAACGATTACAATCGTTGCGCACCTTTAGTTCATGATGCCAAAATTGGTTTTTGGTCTGCTGAGATGCAATCCCAAACACAGAGGGATGCTTACTAATAACGGAATGTGTTTTCAATAATCGCGTGATGTTATATGTGAAAATCTACTATGTGTACTGGCTCGTTTGTTGCTTGACAGGAATTTCGAAAGGACATTTCCCCCCCTCGTTGGCCAGGAGGAAAAATTGGTCACTCCTTTGCACCACCAGACGCGCCTCTGTGTGGATTCAGAAACGAATTCTGCAGATCAGAGGAGGGTAGGCGAAAGATATTATCCCATTACTTTCCAAAAAGCGTATCCCCCATGTCTCGGCCCAGTTGTATATTCCGTTAATCCAGATTGTTTTTTTTGTCTGCGTTGAACTCTGATGCATAAATATGATAGTTGAATGGAAGTTTTGTTATTCACCTCTAAGTTGCCAGCTGGGTGATCGTAGTAGCTGTTGTCCTATCATTGCTCGCAGTGGGAGCTGCGTCTGGGCTAGCTGTCTATTGTGTCCGGTAATCTGACTGCCCCATCTCAAGGGGATTTGTATGCATAATCAGATGTGAAATTTATGAATTTATATGATAATTAACATATTTGCTTTGAACCCCACACAAAAGTCAAGAAATAATTGAATTTTTACGGATTTCGCCACGTATGGTGTACTTCAATGCAGATTGCAACGCTATGAAACCTCCCTCCTGTCAGAGGCATGGAGGATAGTATGGGAAGACGTCGAAACTCTGAAGGGGAACATGGAAGCAAGCGCAGCTACCCAGCAGCAAACTAAGAGTTCTTCAGATGTTGGAAGCCAGGTTAACTTTGTGCCTTCAAATAGAATGTCAAATTCAGTTATCATTTGTCGGTGCAAATGATCCATTATAATTATTTTTGCGACAATGCAGATCTCTTGTAGCAGTGGGCACCGCTCCATTGCCAGTCAAAATTTGGAGATAATTCGCTCCAAGATCATGGCGTCATCGACCGGAAACCCTTCTACTACATCCCGCTCAATGTACAGCATAGCTACTGGCGCCGGTCAGGTCTTCTCTGATGTTGGGGTCTACAAAGGAATCGTAGTGACCCTGAAGAAACTCCAGAAACAGCACATCAGTCTCACGCGAACTGTGCTTCTGGAATTCAACGACGTAAGTAATGCCACTTCTTCCACATAACAGTATAAACATTGCTGATCGTTTGCAATAGCACTGAATGCATTACGTCCGTAAGCATAATGCTCTGTTTGTGTGTCAGATGAAGGAATTGGTACATGAGAATGTAAACGTTTTTGTGAGCATGCATTGATCATCCCAACATATGTCTGTTGTGGCACTATGCTTCCAAAGGCAGCCTCAACGTAGGTGCTTTTTCTGTGCAGACCGGATTCACTGATACAGCTTACCATTACAAAATAGTAACGCTTCAACGGATCCAGTTTTGACTGATGGTTTGTGTCACAGGATCTGCTGATGAACGACGAAGTCAAACTTGACAATGTGTTCAAGTTTTCCTTTATGGCGGATATAGTTAAAGGCATGGGCTACCTCCATAAAACTGCTATTCAATCCCATGGTAATCTAAAAAGCTCCAACTGTGTAGTGGATTCTCGATGGGCGGCCAAGGTAATCAATCAGATTATTCAACAGTTTGTATCAATACGTATCTGTTGACGGATTGCAGTTTCTGTATAGCTATGACGATTGATTCAGATCACAGATTATGGCATGCCCAGTATTCTTGCTGGACAAAGCCAAGAGGAAAATCAAAATGAATCATACAAACGTAAGCTTACCTTGGCCTTTGGTAATGGTAACATATTTGTACATATATATTTCCACCTTGTTGAACTCAAATTAATGTGGCTATAGGTAAATTGTGGACTGCCCCTGAAATACTGCGAGACAGTGCTTCTTGGCTGCGTGGCACGCAGAAAGGAGACGTTTTCAGTTTTGCCATCATTGCTTACGAAATTGCTCAACGATCAGAGCCCTATTTATTTGACGTAAATACGCCTAGAGGTGAGTCAGCAGAGAACTCGGTATTGTGGCCTATGCACAATACACGTGTTTGTAATGTGTAAAACCGCACATCCCTGTGAATTTGACATTCATTCGTTACGCAAACGAATAATGAAGTAATGGAATCTATGGTTAAATTATATTACTTCAGATGTAGTAAACAGAGTGCGAAATGGTGAAAGTATCCCTTATCGTCCAACGCTTTCTGACTCTGCTGACATTGGGAGACCTATTGTACACCTCATTCGTACGTGCTGGGCTGAAGACGCTGAAAAAAGACCACTTTTCCAGAAGATCAGTATTCTCTTGCGAAAAATTACGGGGAAGTGAGTATTAGAACAACAAATCAATCGCTGACCACCGATCCTCAGCTAACGTTATTGTTATGATAAACATGGGTCGCAATGTGGCTTATGCTATGTGTTGATAGTTTCGCAAATATTTGTAGGATCAACATTGCTGACAATGTCATTCGTATGATGGAGAAATATGCAAGTAACCTGGAGGAATTGGTTGATGAGCGAACTCAGCAGATGGTTGATGAGAAGATGAAAACAGACCGACTTCTCTACCGCATGCTGCCATCGTAGGTTTTTGGCATCTTTCCTAACAAATTCCAAAACCATAAGACATATGTCAATCTCACAGTCTTAAAATGCGTGAGCAAAATCAATGAACGAAGAACATTAATAATAGAAGCTCGGATGATTGTTCAACCTTTGACAGGAGTGTTGCGGAGCAGCTGAAGCTTGGAAAGTTTGTGCAACCAGAAAACTTTGAAGAGGGAACGATTTACTTTTCCGATATTATCGGGTTTACAACGTTAACAATGGAAAGCAGTGCGATCCAGGTAGCCCTAGCTGATCGAATAACAGCTAAGTTAAGACTATTTTTCAATGCTGATTAAACATTCATTCATAGCCCATTAGGTCTTCTTATGGCTGCTTTTTCAGATTGTGGATTTTCTCAACGATTTGTATTCCCGTTTTGATGACGTCATTGCAAAACATGACGTCTATAAGGTACAAGTCGTTCGATTAATCAAAGCACTAACGACGAACTTAGCCCAAACATCACAAACGAAACAATACTAATGCGTGCTGTGACCACAAGGTGGAAACGATTGGAGACGCTTATATGGTGGCCAGTGGCGTTCCCACAAGAAACGGAAACCGCCATGCAGCCGAGGTGGCCAATGTCTCTCTCGACCTTCTCAGTGAAGCCATGCACTTCCGCATCCGGCATCGCCCTCATCAGCAGCTTCTGCTTAGAATCGGTAAGCATAGAAGTGGCTTTTACTTTTAATTGTCAACTGCAACGGCCGGTGCCCTACTCGATCCATGAACGTCATTATTTCATTATCGCCAGGTTTGCATTCGGGTCCGATTGTGGCAGGTGTAGTGGGCCTCATCATGCCCAGGTATTGTCTGTTTGGGGACACCGTCAATATGGCCGCCAGAATGGAATCCAGCGGAAAAGGTCAAGGTTTACGGATTGAGTTGCATTTGCCTTAAATTAAACATTACATTGCTAGAATGCATATTAAGCATAGACTGGTAGATAGCGGTGATAAAATTCTAGACGATGACAATAATGTTCAGCAGATCTGTATTTCGTATGTACCAGCTCTTCATATCCATGTCAGTAAAATTACGTACATCATCCTGAACGAGCTTGCTCTCGGCTATGAAATGACGCTGCGTGGTGAGGTGAACATAAAAGGGAAGGGACTACAGACAACATACTGGCTACATGGCAAGAAAGGATTCTCGAAAGCCCTACCTCCTGTCGAAAAGTAACTACTACTTGTACAAAATTGTTGCGCCTGTGACGGTTGTATGCTCTCATTATGAATAGCAGCTGTGTAAACTTTGTTACCTTACAATACACAGAGACAATGTATCGGCACACATTTACGTTCAAAATTTGCCTCGTACAGGGGCGAGCCGGGAAAGAATGGTGACGAGGCTCAATTACCAATGGGACATCACGGATTGATGCGTACTTTTGACCAATTACACAACAACGAAGGGATGCCAACTGAGTCTATAAGTATGCCGCAGGTGAGTCGTACAAGAAGTGATTGCAGACAAATGATATTACCTAAGCCAATTGATAGAGGACGCTGATACATGTAAAGCTATTAGCATGAATATGGTAAAGATATAACATAGTTGTACCGCAGTATCTTGCGCAATTGTTCCCATAAACCTCCTTTATTCAAATAAAAACGCATTTGCGGTGAATACATTGCTCTGACAAATCACGTTGCCCACATATGTCATGTCTCGCAATTAGAGACTTTAAGACATAAGTTCCTGTTTTGCTGTTGTGTACCTTTACCTCAAAAGAGCGATTTAAGAGGTCAGTCACTCTGTCAGTACAGTCTGTTGGATGCTGAACTCATGAAAAGCCATACATCACTGTAAGTGCGGCCTCTATTGAACCACAAGGCATCATGTGTGCACGTAGGGAGGAAACCTGTATTGATACATTCTGGTTCTCAGGTACATCCTATCGGTACGTAATGTGGTTGTGACACGATTTGTTGACATACTGACTCTTTGTTCGTCGGAGTTACAGGTGGTTTGATATCATTGACATTCCAAATGAAGATTACATCGAAAATGCGGAAACCAAGGGAATTCGCAGCTGCCTACAAAGTTTCGGTGTTACGCATAGCTAATACTAATAACCTTAAGGAGCTTGTAATCCCCTAGAGCCAAAGCTGTATGTTACATAAAACCCGTCGTGAGAGATTGAATATGATTGTCGATCAATGATTTGAATCACGGTGAATAAATATGCCGAATTACACAGCCAGAATGATTGTGCCTTCTCCTATGGTACACTTTCTTCCAAAAGTCAAATACACCGATATCAATAGCATTTAGCAGAGATACATCAACAGTTAAAACGTATGTGGTAACACATATTTGATGCATTGAGCAAACATTTGTAAGAGTGGTAGATAACAAACAATTCGTAAAAAAGCTGCGGCAATATCATGATATCATTATACGCCATGTTAATATATAAACAGACACATACATATAAGAACATATATATGCATATACAAATGCACATATATATTTATATATATGAATATATATGTACATATATATACAAATATATATGCATACATATATATATATATACATATCTACACATATAGAAATATATATATATATAAATATAAATATATATATATCAATATGCACATACATATAAAAGAATATGAATGAATATATATATATATATAAATAATTATATATGTATATAAATATATATATATTTGATGTATATACATATAAACATATATTTATACATATATGTATATATATATATGTATATATTTATATATATATATGCATATCTACACATTTAGACATATATATATACATATATATATTCATTTCTACACATTTAGATATATATATATATATGAATATATATTGATCAGTATGTACATATATATACATATATATATGAATATAAATGTATAATTATATATATATAATTATAAATATATACTTATATATATAAATATACATATATATAAGAAATATATATATAAATATAATCATATATAAATATATCTATATATATATATCCATATATACATATATATATATTTATATCCATGTACATATCTATACATATATATATATATATATAAAATAGATAAATATATAAATGTACATATATATATATATATATATATATTTAACACCTATATATTCATATATATATATATATATATATATTTACTTATATATATATATGAATACATATAAATATACATATATATATACATATAAATATTCATATGCATATATACATATACATACATATATGTATATATATATATGAGAGTATATATAAATATATATATATATATTTATACACATATATATGTATGTTCATATATATATATATATATATATATATATATATATATGCATAAACATATTTATATACATTTTTATGTATATATATATATGTATATATATAAATGCATAAATATATATATATATTTATATATATGTATATTTATATGTATATTTATATTTATATATCTATATTTATATATATAAATACATACATTGATATGTGTCATTTAACGGATAATTATAAACAGATATTTGTCCGTGTATATGAATTTGTGAGTACGCCAATGTGTATATCGCGTATGTATGCATTTATTTCCATGTGCACATTGTCACTCCAATTTAGAAATATGATGTTTACATATCTATATACATATGTCCACTCAAAAAACCCTGTGTACATATATATGGATACAAATAAGTTTTTACATAAATATATATATATATATATATATATATATGTATATATATGTATATATTTATATATATATATATATATCAATATATATATATATATATATATATATATATATATATATATATATATATATATATATATATATATATATATATATATATATATATATATATATATATATATATATATATATATATATATATATATGTACATATATATATGAGCTCGGATACGTACGATATATGAGCTCGGATACATACGATTTTGGTTCTCGTTCTCGGTAAACTGAACGCGAGTTCCCAGGAATCGCCGATCGGTCTTAAAATGCTTCGTTTTTTAAAAAAATATAGAATATAAAAAATGACTTATTCTATCGGGCAAGTTAGATGGCAGCTTCACTTGTCCGACGGCTTCACCTACTTACCAGGGACAATCGGGCGATCGTTAATGTTTTTCCCTGTGTAAATAATATATATAAATATACATATATATGTATATTTTTGTATATTTATATGTTATAAAAAAATTAGTTTGCAAATCAAAGTATACATTTGCATACATATACAAATAATAGCGTACATATTCATATGTATACATATGTGTACATAAGTTTATGCAAATATATACATATGGATGTAAATATATATATATATATATATACATAAATATATGTATCTGTTTATTTTTATGTGAGAATGATAAAATAATTTCGCCCATATATATATGCATATTCACATAAATTGACTAATTTATATACATATTTATTTTTCTGCCCGATTCGGCCTTTACAGAACGATGGCTCTTTTGACAATGTGTCTCTATCAATCTTGGTTATACGCATTACGATTTCATCACTAGCAGTTGGCTTGGTCACGGTCAATTGGGTTACACGCCTTACGGGTGGCGTAGCTGTTTTCTTAACATCTTCTGGTAAGTCAGGATAATTGTACACATTACTCAAACCCTTGCGGCGCGGCTTTGGATCTAGAATAGTCGGACATGTGATCAGTTAATGCAAGGTGCTCGTTAGCTGCTGTTCGTGCATAAATATGATGCGACATTCTGAAGCAATGTGCAAATTGGTGGTGTAAGAGGTGTAAGAGCGTTTTAGGTACTCTACGGTGTAGTAATGGTGGTCCACTGGGAATGCTAGGAGGTCGCGCATATACGTGAAAAAAAACCCGACTAGATGGATTATAACGTCACTCATGGTATCTAACATATCATCTCTTATAATTGGCCAATTGGTGATGTTAGATGCTCTTTCTTAATCTCAACACAAAACTGATGTATCCCCTTTATTCCTGCTTTCTTTATTTGGTAATAATCTTGTTGTAGAAATTATCATACCCACATGCCTTATACAGCTCCAGCTGATTTCTAACCCCGTTTTTGTACTTAACACATACTGATTTGGTTGTTCCATGCCTAGCCATATATCTATTCCTCTACACATGTATCATTAACACATGCCTTGTCGCACGGGTACCAATAAGCACCAAACTCGAGGTAATTTAGCACTCGTTATATAACCTACATAAATTCTTTCTTTAAATAGAAGTTCCCGGTACAGTTAAAAACAACAGGTTGTTGTCTTGCTACATGTTAGTTTGCGGTGTTATGAACAGTTGGTGGTTTCATGAACAGTTCTCAATTATCACAAGAGCAAATACAGTTGATTAATAAAGTACGAGCTATTATTCCATGTAACGAGCTTGCACAAATATATGAAACTGGACGAATTAGATTATATAAACTAAGCTATATCCAGCAAAATATCTGATGAATAAATTGACGGGATATATTAAATGCCGTTGATCTTTCTGAAGAAGTACAAGAACAGACTGATGAGGTGTCTTTGTGGATTCCATACGCTATTGCTGGCTGTACTACCTGGAAATGCATTAAATTACGTATTATTCCTCCTCCAGCGCCAAACCCTCCAGTGCCTGCTAAAACATCTATTATTTAACGTAAGGTTGTTGATCCATTGGCAATGGTAAAAAAACATACATACACACGCACTAACATACATCCACATCCACACACACGCACACTAACATATTTGCACACACACCAACATCAATCAACACACTAAAATACATACATATATTTGTTTAACTTGCTCGCTGTCAGTTTCGCTTTCACTGACGCTTCCAATCATCTTTTCATTACTCTTAGCAATTACTCTATTTACAACACCTTCTAAATTTTTCTTTTTACGATTGTTTTACATGGATTACGTTGGCAGTGCAGGCTAAATTTAGTTGTGTAAACACTTTTTTACCAATTGCACTCCATTATACCTACGTATATAGTTTGGTCTTGGAAGCATCAGGTTTTAATTTGTCCCTGGCTCTTCTCCTTAGTGGTGTGTAGATTAAATATGGAGCAATATATGATATTTTATATTTACAGACAACCTATCTAACTAAATTTAGTTGTGTAAACATGTTTTCACCAATTGCACTCCATTATACCTACGTATGTAGTTGGGTCTTGGAAGCATCAGGGTTTAATTTGTCCCTGGCTCTTCGTCTTAGTGGTGTGTAGATTAAATATGGAGCAATATATGATATTTTATATTTACAGACAACCTCTCTGTCGCTCCGATAAATCTGTCATATTTTTTTTCATATCCTTCAGTATTATTTATAGATGGTAATATGAGAGTTGCTGATACAATAGGTGTTATTGTTACATGGTCCTCCTCTAGAGCTGTGTCTTTATTGTTTATTACAATGTCAGGTGATGTAGTTGTGGTAGCTGACAAATATATTTTAGTATTTTTATTCATTATATAACCTTTTTTATGTGAGTCCAAACAGAGCATATTCAGTAACGGAATCAGGTAGGTTTTTAGGCCCTAAATATATAAATAAGAGAAGGCTGGTCCTAGACCGCCCTGTTGTTGTTGGGATGTGTATCCTTGACCTCTCAAAGCACTTGATGTATGACTTCTACTACAACACTATGAAACTTAGTTGTTGTGATGATGCAAGGCTCTTATATACAGACACAGACTAACTTATAGGGTAAATTAAAAAAGAGGATGTATATGAAGACATGAAGCGAAGAGTTTAACTATGATACCAGCAACTATAACAAAACTCACTTACTATGCAGTAATATTAGTATGAAGGTATTAAGAAAAATAAAAGATGAGTGTGACACAGGGTATAAAGAGAGCTGTGATGAAGCAGCAGCTGCGTCATGACCTGTATAAACAATCCTTTTCGACACGGAATTAATGTATCAAGAAGTGATGGCCATAAGACGCAAATAAAATATCTCTTCCCCGATTGAACAATTTATGAAATGTGAAATGTGTTTGTAGCATGTATTGACACGCATATAGCCACGGATATCGCGGTTCTTGGAAAGAAACGTTTTGCACCTTACATCACTCTTGAATACTTTCTTTGTTCCCTGACGGAAGGACTATCTGTATATGCATGTGTGCTATATACGACTGCAGTCAGTGCCAAATACTCTCAGCGCCAAGCACTAGTTGAAAGCACCAATTATCAACACAAGACGTTATTGAAGTTTGTCATTGTATTTTGTCTTGAACGTGCATGCATATACAGCTGCATAATTTTGCCATCGTGACAAAATTTTCACATTTGAGAATTTTAAAAAGATTTTCGGGATCAGTGCCAGTGTACAGCCAGTGCGCTAAACTGAGTCTCATGAGCGTTTATGACATTAGAACTTGTGAGGCACATAGTACTGAGACAGAGATATCCCACTACTTTGCTGATATTCACTGTCCTTTTAGAAGTTTAGTCTCTATCAGCCTTAGTATTATTGATTTCGGTGATTAAGAACTGACTTTTGTAGTTATTTGGTGCAACAGATTTCTGAATTTTCTTCAAAATATTGCGACGCAAACGATACACCAGTCATGCGACAAGATTTCTTCGTGATGGAGATCAAATTAAATGCGATATTATAAGTGCTGTAATCAGACTGACATAGAAGTGTTTTCCTAAGAATATGCCATCATGCGCAATGATAAACGACTCCAACGCTTGCAAAAGGTAATATATTCTCTTACGTAAGCAAAACCATTGTAACCGAATATGTTTTGATCTCACCGCTTGGTGCAAATGCCCTCCTCATGCTGGCGATCTTGAATTGTTACATTATAAATAACATCATCGTACAGACGGTTAGTGAAAAGCCAGTGAGTAGGCGCTGTGAGGCAACTGATGGATAAGGGCATTTGTCGACTTCCTTGGTGCACAGCCTTTTGGGATGTTCCGTTGCTGCTTAATCTCTTATGGTATATATATATACATATATATGTGTGCGTGTTTGCTAGAAATATTGCATGGACCCGATTGAAGCCAGTTTAATAGTGTTCAATTAATCGGGAATCTTCAGTATAAATCAATTAAACAAATATGACAGCTAGGCATCAGTTAAGGATAGTATATGATATGATAGGTCTATAATCGGAAGTATTCTAAACGCATATGACAGAAGTCGTGAGACCTTTCGAAGCCATTCCGTGCCCAATGAACACTGAATTATACAACTACAATCGTGGATTGTTCCCTATCAGGCGTATTGGAACGGGGAATAACAAGTGCATGTTTTTGTCTTGTGCAGCATTCGTGGAGATTTTGTGTATTGAATTTTGTTTTTCGTAAATTTGTTAGTTTATTTATTGTAGGCGGCCTTATACACCAGTTGCAGTATTCCATGCATCTTTGGTATTTTTGCATCAGATAAAATTTATACACGATACATAATCAGGATACACTGATTTTGCAGAAGAAACATACGTTTTAGTCTGTCTTTGCATGTGTTCCCCTATATTTACAACAATATGAAATATGAGGTTCAACCAGGGTCATGTTTAAAATGCCTTGAGTGTTTCCATGTAAAATATGTTTTGTTCGGATAAGAGCCGACATACTTTGTGATGTTCTGGATGCCACTAGTTTAATGTGTTCCTTTCAAATTAGTTTGTTATCAATTATTACTGTATTTTTACTGTAATCTTTAAAAATATGCTTAAGTTGTCAGGGTTCCCGCTTGCTGAAGATCATATATTTAGGTTTATTTATACTGAGAGAGAGTTTAATTAGTTTTGAACCATGTGGTTAGTTTGGTAAGTTCACTATTTACCGTGTCTACAGCTTTAATGCAGCTTTTACCAGTGTTAGATGATCTGTGAGATACATATCATAAAAATATAATATGAAAATTGCATAGGTCCAAAAAAAGACCCTTGTGGTACTCCACAGGTAATTCCTAAAATATCAGGCATGCTGTGTTTGTATTTAATTTGCAGTTTCCGATGAATTAAATAGCGTTTGTTCCATACTTATTCTCTATTACCTCCTTGTATTTCAGACAACACTCACATCCACTTTCAAAAAGACATGCGCAGCCGATATCAGATAAAGCCTACCGTACTGGGAACTTGTATTGTGTTGTGTGGTGAACTTATTACGCACGCATGCTAACTAAGACGCCTTGTGTTTTGCTGCATACAACGATAGGCATGACACAATTTAATGCTCTTGTCGTGTAAGACAGCTATTACGCGCTAGTTATTCAACCCGTTGGGCGTGAGCTCTCGGTCTATGGGGCACCAATTGAAGTCAATCTAATATCTTTAACATAGTTAGATATGTATTATTATTGTTTGGGTGGAGGATGGAGGGTATCTGCATATTGTATTGTGGGACAGGACGTGATGATTAACTGTTCTAGATTGCTAAATCGATGTATCCACCAATTTTAGAAGCGCTGAATTTATATATAATAGTGTGCTTATTAGATTTTGTTTCTATCGCTTGAAAGGATTTAACGACAGTCAGTGAGTTAGTATGAACTCTCTCTGTCCTCTGTCTGTTGTAGTATCATATGACACGCTCTTTGCATGAGTTAATATCAATATAACTCTCAAAGATACGCTGGATGTTTCAACGTAATTATACCACGTCAGTATTATCCTCGCTAGGATAGGATATCAGAGCTGCTGTAGAGTAACAAGCGGTTGAATGGATGTAATTAACAACGATTGAAGGAGATTCGATCGTTCAAGCGCTCGCAATATGCCAGTTATCACAAAATGCAGAATTCATAAACGCCAAAATAAAATCGTTCTACGTCAAGAAATGTGTCAACCAGTGTTACATCTTTATCTTCTCACTCTATGCTATTGCCTCGTGTTACCGCCATTACCAGGATCAGCGTCAAGGCTCTTAGGTCATACACATTTCAGAAACGTTAAACTTGCATGAAAAACTGCCGTTCCATTGTCACATGCAGCCATAAATAAGATAAATGATGGGAATCTGACAATGATAATAACAATGGTGATGACAATACCTATAATGATGGTAATGGTGATATTGATGGCGATGAATATTGTTTGAACCTCTAGTCAACGAAACAAACTTAGAACAGCTCTAATTATTGAATATGCCTTAATGACAGCGTTGTTTTACTTTCAATATGCGCCCGCGTGATGAATTTTCAAATAAAGTATACTATCACGTTAACGGTATAGTCACTTAGCCCCACGCGTCGTCACGAGCAAATATTGTATAGGGCTACGAGGGTTAACATACACAACAGACAACTTGTTTACTTCTTTGGCTCTTTTTTCACTGTAAGTGTATCAAAAGCTCATTAATATGTTTTATCACTAGGTATTCGATACAGTTCGCCGTAGCCAAAATATCGTTTATAATATACACCTGACGCTTATCATAATTTTATATACATGGCTGCGCAGTACCACAAGCTAATGACTTTAATCGATCCACAACTTAGTACGCTGCATAATATTTGGAATAGCTTAACCTCAAAGGGGTATATTTATGTACAGTTAGGAGTTGACATGCAAAACGTGGGAATTAATTTCGCATTAACCGCCTCAGACATTGAAGGCGATTCCAATTAAAGATCAAAACTAACGTTTTTTCATATCCGATTTGTATGCTTCAAAATGTAGGAAAATATCTTTTAATCTGACCACGGTAGATAATTCTACATTCTCTCAAGTACTGGGGACATACATCCGCTGAGAATGTGGTGCTCGGGTTTAATTCCGATTGAATTCCCAGAGTCCATTTTCAACCAGTTGGTCGCTAGGAGGCAGGTCGCGTGACGTCACGTTTGCGGCTCGTCCCAAAACAAATTCGAAGGCGGTATTTCGGAAGTTGAGAAAAATTATACTGGCCGCTATCTCGGGCACACCTATCATCTCGTTTTCACTTTCACTGGAGGCATCAAGCATCTCAGCTCCAGTTAACATTCCATGCAGCACCTACAAACAGAGGCATCATGTGTTTCAGTGTCGATCAGTTGTACACCAATGATATTTCCCAAAATTGGGATCAAAATCACCTATATCAATATACTTCTATAATTTGTCCTATGACATCAGTAGTACTCCTCATGTAAATGGACCAATTCAACACAGTATGTAGTGTATCCAAATCCCTAAACAATATACAGGCAATGTCATGCAAGCATTTTGAGATCACATTGAAACACCAGTTATTGAGTCATGCCCATGGGGCCTTACTTCACCAGTGATGCCTTAGCCTTAACATGGCCATGTCATTTGGGTCGTATGATTATTCATATGAGAAATAAATTTTGCTGTCAATCAAACACAAAGGCACAACCATGACTGGGAATGAAAAGTGAATGGTCCTAGCTATCTTACCTGTTGACGTCGTCTTTTCTCAAAGGCACCTCGACGTTTTACTCGATCCTGGTTCACACCCATGTAATTGAAAATCGTTGGCATGGCACTTTGGCGAAGCCTAGTTTGTTTAGAAAAGCCCAGACTTCTGGGCAGCTCTGGGTCCGTTTCATAGACGTCCCTCACAAAGTGGTCGGAGCAAAGGACAGTTGTCTTGGTCGGCTCCCGATCCTTCCTCTTCACCTTTGTAATCCAATTATTGTGAATGTTTCGGTCTTTCGGGAACCGAAAGAATCTCTTACCCGACCTCTCGTCGTTTCTACACCCATCCGACACAACAATAAGGCATAATCCAAACTGTGAGTGTAACAAACCGTGAAGACTTTTCATAAACCATCAACGAGCCGCGACAACAATGGCGAAGCTTGTTGACATTCGTGATCAGCGAGCACAGAGCAGCGAACGTGACCTCACGGGCTAAATAATTCCGAACGTTGCCGAGCGGAAGACGAAACCATACACTTTAAAATCATTTTTTAAAGGAATAGGGTGCTCCAAAGTAACCGCTATTGATATGAATACCATTATTGAAGTTTATTCTTTCGAATTTCGCTTTAAAAAAATGTTCAGCTTAAGGAAGATGAAACAATCTTAACACACGTCAACTAGTTGGCTATGCGACGACTGGAATGACGAAGTCATGAGGGGGATGTTGCAAGTGGCACTTACGTCACTCGTGGGTCTGGAAAGCTTATTTTGATGATTTAAATCAGCTGTGGGGGTTCTCACTATAAGACTGATGACTGATAGGAGCGAGTTATCATGATGGGTAGATGTGATGTCGAAATAATTTTGGCATTTGAAAAATTATAATAACTCTGTAGTAGCACCAAGTGCACATGTCTGTTACTATACAGTCTGCTTATAACCCAGAACAGAAGTCGACGGAAAAGCGACAGGACGTTGCGCTTATTTGTCAATATTGTAAAACTACATAGCTGCGCGAACAGTCGGCTCTCTGGAGATCCGAATTCATAAACGCCAAACGCAAGTCGTTTTACCTTCATAAATGTGTCAACCAATGAATACATCGTTATCTTCTTCCACTTTGATATTACCTCATTTAACCCCTCATTTCCAGAATCTGCGTCAGGTCCTTTAGGTCATAAACATTACCGAAACGCTTAAGTTGCACGAAAAACTGTCGTTCCATTGTCCCATGCAGCCATTACTGTGATCAATGTGGGAAAACTGACAATGCTAATAACAATAATGATGACAATGCTGAATATGATGGTAATGATGGTATTGATGATGATGAATATTGAGTGTACCCCTAGTCAACGAAACGCACTCAGAACAGCTTTAAATAAAGGTGCAAAAGCATTATTGAATGTGCCACAATGACAGCGTTATTTTACTATTAATATGTGTCCCCGTGATGGGTTTTTAAATAAAGCATACTGTCATGTGAACGGTATAGTCACTTAACCACATTCGTCGGTGCGAGCAAATGTTGTATAATGCTACGAGGGTTTACAAACACAACAGAGATTAAGTGTATCGAAAGCTTATTATGATGTGCAATAACCAGGTATTCGATACAATTCGCCATAATTTTATTATATCACTTGCAATTTGGTAAGTCATAACTTTGAAGGCTTAGTTCACCGACTTGCACCTAGGGTTGTAGTATCTGTAATAATGATTAATCTGCGATATTCGATACCAATGCCATTGTACGTCACAGACGTTTTGCGAGATAGTGCTTGTAAGTTGGAAAGGCATGTGCACAAGAACATCGAATCTGCCCATAAAATGGCATAAGTTAGTTATTTGACTTGGCATAAGCGGTGACAAAACATTGTGGCTGTACTTAAATAAAGGAACAGAAACCCAAACGCTTTGGGACACAACAAAAATCGACCATTATGCGACAGTGTGGTGAACTTGTTGTGACGAGAATTTAATGCTTGCATCTATGCCATGGGATATGTCTTTCATCCCTGTCTGTATGATGGGGGATCTTAATTTGAAATGATAATAAGCGATAGAATCAACGTGCAGTTAAGAGGCAATGCCTGTTTAAATAACGACGATTAATTTATACCATTTCGAAAGAAGTACTATACAACGTAATTCAAACATGGAGGAGCAAAGGCTCTAAATGTCTGGCGCTTTCGATTGCCGGGCCCGGCGCATGAATAGATATATCTACACCGAGATACGCACACTGTGAAACTAGAAGTCGTACAGGAACTCGTGGGATGGAACGCGCAATATGTGTCGAGAGTCTGAATATGAACTTGACAGGGGTCGGCTGTCATTACTGAGAAAACGCGAACATAGTTCAGTAGCATTCCATATCCCTTCCACATCCTGTCCAAGACCTGTACGCTCCTTCGCTAAGTGCTCTCCGATGTTGCAAGCGAGGTTAAGCCCCAATCGTGCACACACTCCGCATATGCATTTATTATATCGAATGGTCATCCTCTGCTACTATTATAACAACACCGATGTAGTTATAGTAAAAGACGATTTATATAAATCCCTGTGGCTCCCACTCTCTTAGCTCGATATTGTTGTTTGGTTGTCCATGGAGGCGTCTCCGTTGTTCATCATAACGCTTAATCGTTCAAGCTCTGTCTCGTGCACTCTTGCATGTTTTTCTCATCCAACGTAGCTCACAGACAGGCATGTTATTTTGTTCTAGTTCATAGAAATATACGCTTATTACTTAATGATAATCGTACTACCGCTATGTTATCTCTATTATTTCTAATTATATCGGTTTTTTTGCTGTCAAAAGCTATGATGAAATATTATTACATCATTCACAGAATAAACCGGGCATGTGTAATATTGTCTATAAACTATATAGTGATTAAAAAGGTCACTCGTATTACAATTATGAATGTTTATTGACATTTCAAGCATAATTAAGAGTTTTTGGCAAATCGATTTGGAACTAGCTCTGCTCATTACAATTATGCATAATTAATGACAATGCAAGCATAATTTAGAGGTGAGTAATATCGTCTGGCATGCAAATGCTGAGAATAGAAGATCTACCTTACTGATAATAGACGATAGATCAAGTAACGTGCATCACAAAATCACATGGCAGTGCAGGGCTAATATAAAGCCTATATAACAATTGAGCCTACATTACCATTGTGCAACAATTGTAGAAGTATATACACGACAAGCCATAAAAGATGGAGGGAATGATCTTACCGTATCAAATTTTTGATCCCTGATTAATACCAATGAATGAAGTATCTACACCTAAACTGGTCAGTACTGTGAAAATATATCCTCTGGAGGCAGTTGTGAGATGGGTGTCCTTGTATCCATTTTGAAGCGAGTCTGCAATGTTCCTTGGATATTAGTTCGGCTTCATATTGGCGATTTTAAGTTCTAGCAAATAGCATAGTTTGCAGTAGACATTCATGATATAGCATAGACTATGCTGTAGGTTAGACCTTTAATATTAACGCTCAGTGCGATCAAAATCATGTATAATGCAAGACACTTTCTTTGGTTTAAGCCTTGTCACTAATTAAACAGATCACACTCCGAATGAAGGATTTCATTATATTGAATGTTCATGCTCTGCCCTCGAGATCTACACTGATGTCGAGTAAAATCAAATCAAGTTGTTTTATTGGCATCTTTACACTCTGGGTTATACAGATATTGTTGTTATAGGCCAGGACTGAGTCATACTGCTATGCTTGGGCTGCTGTTCCGTATCTATTTTAAAAACAAAAGCACATACATTTACCAATCTTCATCTTGCAAAATATAGAATGACACATTGCCACAGTTGCATAATGTAATTCTCATGGAACAATGAGGAACCGATCTTTGTACAATGTTATTTCGCCATTGTTCTGCATATTTGTTCATACGCTTATGTGACCTGCATGTTGTTGATGAGTTTTCAGACTCATTCATTGAAAATTTGATGACACTTCGGACATGGTTCCAAATGTCGTATGGTTTTGCGTACAAATTCAAACATCTTCATCAGATATATGTCCTTCATTCAGCAAACATAACCGACTGGTGTCAATTGTCGGAATACCACTATACCAGTGATTCAAAAAATTCGTATGGTCTTGTTTCCAAGACTCCTATGACATTACGTTTTATATTGTGAACATAATGGGTAAGAGTTTGTGGACAGCTACATGATTTTCGAAGTATATTTGTGTATTACATTAAATGCCATAAGTAATGACTTTACAGAGCATATATAATTGAGGTGATTCAATTTGCATACCATTCTATATCACAGTACAAGGGCCCAAAATGAATTATCATAATTTGCATCTTTCAGAGAAATGAATTAAGTAAATCTTACAGAGGAACGGCAGTAGAAGATGACGAGACCCATATACAGATGCACTGTTTTTTTTTCACACCTATAACACTCATAAAATTTTCCACACTAACTTAAGGGGATACCCTCCGGTCAGATCACATCACATATTAAATGCCAGGCGACTTATTGAGCCACAATCAGCTGTTCAGTTAAAACAACCACTAGTAGACTACCAATTCGTCATAATTTTATAGGTCACAGTTATCATGAGCCCAGTCATCCTTTAAAGTACGATTAAACCGGACGCAGTTCAGAGCTGTTTATAATGGCTGTGTCAGTGGGATTAGTGACCTGCGGTAATATCGGTCACTTTCAAGTCTGGTATTTGCACATGACTTCTTATTCCCCTTCTGATAGACCATACACATGGACCAATGCCTGGATAGGCAACAACCAATATGCATGTAAAGTTGTGACTTCAACTGTCAAATGAAATAGTGGTCATGCATGCAGATACATCTATAATCTCTTTAAACCTCGAATAGGATACCCCAGTACTGTAAATTGCAGTTGAAGGACCCATTGCGGATACATCACCTCACGTCATAATGATTCCCAGAGACATCTGCATGAGCCTTATTTTAGAGCTACACAGTGGTACTTAGTCAGAAGTTTATGAGAACACCAGGATAATCTGATCTGCAGTACATGACAGGTTGAAGATATAAACCTACCATTAAGCCTGCCAGCCAGTTAAAACCATCAATGTGCTGGCACTCATCTCTTAATTCACAACTTACCAATACTCAGCGCAGACATACATTATGGTTATGTTGTCTGACATATAACCACAACTCTGTCTTCATGGCTCCACGGCATCCTTTTTGTTTAAATTGTAAGTTGATTAATAGTCGCATGATGTTCTTGACAGTCGACTCCTAACATATATACCAAACAAGTCTGGTCTTAAACTGAAAAAGCTGATCAATCCATCTGAAGGCAACAGTATATAAACGAAGGTAACGCCAAAATTGTGGATCAGCGAGCGGTGATGCACAATAACATTGAGGAAATGGGTTTCATGGATTCGCATCAGTTGTCTAGTTTTATACGCAGGACAGTGGTAATGAGCTTTCATTATAGAGATGGCATATGATTTTAAAGGAACTATATGCTCTAAGCGTTTATTCCATGTATGAATGTCATTTGTCGGGGAGAATCCGGTGTAACAACGGAAAACCTTCATGCTTTGGGCGAATCCACGAAGTTGTCGGCCACTAGTTATGTAGATCACGCAGAGAATTTCAAATTAGCCGACTTGTATCTGTATGCATGTATCATTCTCGGATCACAGGGCTGATCGGACTCCGAGTCAAGCGAGAAAGTTTTAGGCCGATAGATCTTTTATTGTCATGCTTTGGCAATTCTGTGACTTGACTTTGCTTGTTCGTCTGCTAGGCAGGACTTGTGGCATATATTTTCGACGTTGCTTGGGCTGCTTCGTTTCAGTCATGGCATAAACAAAAGCACATAGATTTTTATATTGCAACATTGCAAGGCTGGCGAGGTTGCGTAGGTTGCACGACTATGCATTAATTTCAGTCGTATATGGAAACAACCTGATTGAACAAATCAGATGTATCACTTGTAGGACATTTTGTACTGCCAGTTTGCGTTGTGTGGACATTTGTTCCTGCCAAGTGTGACCTGCATGTTTGTGTGAGTTTTCAAGTAATTTAATTGAACCATTTGATGACAATCGGACCCTGTTCCAAAAATGTCGGGATGGTTGTGGTACAAAATTTGAAACATACTTCCTCTTCTCTCATCCCTTATCGATAACAAATCAAAACAAAGAACTCTGTCAAGGCTACTCATTACCAAGGTCAGACCCCACGTTAGTTACACCCATTCACATTGCTCTCTGATAAGTTTCCAAACAAATGTGGAGAATAGATAAGTCTTCTCGCGGACAGAAACACGGTATATGATGGTCGCCTGTGTGGGAAGGACACAAGAGCTTTGTCGCGTTCAGAGTAGATTTTCTTAAGGGGTTTAGGACAGTACAGCGCTACATTTACTTGAACGGGAGCTATACATTATTGTGATAATGCATTTCAATCGTGGATCTTTATTAGAGTAATGGATTTGAATGACGCTCGTTACTCAGGCAAGACAGAGCAGCTTTAGTTATGGCGGACAGCAAGTTATTTCAGCTGCCTGGTTATGTGATTAAAAGGCAATTTAGCTGACCTGTTTATGAATAATTTTGTCCCCTCTTCCACATTCGTCCATTCTATGAACCTGCAATCAGTATCAACATAATTAAAGGTTCCAATGTAACTATACCTGTGAGGCCAAATAGTTACTTCATCTGAATCAACAATCAATACTTAGCTAGCAGTAAATTTACACATATCCTCTATTGGTTGTTCATCGCCCATCCTGACCTTTCATATACTTACGATTATGATCAAGAATATACTAGTTCCGAGGCTGTTTATTCTACATGGCTGGTGTTATTTGTATATGGTGACCTTGTGGTGATATCTGACAATTTCGTGTTTGTATCACATGGCACATGGAATTGTTCATGTTCCAACCTTTCTGCTTAAACGATTTAATTGCCTCTATGGCATGCTATCTCTTACAGTGAATTCAAGGCCAATGAACATCATTCTCTGTATATAGGATTCATAAACTTACCCTTAGACATCAAAGTCTTAGATAAATTTAGCTGATTGATAAGTAATATCATATTTTAGTAGACACTGGTAATGCATAAAAAAACAATAAGGAATCAGCAGCTACTTGCAAGAACTGATTTTTTTGAACTACAATTGTCAAATTCTCGATGTACATATCTAAGGGGTGGGGTTGTCCCCCATGATCATATGGGTGATTTTTCACATAAGGTTTTTTCACAGGGGCACCTTTAGCAAATCTGAACTATCTGGGGCTGGGGGCGCTTGAGATAAAATTTTGGTCCGATGCCTACATTTATTTAAGCAGAGGTTTGCAGTTAGAATGAGCGACACACTGATGTCAATTTTGTAACATCCGACCATTATTAATAGAGTTTTTCAACCAGTACTAGTTTATCACTTATTCGATGACCTTGAACATTAGTTTCAGATCAAGGTCAAAACAAAACCTCTCGGTTTGGCGCATTTATTGACGCCTAATGATGCCTAAAAAAGATTGCGACCTATCAAAAAATTGTTTACATACATACATACATTATGACAAACACGCGACTAACCAACAGACTTGGCGAAGCGATTCGCCAAGGCCGGCTTGACTCCACATAGCTAAAGTAAAGTACCTCAAACATTGACCAGATTCCATTCATATGTCAGATTGAGTATACTACACATATATCCAATCTATCGAACCAGCGTTGTCATAATTTAGATCAACGACAAAATTGTCACAGTGGGCGATATTTGGAAAACCCAGGCTGAGAACCCAGGTTGTCGAGTCACTTTAGCGACAT
The DNA here is from genome assembly GCA_034190875.2 of Urechis unicinctus. NCBI lineage: Eukaryota > Metazoa > Annelida > Polychaeta > Xenopneusta > Urechidae > Urechis > Urechis unicinctus. The sequence goes on from CM067356.1 coordinate 27,451,663, forward strand.
TATATATATTTCTCGCTATCATCTGGTTGACTATGGTATAAGCGTCTTAAATAACGCGATAATATATTCAAGAGTTGTGGTTATTGCTTACCAAATCAATAAGATATTCTCGGCCAGCAAACGCAAAACTTCATCTCAAAGCACGATGTGCCTTACGAATTATCCGACCATCTGAAGCATTTCGGTTTGTCCGGGCGTATATATTCTGTCTCCTGCTCAACGGTGGAAAAACGTCGAAACCAAATGTATATATTTCATTTAATAACGAGCAATAGATTTGTATTTACACTTAACTCTCCAATTTATAATTCGGCTAGATAGCTCAAAATAAGGGATCAATTAAGGAATAATAACTGCGTTTAGTGCACGGATATATCAGGAACTCACTAAAGGGTGTTTTGCAAGTAATCATTATTGGATGACTAATCAGGATTTTGTTACGCCGGGCGTGTCAAACGGAAAATCATTGAAAACATTGTCGTCAGATTTTAGAAATGATCATATAATTAGATTAATCATGACTGAATTTATTTTGAATATAGGCATAGGTTATTATAAATGGACCCATATAACTCTGGAGTCAAGATATCACTGGTTCTTAAAGCTATCGTGATCTAGATGCTAGGTTTAGAAAACAAACCCCACATAACGGTTAATTTTTATCTGTGGAACCTATCTGCCCCCTGTTTATATTTAGTTCACTTGTTTGCACGCGTCTAAGTGGCGATTAATTGATTCGCTTGGTAAATTTTTTTCAATAAATTGTACAGCCTGATATGATTAATGTTTCGCCTTTGCTTACTCGCCTGTTGCATTATACCCCTAATCACCGGATTTTGTCTCTTAAGTTTGTTCTTAACGATTTCCAGCAACTAAAGCTATTGGGTATATTTTGGGACTACAATCTAACCGCTTGCATACGTAAAATATTCGGTCTTAAACACAACGCTTCTCTGTTCTCAAACATCAAACATTACCAACGAACATATATTTATTCAATAGCTATATAGCATGGCAAAATATTGATAATATAATTTCTTTAAACCATATTATTAAAATATTAAATGTGCTTGTAATCAGGTTAGGAAATTGGAAACACCCTCTTAGAATGACCGTTGGAGCAAAAGCGTGATTTGAATATAAAATGTGTACCCTAAATCAATCACATTAACTCGCATTTGTAATTAAGAACGAATCGATAGCCAACCCAAATAGCTACTTCTGCTACATTCCTCTCGCCATCTAAGCAGCAATATTAACGACAGCTCGGATGTTTTTTTTTAGCTTAAGGATAAGACGGACGCCGTGATTTGCTCGCTCTGGTCGCACTCTCATGGCGTGAGGGTGTTACTCAGGCTGATACAGTGCTCTATTAAACACGGATATCTCATCCAAAGAAGCACAATCGGTTCCACTTCGCTGACTTCTTGCTTGCCATTACAGTAAACCGTTAAGCTTAAAACCCGCTATCAATTAAATCAGCGCAGGAAGAACAGGGCTTACAGAAGGATTAGATGCTTCTTGGCAAGAGCTAAGCGATGAATTAATGCCGTTTTAGTTTAATAACTGTGCAATCGTTGTGCCCTAACGCCTTTAAATGCATATTTTAGCATAAAGGCCGTTCATATTATAGCAACAGCTGCCACCGCAATCCCCCGTTGACTTTCTATACATTTAGATTAATCTACCTATCGACGCTACATCTACCAACCATCACCTTGACCGGCATCAGACGCACTTTAATTTATGGTACCCCCCACAACTCGATATGTTTTTGCCATGCTACTTTACAAATTTAATACACGTTTTAAAGTATATTAAAAGTCATGCAACGCAAAAAGTGCTAAATCATATATTATCCATCAACTGCTATCAAACAACCCTTCGATAAGAGTTCTGATGCTTAGTGAAGATAACACGCGCACGCGCATTTCGATAGCTTACGTTATAAGGTGACGCATGCCGTAGATTGCTGCATAGGGGAAAGGCAACAAGCGCTCCCATGATACAAGGAACGCAATACTAATGTTGTCATCATTGACCATCCATCATAGCTTCAACGAACATCCGTATGTGGCTCTAATTGGTGGGGTTGAAAGCCACTGTCACACTGCCTAACTTAATTTGCGGACAACACACTATCATGAGGATTTCCTGCGCTAATAAGTAATCCTGAGCAATTGGGTCTACAAAGAAACGTTAAATAATCGGTTACTGTATTTGGCGTGTCCAACTGCCTCAACACCTCCCCTTTTGCTTCAAACCATGGTATTTCGATGCTCATGTCAATTTCCTGAAAAAACCTTGTTCACCAGACAGTAACAATGATCGAACATCGAATCTCGGCGGCTTGATGGCTGCCTGGGCATGGGCCCCGACGAGCCTGAGATATAATGTGTAAAGAACAAGGATGAATGTACTGGTCCGAATTCCACTAAAATTTTCCTAGAAATGTATGCAATCAACCATCCTAAGATATTTATTGGATAAGTTTTGCGTGATAAGGTTAATAAGCATGGCAGAAACATTGCTGAGCCCTTATGCCCATGGCCACGTGCGAGCAGGTCGCGTGACGTCACGTTTGCGGCTCGTCCCAAAACAAATTCGAAGGCGGTATTTCGGAAGTTGAGAAAAATTATACTGGCCGCTATCTCGGGCACACCTATCATCTCGTTTTCACTTTCACTGGAGGCATCAAGCATCTCAGCTCCAGTTAACATTCCATGCAGCACCTACAAACAGAGGCATCATGTGTTTCAGTGTCGATCAGTTGTACACCAATGATATTTCCCAAAATTGGGATCAAAATCACCTATATCAATATACTTCTATATACAGACTGTCTAATTTGTCCTATGACATCAGTAGTACTCCTCATGTAAATGGACCAATTCAACACAGTATGTAGTGTATCCAAATCCCTAAACAATATACAGGCAATGTCATGCAAGCATTTTGAGATCACATTGAAACACCAGTTATTGAGTCATGCCCATGGGGCCTTACTTCACCAGTGATGCCTTAGCCTTAACATGGCCATGTCATTTGGGTCGTATGATTATTCATATGAGAAATAAATTTTGCTGTCAATCAAACACAAAGGCACAACCATGACTGGGAATGAAAAGTGAATGGTCCTAGCTATCTTACCTGTTGACGTCGTCTTTTCTCAAAGGCACCTCGACGTTTTACTCGATCCTGGTTCACACCCATGTAATTGAAAATCGTTGGCATGGCACTTTGGCGAAGCCTAGTTTGTTTAGAAAAGCCCAGACTTCTGGGCAGCTCTGGGTCCGTTTCATAGGCGTCCCTCACAAAGTGGTCGGAGCAAAGGACAGTTGTTTTGGTCGGCTCCCGATCCTTCCTCTTCACCTTTGTAATCCAATTATTGTGAATGTTTCGGTCTTTCGGGAACCGAAAGAATCTCTTACCCGACCTCTCGTCGTTTCTACACCCATCCGACACAACAATAAGGCATAATCCAAACTGTGAGTGTAACAAACCGTGAAGACTTTTCATAAACCATCAACGAGCCGCGACAACAATGGCGAAGCTTGTTGACATTCGTGATCAGCGAGCACAGAGCAGCGAACGTGACCTCACGGGCTAAATAATTCCGAACGTTGCCGAGCGGAAGACGAAACCATACAATTTAAAATCATTTTTTAAAGGAATAGGGTGCTCCAAAGTAACCGCTATTGATATGAATACCATTATTGAAGTTTATTCTTTCGAATTTCGCTTTAAAAAAATTGTGTTTATGATCTTTATGATATGCAATAGCATATTCGTAATGTTCAGCTTAAGGAAGATGAAACAATCTTAACACACGTCAACTAGTTGGCTATGCGACGACTGGAATGACGAAGTCATAAGGGGGATGTTGCAAGTGGCACTTACGTCACTCGTGGGTCTGGAAAGCTTATTTTGATGATTTAAATCAGCTGTGGGGGTTCTCACTATAAAACTGATGACTGATAGGAGCGAGTTATCATGATGGGTAGATGTGATGTCGAAATAATTTTGGCATTTGAAAAATTATAATAACTCTGTAGTAGCACCAAGTGCACATGTCTGTTACTATACAGTCTGCTTATAACCCAGAACAGAAGTCGACGGAAAAGCGACAGGACGTTGCGCTTATTTGTCAATATTGTAAAACTACATAGCTGCGCGAACAGTCGGCTCTCTGGAGATCCGAATTCATAAACGCCAAACGCAAGTCGTTTTACCTTCATAAATGTGTCAACCAATGAATACATCGTTATCTTCTTCCACTTTGATATTACCTCATTTAACCCCTCATTTCCAGAATCGGCGTCAGGTCCTTTAGGTCATAAACATTACCGAAACGCTTAAGTTGCACGAAAAACTGTCGTTCCATTGTCCCATGCAGCCATTACTGTGATCAATGTGGGAAAACTGACAATGCTAATAACAATAATGGTGACAATGCTGAATATGATGGTAATGATGGTATTGATGATGATGAATATTGATTGTACCCCTAGTCAACGAAACACACTCAGAACAGCTTTAAATAAAGGTGCAAAAGCATTATTGAATATGCCACAATGACAGCGTTATTTTACTATTAATATGTGTCCCCGTGATGGGTTTTTAAATAAAGCATACTGTCATGTAGACGGTATAGTCACTTAACCACATTCGTCGGTGCGAGCAAATGTTGTATAATGCTACGAGGGTTTACAAACACAATAGAGATTAAGTGTATCGAAAGCTTATTATGATGTGCAATAACCAGGTATTCGATACAATTCGCCATAATTTTATTATATCACATGCAATTTGGTAAGTCATAACTTTGAAGGCTTAGTTCACCGACTTGCACCTAGGGTTGTAGTATCTGTAATAATGATTAATCTGCGATATTCGATACCAATGCCATTGTACGTCACAGACGTTTTGCGAGATAGTGCTTGTAAGTTGGAAAGGCATGTGCACAAGAACATCGAATCTGCCCATAAAATGGCATAAGTTAGTTATTTGACTTGGCATAAGCGGTGACAAAACATTGTGGCTGTACTTAAATAAAGGAACAGAAACCCAAACGCTTTGGGACACAACAAAAATCGACCATTATGCGACAGTGTGGTGAACTTGTTGTGACGAGAATTTAATGCTTGCATCTATGCCATGGGATATGTCTTTCATCCCTGTCTGTATGATGGGGGATCTTAATTTGAAATGATAATAAGCGATAGAATCAACGTGCAGTTAAGAGGCAATGCCTGTTTAAATAACGACGATTAATTTATACCATTTCGAAAGAAGTACTATACAACGTAATTCAAACATGGAGGAGCAAAGGCTCTAAATGTCTGGCGCTTTTGATTGCCGGGCCCGGCGCATGAATAGATATATCTACACCGAGATACGCACACTGTGAAACTGGAAGTCGTACAGGAACTCATGGGATGTAACGCGCAATATGTGTCGAGAGTCTGAATATGAACTTGACAGGGGTCGGCTGTCATCACTGAGAAAACGCGAACATAGTTCAGTAGCATTCCACATCCCTTCCACATCCTGTCCAAGACCTGTACGCTATTTCGCTAAGTGCTCTCCGATGTTGCAAGCGAGGTTAAGCCCCAATCTTGCATACACTCCGCATAAGGATTTATTATATCGAATGGTCATCCTCTGCTACTATTATAACAACACCGATGTAGTAATAGTAATAGACGATTTATATAAATCCCACTCTTCAGCTCGATATTGTTGTTTGGTTGTCCATGGAGGCGTCTCCGTTGTTCATCATAACGCTTAATCGTTCAAGCTCTGTCTCGTGCACTCTTTCATGTTATTCTCATCCAACGTAGCTCACAGACAGGCATGTTTTTTTGTTCTAGTTCATAGAAATATACGCTTATTACTTAATGATAATCGTACTACCGCTATGTTATCTCTATTATTTCTAATTATATCGTTTTTTTTGCTGTCAAAAGCTATGATGAAATATTATTACATCATTCACAGAATAAACCGGGCATGTGTAATATTGTGTATAAACTATATAGTGATTAAAAAGGTCACTTGTATTACAATTATGCATGTTTATTGACATTTCAAGCATAATTAAGAGTTTGTGGCAAATCGATTTGGAACTAGCGCTGCTCATTACAATTATGCATAATTAATGACAATGCAAGCATAATTTAGAGGTGATACAAGGCCCATTGTAACTTGCACTGATCATTCATAATTTGTCCCAACTTTTAAGTAGGGAACGTCCCATTGGCAGCTGTGACTTAGGCACTTCTTTCTTCCCTGAAACACTCGGTGCGAGCAAATATTGTATAATGCTACGAGGGTTTACAAACACAACAGAGAATAAGTGTATCGAAAGCTTATTATGATGTGCAAGAACCAGGTATTCGATACAATTCGCCATAATTTTATGATATCACTTGTAATTTGGTAAGTCATAACTTTGAAGGCTTAGTTCACCGACTTGCACCTAGGGTTGTAGTATCTGTGATAATGATTAATCTGCGATATTCGATACCAAAGCCATTGTTCTTTGCTGATACAACTATAACCTTCTATTTGTCGAATTGAATGATGTATTACAACTCCAGGTGTCAAAGTGAGGTTGGGTGTGAGGGTAGTGTCATATGAATAGTGTCGCATGCATTCTGTATAAGATGGTGACCTGAAATGTTTTACAGACTAAATTGCAGTTGATCACGAGATTGCAGCACCTCAGCAGGTTTTAGATTGACCAGGACATCTTCAGAAAGAGAGATTATTTAAGAGCTACACAGATTGTACATTTAGTCAGTGAAGCTACAACGTTTGTAATAATCTGTCTGCAGTGCAATGCTGAGAATAGAAGATATAACTTACTGATAAAGCATGCGATAAAGTTACTTAATCATGAAACATCACATGCAGTGCATGGCTAATTTACAAGCTTAAATAACAATTGAGCTTACATCACAATTGTGCAACAATTGTATAATATATATGACAACTACCATAAAAGAGATCCCGGGAATGATCTTTCTGTCAAATTTATCCTGATTAATACAATATATTCTGAAGTATATACACCATACCTGGGAGTAGTTTCTTGGACTGAGGAGCTGAATATATCCTCTGAAGGCAAGTTGTAGAGCTTGGGTCTGCCTTGTATCCCATTAGAAGCGGTCTGCATGTACATTGATATATAGTTTTCATATTTCGCTATTAGTTTCTAGTTATAGCAGACATGTAATGACTTTCATGATATAGCACATGCTTTTATAGACTATGCTGTAGGTTATGCCTTTATATGAAAGTCACGTAACTAGAATCCATTTATGATGCAAAAAAACCTTCCTTTGGTTTATACCTTGTCACTAGTTAACAGATCACAGAGGAATGAAAAATACTCACTTGTATCTTTGATGCATGTTCTGCTCGAGACATCCTGATCTGACTCCGAGTCACTAGAAATCAAGTTGTTTTTGTTGGCATCTTTAAGTCTGGGGTCTACCGGGCTTGTTGTTCTAGGCAGACTTGTGGCATAACTGCTAGTTGCTTGGGCTGCTTGTTCAGTATCTAATAAACAAAAGCACATACATTTTACAATATGCATTGCAAAATTAATATAATTGACACATTGCACACTATGCATTAATTCAGATGTGAACAATGAGGAACGATCTTTGTATCATTGCATATTTCTGCCATTGCTGCACATTTGTTCATGCTTATGTGACCTGCATGTTGTGTGAGTTTTCAGAGTAATTTAATTGAAAATTTGATGACAATCGGACCCTGTTCCAAAAATGTCGGTATGGTTGTGGTACAAAATTGAAACATACTTCATCATATAATGTCTCTCGATACAAGCAAACAAACCGACTGTGTCAAGGCTATCCATTTGTGCCAAGTACACACCCACTTTAGTTATGGTCCATTCAGGCATTGGTCTCTGATAAGTTCCCAAGCTCACATATGACATAGATATTTATATTAATGAAACATATATGGGTAGATTTGTGGACATATACATATCTGGTTGGTTCAGAATAGATTTTCTTCCATATTCACAGTACAAGGGCCCAAACTTTAACGGAGCTCTATATATATGATAATGCATTTCAATTTGTATCTTTATTAGAGAAATGAATTTGAATGAAATCTTACAGAGCAAGACAGTTAGAAGATAGAGAGACCCAGTATTCAGATGCTGGTTATTTATTTTCACAATATAACACTTCATAAAATGTTTCCACACTAACCTTTAGGATACCTGCAAAGGTCAGATCACATAATTAAATGCCAGGCAACTTATGTGAGGCCACATCAGCTGTTCAGCTGAAAACAATCAATATTAGCTACTGCCAATTTACATAATAATCCTAGGTATTGTTTTTCATAGCCCAGTTCTCATTTATATTACGATTAAATAGTTATGCAGTTCAGAGGCTGTTTATTTAATGGCTGGTGTTATTTGTATTAGGTGACCTTGTGGTGATATCTGACAATTTCGTGTTTGTATTTACATGGATGTGTTATGTTCCAACCTTTCTGCTTAAACGATTTACTTGCTCTATGGCATGCTATCTACAGTGAATTCAAAGGCCAATGAACATCATTCTCTGTATATAGGATTCATAACATTATACATCAAAGTCTTAAAAATTAGTGATGATAAGTAATATCATATTTAGTAGACATGGTAATTGTATAAAAAAACAATAATGAATCAGCAGCTACTTTCAAGACTGATTTTTGAACTACAATTGTCAAATCTCGATGTACATATTTAAGGGGTGGGGTGTACCATGATCATATGGGTGATTTTTCACATAAGGTTTTCACAGGGGCACCTTTAGCAAAATCTGAACTATCTGGGGCTGGGGCGCTTGAGATAAATTTTGGTCCGATGCCTACATTTATTTTAGCAGAGGTTTGCAGTTAGAATGAGCGACACACTGATGTCAATTTTGTAACAATCCGACCATTATTAATAGAGTTTTTCAAGGTACTAGTTTATCACTTATTCGATGACCTTGACATTAGTTTCAGATCAAGGTCAAAACAAAACCTTTCGGTTTTGCGCATTATTGACGCCTAATGATGGAAAAAAAGATTGCGACCTATCAAAAAATTGTTTACATACATACATTATGACAAACGTGACTAACCATCAGAACTTGGCGAAGCGATTCGCCAAGGCCGGCTTGACTCCACATAGCTAAAGTAACGTACCTCAAACATTGACCAGATTCCATTCATTTGTCAGATTGAGTATACTACACAATATATCCAATCTATCGAACCAGCGTTGTCATAATTTAGATCAAACGACAAAATGTCACAGTGGGCGATATTTGGAAAACCCAGGCTGAGAACCCAGGTTGTCGAGTCACTTTAGCGACACTATATATATTGTCTCGCTATCATCTGGTTGACTATGGTATAAGCGTCTTAAATAACGCGAAAATATATTCAAGAGTTGTGGTTATTGCTTACCAAATAATAAGATATTCTCGGCCAGCAACGCAACTTCATCTCAAAGCAAGATGTGCCTTACGAATTATCCGACAAGCTGAACCATTTCGATTTGTCCGGGCGTATATATTTCTGTCTCTGGCTCAATGGAAAACGTCGAAACCAAATATATATATTTCATTTAATAACGAGCAATAGATGTATTTACACTTAACTCTCCAATAACGGCTAGATAGCTCAAAATAAGGGATCAATTAAGGTAATAACTGCGGTTAAATGCACGGATATATCAGGAACTCACTAAAGGGTGTTTTGCAAGTAATCATTATTGGATGACTAATCAAGGATGTTACGCCGGGCGTGTCAAAATTAAAATCATTGAAAACATTGTCGTCAGATTTAGAAAATGATCATATAATTAGATTTAATCATGACTTGAATTTATTTTGAATATAGGCATAGGTTATTATAAATGGACCCATATACTCTGGAGTCAAGATATTGTTTCTATCGTGATCTAGATGCTAGGTTTAGAAAACAAACCCCACTAACGGTTAATTTATCTGTGCATCTGCCTTGTTATATTTAGTTCACTTGTTCCAGCGTAAGTGGCGATTAATTGATTCGCTTGGTAAATGAATAAATGTACAGCCTGATATGATTGATGTTCGCTTACTCGCCTGTTGCATTATACCCCTAATCACCGGACTTTTGTCTCTTAAGTTTTGTTCTTAACGATTTCCAGCAACTAAAGCTATTGGTATATTTTGGGACTACAATAACCGCTTGCATACGTAAAATATTCGGTCTTAAACACAACGCTTCTCTGTTCTCAAACATCAAACATTACCAACGAACATATATTTATTCAATAGCTATATAGCATGGCAATATTGATAATATAATTTCTCTTAACCATATTATTAAAATATTAAATGTGCTTGTAATCAGGTTAGGAAATTGGAAACACCCTCTTAGAATGACCGTTGGAGCAAAGCGTGATTTGAATATAAAATGTGTACCCTAAATCAATCACATTAACTCGCATTTGTAATTAAGAACGAATCGATAGCCAACCCAAATAGCTACTTCTGCTACATTCCTCTCGCCATAAGCAGCAATATTAACGACAGCTCGGATGTTTTATTAGCTCTCCGATAAGAACGGACGCCGTGATTCCTCGCTCGGTCGCACTCTCATACGTGAGGGTGTCTACTCAGGCTGATACAGTACTCTATTAAACACGGATATCTCATCCAAAGAAGCACAATCGGTTCCACTTCGCTGACTCTTGCTGCCATTACATGTAACCGTTAAGCTTAAACCCGCTATCAATTAAATCAGCGCATGAGGAACAGGGCTTACAGAAGGATCAGATGCGTGACAATGAGCTAAGCGATGAATTAATGCCGTTTAGTCATAACTGTGCAATCGTTGTGCCCCACGCCTTTAATGCATATGTTAAGCATAAAGGCCGTTCATATTATGCTCAGCAGCTGCCGCATTCCCCGTTGACTTTCTATACATTTGATTAATCTACATATCGACGCTACATCTAACCAGCCATCACCTTGACCGGCCTCAGATGCACTTTAATTTATTGTACCCCACAACTCGATATTGTTTTGCCATGCTACTTTACAAATTTAATACACGTTTTACAAGTATATTAAAAGTCATGCAACGCAAAAAGTTATGTTCTGAATGCTTAGTGAAAGATAACACGCGCTTCGAGAGCTTACGTTATAAGGTGACGGATGGCGTAGATTGCTGCATATGGGAAAGGCAACAAGCGCTCCCATGATACAAGGAACGCAACACTAATGTTGTCATTTCATTGACCATCCCATCATAGCTTCAACGAACATCCGTATAGGCTCTAATTGGTGGGGTTGAAGCCACTGTCACACTGCCGAAATTAATTTGCGGACAACACACATCATGATATTTCCTGCGCAATTGTGTCTACAAAGAAACGTTAAATTATCGGTTACTGTATGTGGCGTCCAACTGCCTCAACACCTCCCGTTTACTTCAAACCATGGTATTTCGATGCTCATGTCAATTTCCTGAAAAAACCACACCCAGACAGTAACAATGATCGAAATCGAATCTTGGCGGCTAGATGGCTGCCTGGGCATGGGCCCCGACGAGCCTGAATATAATGTGTAAAGAACAAGATGATGTAATTGTCCGAATTCCAATAAAATTTCCAGAAATTATGCAATCAACCATCCTTAAGATATTTATTGATGCTGTTGTGTGAAAAGGTTAATGAGCATGGCAGAAACATTGCTGAGCCCTTATGTCATGGCTCACGTGCGAGGTATGTTAGGTAATCGTGACTAGAATGATGCATGTAATTGTGCTTCGTTTGTATTGCTTAACGCACAAAAATGGTGACTGCTTTGGGTTAAATTTATGCGTTTGAATGTAATCTATTTTAGACACTCTGCTAGCGGTCATGTGTGATGGCGTGCGATGTGTTGATGTGGTGTATAATTCAGAATATATTAGCATGTCAGCAAAGTGATGCGTTCAATGATGTGTTATGTTTCAGTGAAGTCGGAAGGTCACAGAGAAGACTTTCTATAACAGGGAAAGGATGATATGTTTGCATTGTCAGCGAAATAGGAGAAGTAATTGCTACAAAGATATTTGAATGGTCTAATATATCCCCCGATATTTTGGTAATTAGAGTACGGCTTTTAAGTTGAAACTAAAAGGTAATTGTATAATCATTCAACTATCTATCTTCATTGGAGAGTTATCTGACCTCATCAGGTTATCAACATATCACCGCACTATACAGTGTAATTTCCATCTGTAATTGACTGACTACTAGTACCATACTCGGCCATAATTGGTGTCACAGGTTTCAAATACCACAATGGTTGTAGATGAGTTATTCCAGGTTTTGCGGAGGAACATATGAACCAGCAGTAGAAAAGTCTTATGGATAAAACTTATAAGCATAAGCAGACATAATAACCTTTTAGCATGTAATGTGGTACAAGTTTTCTCTTCGACGGAAACAGCAGGAAAGTATATTTGGTCGATTTTGTCATCATACAATGTTTTTTTTTGGTACCATGGTAGAAAACTTATGAATTCAAGTATGAAATCACATGGTACAATTATCGGTGCATAACAAACTAGCCCATTGTTCTTGTTCACTTACTGTGGACAAATGACTCAAAGGCCAGTATGTCAGATTTACACACGTATTGCAGTAATACGTGTCGTCTCGAGTCAACAATGAATGTTGCTTGGGCGCATTGGGACATTTCATTTTGAAATGGGAAGGCACTTGACAATTATGATTTAGCTTTGTACACCCATTTGCCAAGGTCAACGTGAAGGCATATGTCCTTTTTACGGTTTAACTAGCGTGATACAGCTTGCAAGGTTATCGGACACCGAAGCTCTAGCCTCGTGGATAGCAGGGTGATAGAGTGGGCGCTGTTATTGGTGCTTTATCTGTCACTGCCTCAAATGCTAACTTGACAAAGGCGTTACAGCTGCACTCTATTGTTGAAACCCATAACTCTGCTTTTCCACCCAAGCTAGCATACATAATACAGCGGTTTTGCTGTAATACGTAACCTTGCGTTAGATGAAAGGGTTAATAGTTACCTATTTCTGCTCGATTGTTCCACAGTATAGATATGACAACATTCTCCTTCGTTATAGGATAAAACAACGGCGCGGATCGGATGATGTTCAATTGTTACATGCCGGGCTTCTTTCTTATTCTTATCGTTAAATAGTATTTTGACATGCTTTACACTTAGCGTGACATATGCTTCTGAAGGTGGTTAAAATGCAAGTACATTCTGTATATAAAGGCGATGTGAATCGTTTGCACGATTGTTAACTAACACCACAATATAGCATAAATGCCGATATTTACAAAAGAGTGAATTGAACACATTTACCTGAAATACAAATACATTATAACAAGCAACCTGGCATACGTAATTAATATCGCATATCAGTACGTGACATCTCTCTCCTACGCCCTCAATTGAAATTACACAGCAATGAGTTGAGAGTACGGCCGTGGGTTGAGGATGGAAAGAACACGCCGACAATGTCAAGAGCTAACGTTATTGGTTTGCGGGGTACCACAGAGCAGCCCCGCTGCATCGTTCAGTGGCCTGTCTAATTAGATGGGGCTCACATTGCTACTTTGTTGCGATAATCAATCCGGTTGCAAATCGGCAATGTAATCAAGCGATACTAAAGTTGGTGTATGTTTGTATCAGACAAGACATCAAGTGTTTTTTCTTTTACATTTAAATAGTCTTTATCAGGTCAAAGACGACCGCAGAAGGAAGTACATACCTCGATCGAGGTAAGTACCTTGTTCCTAGTACGGCGTACTTGGTTTGAAGTATGCATACATAAACATTAATTTTCTCAACTGTTTTGAAAATTGTGACATAATTTACTGAAATTTGGTTGGGTAAAATCGTGGAAACCCCCTTAGTTGTCATAGCCTCGATTTGGGACCATGTTTAGCGTTGCACGTGCACGAGAAGGCTTTCATATTCGTTTTTAAACTTGAGTATGGCGGCTATCGCGTGACTTTCCTGAAGATTAATGAGGCAAGAATCATTTTGTATCAGTTTGGCAAAGTTAAAAACATACTTTTTGCGGAGCATAGTTTGTCTTGATTATATGAAATATAGTTTCGTGAAAATTGTATGGCATGTTTGTGACTTATGGATGATAACAACACACCCTATGTCAATCCATTAGCACAATCGATATTTGCGTACTCCAATCGAAGTACGCTGTACCATGATTGTTTCAAATCTCGCTTGTTGTCCACCCGGGTCTGATTGAGAGTGTTCATATACGTGTTCAGTTCTGTTTAAAAATGAATGTTCTTCTCAAATAGAATAACAAAGCAGCCAGGTGTTTGATATTGAACAGAATGCCCCACAAAACACCACAACAGCAAGTTCATACTTTTGTTGGCCTGTTCTGTTCGAGTTTTTGAAAACTTTTGTTCTTGTTATAATGGGATATTAGGTTATTATTTAAGGCTTTACAGATGGAAACGAGCATCATTACATATGTAATGAACATTATCATTTTAGCATACTTAAGGTTTACCAGATATGGAATAGATTGTTCACAAAATCACGGGGTCACCGATCAGGTTGTATTGAAATTTACCATGCTTTATTACAAATACTTCCATAGCAATGTGGACAGTGGTCATAAGAATATTCCTCATTTGTAAACTACATGATGGTGTTTATCCTACATGCTGCTAATAATTGAGTTTCTAACGGCCAAATAATATGCCTTTAACAATATATCATGCAGATCCATATTTTGTGAAGGAAGGGAGGAACAGCTATGTTTGAGTTAATTTAATTTTAGAAATAATTCTCAAGTAGCAAATTGTGTTCAAAATCACATACGTAAAATATTCGGTATTACATAATAGGATACCGAATCCCCAAGTGCAGGTACACTTCAAATCAATTACCAGTATTACAATGAGACAGATAATGATAACAAGTATAGTAGCGTTATGACTGTTTGACAGCTAAAGGTTTATTGAAAACAATTATTTAAACCTTCAGAGATCCAAAGTGGAAACACCACACAGGTATAATACCTATTGCATACATATCTGATGGGACTGAATGTCGCGTTAGGAGAAACGAGAGGAAGAGGATAATATGTACAAAGTCTTATGAACTTGTTCAACGGTGTAAGGGCAATATTCTGGTTGAATATATAGACGAAAAACAATAAAAGATGGGTTTATTGTTCAGGCGAGACCTGGTACACCCCTCACAGGAATAGCTTCTTCATTGAGAGAGTTGATACCAACTTTCAGCGGCTAGAAAGGCGGCTGCACGGACTCATTACTAACGGCTGAAGGAATGTTCAAGTCTGGATAGATTTGTTCACTTCGTCAATGCATGACTGACAGAACTTAGCAGCAGTTTTTGTGTAATGGACAGATTCTTTTTTTCTAACCGAATCCAACAGTTTTTCTTTGACATCAGGTTTCCAGTTTCCAAACATCCTCATTGTGAATGACGGCTTTCAGAAGCTCACCGTTTTGAAAATGTCATGGCCAATAGCTGTTCAATTCTGAAAAAAACCCAAAGTAATTCAGACACTGTCTAGTGAAATACATAACATTAAATATTATAATCAATGTTTAAGTACACAAACCAGCAATTCTTGTGAGATTTTTTATATCACCCTCTATTAACAGAGTAAATCATATTTGGTTGGAATAACTGACATTGTCACTTCAAGTCGTGCACGACGTTTAGTTGATTTATATGTATACTACCGTCAGAGTGGGGCTATGTCACTTGATAAGTACGAGGTTTCAAATTTCTAAAACATTATCTTATATAAGAACACCACGAGGAAAGGCTACATTCGACATGCGGTTCGGTCGTATGAATCATAAGTGTCATTCCTTTATCTGTATACTATCAGACTATGGCACCAATTCAAAAGGAAGTACACCATTCTTCGATTTAAAAACGAACGCATCAATACGCCATTGTTTCAGAAAAAATCATTCAACAGGGGTGTTATATTATTAGCGATAGCTCATTAATATGCCATAGAATTTTGAATAACATATAATGTATAATAAGATGATATACTTGTAAATAAGAAAACATAGACCTTACCTCTGCCATTATGGTGGGTGTACAAAATTTTAATCATGAACGTCGCAAAAAATTGCAGTCGCTATCGAATAATGGAAGTGAAAGCTCTTCTAGAGAACGCCCGATATCGCTCACAGCAACAGATTTGGTTCCAAATGTAGGCCATAATATATTTGCATAATTAAATCGTTCAAAGCCATTCACATTTCAGAAAATAATGTCAGAAAATGCAAAACAGCAGAGGGCGGTGGCACGACTATCATGCGTACCTCAATCGAGGTGCGCCGTACTGGAAACGAGGTACGTACCTCGATCGAGGTACGTACTTTGTTCTGCGGTCAGTCCGCGACCTGTTTACTGACACAGTCTGGTCGCACCTAATGGTGAAATCCTCAACCACAATGTTACCTGAAGCATTACATCCTGACCAAGTGTTCTATCAAATGTATTTATTTGAATAACAAAACCTTTGGGAAGACCAGATAGATTCGATTGTTTATTGATTGTGCTCAGTGGGACATTCCGATACAGTTTGATCAAAGGGATAGTTAAGACATGTCACTGAATCTTGCAACGGCTGCCCTGTGATTGGATAAAGTATTTATTTAGCGTGCTCAGCTCTACCTGTTCCGGAATAAGCGGCGACACGCGGTTGTTGCTAATATTTACCGTTTACCAAGAAATAGGATAACAAGGAAGTTGGGCTTATCGTAAGTTTGTTGTTGCTGATGTCAGTAAAGACTATCATGCGCTGAGGGCTGAGTGAAGACTCAAGAAAGCGTGGCTGAAATCGACGGTGATTCATCTAATTCTCTGCAAAAAAGGACAAACTAAGATGCTAAAGTGTCGACACTTCCAACAGTTGTAATACTATTGCCAATAGTCGAAGATAATGATGTTTATGAGTTTCACACATGCTCAGTTTGGCGGAGCACGCTTACAATGATAAGAAAAACCGATGACTTAATAAAAACGGCTGAACATTAATATAGAATACCTTTCTGCTAGCAATAGGAGCCGAACCACTTTAAGGGGTCCACAAGCCTCGCATGCCATGGTGAAGGCGTTGTACATATCCACATAAGACTCAACACGTTCGCACTAGAAGAATTGTAGCGAGCCTAGAGTGATGCAACATCAAGCCATCATTCAACCTAGAATGCAGAGTGTAAATACGAGTATAACTCACAATGTACGGACAGTAACTTACGGAGATGCTACAACTGCGGTTTTAACCCTTCAATCATACGGTTTGGCCCGGAACATCTGATCAAATGATTGTACACTGTTTGCCACCTTTGCTTGATAGCAATATCAGTCGACCATCTCAATCCAAGTCATCTAGTCAGTGCCCCACCAGGGCAACCTGTATAATATCATATTATGTATTTTGATACTCCCTGGATCCTGCTAGGTTTTATTATTATCCGAATACATTAATAAGCAATGTATTACTATTATAACAATGACGACACGTAACTAGTGGAATGACAGCTTAGTTAAAGTACGTTACAAGATAAATGTCAGACTTTCTGTTCGCGTTTATTCGGCTTAGACAAGTTATTTCATGACGTAAATACAGTTAAGATAGTGCTGTTGTTGGTGTTGTTGGTGTTGTTTGTGTTGTTGGTGGTGTTGTTGTTGCTGGTGCTGGTGTTGGTTGCTGTGAAATCACGTATCAGTACGGATAATGTACGTAGATCAGTTGGTTTCACATAAAGTCATGATATCTGAGGATGTACATAGGTAATTACGGAGAGAGGGACTGGTGTATATATTTGAATATAGTGATTCAAACACAGTTATCATAAGCACCTTAAGTCGCCATCGCGATATTTAACATATTTAAAATCAAAAAACTATTTAGCAGCAGCCTTCTTAAATTATCTTGCCTGACTAAAATGCAAGCTATTGCTAACTGCAAAACATACGCATGAAACATAATACCATCATCTAGTGCACATTCTAGTTAAAAACAGTAAGCCGTAAAAATTCAGCGGCAAGACTGCTGTTTTGCAAGCACGAATGTATTCTTGTTATGTAGTTGCGTCTGCAGGTATTACCATTCCCCAAATGTGGATACATTTCCCTCATTAAGTATGAGCTACCTAGTCCGTTATATACTAACCTCTGAACTGATGTAATGAATCATCATTGTCTCGTGAAGAGAAGAGCAAAATGTTCCTTGGATGTTGATGCATACATTTAATTGATAATATATTTTTCGGTTGCACGACGTTTATAGATATTGAAAGCAACCCAAATATCCATACAATAGGCAAACAACACTGTACCTAAACCTCATTGCAATATATATCAAGGGTAATTTTCCGCCTCGAAACAAATAGACGTGTCGATTAATGTTTGACAACACATACTAGCTTTAAATGTAAAAGAAAAAACACTTTAAGTCATGTCTGATACAAACATATACCAACTTTAGTATCGCTCAATTACATTGCCGATTTGCAACCGGATTGATTATCACAACTCGTAGTAATATGAGTCCCACCTAATTCGAAAGGTCACAGAACGATGCAGCAGGGCGCAAACCAACAACTTTAGCTCTTGACAACGTCGACGTGTTCTTTCCACCGTCAACTCACGGTCGTACTCTCAATTCATTGCTGTGTAATTTCAATTGAGGGCGCAGGAAAGAGGTGTCACGTACTGATATGCGATATTGATTACGTATGACAGGTTGCTTGCTGATGAACCTACGTGAGCAGACCCGCTGGGTGGTGCTCTTTCACACCAAGGACCGTGACTCATTTGAAGATACCCACGAGAATGATATGATTCTAACAAGGAAAGAACGTGCCACAATACGCCAGCTAATAGGAGAGAGAAGCACGCAAAACTGCTGCTGAAGACTGATCAACCTATTGCATATGCCGTCAATTGAACAAATATTAGCCCTAACAGCAGCTGTGTCATCGGTTGACGGGTTAGATATAATTATCTAGGTAGTAGTCTGCTGGCTCCAGTCCATAAAGACACAATATATTAGACTTCGACGGTGTATACTTGAAACATCACCCAATATGAATCCTGATACCATCATTGATCAACTCCTTGCACAGGACGCTGCCACGGACCTAGCCCTACAAGACGTCTGAGTAGACGTCTTACTTTCTCTAAAACCGACGCAATGTAAAAATTTGGAGATCGATCGTCCCTAAAAGCCAACGAGAGAAGCATATTAACGAATAATGTAACCAGTACTGTCTGATATCCTTTTGCAACATTAATGGTGGTCCTGTAATGTAATTGCGATCCTTCCCCTCTACAGTGTACTGGTACTTAATGTCAAACCATGCAGTTAATATCAGCGAAAATGTGAGTTCATCATATCATTAAATATCCCAATGGCATACAATATGCACCAGGGGGGGGGGGGGCATAGCCATAAGGGCAACAAATTCGTTATGGGTATGGATTTGTTGTTGCCTTGTTATAGCGATGAACGATTGCCTTGCATTGATACACTATAACATTTACTGTCAGTCAGTACACTCATTTACGCCCCTCGGTACTGCAGGACTGTTCTTAATGTTGCGTGTCAAGGTGCATATAAATTGAAATTAAATGCAATTAATGCGGCCATTTTGCTATTTATTGACGTGAGTAAACTAAATTTATACAGACTTAGAAATCGAATTGTCTCCTGGGTAAAACATTGTGATAACACTGCATATATCCATGCTGCAGGTGACCTCACTTTCCTATCGTTCCAGTTGGGTTGTGAAGGTCTACCACATGGCATCGCAGGTTTCAGAATCGGGTGCCGCTTAAGCTCTTGCGTTGAAGTGTGAGTTAGCATCGCAACATCTGTTGACGTTACCTCACCAAGAGCACACCATACATATAGCAGTGGATTCGTTAATTCATATCTGCCTTGATTGTGTCATCAACAGCACACTGTCATTGGCGCGTATCCTTCAGTTATTGATTACTGGGAAGCGTCAGTCTAATTTTGGCAGCCAACAAGGCTATTCCTGCATGATATTGCAACATTTACAGCGTCGTGAGGATCGTTCACGCGATTGTTCAGGTGTTACAACGGCATGAATCTGTCAGTATTTTCTTCTCGGAGATGCTGAGTGACATGTTTGTGACACATTAGGTCCCATCTATTTGTCCTCAACGCATACGGCCGACGTTGTGACTAAGCGTCTATACAATAGCGCCAGAAATTGCTAAAAATAGCAG